>JBBBVM010001011.1:633251-1266503 GCA_037355625.1 Petunia x hybrida | reverse complement strand
GAGCAAAAAAACCTCCACGTGGATTGATTTACAAATATGCAACAGATGCACGAAGTGATAAGATTTCATTCAAAAAGTGAGCAAAAAAACCTCCACGTGGATTGATTTACAAATATGCAACAGGATGCACGAAGTGGGCCTTAGTCCAACTAGATAGACGCTTTTGTTTTGCTAAATGCATTTATTGCTACGTGCTTATACACAGAGGAATTTTGACACTTTAGTCTCCAAATTTACTCTTCAATGTACTAAACCACGTGAGATTAAATTTCATGTGGTAAAGTACGGATAAACCAACAATGATGTAATGAACTTTTCAAAAAAAATAGTGAAAAGTTCAAGTCATTTTGTTTGGTACATTTCAGTTAGCTAAGGAGATCAAGTATAGCTCTACAGTAAGTTATCTATTTGGCCAGTTGCGATTGGCTAAAGTGATCAAGTATAGCCATCATACTTCAAGCCTAGTCTTGAGTATCGATGAAGTCCACACCCCGTCAAGTCTTGAAGTAGGGGGCATTTTGTAGACAAATAAATTTTATTGGATTTAAATCCATAAAATAAGTTGGCTATATATTAAATTCAATATATATTAGTCAAAATAGGTAAAATGGGCTAGTATAATTTTATTGGATTAATTAATAAAAGTCCAATTTCATTGGGCCACAAATGATGAGCCCACTTTATTAGCCCAAATATAAATCTTAAAAGCCCAAGCCTATGCCACGTGTCAAGTGACGTGGCGCCAAGTCAAATAAAAGAGCCAATAGGATCATGCCATATGCCAAATGACATGGCAATCCAAGTGAAGTCCAAAAGGCCAATAAATATGCGCCACGTGGACAAGTGACATGCTCTAGCCAATAAAGTGCAGCCTTGTCACTGCTTAAATCTGATTGGCCGATCCACGGGCCTTGGCCCGTCAGGGTTTCTTGGTGGCTACTCCACCCCACATCTATATAAAGGGGCCAAATCCCTCATTTGTAGACATCAGAAATCAGAAGGAGGAATTCATAACAAGAAGCAATAAGGAGCTCGTGGATCAAAGGCTGCAAATTGCTATAAATCTTCAAGGAGTTATTTATTTCTCTACAAGTTCATCAAAAGGAAGATTCAAGATCAAGCTCAACGCCCTTGGATTATTTCTACAAGTTCATTATATTTCAAGATCAAGCTCAAAAGCCCTTGGATTATTTCTACAAGTTCATTATATTTCAAGATCAAGCTCAAAAGCCCTTGGATTTCTACTTGTAATATTTATAGTTGAAAAGACGAATCAGAGGAATTATAGAGATTGTACTACTCATAATATATTGAAATCAAATACTACAGTTGTTACAATATTTTCTTGTCTTGATTATTTATTTATTTCTTGACGCGAGAATTTACTTGTTACAGATGCATATTCATTTACAGCTTTTTCAAAGGATCAATTCCACGAGGCAAGTCAAAATAAATTCTCAATATTGCTAGTTCTTAGCACTTCATTTATTTGGAAAGGTACCCTTTACATACTTCTGTTTTCCTCTGTGTAACTCACTTGCAACGTCTCAGAAGTAGAGACACTGCTCTACTTCGCCGGAGGAACAGCAGCACGGCGACGGCGATGAGGGAGGGGAAACAGTGGGTGGGTAGATAGGTGAGGAAGGGAGAGAGAGGGAGAAGAAATTAGGGTTTATATTTGGGGAGAGCGACAAATAAAAAAATGGTATGTAGGGTAATTTTTGAAAACTATTGTTACCAAAATTATACTCAGAGCAAACATGACTTTTCTAGCACGTAGTCCTTTCTCCAAAACAAGGTTTCTAAATCTGAAAGTAGCTGTTTTCGGCTACTGGAATAAATGTTTTACTGAGTGGTGGCTGGTGCAGCCATACCTTAGTTTAGGACCGGTTTATAAGTAAGAATTCTTTATTGTAAGACCTTGTCCTTGAGAAACCTATTGAAGAAAGGGCACTACACTGAGAGAGATGGTTGTTTCATGTTGTAGGGAATACCATGTTAATTTAAAATATTTGGTGTACATACAATGTTTGGAGGCAGAATGGAATGCTCCATGATCATGTGTTTCCAGTAGTTTCCAGAGCAAACAATTTTAATTCTAGAAAAAAGGTAGATTCCACATAAAAAAGTAAAAACATGATCAGACCTATGACATAAGTGTATATATGAAACATATTGAAAGCCTCTTAGAAATGAACTTTCCCTACTATATAAAACATATTGAAAGCCTCTGCAATATCACAATCTGAGAAGATCAAGAAAGTTATCTCGAGAGTAGGGAACTTCATTTGAAGAGTGAAACTCCACATATTTGGGACAGCATGTAGTTGAGGTTTACCATCAAAGAGAAGGTTGAGGTTTACCATCAAAGAGAAATCGTCTGCTTCGAATAGAAAGAGTAGTCATCAACAACAGCCCATTTGTATGAAGAAATTTAGACTCTTCTCGGAGCTATTCCATTAGATTTTTTCCAACAATTACCTACTAATGATTGGAGAAGCATGATATTGACTTATCATTAGTCGATAAGGTGTTACTTTCAGAGGCATTAGACTCCACATAGCTCTCCAACTATATTCAATTAAGCGTCGATAGACAGGCGCATTTAAAATAGACGAATTTTGTCGATAAATGAAAATGAGAATTATTTCATTCTGCTAGCTGTTTGCTTTTTCTTAATAGACCTCTTCTTCAAGATTAACCTCTAGCTATTTGCTGCTTGCTTTTTTTCCAAAAGTTCAAAGATTTGTGTCTTCCTATCCGTTCGTGCTCATCGAGCTATACCATATAACAAAATCAGTATAGGTTCTAGATATAGGAAATAAGGTGATAAGAAGCTCTCATATGAACTAACAGACAAAACCATGGTGACATAAAAGAAAACACACACAACTATACACTGCTCATCTAAGTAAACTCATTGCTAATTTTCCTAACTATTAGAACATAAAAAGCTGAATCTTCCCTTGAAGTCTTGCTGGGGTTCTGACACTGTATACAATTGCTATTTCTTTTGTAATGCTGTTGTGATGTCTAACTGCTTCTTCAAACTTGCGCTTGTTCCTTTCCCACCATATTTCTCCTATGAATTCAGCATACATCATCTTCAATATAGCTGCTCTAACTGTCTTTCCTTTTGTTTTCTAATGATCCACTCTTGATGTTGCTTCCTACTGCTTTCTCTATCTCTACTAGTAATATATAAGAAGCAGTTTAGTTGCTCATGGTTGTCCTGCTGTGGACAAATGTGGAACTTCAAAGTGTATGGTGCTTTATCTGCACAATACATGTTGCACAGGCAGCTGTACGTTTTGGCTTTAATGGAAATAAGCAAATCTTTATTGACTATGACATGTGCATCCTGTGAAATATCTGATGAAAGTAAGGGTATAATTGGTAATTCATGAGATATTGTAACTACTTTCCTACTGTATCCTCATTCTTTTTAGAAATGACTAGCCTAAATACCACCCTCTAAAGCTCACACGTACATCATTTGACGGAGGCCTGACGGCAAAAGAATATGGTACATACAGATTCTCTTTTTTAAATGTAATCTCATGAGTACTATTGTTTGCATACAGGAGATTTGACCAACAATGTTAAATACTCTGTAGTTAATACTATTTCAATGTTCAATCTAGCGAGATGAGATTAGGTTGCATATGAAGAACTTGTATTGGCCTAAAACGATTTAGGACAACAAATCAAATTTGGATCGAGTATACAAGCAACGCTAAGTATCAAAGTTGAAACAATAAACGAAATTGAATGGAATCGTGAAGAAATAAATGAAATTTCACTATATAAGGTTCAGTACAAATTTTGCCAGAGTTTTGCTATGTATTTCTAGATAGATACAATATGAGACATTCTACTATTTATAGATACGTAAAGTCCAAGCCACTTTCCCCGTATGCCCCTAGAGGTGGCAAATGGTTGGGTTGGATTGGATTTGGGTGGGCTAAATATGGATCAAGCAAAAATGAGTTGGTTTCCAATCCATCCATATTACTATGGATAAAATATGGATTGGGTAAAATATGAGTTGGGTAAAAAGCTATTCCGACTCATTTTCATCCATTTGTATCTCCTAAATTTAGAAAGCCCACTAAGCATTGCTTTAGTTACAGAATGAACCAAAACCAATCCCAGTTATACAGTACTCTCTCTCTCTTTGTTTTGTCTCACAAATGGATAGAATTTCACAAATTTTGATGAAAATGAGGGGGTGTGGGGCTCTCAAAATTTTAAAAAAAAAAATAATGAAGAAAAGAAAAAAAAGTGAAAATAGAAAATTATTTTCGTGCATAAAAGCAAATCAAGTACTGTTCACACTTGGATCTTCTCTGCTTCTGGCGAGAAATAGAAGATGGGTGGAGGAAGATAGGTCTCGTGGTCTGCAGTTATTTTACTCCCTTCGTTCCACTTTAGATGAATCCATTTAACTTTGCACGAAGTTTAATAAAGAGAGAAGACTTTTGAAACTTGTGGTCTAAATTAAGTTATAGATATTGGTGTGTCTACAAATCATCTAGGGATGAGTAAAAGTGAATATTTCTTTCCAAATTTAGAAAGAGGTAATTCTTTTTGAAACAGACTAAAAAAGAAATAAGTTCATCCTTTTTAAAACGGATGGAGTATTTGGTTGACCCACATTTTACCCATGAATACCCATATTTCTTTGGGTTAGATATGGTTTGAAACCCATATTTTACCCATTTAAAATATCACTCATCCAATCCATTAAAATATAGACAAAGTGGGTGGATTAACAAAATGTGGGCTCATATTACCAGCCCTACATCCCCCATTAATCCACTCACATCTCATGTCCTTTGAAAGTGGAGTTATTGAGCTGAAGTGGAGGGAGTTTATTCCGCTGAAGATGGGTTGATCCGACGAGGCTTAAGTCATAGCCCTCGTGGATGTTAACTTGCTGATCGACCGAGGTGATAATTCACTGAAGTTCAACTCGAGTTACGTCTTCAGTTATTGACTTCGGTAACCTTTTTGTTTATCTCAAACCACAACTTATAAATATCTGCTCGATTCACCTTGATCCAAACAACCGGGGTGCCACGTGCGCAGGAAATTTTTACCCAATACAGAACTTAAGTAATCTGATATAACAGACCACTGATTGAAAATAAAAACTTTCACAAAAATACTATCCTTACAAATAGCCAAAAAAGAAAAAGAAAGTACAAAACTTTCTTTGGCTAGATATAAATGGCAAACCAAGCAGGTCAAGGTTGACATGCCTGCTTGTCATGGGGGCAAATTAGTTTTTTTACATTGTAACCTGCTTCAGTGACTTGTACATCATCCACTAAGAGCCGTACATTTAGGGAAGCAGGAAAGTCAAAAGAAAGGTGTAGGCACATATATACAAGCTTTACACATGTACCTGTCCCAACGTGCTCTTAATGCTCGTTTGGTTTGCTGTATTAGGGGCTACAATCCTGGTATTAAATTGGGATAGTCTTATACATTGTTTGGTTGCCCATTTCAATTTTAGTATTACCTAATACAGGGATAACTTATCCCTCAATTTCAGTACTAACTAATGTCGAGGCCCCCCTGGTATAGCAATACCATAATTAACAATACATGGAACAAAAAATCCAAAATACCCAAATTATCATTGTCTCCACCAAACATATTTAAGCGTTTCCCAACCTTTATTTCACAAAATTAGAAAAGAACAACCAGTCTTCTCTCCGGCGATAAAGCTTTGGGTGCCCTCTCCAACTTTGAATCATCTTCTCCATTACTTTGCCTTGATTTCTCAACAAGGTTAGTAAGTTAATCAAAACCCTAGTTTTTCTATTCGAATTAAGTCTATTGCTCAATTAAGAAAAGCCATTGAATAGCTTTGGGTATGTCCACTATTGATATTTTAATTTCTTTGTTTACGTGTCATTTAAAGCTCTAAATGAACGTTACCTCATTTACTTGCCTTTCCATCAATGATTTGGCTCTATTGCATCTGTAGTTTTTTATGTCAAACATGAAAACTGTTAAACCAACGAAGAAGACAATCAATAAAGATGCAAAATATGGGAATGGGCTATATTTCGAAGGAGATCTCCTCTGCTTTCACTGTGCCTCTCTTTCATCCTTATATATTATGCTTATATGGTGAATACAATAGGATTGTTAAGGTGAAATTTAATAATATCCTAGAAAACAAGAAAATACAAATACAAATTCTGATCTTGAAATACAATTTTCTTTGTATAACTGTTTGGAGTTCTTTCTAACCAACTGGTTTATTGAGTATTCATCAAAGTTTTTGTTTGCCATTTAGTCTTTTATTTTGATATGTTGCTCTTATCATTTTGATTTGGGGATATGAACCGATTCTTTATTTTTCAGTTAAACGTCTCTTTTTGCTTCTGTGGTTTATGTTGTTCTCTTATGCATCTACATGTTACTCAGGATTATTGAATATTGAATTGTTTCAGTAATTTTTATTTTATTAATCGTGAATTTTGAATTGTTTGAAAAAAAGAAAAATTATGTTTTGTTCTCTTTTACTTTTTTTAGGTTGGTCTAGTGCCAAAGTGGATGTTTTGTTGGAAAGTTTTTGAATAACAAGTTATAAAGTTTTCCTGGAGTTTTATTGCAGCTCAAAAAGCGACTTTGAATTTTTGTTTAGGAAGAGAAAGCTTCGTGGTATAAAAATGGTGAGTTCTTTGGTTTGTTTTCTATTTAACTAATAATGTTGGATCTCATATAGCTGATTGTGTGCTTAGTAGAAATTTTCTTGTTAATATTTGCTTATGTCGCAATCATATAAATCCTGATTTCATTTGTGTATTGGTGTAATACATAGAAAAACAATTGTTCATTCTTTCCTTTTCTTCCTTACTTTCAGCCTGCTTTGCAATTTTAATATGCATTGTTTCAACTATAGGTTAATTCTAGTTTGTAGAAAATGTTCCCCTTCTCTTTTCTTTCTAAAAATTTCTTCATATAATTTCGAATTTGTTGGATGGAAAAAGTAACAATTCGCTCTCTTTTATTTTCTTTAGGTTGATCCAGTGTTAATGGAATGAACTCTTGAAAAAATTCAATGGAGTCGAATTCAAGGACTTGCTAATTAATGATTTTAGTGAGAGACGTCCTGCTATTTTTTTGATGAAGAAGAAGATGGTGATGCTAAACATTCACTCTAATGTCAGTTAAGTTGGGATTTGCTTTGAGTCTCCATAAGGGGTAATAATTGGTAATCAGTTTTATGATTCCTTTTCTTTTACATTAGAAAATTATCTCAGCTCTTGCCTTAATTACTAGGTAAATGGTATGTACATGTATAAGTATCTTAATTGTGATGACAACTATAAATATTAGTTGCCAAGAAGAGAAATTTTTTACTTGTCTGAATATTTACGTTTTGCATTGATTAAAAAATTATTTATATTATTTTTTGGCCAAACAAGATAATAAGTATTATTAAGAAGGAACATAGTAAAATTCAAAGGTGGAGACAACTAGTTACCAATTTGTATAGTTTGCAAGAGTATCAGCACAAGAACACGTTAAAAAAGAGGAATATTGTTATCACTACGTCATGAATCAGGGCTTTGTGAATGAAATAGAAAAGTCATACAAAAAGTTCAAGGGTATAATGGTAAACAAAATGTTATACAACTTTAAATCAAACACAAGTTTAAGTTAAAGGGCTATTTACAAATGTATACAACCCTAACATCAAAATTACAAAAAATACCATCATTATTCCACTTTACAAAAAATACCAACATTTTTTTACACATTATATACAAAACCAATAAAAACTAACAAATTAGGATTCCTCCTTCTTCCTAATTCCACCCTCCTACTGCTACCACCCCCAGGAGGCGACACTGCCTAGTCACCGCCGACTGCCGCCGCCGGATTCTTTTTTTTTTTTTTTTTTTTTTTTTTGAATCTATAAAATAAAATACACATAAAAACATTGATTTCTCTTTAAATATACTTGCAACATACATACAAACAAAAAAAAAATATGTAATACACAAAAACAATATGTTTTTCATACACTAGACACACACATATATACAACGATCTATAGATCTACAAATTAAACACACAAATTTATGTGTTTCACACATACACTTGACATATACACAAAAGCACATACAAAAAATACAAATACATAATTAGATATACACATTCATACAGTAGTATACACGTTCATACACTTGTGTGCTTGAAATAAATACATGTATATATACGAACATAAAGATACATACACTTGTAGAAAAACTAACTATACATTTTCTTCCACTTTAAAACCACAATTATCAACCACTGTAATCACAAAAAATATGGAGATACATGAAAATACAAAGATATACATGTATGTATGTGTTCTTTAAAAAAAAAAAAAAAAGAAGAAGTTGAAGAAGCAGATCTGAACCATCCGCTCCAACGAGCTCAGATCTGTAGCAGCAGCGCCGCCGCCGTGGTTCACGGGCACCAGATCGCCGGAAATGAGAGGGAGGGGGGCGGGTAGGGCGTGGGTGGAGAAGGGGAGAGAGAGAGGAAGATAGGGTTTTGTTTTGGAAAGAGTGGAAGTGAAAATGATATATGTAGTGTAATAAATTGAAAAATATTGGTATATTTTATAAATATTTGAAAATGCCGATATATTTTGTAATTTTAAGATTTAATGTGTCAACTAGCGTAAAAATGTTTAAGTTAAACACTTGACAAAAAGATATCCATGTATTACAAATCTCTATATTACTTATTTATGTATTACTAATCTGTACAATTTCGGTGTAACTAGTCCTTCCAACCAAACGAGCACTTAATGTCCCCAACTCCCTACACCTCGGCTTTGCTTTAGGTCTTTAACTATGTTACCGTGATACTGCTAACTTGCTTGTGGTGAGGAGAGGTTTCTTGTCGTATAAATTCTGATTACAACTTTGCTCAAGAGTTCACACACTATCCAATCTAGCATTTATTCATGTTTTCTTATAAAAAGAATCAGCAAGTAAAGTGAGTGTCCTCACGAAATTTTATGCTAATATTTCATGCTTCATAATCAATATAAGAAACAAATAAAATAATTTTACTAAATTAAAGTACTGCTTCACTAGGCTTTGGATTTAATTAACTATGCTTCCTATAATAGTTGCAAACAACTTGTAGAACCAGAGCATTCATGGATCAAACCGGAATACTATACAAATAAATCATCATAAATTTTTTAAAGAAAACGGCGGGAAAACTTATAAGAAAAGAAAGAGTGTACCCGGGTATTGATTCCGGGTCGGTTCGGGTTGGATCTTTGACACGAATAGGGGCAGCGGCTGGTGTGTGTTTGGGGGGAGTGTGTGTGTTTGGGGGGAGTGACTAATGAATTGGGCTTTTATATTGGGAAGGGGTTGGCTTATAGATGAAAAGGGGATATTGGATCCTGACCGTTGGATTAGAAGAAACGACGGCCAGGACTGTGCCACGTGGGCATGTGGGTGTGTGTATCTGTATACATGGGTAAGTGTATGTGTGTGGGTGTGATTGGATTATTTGTGTATTTTAGGGGAATTAAATTGGCTTATATTTAACTTTAAAATGTCATTAATCAGAAAATGACTAGTAAATAGTATAAGAAAAATATAAATAATTTTGAAAAATATTTTTATAATATAAATAGTTCAAATGAGTTGAAACAAAGGTAATTAGGTATTAATAATCGCAAATAGATAATTATGTGAATTAGTTGCGCAAATACTCATAAATTATCTACGTCTTTAGAAAATGACATAGCTGATGCAATTATGTGTTATATTCACAATTAGGTAAAATTTGTATAAATAAGGGGATTAAGGATAAGAGTTACACAGTAACACAGATAAATGCATGATATCTAATGTAATTTTGTTCGAAAAAATATTATTGCACTTTTAAGCTAAATAGAGCCAGTTATACAAAAGAGAGAGACAAAATTGGGTGTCAACGTTCCTCAAATACCCCGCTAATCACTGTAGATCTAGGTTTAAAAGAGGACCGAAATATTAACTCTGGCTTTTCCGATCAAAGTCTCTACCACCGCACTATCCTACTCCTTCAACTTTCGATTTTCGATAAGCATTCAAAATACAAAGGAAAAAAAGTATAATCCTTTATGTTCACTTTTCCCAAATACAGAGGAACGAATAGTATAATCCTTTATATTCACTTTTCCTATAATTTATCAATCTATACACCACAAAGTCACTTTGCTGAGTAGTGAATGCAAAAAAATTATGAATGCAAATGTAGTGAGGATTGTATGGTTACCTACTGGCGTTGAAGGACACAACTTGTTCTTAGTTGTGAGGAAACAAAGAGAAGATCAAGCGAATTTGGAAGAGATTTTGATGTTTGAGAAGATTATATTTGTATTGAAAGCGATGATGCTTTGTATTGATAGTTGTATTGAAGTGATGGCGATATGTATTGACAAATGTATTGAAAGTGATTGACAATTTTGTCTCAGCTATTTATGAAACATACATATTATTTTTACTAATACTATGAATAAATGATACCGGATTGGCCTTAATTATAGTTTCTTTTGGATTTTTGTATAAGAGTGAAGTGATAACGATTTAATTGTTACTTATTTGTAAAATAGACAGATTATTTTGGATTACTTATGAGTAAATGCGACCAGATTGTTTTCTTTTTATGATTTCATATGTAATTTTGTGAATAGATGAAATGAAGACAATTTAGCCTCATCTATATGCAAAATGTAAATAGTATTTTTCTCATTGTATGAATAAGTACGGCCGTATTATCGTTATTTCTAAACAGGCAGAAGGGCCAATTAGCCCCTTATACTTGTCCGATTTCACCATTTTAACGCTTGTACTTAGCAAAGTGTCAACTAACCCCACATACTCGTCCAAAACCTATCTTTTGAATGCTTCTCCGCTGATGTGTCAAGTTGTTTGAGTATGTGCCAAATGTGCATGTGACACACGACTTTTAAGAGAGTAGGATTAGAAAAAGAGCCTTGCAATAGCTATTTTTTGCTTTTTTTAAGAGCTTTCATTACCAAAAATAAATAGGTCATTCTCCTTTATTTTTTGCTTCTTCTTCCTTAGTTTTCTTTCTCCTTTATTCCTCACTTTTTCTTAGTCTTCTTTTTTAACAAATTCTGATTTTATGTTGGACGACATGGAACATCCACCATTGTGTTCTTTAATCAATTTCTAAACATAGACTGATTACGTGTCCTTTAATCAATTAAATAGAATATAACAAAATCCTAACCTCACAAAGCACAAATCTCTGAATTAAAATTGAATTCCTGAAGAACTAAGCCATAATCTTTGGTTAATTGGGAAAGATGATAGATTTTTTTGGTTAATCAAAGGGTTAAACGAAAGGGTATGAATTTAGTTAATCGGGTGGGTTAAACGAAGGGTGTGATTTTGTGTTTCATTATTTTTACAGGGTGCTTTTTAATTCTCCTTTCCCTTTAATCTGAAACTACGTGGCAAGTAATATGGGCCACTTACCCGACGCGGGTGCCACGTGGATGGTATTTGTACTCCACACTCGCACACAATGGTTTCAAGAAAATAAAGATAAAAACAAAAACATAAACAAAAGCATGCGTATCAGAGTGTTAATGGGTCAGTTTGAGTCGGTTTTATTCTAAAAAATAACCAAATCAATTGATTCGATTTTTCAAATACTTAAACCACAATCAAACCAGGTAAATTGATTTTTCACTTATTCTTTCGTTTATCATATTTAACTCAACTTTTATACACTTATTTTTCTTTAAATTTCAATTAAATCTATGTTCAAATGCCTACTAAGATAATATGGATAGATCATAAGAAAGAAGAAGACAACAATTACACGAAATTTAAAAGATGTACTTCCTATTTGAAAATTTTGCCACTTTGTGCTTATACATGTGGAAAGCTTCTAGCTTACCCTTAGTAAGTAAAGGAATTTATCATACCAAGTGTCTCCATACACCGGAGAATCTCTTTAAACATTGTTTAAGGTGGCCGTAGTTGGTCAACTGAAGAGATAAGTCACGAAGGTTATAGCATCTGCATAAGTTCTTTAGGGGCAATTTACAAAACTATGACACCTTAGCCAATAGTTTTCCTTATTGACCTCATTTAAAGTAGTTTTACATGAATGATCTTATTGATTTTAAGTAAGTGCTCCCTCGGAGGTAACACTTTAAGTTATAAACTTGACAAGTGCACCAACGACACCTTAGCCAATAGTTTTCCTTATTGACCTCATTTAAAGTGGTTTTACATGAATGATCTTATTGATTTTAAGTAAGTGCTCCCTCGGGGGCAACACTTCAAGTTATAAACTTGACAAGTGCACCAACGGAAGCAGCACTTCAAGTATAAAATGACAAGTGCTAACCCCGTGGGCAGCACTTGACTTTTTATCTCTATCAACATTCTCCCTAGATAACTTGAAGTCCTGCTTTGCAGGCAACACTTGTAGTTTATTCTTGAAGTGTTTCCCCCGAGGGAACACTTGTAAATTACATGTTACTTACCGAAACCATTTTGCTAAACCATTCTTAAGTGGGGACAAAAACCATAACCAGGATAAGAGATACATATAGTAAAAAAATTTCGAATTTTTGGGATGAACAGCTGAAAACTCACTGCAGTCTTTTCTTATTATCATCGGCAAAACGTTTGGCCCCTTGGGCGCTTCTCTTGACTTCTTGGTGTATTCCTTGAAAGATGGAAGCATTTAGTTGTTCATCCCAATTCTGAAGTCGCATTCGATGAAGTTGAAGTTCATCTATTGCAAAGCCAATTTGGTACCAAGGTCAAATGGCACAATTTCAATCTAAAATTACCACTGAAATTTAAGAATTCTCCATCATAAATTTATCAAATACACCGGCAGTTGTCTTCTTGGAAATTTACCATCTTTTGCTTTTCTGTAGCTCCATTGGAAATTTTAATTCTCTTTAAACTCCTTTCAATCATACTTCTTCAACAGCACATAATTCAGACGAAGCAAGAAATTTATAAAAGATAAATTAACACCAAAAATAAACAGATCAGAAAACAGCAAAGCGCAAAAGAAGACATCAAATAGAAGAAAACCCAAAATAGAGAACATAAGCGGTAGAAAGTTCAGATATATGAGATTCATTTGACAAAGGAATTTAAGTAGACGATCAGGAGAGTTATGTAAAGTAGTGGCAAAGTATAGCGAAGTCTCAATTATATCCCTCCTTTTATCCAAAATTTCACAGGATGCATATGGTAATATCAATAAAGTTTCTATGTGTTTCCAACAAAACCGAAAGGTACCCAGCATGTGCATCATGTACGGTACACTTTACACGTGAAGCATCGATAATTATGAATTTTCAGATATGTCCAAGCAAGACGACCACAAACTGCTTGAAGTCTTTCTTATATAATATCACTCCCTGATATGTTTTGAATTTCGAGAGTCAAACGAGTTTATTTTGACCGTAAATTTGAACATATAATTTTTAAATTTTTCGGAACGATATTTATATATTTAGAAACTACATAAAAAGTACTATAAGTCACAATAATTAATAATTCAAAATATTTAAAAGACATATGAAAATATTACGGTCAAAGATAAACTCTTTTGACTCTCGAAATCCGAAACATGACATCCATTATGGAACGTAGGGAGTAGTTTCATTGTTCGTGCTACGGGACAATTCGAACCAACCAACCATCAAGAACCAAGTTTGAGAGCACAAGGAATGCAAGTCAAGGTCTCCGGGAGCGGCTTGAAGATCATGCATCGGAGCACCAAGGAAGGAGGAGCGCCCAGCTCAGCCAGGCGGAGCGCCCAGACTCCACATGGTCCAGGCGGAGCGCCCAAACTCCACTTGTTCCAGGCGGAGCGCCTACCAGTCTAGGCGGAGCATCCTAGCTTTGGCACCATTTTGTTCAGCAGACCAGCGGAGCGCCCATCGTTTAGGCGGAGCGCCTACGTGCTGAAGAAGACCAACTTTTGGTGTGAAGTTCCTATTTTGCCCTTAAGTGGCCTTTTATGTTCTAATTAACCTTGGGGGCATTTTAGCAATTTCACCTAGTCTTGTGAGAAACTATAAATATGACACTTAGTCTTCATTTTTCATTAGTCTAGTTTGAGAATAGAAATTGAGAGAAGACATTGAGGGGCTTGGCCTTCGTGTTGAGAGCTTGAAGCTCGTGTATCCACTACGGCTTTGAACCTATGGAGATTCATCGCTAGTGTGAAATCTTTGTAAGGTTCGAGTTTCACTTCTCCCTTTGGATAATTAAATTCATGTGTGAATCGTTCATCCAATTCTTTCTTCTATTTCTTGCCTTCCTCGTCTTGATTTTCTCGATATCTTTGATATCACGTTATCTATTTTACTTGCTTCCGCTTGTTTATCGTATAAATTATTGCTTCCGCGTATTTTACCCCTTATCAGTTGGTATCAGAGCAAGGCTCGGGTTATGTTCTTACAAACCCCCGTTCCTTGTTCATCGTGTTAGTATTGTTTTTGTTGTTGTGTTTGTTCTTGAAAATTTGAAGAAAAACAAAAAATTGAAAACTAGAAAACTTGAAGAAAATTTAGTAGATCGGGTTGGAATCGAATCTCCAAGTGTTAAAAGTAGTGGGGTTTGTTCCTTATTGTATTCCCGTCGTTTTGATACCCATATATCACAATTTGGTGTTACAAATCAAAATTTCCAAAATCAAAATCAAAATCCAAAAAGTTTGAAAATTCTTGAAAATGCTTCAATCTTAAATCGAATCTTGTTGGTGTTTGTTTGGAGTTGAAAATCATTGGGATTGGTTATTATAGTTGTATATACCTTTGGGTATCGTTGGTTTTGTGTATCGGGTTGAAATCGAACCAAAATGTTGGCAAAAATCGCCAAAACCCGTTGTGGAAGATCCTGAGATCGCGTCCCCGGCGGAGCGCCTAGGACCTGGGCGGACCGCCCACTCTCTTGGCAGCAGGGTCAGGCAGGCGGACCGCCTAGCCTTGGGGTGGAGCGCCTACCCTTACTGGACGGAGCGCCTCCCCCACTGGGCGGAGCACCCACCCCTGTTTGGGTGAGGTTTTGTTTCCGTTTCGTTCTCTTTGTGTTCCGTTGGTTTCCTAACTTCTTGATTAGTGTTTCTAGGGTAATTGGCCTACACCATTGACACTAACCCTTGAGCGTATTAGGACATTCGTGCGTAGAGGAGATTAGAATTCAAAGAAGAGTCGTAGAACTCCTTTTGGCCTCAAGTGCGCATTTTAAATAGCCGTTTGTACATCGAGTCTCATTAGCTCCATTCCGAACTTTAACTTAGACATTCTAGTTGTGATCACCTTGGTTCCCATGTTGTTAAGGCTTCGCTCTTGAGTGTTCATAAATCGAGTGATACACGTGAGGGAGTGATTTTTGGGAGGTTTATCTTGTGGTGTTGCAACAATGTCGAATAATGATGATAGAGTAGATTATGGCTCTTATGGGGATGATGGGAGTTGCTATGACTCGATGGTGAAGATGGAGACTATGGTTCCTATGATGATGATGATGGTCATTACTATGATGATGGAAACCATGGCTCCTATATTGATGAAGCGGTTCACTATGATGATCGTGCGATTGATGAAGACTATGAGGCTTGTAATGAAGAATGTGTTGATGCCTATGCTTCTAGTCAAGATGATGAAGATGGTGACGCTTCAAGGTACATTAATCCTACTTACTATTCTTGTGACGAATATGAATATGTTGATAGTGGTGTACAATGGGGTAGTAGAAGTCCTTCCATTAGTATGGGAGGAGGTGGTGGTTGTTCCATGGGAAAGACGAAGCTTGCACCTTCTAGGTACGCTAAGCGGCTTAATGCTTCTAATTCCCATGTGGACGTTGGTTTGAGAGATGTTGTTGCTTTTGCTACATAGGGGTTATATGCCGTGAGAGGCGTGAATGGTTCTAGTAGGAGTAGTACTATGGGCTATGGAACCAAGGCTAGAGGCACTTATGGGTTCCATGGCAAGGTTCCTTCCTCGACTTCCAACAACATTTCTAATGTTTGGAGAGTGACGGGAAGTGGGAGTTACGTTAGCAATCTTGCTAGTAGAGGAGGGATAAGGGAGACCCAAGTTTTTGGTGTTGATACTCGTGGGCATTCAAGTTCTTCCTTGGATGCATCTCGACGAGACTTGGGTAGACGTAGGTTCGTTGTTGAGGTAGATGGTATTGGAGGATACTTGCTCAAGATTGGTGGCACCGATGCCAATCACATTAGCGCTTCGTTGGTCACTAAGCTAAGGATGCCATACGACACTTTAGAGCATCCGTATGAGTATAATGGAATTTAGGTTTCTAAGGGAGCCTTGGTGACCATATCTCATAGGAGTTATAAGAAGTTTGTTTGGTGTCACGTGTATCCCATGAGGGGTATTGATGTATGGCTAGGTGATCCATAGTTGCGAAACAAGAGTGTGCAATATAGTATTTTGAAAGATGCGTATCTTGTGGGCATAGGGCAAAGGGTTTATGACTTTGTGCCTTATCGGGCAAGAGGCCCATTGCCTATTAGTACACCTTCTTTGGCTATGCAAAGGAGCAAGGAGCAAGAACTTCATTCCATGGTTGAAAAAGTGCAAACAAGAAGTCCTACAAACACAAGCAATGGTGGGACTAGTGCAAGAAAAGAGTTGGAAATTGTTAACAAGGTGAACCCGAAGCCACAAGTTTCAAAACCAAGTGGTTCATCAACGAAGAAGAAGGAGACATCAAGTGATGAGTCTCCAAGTCCTAGATTCTGGGTTGATGTCAAAAGTCCACCTACTCCGGCTATGGGTATTCTTGGGCCTCGTCCCAATTCACCCGAATTTGAGAGACAAAAGATGGAGAGGAGTAAGGGAGCGACCGGTGAAAACTCTCGAGTGGAAAAAGGAGAGGTTGTGTTGAGTGATGTTAGTGGATTGTCACCACCCGAATCTACACCCGACCTTAAAAAGAAAATGAGGGAAAAGAAAGAGGGAAAAAGAAAAATTGAGAGTGAGGACACCCCTTATTCTTACATTAACCCTTTATCTTTTTCTTCTACTTATGTGAGTACTTGTGTAGGTATTCTTGGAGGCAAACCAATGGAGCCTCAACCATGTTCGGAGAAGGAAAGATAAGGTGAAGGTGATGCCGAATGTGAGCTACAAGGTGGAGCCATTCTTGACACTTCAAGTGCATTGAGTGAGCAAAATGGCCACTCAAAGGTATGTGTTAGTTCTTCCTCGCTTGAGCATGATACTTCCTTGTCTTATGATGTTGTCTATGAAAACTCTAGGCTAGTTGATGATTTGTATGATTACAATGTGTTTGCAACTAGTGTAGAGTCGAATGGTCAACTTGTGTGTGCCAATGAACCACTAGTTGAGAGGGTTGAAAAACCACATCATAATGTGAGCTCGGTTTTCATTGAACCTCTTTTTAGTGAAAATATTGAAGTTGGCCTTGTTTGTGAACCTTGTTATGACACCCCACCCATATTTGATCAAGGAGAAGATGAATTGCATGATTATTCTATTCTTCCCTTTGATTGCTTAATTGATAGTGGTGGTCCCTTGTGTCGTAGTGAGGATGGATGTGATCTTGAGGAGTCTCTAGAGTGCGAGATGGATTGATTTATTTTCGATGATTCCTCGAGTGAGAGTGAAGGACCTAGTCTTGATACTATGCTTTTGTGTAACCATGAATTTGAGGTGAATGCCTTTACATTTCCATTGTTAGAAGGCAATCTCATTTGTGGTAATGAATTGTATCGGACTAGGGTTGGTAGTAAAATAAAACCTCCATGGTTTGAAAAGTTAGGCTCTATAGATTATCCATTGTTTGGAACTCCAAGTGAGGAGAGTGGTCTTGATACTAGTCGTGTTGACCTTTCTTCTAGTAGTCCTAGCCTTCGTTATGTGGACTATAATGATGAAGAACCTATTTTGGAGACCTTCCTTTGGAGTTTGTCTAGCGAGGAGGATTGTCTTGGGGGTGAATTTGGAGGTGAGGAGGTACCTCTCGGTATGTGTAAGAGTGATTCTAAGAAGGGGAGCGGAGTATTTGATGTTAGTTATGAATTGAACTATTTTACTTACTCCATCCCATATATTGAGCACACCTTGTGATAAGAATAAAAAACGAAACGCGAAAATAAAGATAAAGAGCGAGACACTACTCGAACTCCCTATGAAGTAACTATGGAGAACTCGTTCCATATTACCCTCGTATCGGTGTCAAGGAGGACCTACACTATGCAACTACCCTCGAGTCACACTTGGGACTCGCAAATAGAATGATCGGGTTTTCGGTTCAAGACTCAACTAGGTTCCACTAGTGAATTCAAGCAACCAAGGCAAAGGATTCTCCAAACAAGAGATAGTTTCTTTTCATCATTCATATAATTCAAGGTAGACTAAGGTTTGAATAGGTTTGTGAAGTATTTATAGACTTCACTTACATGTAATGAAAGCTCAAAAATACCCCCAAAGTGGGTTAAAACAATAAAGGCCTCGTAGGGCTATACTTGTCCAAACATAGCATAAAAAGTAGCAATTCCCGCACCCCTTCACAAAGTAGGCGCCCAGCCTACTTCAACTAGGCGCCCGGCCTATTCTAGGCAAGCTGAGGGAGTAGGCGGTCCGCCTGGTCTGGGAGTTTCACAGAGGCGGTCCGCCTAGTGAGATCCAGAGAGTGATCAAAAACTAGGCGGCCGGCCTAGTTGAGTAGGTGGTCCGCCTGGTGCTGTGGCCTCTTGAATTGCTTTCAAATGTGCTCCGGATGCCTCGTCAAGTGTACTAGAAGGTTCTCCATCCATGGCACACCAAAGTATAGTCTTCAAGTTGCTCTTGGAGCCTTCTTCCATACCCTTCCATATCAAATGAAGATGGGTGTCTTGGATCAACTTGGCTTGACTCCGAGTGAAGGGTCTTGAGGGGTTTTGGGTCTTATCATCCTCCCCTTCTTGAGAAGATTTCGTCCTCGAAATTGAAGCATCATCCACGACCTCTTCATCATTATGCACAGCCTCTTCATTACCTACATTCAAAGGAACCAAGTCACTAACATTGAAAGTATTAGAAACTTGATACTCACTTGGCAAGTCGACCACATAGGCATTGTTGTTTATCTTCGAGAGCACTTGGAATGGGCCATCTCCTCGGGGTGCCAACTTCCCTTTCCTAAGGTTTGGAAACCTTTCTTTCCGGAAGTGCACCCACACATAGTCACCCTTCTTGAGTTCCACCTTCTTGCGTCCTTTGTTCTTCTTGGCGGCAACCTTAGCATAAGCTTCCTCCAAGTTCTTCTTCGCCTTTGCATGGAGTTCAACCAAAGCCTTGGCTCTAGTTTTACCTTCAAAATTAACAACCATTTCCCTTGGCAAAGGGGTTAGATCAAGGGGAATCAAGGGGTTAAATCCATAAACACACTCGAATGGAGTCATGCCTATCATGCTATGCAATGTGCGATTGTAGGCAAACTCCATAAGAGGTAAACGATCAATCCAAGTCTCGGCCTTACCTCGAGTCATGGCTCTAAGGAGAGCACCCAAGGTTCGGTTTACCACTTCCGTTTGCCCATCGGTTTTGGGGGTGGTGGGACGTGGAAAACAAGAGCTTGGTGCCTAAAGCACCCCATAAACACCTCAAAAAATGACTTAGGAACTTAGTGTCCCTATCACTCACTATGGTTTGAGGCACACCATGCAACTTCAAGACATTTTCAATAAACAAAGTTGCTACATGTTGTGCATCATCACATTTCTTGCATGGAATGAAATGAGCCATTTTGGAGAACCTATCCACAGCAACATAAATGCTATCATGGCCCCCTCTAGTCCTTGGTAATCCCATCACAAAATCCATTGAGATATCCAACCATGGACTAGTAGGTACGGGGAGAGGGGTATACAACCCATGAGGGTGGGCTTTAGATTTGGCTCGTTTGCACTCAAGGCAATTAGCGCAAAACTTTTCCACATGCACCCTCATCTTTGGCCAATGGAATTGTTCTTGAAGAATGGCCAAAGTCTTTCTTGTGCCAAAATGTCCCATGAGTCCCCCGCAATGTGCTTCATGCACAAGCAACTCTCTCCAAGAGGACTCCGGGATGCACACCCTACCATTTTTGAAGATATAACCATCAAACCATTGGTATTTGTCAACTCTCTCCCCTTTCTCTAGAGTGTCATGGACACTCTTTAGCTTTGGATCATGAGCATACATCAATTTAATGCTCTCAAAACCCATGAGCTTAGAGGTGAGAGTGGTGGCTAGGGCAAACTTTCTTGAAAGCGCATCCGCCACAACATTGTCTTTCCCTTTCTTGTATTGGATCACATAGGGAAAAGACTCAATGAATTCAACCCACTTGGCATGTCTCTTATTGAGCTTCTCTTGGCCTCTCAAATGCTTGAGTGACTCATGGTCACTCTTGATTACAAACTCACGAGGCCAAAGATAGTGTTGCCAATGGGCAAGGACTCTCACAAGGGCATACAACTCCTTGTCATATGTAGAATAATTCAAGGAGGCCCCTTTCAACTTTTCACTAAAGTAGGCGATGGGTTTGCTATCTTGCATTAAAACACCACCAATTCCCACCCCCGAGGCATCACATTCAACCTCAAATGCCTTTCCGAAGTCGGGCAATTGTAATAGAGGGGCGGTACTCAACCTACTTTTCAACTCAAGGAAGGCCTTCTCTTGAGGCTCTCCCCAAACAAACGGTTGGTCTTTCTTCACCAATTCGGTGAGTGGAGCGGCAATGGAGCTAAAGTCCTTCACAAATCGCCTATAAAAGCTTGCGAGACCATGAAAGCTCCGCACTTGAGTCACGGTAGTGGGAGTAGGCCAATCACGTATGGCCTCTACCTTAGACTCATCCACCTCCACTCCTTGGGCACTCACAACAAAACCAAGGAAGACCACCTTCTCAACACCAAAGGCGCACTTTTTAAAATTAGCATAGAGCTTTTCGGCTCTCAACTTTTCAAGCACTAGCCTAAGGTGTTCAACATGGTCGTCTATTGATTTGCTATAGATCAAGATATAGTCAAAATAGACGACCACAAACTTGTTGATGAATGGCTTTAGAACATGGTTCATTAGCCTCATGAAAGTGCTAGGTGCATTGGAGAGCCCAAAGGGCATCACCAACCATTCATAGAGATCAAATTTGGTCTTGAATGCGGTTTTCCATTCATCACCGGGTTTCATCCGGATTTGATGGTAGCCGGACCTAAGGTCGATTTTGCTAAACACACATGAACCGCTCAATTCATCTAACATATCATCAAGCCGGGGAATAGGATGACGGTACTTTACCGTTATTTTGTTCACGGCCCGACAATCAACACACATTCTCCAAGTGCCGTCCTTTTTGGGAACAAGGATCACGGGCACGGCACAAGGGCTCAAGCTTTCCCTCACCAAGCCTTTAGTGAGCAATTCATCAACTTGCTTTTGCAATTCCCTTGTATCCTCTGGGTTGCTCCTATAGGCCGGTTTGTTCGGGATTTGGGATCCCGGGACAAAGTCTATTTGATGCTCAATGCCCCTCAAAGGAGGCAATCCATCCGTCATTTCATCCGGGAACATGTCACCAAAATCCTTCAAAACATTCTCAAACACACTAGGCAAAGGGTTAGAAGAAAAATCACAATTAGAGTTTAGAACCATACCTTTGTGCACTAGGCATATGAGAAGCTTGTTGCCATCATTTCCCTTTAGGATCTCGCCCGGTTGCATCATGGCACATATGCCACCGGTAGAAGTAGGTGGGATTGCCACCAAGCTTTTGGACAAAGGGCTAGTCTCAACAACCGACTTAGCCTTGGCCACTTCTCTCAACTCCCGCATCCGTTTGTAATCATCGCTCACTTGTTTGGGAGTCATAGGTTGGAGCACAAACTTTTTCCCCTCATGCGTCACCGTATAGGTGTTGGCATGACCATTATGAACCACACGTCGATCAAATTGCCAAGGCCTACCAAAGAGTAGGTGGCATGCTTGCATAGGCACAACATCGAACATGTGTTCATCCACATAGTTCCCAATCTTGAACTTGATCAAACATTGTTTAACCACCCTCAACTCACCACACTCACTAAGCCATTGAAGCCTATAAGGATTTGGGTGTTTCAAGGTAGGTATTTTCAATTGGGTAACTAGTGTTTGGCTAATAACATTAGCACAACTTCCCGAGTCAATGATCATAGAGCAAATGAGACCCATGACTCGGCATTTGGAATGAAAAAGGTTCTCTCGTTGTAAGGTCTCAACATCCTCCACACACATGGCTCCTAGACTCCTCCTCACAACAAGGAAGGCATGGGAGTCATCATCTTCGATCATAGTAATCTCCCCTTCATCTCCCTCATCCTCATCACCCTCTACTCTCTCTTCTTCCTCGGGCTCACTATCTTGCTCATAGACCAAGTCACCAACAAGAACCATAGTTTTCCGAGTAGGGCAATCTTTAGAGAGATGACCATATCCCTTACACTTAAAGCATTGAGTAGAAGAAGAGATTGGATTACTCAATTGAGTTCTAGAGTTACCTCCCACGGGTTGTGTCAACCTTTCAAAAGGCTTTTTCACTTCCTTGCTAGCACTTGCACCACTTGCACTTGGGAATTTGGCATTAGTTGTAGGAGACTTCCAATCCTTTGGCTTGTTCAATGGAGTAATAGCATTACTCTTGTAGCGAAGGGATTTCTCCTCTTTGAGCCACTTCTCGGCTTCAACCGCATCCTCAAATAGCTTGTAGTGATCATTGTACTTGTGAAACTTCAAAAGTGAAGCTATGTCTCGGTTTAAGCCCCCTTTGAAACGGATCATGGCCGTCTCATTGTCTTCCTCATCCAAGTCTAGAGTCATCCGGACTTGTTCAAACTCATTGAAGTACTCCCCAACCGACTTGGTACCTTGTTTCAATTCATAGAGACGCTTTTGTTGGTCCACTCGGTATTGGTTGGTCAAGTACATTTCATCCATCACACGGATCAACTCATCCCAAGTAAGATTAAGAACCATCCCCATCCTCCTTCTATTCCTCTTTACCGACTCCCACCATGTAGAAGCAAAGGACTCAAAGGTAGAGATAGCATACTTTGTCTTCTTTACTTCGGGCATGTCATTGGTGTCAAATATACGTTCCATGGACAACTTCCAATCAAGGTACTCCACCGGATCACTACTCCCTTTGAAAGGAGGAATAGTAATCTTCACACTATTAAGATTGTTGTTGTTGTCAGGACCCCCACGGAATGGCTCCGGTTGGCCCCCATAGTGGTCTTCATTCACACCATACTCCCTTCTCGCATTCCCTCCAACAAATCCCATAGGTGGCCCTCGACCTCGGCCCCTACCTCGATCCACATTACGACCCCAATTCATACCACGTCTTGGTTGAAAGTGATCATCAAACCCATACATATCATCACCATACTCGGCTTCCTCCCCTTCTTGAGCTTCATCGACTTGCTCAAGAGGTTGCACATTTCGGATGGGTCTTGGTAATGGGTTGTTTCTTGGGGGATTATCCAAGATACGGGGAATGCCCGTTCGTTCAATTCTCTCTCGATCTTCCTTTACCCGTTGTTGATTGAGCAATTCAACAACTTGCTCCGGGGTAAAGGTAGGGCTACTCGAGCCTTCACCGGTCTCAATTTGGACACTCGGGGTCCCCATTTCAATTGGGACACTCGGGGTCCCTTGGTCTCCTTGGGTACTTGAGGCACCCTTTTCAAGTGACTCAATCCTTTAAGTCATAACATCCATCTTGGCAAGAAGGCTAGCCAAGGCCTCCTTGATGAAATCTTGACCTTCGTTGGCCATTGTACCTACAAAGAAAAGAAACAAGAGTTAGTTTAAAACACCTCACTCGCTCCCTCACTTGTGTTCACTCGGATCACTCGTATGGTGGTGATGGCTATTTCACTCTTGCTTGAACTCAAAGCTTCACAAAGTTGAATAGTAAACCTAAACCTAATCACTCGACTCAAAAGCCAAATGTACTCCGGGGTGAGTGGAGTTAATAGGACTCGATTGGAACGCTAAGCACTTTGAGTGAGGACTTGAGTCAAAAGGCACTACGGATCTTCTTTGAGTTCTAGTCTCCGTTCTAAGGCACGATGATCCTAGTAGCTTGAAGTAATTAGTATTAATCGAGTAGGATTATACTCTAATAATACTAATTAGAAGCAATGCAAACAACAAAACAAGCGAACCTAGAAGAAACTACCCGATTCCCAACTTTCAGAAAAGTAGGCGCCCCACCTGTTTGGACTAGGTGGTCCGCCTGGTGTCTGCAGAGGGAAGTAGGCGGTCAGCCTACTCTAAGTAGGCGGTCCGCCTCTGTAAAGTCCAGAGAGCTAGAAAATTTCAGGCGGTCCGCCCGTTTCCCTAGGCGCTCCGCCTACTGCAAGTTCCAGCACAGTTCAAACACGATTTTCTTGATTTTGCACCCAAGAATTCATCAATCCACACGTTGTTTTGGCAATTTAAGGTACCCCAATGTTGTTTCAAGCACAGAGATCAAACCCCAATCAATTTTATCAAACCCCAATCAAAGTTCAACATTCCACCATGTTCATAGCTAGGGTTTCAAATTTTCAAGTTCTTCAAGGGTTTCAAATTTTCAATCCTTGTGTTTCTACTTCAAATTCGATGCTCAGGGTACCAAAAGAACGGGTTTCCAACAAGGAACAAAACCCAATATCAATCAAGCAATGGGTCCAACAAACCAAGATTCTATGATCAAATTTTTGTGTTTTTCAACCCTTTTCTATTTTTTTGTGTTTTCTTCTTTTTCTTCAACAACAAATAAGAACCTAAGATAGAAACCAACCTAGGCACGAAGAATCAAGGGTCGGGGGTTTGTAGAAACAAAACCCGAGCCTTGCTCTGATACCAAGATGATAAGAATAAAAAATGAAATGCGGAAATAAAGATAAAGAGCGAGACACTACTCGAACTCCCTACGAAGTAACTATGGAGAACTCGTTCCATAATACCCTCGTATCGGTGTCAAGGAGGACCTACACTATGCAACTACCCTCGAGTCACACTTGGGACTCGCAAATAGAATGATCGGGTTTTCGGTTCAAGACTCAACTAGGTTCCACTAGTGAATTCAAGCAACCAAGGCAAAGGATTCTCCAAACAAGAGATAGTTTCTTTTCATCATTCATATAATTCAAGGTAGACTAAGGTTTGAATAGGTTTGTGAAGTACTTATAGACTTCACTTACATGTAATGAAAGCTCAAAAATACCCCCAAAGTGGGTTAAAACAATAAAGGCCTCGTAGGGCTATACTTGTCCAAACATAGCATAAAAAGTAGCAATTCCCGCACCCCTTCACAAAGTAGGCGCCCAGCCTACTTCAACTAGGCGCCCGGCCTATTCTAGGCAAGCTGAGGGAGTAGGCGGTCCGCCTGGTCTGGGAGTTTCACAGAGGCGGTCCGCCTAGTGAGATCCAGAGAGTGATAAAAAACTAGGCGGCCGGCCTAGTTGAGTAGGCGGTCCGCCTGGTGCTGTGGCCTCTTGAATTTCTTCCAAACGTGCTCCGGATGCCTCGTCAAGTGTACTAGAAGGTTCTCCATCCATGGCACACCAAAGTATAGTCTTCAAGTTGCTCTTGGAGCCTTCTTCCATACCCTTCCATATCAAATGAAGATGGGTGTCTTGGATCAACTTGGCTTGACTCTGAGTGAAGGGTCTTGAGGGGTTTTGGGTCTTATCACCTTGAGTGTTGAGCATGCCAAAGCCGATGTGTCACCTTGTGATAAAATTGATGTTAAGGCTTGGTGTGTTGGTCATAAATTTAGGGGTCATAGGGAATTTGATTACTATGTCTTGCTTATTCCATGTCCCAATGATCTCTTTGCTTGTTGTGGTAGTAAGTGCTTGTGATTGTTGAGCCAAGAACTTGTTGTTTACTTTGGAGACATAAGCTTTTTGATTAGTATTGATTCTTGGCTCTATCACAAGAGTGTGTTTTCCACACCATTTATACTTATTCTTGTTTAAGCTAACCTACCTATGAAGTAGGAAAATTGTTTATGCTTGTTTTGAATGTAGGCTTGATAGTTTGATTACGAGGACGAAATCCTTTCAAGAAGGGGAGGATGATACGGGGCAAATCGAACCAAGACACCAACCATCAAGAACCAAGCTTGAGAGCACAAGGAATGCAAGTCAAGGTCTCCGGGAGCGGCTTGAAGATCATGCATCGGAGCACCAAGGAAGGAGGAGCGCCCAACTCCTAGGAGGAATGCCCAGACTCCACATGGTCCATGCGGAGCGTCCAGACTCCACTTTTTCCAGGCGGAGCGCCTACCAGTCTAGGTGGAGCGCCCAGCTTTGGCACCATTTTGTTCAGCAGACCATTGGGGCGGAGCGCCTACGTGCTGAAGAAGACCAACTTTTGGTGTGAAGTTCCTATTTTACCCTTAAGTGGCCTTTTATGCTCTAATTAGCCTTGGGGGCATTTTAGCCATTTCACCTAGTCTTGTGAGAAACTATAAATAGGACACTTAGTCTTCATTTTTCATTAGTCTAGTTTGAGTATAGAAATTGAGAGAAGACATTGAGGGGGCTTGGCCTTCGTGTTGAGAGCTTGAAGCTCGTGTATCCACTACGACTTGGAACCTATGGAGATTCATCGCTAGTGTGAAATCCTTGTAAGGTTAGAGTTTCACTTCTCCCTTTGAATAATTAAATTCATGTTATGAATCGTTTATCCAATTCTTTCTTCTATTTGTTCCCTTCCTCTTCTTGATTTTCTCGATATCTTTGATATCACATTATCTATTTTACTTGCTTCCGCTCGTTTATCGTATAGATTATTGCTTCCGCGTATTTTACCCCTTATCAGTGCATGCCATATTATTCTATAGAAAATTGTATACAAAATAATAAATTGTTGAAAAATAATACTTGAATAAAAGAAGTACAATTCTTTTTAAATATTATAAAGAATAATTTTCGTAACGACTACAAAAATCGCCTTAATACCGTGCTTTGTATGTATGCCCCCATTAATTGTTAAAAACAGTCAATGTTAAAATGTTTAAATGTTAAAAGTCATTTGAAAGCAGAAGTATGTCGGTAAACGCATAATTTACTTCGAATTTTATACTATTTGATGTAAGCTTTATTATTATTATTATTATTATTATTATTATTATTATTATTATTAGTTTAATCTTTTGGAAACTCTTCTGAGTAGTTAAATACATGATGGCTTCTTCCAGCATGATTATATAACTATGCAAAGGACAACTATATCTAAGATAGTCCAACTTATTCTTGTATAAGCACTATTTAACTTTATTTTAGACCTTTATTTGGACTTCACAAATATTAGTCCATCTCTCTATGTTGCACATTTGTTTATAATCCAATTGAAGTGTCAAGATATTGTCAAAATGAACTAATCTAAACTGTTGCGATAATCGTTCACATATTAATAGCATGGTCTTTTATCCTTTATTGTATTTTATAGCTTTAATACTTTCTACAAGACATACAGAATATAACTTACGTTGTGCACCTACAAAATGGATTGAGAGATTTACACAAATATACAACTCTAACACCATATTTACAAAAACTAACAATACTTTTCTATTTTACAAAATATAGCAATAGTATTTTTTTTACATTTCATATACAAACCTCCACAGATCATACAAATGCAAGATTTATACCTCTCAAGCCAGCTGTCAGTCGCCACCGGCCGGCCGCCGGTCACTGGTGGCAGGTTGCTGGAAGTTTTTTTTTTCTTTAAATCTGGAAAAAAAGCTTATAAGCATACAAAAACGTACTCATACACATAACTACTTATATACAAAACTATACAAACTACAAAACTATAAAATACCATACACTTGAAATACAAAAAATACACAAACATACAACGAATATACAAATAAAAATATATATATATTCAAAAAAACTTAAATGTATTTATACACCAAAACATACACATACACACATAGACAGTCTTATACATTTTATATACAAATAAATACACATACAAAACCAAAAATCAAAAAGAAAAAAGACAGATCTGAATAAATATACATATATATACACATACAAAAAGGAAAGAAAAAAAGAAAAAAAGAAGGAGATCTGAAATTATATATACAAAATACAAATATATACATAAACATACGCATATATATACATACAAAAAGGAAAAAAGAAAAAAAAAAGACCAAATCGTGAAAACCCACCGGAAAAACATAGATCCGGGCGTTCCACCGCTGCAGTGCAGCAGCGCCGCGACAGTAGCGTGTGGGAGGGGGACATGTGGTTGGAAGAGGGAGGGGGACGGTGGTTAGAAAAGGGAGAGGGACGGTGGCAGCAGTAGTGGTGGCGGAGAGGGAGGGGACCGGTGGTGGGTGGGTGGAGGAGGGGAAAGAGAGAGAAATTAGGGTTTCATGTTTGGGAAGGGGGTAATGAAAAATGAGAAAGTATTGTTATGTATTGTAAATATGGTAAAAGTATTATTATTTTTTGTAATATAGCTATTAGGGCAGTCATGTGATGTAAATTTTTCAAATGGATTTATATGTATTGGTACGTGTAAGTTTGAGTTTAGATAGGATCGGAGCATAGGTAATTCTAGGGGTGTCAATGGGTTTTTGAAAACCGACATAACCGACCGCACCGAACCGAAATTTAGGTTTTTTATGATAAAACAATAGGTTCTTATGCAAAATCATAACCGTACCGATTATTAGGTTAGATTTTTTGTTTTATAAAAGCAAACCGAAAAAATACCGAACCGAAACGAATAATTTATATGCATAAAATATATTTTATATATGAACTTACATATATAAATATATATAATGCTAAGTGTAAAATCAACAAAGGATAAATTTTTTCACTCTAAATCCTTTGGGTGAAATCGTTAATATAAAACATCCCTACCTATTTTAATAGTACTATTACTACTACAAAAATTTGAAACTAACATGTATCAATTGCTTAGTACTTTCGCGATTTTTAAATTTAGTTACTGCAAAGGTGACAAAATTTATTGTAGAAGGTCTTTGCGGACCATTTGGATTCGTCTTGTAAATGTTGTTCACTTTAGGTGAAGGTTTAATTTCCTTTTAAAATCATGCCCGCTTATATTTATTTGAACTTTGATTTAGTATAAAACAATATATTATAGTCAAACATTTTATTGAAAAGGTAAATAAAGTGAGTTTAACAGTCCAAATAATGTAAATAATTGCGTCACTTTTTGTTTATTCATTCATATCCACTATGTCATATATAATGTTGTTTTCGAGACTTGGTATTATAAAGTGCTTCACTATCTCATAATAATGAATTATTTTAGGCATTTTTCGCCAGATATTCATTACTATCTTTTATATGGTTTATGTTTAACCTAGATCCGATTTTAGGCCAATTAACAATTAAATTTGTATTTGCGGAGTCACGATCAATAGTTTAGATTAAGAGTTTAACCAAATTAAATAGGCAAATTGCACTAATTACTAGGTTATGAATACATGCACGATTTCCAATGGAGATACGATGACAATAAATGACGATATGGACGTAATACGAGATAATCAAAGATAAATAAGATTAGAGCGAGAATAAAATAGATAGAAGGAACTGTATCGGATCACTTGATCTCGGTGAGGATTCCTTGTTACTGATTATACTTGAAAGGCTTGAGAGCAAAGTATCCAACAAACGTAAATGAAGAACAGTATTGAGCAAGAGTAAAGAGAGTATTTTATTAATATTGTAGATAGATGATAGAATGTGTGTTACAATGATTCAGAACGAGTGCTATTTATAGATTTAATAGGCATCCGTTGGGTTTGTAACCGCTGGGTATGTATCCGTTGGATACGTAACCGCTTGGGGTGTAACAGTTGCCTTCATGATCATTCATTAAGCAATCGCGTACGATTAGGTAACCAATTCAAATCGCGCTGATTTGGGAAGCGTTACGTTACCGCTCTGGGCCTACTCGTGGTAACCGCCTGGCTAGTCATCTGTCTGTTAGATGTCTGTCCGGGGAAACCTCTGCCCGTGCCACGTTGCAGACACGTGTCACTTTTTAAGTGATGTCGGTTTTTATCCAATACAGATAGTCCTCGCACTTCTCGAGCAGAGTTTCTGCTCGAGGAGTGGATGTGAATTTTGGCGGGAAATTTGATTCATATAGTCCGATCCTTCTTCTGCAGCATGACGAACCTCAGTGACGTGCGCACTTCACCAGCAACATGACAAGTTTCAATGACGTGCGCATTAAATGCGCGATGTGAAAAGTAATTGCGACAGGCACGTCTGCATGTCCGCCGTCAGCTTCGAAGTGACTGTTGCGCGTCCCAAGGGTAAAAGTAATGATTTTAACCGCTCCAGTCACGTGCATTCGTCCGATGTCAGTTGCGAAGTGACCGTTGCACTTCACGGCAATGATGCTGCTTCAAAATTCCGCGAAACCAACTTCCTCTTTTGACGGTTGGATCTGATCGTGGTCTCTTTGATGATCTCCACCTATCTTGTGGGAACTTGATCGGCCGGCCCTTTTACTCCTATAAATAGGGGTTTGCTGAATTTTAACCCTATTACTTGCCTTTATTCTACAGCTTCCAAATCTTGAAAACCCTTGAATTTTCTTCAATCTTCCTAACTTTCAACTCTTCTTTAACCATGTCTCCTAAGGCTAAGAAAAATCTGAACATGGATGTTGCCACTGGTAGTTCTTCTATGGCTACCCCTAGACCCAGGGCTGCTCAGGCCACTGCTGCAGATATTATCCCCAAAAATTGGGGGTGAATTGGAAAAAAACTGTCGTGTCAAGGCCTTCAACAATTTTGGAGATGTACGCGCATGGCCGGCGTACAGATTCAAGTCTGGGATCACATCTGAGATGATCCACGAGTTAGAGCGGACTGCAATTAGGACGCAAGTGTTCCCCTTTTGCCGGTATCTGAAACGGAGAACATTAATTCGCATAGGGCTGGGTGGACGGCCATGTCCACCTACCCATTTACAGTTGCTTGCATGCTACCCCTACATCCTGTACTCGAGAGGCTCTGTAGGAGTATTTTCTCTGCCCGAGGCAATTGAGCCCCAGTATGTATATGACGGTAACACTTATGGACTGGTTTGCGGAGGAAACTGGCCAAATTTTTGAATATGAGCATTTTATTTCTTTGTACAGCATACAAATTTTTAAGGATGGTTTTGTCAACGCCAGAATACGTGGGAGCAAGGGCTTGGTACGTTGTTCTGAGGACACAAATGATCGGGGTTGGTTGCGCCGGTATATATTCGTGCGCACCCAGGCATTGTCCTTCAACTCCAAGACTCCTCTCCCGAGATCTGGAATAAGAGGCGTAAGTCCTCGAGTTTTTTTTTGGGATTTTCATGCTTCGTCCTCTCTTATTCACTTATTATTCCTTTGATTCTTCCTTGCAGCTGCCAAGCTGCCCTACGATGAGCTCAAATCGGTTGGTGAGCTGACAGCGTGGGTTGAGGCTGGAATGGGCGTACTTTGCTACGCAAAAGAATCTGACCGCAAAGACTCACGGTGAGAATTCTTCGCTTGTTACAACTATTTCTTCTCTTCGTGGTTTCGCTATCTGACCGTTCCGCCTTTTGCAGGTCTAGACACACAAGGAGACTTCTTTCCTGCCCCTCTCCTTCAGGCTATACTATCAGGACCTGCTGTTGACCCTGCGGATGAGGTCGCAGCCATAAAGGCCGCAGTGGAGGCAATGCACGGGAGGGAAAGTGGCGAAGAGCTACTATCTGGTGGCATTACCTCCCTGAAGAGGAAGAAAAAGGGCCAAGGTGAAGGCGGAGCACAGAAGAAATTTGCTCGTAAAGCTTCTGTTGCTGCTGGGCAGACCTCATCTATTGGAGGTGAGACCCCACTTGGTGCCAATGTGCCTGAGCCTGAGAAACAGGAAGCCAAGATTCCTGCTGAAGTCCCCGAGTCTACGCGGGGAGAGGGTTTTGACAAGGAGGTGATCGACGTTTCAGATAATGAAACTGAAGCTACTGAACCCCTTCTGAGAAAGCCCTTTCTTCGTAGTGACAAGAGGAAGGTCGATGAGGATTCTGCCCGTACTCCAGAGGGGAGTCCTCGAGTTGATGACGAGGTGAAGGCGGCTTCTTCTCGTACAGATAAGGGGAAAAGGAAGGTCGGCGAAGAATAAGAAGAAGAAGAAGGAGAAGAGATCCCCCAAGAGGGTGGTCAGGGTCCTCATTTTTTTTATTTTGAGGACTTGGAGAACGTGGCCGCTGAGGGGGAGGTGCCTGTCTGTCTACACGAATGCGACATAAGAGATCCTGGAGTGGAGGATGATTCTGATATGTCAAGGACAAGGCTCACTCGGTGGACCACCATCAGCAGTCAAACTGGACCAAGGGACATTCGGGGCGTGCGCTACAAATTTTGTCCGAATTTCCCCTATGAGAAGGCTAGGGAGCCTAAGTACTGTGAGAGGGAGTGCACTATGAAGCTAGCCCCTAATGTTAACTTCGTGACCAGGCCGGGCAGTTTAGCCAAAGCAGTTTCATCGCTCATTGGTCCCCGAGAGGAGTGGACAATGAGGGAGATGAGTGATGAGGAGTTGGCTTTTGCTATCGCTGCCGATTCTGCCCAGGTAAGTGCTTTCCTTAATACTGTTTGCGTCGGAAGTAATTTCGAGTTTATACTTCTAACCTTATTTCTTTTGCTTCTTCAGTCAAGTCTGATGGCTGCCGAGTTGATGTTCCGCTCCAGGATCAACGACCCTGATCAGGTGCTCGAACTGAAGAAAGAGCTGCTAAAAACTTTGAAGGAGAATAAGGTTCTGGAAGAGAGGTGTGGTTTCCTTGGGAACGAAGTTAACCGGTTGGCTGAGACCAACAACAAACGTGTTGAATATATTAACGAACTCACCAAGGAAAAGGACCTTCTTTCTGAAGAGAAAGAAGGGTTCGCACAATCTGCTCGGGGCCTGGAGGCTCTGCCTGAGGAATGCAAGTCTTCGTTGAACAAGGCACTCGATGAGTGTGGATCTTTTGAGATGGACCTGCAAAGGGCTAAGGAAGAGTCTGCTAAAGCCAGAGCTGAGCTTCAAGCCGCTAAGGACCAAATTGCCCAGTCGATGAGCATTCAAGGCGCGTTATCCAAGGACTTGGCCAACTTGCGTGATCAATTTGAAATCAAGGCGAAGCTTGCTGTACTCGAGGCCAAGCGAACACTGCTCGAGCAGGTCGACGCCGGTCAGATCAACGTCGAGGAAGCGATGCTGAAAACAAAGTGCGCTGTTCGCGAAGTGAGGCAAGTGCTGAACCTTTCTCCCGAAGAGTCTATAGTAGATGAAGATGAAGATGAGGATGAGAGCTCGGGTGACGATGACAGAGCTGATGGAGCTAGTGCATCGGGTTCTGGTGGTAGTCCCCAAAATTAATGCCCCCCCCAATTTGGTTAAGTTGTAGGTTTGTGTATCTGGCGAGAGCCGGATAATTGGTTGTGGATAGAGGTCTCCTAAGGACTCTCTGATCCTTGTTCGGCCGGTTCTGTTGGCCTTGATCACTCAACAAAACTTCTTCAGCCATTTTCGGCATTTATTGTTTTGTTAGGATAATGTATATATTTTCAGACCTTTTTAATTCAATGACTGTATATAGCCTGAATCTTTGATCTTTCCTTTGGATGTGTTGTGGCCTTCCTGCCTTTTGTCTAAGAGCTTTTTAGAAGTTTGAACTTTGCTAAGTTCTGGTCTTCAAATGTCTGTCCGAATGTTTTAACATAGCCTTTCCCAAGGAAGAGGTCATAAGTTGTGAATGATCTGCGCAGATGTTTCATTCTGACAGAGTCGTGGTCGATAGGTTCTGGCCGAATCGTTCGCCTTGCGAACAACTTTGCTTATCGTTTTGATAGTTGAAAGTCATCGCAGAAAGTTTGTAGTTTAACTCTGGCCTAGTCCCTGGCCTTGTGAACGGCTTCTCTTATTTTCGTGGAAGCTTGTCACATAAAAAGTTTTTAAAACACGCCTTTTTGCAAGGTCTTTTGCCTTTACGAAGGTCTTATCTAGCCTACAGGGGCCTCTTACCACCCTCCTTGTTTTTATGTTGAAATACGGGAAGGTTTAAAATAAAAAGAGTTAAGGCTGGTCGTCGATAAAAGAACTCATATAACCAAACGAGGAGTGCGTCCGTTGAGGGATTCGAACCCACTGCCGCGAAGTTGAAGAACTTTGAGCTCTGCCAGTTGAGCTAAACGGATCTGGCCTTGTTTAGGCCGTTAGTACCATTTAGAAAAATATAGCAAAAGTAAGAATGCCATAAAAGTAAAAGGCATGAAGAGAATAACTGACCGTTTTACCATTCAGAAGTGGTACCTTTTGAGGTGAATCACATTCCAATTATTTGGGATGATGGAGCCATCTGGTCGTGCCAAACGGCAAGATCCCTTGCCGACTGATGCGACTACCTTGTAGGGGCCTTCCCAATTAGGGCCTAGCTTTCCTGAATTGGCTTCTTGTATGTTCTGAGACACTTTCCTTAACACAAAATCTCCAATTTGGAAACTCCGTACGCGTAGTCCCCGATTGTAATATTGCTCAATTCGTTCCTTCTGGGCGACTACTCGTACAAGTGCTAGTTCCCTTCGTTCTTCGAGGAAATCCAATTCTTCGGAGAGATTGATCGAGTTGGATTCCTCGGTGGCGTGTGCATACCATAGGCTTGGCTCTCCAATTTCGACTGGGATTAGAGCGTCTGCGCCATATACCAATGAGTAAGGTGTCTCCCATGTACTAATCTTTATTGTCGTGCGATAAGCCCATAATACGCCGGGCAGCTCCTTTACCCAACACCCCTTGGCCTGCTCAAGGCACTTCATGAGAGATTCAATGATTATTTTGTTTGTTGATTCTACTTGTCCATTGGCAACCGGGTGGTATGGCGAAGAAGTAATCCTTTTGATATGCAAGTCGTCGAGAAACCTAGTCACTTTCTGGCCAATGAATCGTGGGCCGTTATCCATGACTATTTCCTTAGGTGCTCCAAAGCGACACACGACATATCGCCAAAGGAAGTCAATTACCTCTGTTTGTCGTATCTTTGCATATGCCGCCGCTTCGACCCATTTGGTGAAGCAATCGGTGATGATTAGCAAGAAACCTACTCCTCTTGGCGCAGCGGGGAGAGGACCAACTATGTCCATTCCCCACTTCAAGAATGGCCATTATTGAGTGGAGCGGTTCTGCTGGTTGATGGAGAAGATGCGCAAACCTTTGACATTTATCACATTTCTTGACGAAAACATTTGTGTCCTTCTCCATCTTATCCCAATAATACCCTGCGCGAATCAACTTGCGCGCTAATGCTTTGCCCCCAGAATGATTACCACAACAGCCTTCATGGACCTCTCGCATCACATAGTTGACCTGGTTTGGTCCTAGGCATTTTGCAAGGGGCCCTGCAAACATCTTGCGGTAAAAATCGCCGTTGATGACTGTATACCGAGCAGCCTTTATTATGAGTTTGCAAGCGGCTTTCGTGTCATCGGGCAGAGTTCCATGAAGAATATAGTTCGTGATTTCATTCCGCCAGTCCCAAGTTGCGTTTATAGCATTAACTTCAAACTTTTCTCGATCTATGATCGTGCAGAGGAGTTGAACGACAGCCGAGGAGCTGGTCGCCCCAATTTCTGCTACTGACCCCAGATTTGTCAGGGCATCCGCCTCATGGTTCTCTTCTCGTGGGATTTGGAGCACTTCCCATTCGTCGAACTGGGCTAGGGGTTCTTTTACATGGGCAAGGTACACTTGCATTCTGGATTCTCGTGCAATGAAACCTCTGGTCACTTGGTTGACTACTAGTTGAGATTCACTCTTGAGTTTGATAAGGTTTGCTCCATAGCTTTGGGCTAACTCCAATCCTGCAATCACGGCCTTATATTTGGCCTCATTGTTAGTAATAAACGGGCACTTGATGACCTGCCTGATGGTCTCTCCCGACGGGGTGATAAGAACCAGTCCAAGACCGGACCCCTTGACGCTCGAGGAGCCATCAGTATATAGGATCCACGTGCCAGGGGCCTGCCCAGCATAAAGGATTGCATCTTTTTCTGCTTCAGGATATATATTAGCGCTAAAATCTGCTACGAAGTCTGCTAGGGCTTGTGATTTTATTGCTACCCTATGCTGGTAGGTAATATCGAATTCACTTGATTCTATAGCCCATTTAACAAACCTTCCCGAAAATTTGGGTTTATGCAAAATATTGCGCAAAGGAAAGGTTGTAACTAAGCTATTGAATGACCTTGAAAATAAGGACGTAATTTACGGGCAGCGGTTGCTAGTGCTAAAGCCAGTTTTTCTAAGGGTTGGTAATATGTTTCCTTATCAATTAGAGCTTTACTAATGTAACAAATGGGAAGTTGTTTACCTTTTTCCTCTCGTACCAAGACTGCGCTTACCGAAGATTCTGAAACTTCCAGATAGATCAGCATCTGCTCCCCGTATTGAGGTGTGGAGAGTAGTGATGGATTGGACAGATATTTCTTCAGATCTCTCAGCGCTTGTTGACATTCAGAAGTCTAGTCGAATTCCTTGTTCTGCTTCAGGACATCAAAGAAACTCTTGCACCGGTCTGATGATCGGGATATGAACCTGCGCAAGGCTGCCACCCTTCCGGTTAATTTCATGACGTCTTTCTGGTTGTGGAGTATGTCTGGAATTGACTCAATCGTTTTGATTGAGCGGGATTGACTTCAATTCCGCGCTGAGAGACTATGAAGCCTAGGAATTTTCCCGAGCCAACTCCAAATGCGCACTTCTCTGGATTGAGCTTCATGTTGTATTGGTCGAGTATTCAGAAAGCTTCCTTCAAGTGTGCCAAATGATCTTCTGCTCGTTTTGACTTGATCAGCATGTCATCGATGGACACTTCCATGGTCTTCCCGATTTGATCGTGGAACATACGATTGACCAATCGCTGATACGTTGCACCTGCATTTTTTAATCCAAATGACATGACTTTATAGCAATACGTACTTCTGCATGTTATGAATGACGTTTTCTCCTGGTCGTTGGGATCCATCAATATTTGGTTGTACCCTGAATATGCATCAAGGAAGGTGAGCACCTCGTGCCCGGTGGTTGCATCAATTAACTGATCTATCCGGGGAAGAGGATATGAATCCTTCGAGCAGGCCTTGTTTAAATCAGTGAAGTCGATGCAAACTCGCTATTTCCCGTTCTTCTTGGCAATAACGACCACGTTGGCTAGCCAGTCTAAATATTTAACTTCGCGTATAGATCCAATTTTTAGCAGTCGGTCAACCTCATCATTTATGATTTAATTCCGAAAAGATCCCTGTTGGCGCTTCTTCTACTTCACCGGACGCTGGTACGGGCCGACATTCAGCTTGTGACATATAATTTCTGGAGAAATACCCGTCATGTCTGCATGAGACCAAGCGGACGTCGTATGCCGCTCCTTGAGGAATTGAAGGATGTCTCATCGTAGGCGTTCATTCAATTCTATCCCCAAGTAGACCTTCCGCTCCGGCATGTCCGCAAAGAGTTCTTCTGGTTCTAAAGCTTCCACGGTTGGTGTATAATTCTCCCGTGCCTCCAGCTTTGTGATGAATTTCGGGACCTCGTACTTTGCTTCTTCATTTGCTGCATCAGATCCCGGTTGCTGTAATTGCTATTTGCTTTCTTCGGGCAGCTTGAGGGCCATCGAATAGCAATCTCGAGCAGAGCATTGCTCTCCTCGTACCTCGCGTATTCCCCACTCTGATGGGAATTTCAATACCTGATGATATGTGGAGGGAACAACCTGCATTTCATGGATCCATGGCCTTCCAAGGATAATGTTATAGGCCATGTCTCCGTTGACAACATGGAACACCGTTTCCTTTGCCACCCCCTCGACGAGAGTTGTGAGGGTAATTTCGCTAAAGGTCTTCTCACTTGAGTTGTTGAAGCCGGAGAACTCGCGATACTGGCACGATCTTCTCCATCAGCTGCATCTCCTTGACGACGCGTGACTGAATGATGTTTGCAGACCTGCCCGCATCAACGAGCACTCTTTTGATATCATACTCGGCCACGCGCAATGTTATGACCAGCGCGTCAACATGCGGGAACTGCAAACCATCTGTGTCCGAATCTTCAAATGCTATCGTTTCTTCTGGCCGTGGGCGCTTGGTCTTTGTAATAGAGACCTTTGCGTACTTCTTCGCTGTGAAAACAACGGAGTCAACTTCGATCCTGCCGGAGATAATGTTGACTGTCATCCTCGGGGAAGATGCTCGTGGAGGGCCAGATTTGTTCTGCTGAGCCTTCGCATGAGTTTGCTTTCCCTTCTTGGTCAGGAGTTCTTTCAAGAATCCCTGTTTTAGTATATGTGCGACCTCGTACCTTAAGGCCTTGCAATCTTCAGTGGTGTGACCGTGGTCGCGATGAAATTCGCACCATAGGTCCTGGTTTCTCTTGCCTGGATCGGTTTTCATATCCTTTGGCCACTTGACCTTTTCGCCCATGTCTTTGAGGGCTGCAATCACTTCGTTTATTTCTACGTTGAAGTTTGGTAGACTTGGGGCTCCACGAGTATCTGACTCTGATCGCCTCCCCGTGATAGCCCTTTGTTGTTACGACCGCGCCCTTTGGAGTTGTTGCGTGATTGGTCAGGCTACGGTTCATAGCGTACATCCGACCTTCCCGACTCTATCTTCCCGCCAGAGCCGCCATTTCGTGATTGGTTCCTTCCTCGGGCAGTGGTTCCTATCAGCTTGTCTTCATCAATGCGTACCTTGAAATTGTAGCGATTGTAGACATCTGACCAATCGGCTGCTAGGAATTCGCGCAGAGATTCGTATAGCATGCGTGTAGCCTCTGAGCTTTTGACATCCAAACTGTTTGTGAATGCAATGGCTGCCCATCTGTCCGGTACCTTGGGTAACAACATACGTTCCCGCTGAAAACGGTCCACATATCTTCGGAGAGATTCGCCGGGCTTTTGCTTGATCTCGAAGATATCCTCCACGCGAGTTTCCATTTTCTGGGCGCCTGTGTGGGCTTTCACGAACAATTCGGCCATTTCCGCGAAGGACCCGATAGAGTTTGGTGGCAACATAGAGTACTATCATAGAGCTCCATCCGCCAGTGTCTCCACAAATTTCTTCAACTGGACTAATTCGATCTCCTCATCGGTGAGATCACTTGCTTTTATAAAATTGCTAAACATCATGAGATGATCATTGGGGTCAGATGTCCTACGATATCTCGGAATGTTCGGAATTTTAAACGTTTTCGGTATCGCCTTTGGTGTTGCTTCCTTCTTCCAAGGCCTTTGCGAGTAGCGATGAACGTCAATTTTCTTCAAAGTGGGCGGAGCGCCTGGTATCTGATCAATTATCTCGTGGAGATATTTTTGAAGCGCTTCTTGACTCTCTTTGAATTGCTTGGCGAGTGCCTCCATGACGACGCTCATCTCAGTGGATACCGCAGATCCTCCGTTCTGGTTTTGGTTCGCTTGGGTCCTCGGATCTATGGTTCCTCCGTTGTTGGCCGCATTGCATTCTCCATCTTTCCTTGAAGTGTGTGAAGAAGGAACATCTCGACCTTGGGCTGCAGGGTCAGTCCTTGTAACTGGAGAGATTTGTCCTCGCAGAGAGTTGATCGCCTCGTTTATTCCTCTGTTGACCTCCGTCTATTGCTGCATAAATTCAAAGATTGTTTCTTGGAGATTCCCTTGGTCAGGGGAGAGACTCTTATGGCGTCGTCTTCTAGGCGGAGTCATGCTCCGAGATTGTCCACGCCTGTGCTGCTGTCTTCTGGGTCCTTGAGAAGAACGTTCTTGCCCGTCAGATGAGTAGTCTGGAGAGTAGTTAGGGCTGTCCTGAGGGGCACGTTCTTGACCGTTGTCCGCCACAGTCTGTTGTGAATCGCTTTCTGCTATGTTAGTTACAGACAAAGGATCGACATAAAAGAGTACAATGCAGGGAAAAGACAAACTATTGACCGGCTCCCAATGTGGTCGCCAAATTGTTTAACCTAGATCCGATTTTAGGCCAATTAACAATTCAATTTGTATTTGCGGAGTCACGATCAATATTTTAGATTAACAGTTTAACCAAGTTAAATACGGAATTGCACTAATTACTAGGTTATGAATACATGCACGATTTTCAATGGAGACACGATGACAATAAATGGCGATATGGACGTAATACGAGATAATCAAAGATAAATAAGATTAGAGCGAGAATAAAATAGATAGAAGGAACCGTATCGGATCACTTGATCCCAGTGAGGATTCCTTGTTACTGATTATACTTGAAGGCTTGAGAGCAAATTATCCGACAAACGTAAATGAAGAACAGTATTGAGCAAGAGTAAAGAGAGTATTTTATTAATATTGTAGATAGATGATAGAATGTGTGTTACAATGATTCCGAACGAGTGCTATTTATAGATTTGATAGGCATCCGTTGGGTTTGTAACCGCTGGGTATGTATCCGTTGGATACGTAACCGCTGGGTGTGTAACCGTTGCCTTCATGATCATTCATTAAGCAATCACGTACGATTAGGTAACCGTTCATTCAAATCGCGCTGATTTGGGAAGTGTTACGTTACTGCTCTGGGCTTGGTCGTAGTAACCGCCTGGCCATCTGTCCGTTAGATGTCTGTCTGGGGAAACCTCTGCCTGTGCCACGTGGCAGACACGTGTCACTTTTTAAGTGACATCGGTTTTTATCCAATACAGTTTACTTAAGTAGGATGACATTTATATTTTGGTTTAATTAATCAATAGAACCGTATAAATTTTGCAATGAAAGTGATGCATATTTTCCAATGTCATTGTCTTGTATGCTAAAAATATAATTCTATTTATGTGGTAGTTTTAGACGACATTTTTTAAAAAATACCGAAAATTAACCGAACCGTACCGAAATCGAAGAGAAACCAATATGATTGAGACGGTTTCGAAAATTCATGTTTTGATTATACCTCTTAGAATAACCGAAAAATTGGTACGATACAAAATTCTCAAATTAACTGACCGAACCTGTTTAACCTAGATCCAATTTTAGGCCAATTAACAATTAAATTTGTATTTGTAGAGTCACGATCAATAGTTGAGATTAAGAGTTTATACGGCGAGCTAAGATGGTGATAATACGAGAAGAAGATGCAAGTATTAACTAACAAAAGTAAAGCATAAACGGAAACAAGGAGAATTAACCGTATCGTATCGCTTGTCTTCGGAGAGAGTTCTTCGATCCCAATCGCACTAAGACGATCAAAGAACTAAAGTAATAAGTAAAATATGAGCAAAGAGAGTATCTGAGCAAGAGTGAGAGAATATTCTTATTGATATTGTAGACAGAAAAATAAGTTGTTTTTACAATCGATTAAGGCGAATGCTATTTATAAGCCTGGTAGGCACCCGTTGGGATTTTGTAACCGCTGGGCGTGGATCCATCTAGATAAGTAACCGCTGGGCACATATCCGTTGGAGTCATAACCGCTGAGTTGTAATGATTGCCTTAATGACCATTAATTGGATGATCGTGGATGATCATGTTAATAACTGCTCACTTAGACCGTGCTGACTGTTGAAGTGTTTCATAACTCCTTTAGGTCTGCTCGTGATAAATGTCTGTCTGTTGGATGTCTGTCTGTTGAAATGTTTGCTCGTGCCACGTGGAAGACACGTGTCACCCTTCCAAGTCTAGTCAGCTTTTATCCAATACAGATAGTCCCCGTACTTCTCGAGCAGAGTATCTGTTCGAGGAGTGGATATGAATTTTGGGGGGAATTTCTTGTAAACTTTTGTCTCCGTGTGATGTATCTTGATGAAGTAGCCTTATCAGCTAAGTGACAAGCCCTTATGACGTGCGCATTTAATACGCCGTGTAAAAATGTAACTGCAGCTGGTACGCCTGCGGAACTGCAGTCCATTCTAAAGTGACTATTGCGTGCCCCAAGGGTAAAAGTAATGATTTTAACCGCTTCAGTCACGTGCACACGTCGTCTGTTGATCGCGAGGTGACCGCTACTCTTCAGAATAATGATGATACTATAAAGTTTTGATGAACCCTATTCTTTCTTTCGACGGCCAGATCTGATCGTGGTTTCTCTGATGACCTCCACGTATCTCGAAGGAAGTTGTGGGGCTGATTCTTCACTCCTATAAATAGGGGTTTGCTTGATGAGAAACTTTTTACTTGCCTTTATTTCTTCTCCGCTGTTCTTTGAAAATCTTTGAACTAGCTTTTGAATTCTTCTTGACAACTTCATATTTTCCCTGAAACCATGACTTCAAGATCTAGGAAAAATCAAAGCACTGATATTGCTAGTAGTTCCTCGGCGGCCACTCCCAGACCCCGGGCTACCCAAGCTACTGCTGCAGAAATAATCCCCAAGAAATGGGGTGAACTTGAGGCGGACTGTAACATTAAGTCCTTTCATAATAGAGAGGGAGATACGCGCAACTGGCCGGCGTACAGGTTTAAGTCTGGGATCACGAAAGAGGTGATCCCACGAATGAGGACGGACTGCTACTGGGGCGATGAGGTTCCCCTCTTGCCGGTCTCCGAGGAGGAGAATATCACTTTCCATAGGGCTGGGTGGACAGCCATGTGCACCTATCCTTTCACAGTGGGATGTAGGTTACCCCTGCACCCTGTGCTGGAGAGGCTCTGCAGGGAGTACCTCCTCTGCCCGGGGCAACTGAGCCCCAATATATATAGAATAGTTACTCTTTTAGATTGGTTCGCGACAGGAACCGATCAATCTTTTGGTTACGAGCATTTTATTTCTTTGTACAGTATATAAATTTTCAAAGACGACTATGCAAATGCCAGGATGCGCGGAAGCAAGGGCTTGGTGCACAGCTCTGAGGATACTGGTGACCGAGGCTGGGTGCACCAGTATCTGTTCGTGCGCTCCTCGGCCTTGACTTTTGACCACAAAGCTCATCTTCCAGAAGTCCGGAATAAGAAGCGTAAGTCCCCGAGTATTTTTGAAATTCTTTGTGCTTTTTCTTCTTCTCGTCTTCTAACTCCGTTCAATTTTTGCAGCGGCCAAGCAACCCTACGACGGACTCATTTCTGTTGAAGATTTGACGGCGTGGTTTGAGCCAATTTTGAAGGAGTTCACTCCTGAGAAAAGAGAGTGGGCGTATTTTGCCGCTCACAAATGTTTGATTGTACAAAATCATGGTGAGAATATTTCTGCTTTCCTGATCATTCTTCTTTTTCAAAAATTCTTCATGTCTGATCGTTTCATCTTTTTGTAGGTTTGGGCACTTCGGGAGATTTCTTTCCTGCTCCCCCCAAGACGGGCCTTCCGAGCCTGTTGCTGACCCAGATGCTGAGGCTGAGGCTATACTAGCTTCGGTGGATGCACTGCGCAGCAGGGAGGGGGGCGAGAAACTCCTGTCCAGTGGACTGGGCTCCCTGAAGAGGAAGAAGAGGAGCCAAGGTGAGGGCGGTGCACGGAAGAAGTCTGCTCGTAAGACTTCCGTGGCTGCCGGGCAAACCTCGTCGGCTGGTGGTGATCCTTCTTCTAGGGCCAGTGTACCGGAGCTCGTAGAAGAGAATGCCAATGCTGCTGCTGGAGTCCCCGAGTCTGCACGGGGAGAGGGTGTAGCCAAGGAGGTTATCTATCTTTCGGACACTGAGGCCGAAGTTGATGTTCCTCTTCGGCGAAGGCCTCATCTTCGTAGTGACAGAAGAAGGGCCGAGGAGGAGGCTGTCGGTACTCCGCAGAGGAGTCCCCGAGTTGATGACGGGGTGGAGGCAGGTCCTTCTCGTGTAGACAAGGGGAAGAGAAAGGTGGGTGAAGAAGAAGAAGAAAAAGAAGAGGTGAAAGAAGAAGTTAGGGAAGACGTTCCCCAAGAGGGTAGCCGGGGTCCTCGTGTTTTTCGTTTCGAGGACCTGGAGAACGTGGCTACTAAGGGGGTGAAGCCTGTCGGTCTTCGTGAGTGCGAGACGATAAATCCTGGAGTGGAAGGTGACTCTAACCTTTCATCGTCAAGATTTGTTTGGCGGTCAGTCATTGGTGGCCGGACAGAGTTGAATGATATCAGGGGTGTCCGTTACAAGTCGGGCCAAATTATCCCTCTGGACAGGCTTGGGAACCCAAGTTCTGTGAGAGGAAACATACTTTGAAACTTGCCCCTGATGTTAACTTCATAACTGGGCCACGTGGCTTGGCTAAGGCGGTCTCCTCGCTCATCGGTACCCGTGAAGAATGGGTGCTGAGGGAGCTGAGCGATGAGGAGTTAGCCTTCCAGATTGCTGCTGACTCTGCCCGGGTAAGTTTTTTCCGCTTTGTTTTGGGAATAACTTTAGCCTCGGACTTCTAAACTTGACTTACTTTGCTTTTTCAGTTGAGTATGCTGGCTGTCGAGCTCATGTTTCAGTCCAGGCTTAACAACATCGATCAACTAGTTGAGGTAAAGAAAGAGTTGCTGGAAGCTCTGAAGGAGAACAAGACTCTGATAGAGCAGTGTGGTCTTCTTGGTGGTGAGGTTAATCGGTTGACTGATGTCAACAATGAATGTGTTGAGCAAATCAACGCACTCACCAGGGAGAAGGACCTTCTTCTCGAAGAGAGGGAAGGGTTCGCACGCTCTGCTCAGGGTCTAGAGAGATTGCTTGAAGAATGTCGAACTTCTTTGAACAGTGCTATTGAAGATCGTGCATCCCTTGAGATGGATCTGTAGAGAGCCAATGAAGGATCTGTTAAAGCCAGGGTTGATCTCCAGGCTGCCAAGGATCAGGTCGCTCAATTAATGAGTGCTCAGACCGCATTAACCAAGGATTTGGCAAACCTGCGTGATCAGTATGAAATCAAAGCCAAGCTTGCTGCCCTTGAGGCCAAGCGTACATTGCTCGTGCAGATTAAGGTTAGACAAGTTAATGTCGAGGAGATGCTGCAAACAACAAAGAGCGCTATTCGTAGGATAAGACAAGCATTGAATCTCTCTCCCGAGGAGTCTGAAGGCGAATATGGTGATGAAGACGAAGATGACGGCGAGAATTCAGGGGATGATGGCAGAACTGACGGAGCTGGTGCGTCCAGTTCTGGACGTAGCCCTAAATGTTAATGCCCTTTCTCAATCTGTGATTGATGTATTTTTTATTGTCTGGCGAGAGCCGGACTTGTTTGTTGGTGGACAGAAGTCTAGTAAAGACTTTTTGGTCCTTTGTATGGTCGGTTTCGTTTGGCATTTGAACACTCTGTAAACTTCTGTCAGCCGTTTCCGGTATTTTATCAATTTACAGGATAATGTATGTATGCTACTTAGATCTGCTCAGTGACTATATTTAGTTTGAATTCTTGATCTTTTGTTTGCATATGTTATGACTTTCGTGACTTATGATTGGGAGTTTTCTGAATTTTGAACTTTATTAAGTTCGTATTTCCAAAAGTCTGCCCAAATGTTTATAACTTAGCCTTTCGTTAGGAAGAGGTCGTAAGTTGTAAGTAGTCTGACCGAGTCGTGGTCGTTAGAGTTTTGGCCGAATCATTGCTCTGTGCATATAACTTTGCTTATAGTTTTGATAGTCGAAAGTTGTTGCATGGCTTTGTAGATTGGCTCTGGCTGAGTCGTTGGCCTTGTGAACGACTTCTCTTATTTTCGTGGAAGCCTTGTCACATAAAGGTTTTTGTTTTGCAAATGACTCCTCTTATTTTCGTGGAAGTCTTGTCACGTAAGAGTTTGGTTTTGTGAACGACTCCTCTTATTTTCCGTGGAAGTCTTGTCACGTAAAAGTTTTTTGAAAAACTTTAAAAATTCACCTTTTGGTAAGGTCTTTCGCCTTTGTGAAGGTCTTATCTGGCCTACAGGGGCCTCTCACCACCCCCCTTGTTTTTATGTTGGAGCACGTAAAGTGATAACATGAAATGAGTTTTTGGTGAGTTGCACATAGAACACATATAACCAAACGAGGAGTGTGTCCGTTGTGGGATTCGAACCCACAGCCGCAAAGTTGAAGAACTTCGAGCTGTACCAGTTGAGCTAAACGGATCTGACCTTGTTTAGGTCGTTAGTACCATTTAGAGAGAAGATATAATAAAAGTGATAACTTTTGTAAAGATAAAAGGTAAGTGTAAGATAACTAACCGTTTTACCACTTAAAAGTGATACCTTTTGAGGTGGACCACATTCCAACTGTTCGAGACAGTAGTGCCGTCTGGTCGTGCCAAACGATAAGATCCCTTGCCGACTGAGGCAATTACTTTGTAGGGGCCTTCCCAATTAGGACCAAGCTTCCCTGAATTTGTTTCTTGTGTGCTGTGGGAGACTTTTCTGAGTACAAAGTCTCCGACTTGGAAGCTTCGTACGCGCTGTCCCTGATTGTAGTATTGCTCGATTCGTTCTTTCTGGGTGACTACTCGTATAAGAGCTAGTTCCCTGCATTCTTCGAGGAGGTCCAGCTCTTCAGAGAGGTTGACTGAGTTTTATTCCTCAGTGGCATGTGCATATCGCAGGCTGGGCTCTCCAATCTCAACTGGGATTAGAGCATCTGCGCCATATACCAATGAGTAAGGAGTGTCTCCGGTACTCATTTTTATTGTTGTGCGATAGGCCCATAGTACTCCAGGTAACTCTTCTACCCAACATCCCTTTGCCTGCTCGAGGTGCTTTTTAAGGGATTCAACGATGATTTTATTGGTAGACTCTGCCTGTCCATTAGCAACAGGATGATACGGAGAGGAGGTGATCCTCTTGATGTGCAGATCGTCGAGGAATCTAGTCACTTTCTGGCCGATAAATTGTGGGCCGTTGTCCATGACTATTTCCTTAGGTGCTCCAAAGCGGCATACGACGAAACGTCAGAGGAAGTCGACGACTTCCGTTTGTCGTATCCTTGAATATGCTGCCGCTTCGACCCACTTCGTGAAGTAGTCAGTGATGATCAATAAGAAGCGCATCCCCCTTGGTGCTGTGGGAAGAGGACCAACGATGTCTATTCCCCATTTCATGAAGGGCCACGGGGAGATTATTGAATGTAGTGGTTCTGCTGGCTGATGGAGAAGATGGGCGAACCTCTGGCATTTGTCACATTTCTTGACAAATTCGTTCGTATCTTTCTCCACTTTGTCCCAATAGTAACCTGCACGGATCAACTTCTGGGTTAATGCCTTGCCCCCGGAATGATTTCCGCAACAGCCTTCGTGGACTTCTCTCATCACATAATTAATCTGATTTGGTCCAAGACATCTTGCGAGAGGTCCTGTGAACATCCTCCGGTAAAGCTCGCCGTTGAGAATTGTATATCGAGCAGATTTTACTCGGAGTTTGCGAGCAGCTTTTGTATCTGCGGGTAGAGTTACATGGATAAGATAATTTGTTATCTCATTCCGCCAGTCCCAAGTAGCGTTGATGGTGTTGACTTCGAACTTTTCTCTGTCCATGGTCGTATAGAGAAGTTGAACAACAGCTGAAGAGCTAGCTGCTCCTATCTCTGCCACTGATCCCATGTTTGCAAGAGCATCGGCTTCATGGTTCTCTTCCCGTGGAATCTGAACTGCTTCCCATTCGTCAAACTGTGCTAGGAGCTCTTTTACTTGGGCGAGGTACACTTGCATCCTGGATTCTCGTGCAGTGAAACCTCCATTTATTTGATTGACCACCAGCTGAGAGTCGCTTTTTAGTTTGACGATGGTTGCTCCATAACTTCGGGCTAATTCTAATCCTGCAATAACGGCCTCATATTCGGCCTCATTGTTAGTAATGAATGGGCACTTGATAGCCTGCCTTACCGTTTCGCCGGATGGAGCGACGAGAACCAATCCCAGCCCGGACCCTTTGACGCTCGAGGAGCCGTCTGTGTGAAGGGTCCATGTGCCAGGAGCTTGCCCTGCATAAAGAATAGCTTCCCTTTCTGCTTCAGGGTATATGTTAGTGCTGAAGTCTGTCACGAAGTATGCTAGAACTTGTGATTTTATTGCTACCCTAGGCTGATAGGTGATATCAAATTCAGATAACTCTATAGCCCATTTTACCAACCTTCCTGAGAATTTAGGTTTGTGCAAAACATTTCGTAAAGGAAAGGTTGTAACCACAGCTATCGAATGACTTTGAAAATAAGGGCGTAACTTGCGAGCAGCAGTTACTAGTGCCAATGCTATTTTTTCTAAAGGTTGATAGCGTGTTTCTGCATCGATTAGAGCTTTACTGATGTAATAGATAGGAAGTTGTTTACCTTTTTCTTCCCGAACTAGTACAGCGCTTACCGATGATTCTGAGACTGCCGAATAAATTAGCAGCTGCTCACCCTCCTGAGGTGTGGAGAGCAGTGGTGGATTGGATAGATACTTTTTCAGATCTTTCAATGCCTGCTGGCATTCAGGGGTCCATTCGAACTCCTTATTTTGTTTCAAGACATCGAAGAAACTCTTGCATCGGTCAGAAGATCGGGAGATGAATCTGCGTAGGGCTGCCACTCTTCCCGTCAGTTTCATGACATCCTTCATATTGTGAAGTACATCTGTGATTGATTCAATGGCTTTAATCTGAGCGGGATTGACTTCAATTCCACGCTAAGAAACAATGAATCCCAGAAACTTCCCCGATCCGACTCCGAAAGCACACTTCTCTGGATTCAGCTTCATGTTATACTGATCCAGGATTCGGAAAGCTTCTTTCAGGTGTGCCAGATGGTCTTCTGCTCGTTTGGATTTGATCAGCATGTCATCGATGTACACTTTCATAGTCTTTCCGATATGGTCATGGAACATTCGATTGACTAGACGCTGATAGGTTGCACCTGCATTTTTCAGTCCAAATGGCATAACTTTATAACAGTACGTACCTCGACAGGTTATGAACGCCGTTTTCTCCTGGTCTTCAGAGTCCATCAATATCTGGTTATATCAGGAGTATGCGTCAAGGAAGGTGAGCACCTCGTGTCCGGCTATTGCATCGATCAGTTGATCTATCCTGGGAAGAGGATATGAATCCTTCGGGCAGGCTTTGTTTAGATCTGTGAAGTCAATGCAGACTCGCCATTTGCCGTTCTTTTTAGGTACGACAACCACGTTGGCTAGCCAGTCTGGATATTTGACTTCACGTACTGAACCGATTTTCAGCAGCCGATCGACCTCGTCATTGATGACCTGGTTCTGAAAAGCTCCTTGCTGGCGCGTCTTTTGTTTCACCGGGCGGTGATACGGATCAACGTTCAACCTGTGAGTAATGATATCAGGGGAAATACCTGTCATATCTGCGTGGGACCAAGCGAATATTGTATGCCGCTCCTTGAGGAACTGGAGGATATCTTCTCGTAGGCGTTCGCTCAGTTCAGTCCCTAGATACACCTTCCGCTCTGGCTTGTCGGCGAACAGTTCTTCGGGTTCGAAAGCTTCTACAGTTGACATGTGGTTTTCTCTTTCGTCCATCTTCGTAATGAATTCCGGGACCTCGTACTTAGCCTCTTCAGGTGGTATGTCTGGCCCCGGTCACTGTAATTGCTATTTGTTCTCTTCGGGCAGTTTGAGAGCCACTGAATAGCAGTCTCGGGCAGAGTGTTGCTCTCCTCGAACCTCACGTACTCCCCATTCGGATGAGAACTTCAATACTTGATGATAAGTCGAAGGAATGACTTGCATATCGTGGATCCAAGGTCTACCCAAAATGATGTTGTAGGCTAGATCCGCATCGACAACGTGGAAAGTTGTTTCCTTCGCTACCCCTTCGGCAAGAGTCGTCAAGGTAATCTCCCCGAGAGTCTTCTCGCTTGAATTGTTGAAGCCGGAGAGAACTCGAGATATGGGCACGATCTTGTCTGACAGCTGCATCTCTCTGACAACCCGTGATTGGATAATGTTCGCGGAACTGCCCGCGTCAACGAGTACTCTCTTGACGTCGAACTCCGCCACGCGTAACGTTATGACTAACGCATCAGCATGTGGGAATTGCGAGCCATTTGCATCAGAGTCCTCAAATGTGATTACTTCTTCTGATCGTGGGCTCTTGTTGTTTGTGATGGAGACCTTTGCATACTTCTTTGCTGTGAAAGTAACGGAATCCACCTCAATTCCACCTGAAATAACATTAACTGTCCTCCTTGGAGAGGATGCTCGCGGAGGGCCAGGTTTGTTCTGCTGTGCCTTCGCATGAGTCTGCTTTCCCTTCTCGGTAAGGAACTCCTTCAAGAATCCCTGTTTCAACAAATGAGCAATTTCATACCTGAGGGCTTTGCAGTCTTTGGTGATATGGCCACGGTCACGATGGAAATCGCACCACAGGTCCTGGTTTCGCTTGCTTGGGTCGGTCTTCATGTCTTTCGGCCACTTGACCTTCTCTCCCATGTCTTTGAGTGCTGCCACTACTTCAGACGTCTCCACGTTGAAACTCGGCAGGCTTGGGGCTCCACGGAGGCTTGATTCGGAATCATCTCTCCGGGCAACTCTTTATTGTTGCGGTTGCGTCCTTTGGAATGGCTGCGTGACTGATCAGGGTACGGTTCATAACATACGTCTGCTCTTTCGGTCTCTGCCTTTCCGCCGGATCCACCACTACGTGCCTGAGCTCTTCCTCGAGTACCTGTTCCAATCAATTTATCTTCATCGATACGTACCTTGGAATTGTAACGGTTGTAGACGTCTGACCAACTGGCTGTTGGGAATTCGCGAAGAGACTCGTAAAGTCTATGCGTAGCCTCTAAGCTCCTAATATCCAAGCTGTTGGTAAATGCGATCGCTGCCCATCTGTCTGGTACTTTGGGAAGCATTATACGTTCTTTCTGGAAGCGATCCACGTACTTGCGGAGAGACTCGTCGGGTCTTTGCTTGATTCCAAAGATGTCCTCTACACGGGTCTCCGTCTTCTGAGCACTTGTGTGTCCCTTCACGAACAATTCAGCCATTTCTGCGAAAGACCCAATGGAGTTGGGTGGCAACATTGAGTACCATCGCAGAGCTCCATCTGCTAAGGTTTCCACGAACTTCTTCAATTGAACAGATTCGTTCTCTTCGTCGGTGAGATCGCTAGCCTTGATAAAGTTGCTGAACATCATGAGATGATCGTTGGGATCAGATGTTCCGCGATACCTCGGGATGTTTGGCATTTTAAACATCTTAGGTATCACTTTTGGGGCTGCCTCCTTCTTCCAGGGTCGCTGTGAATAACGCTGGACATCGACTTTCTTCAGCATGGGAGGAGCGCCCGGTATCCGATCAATTCTCTCGTGGAGAGACTTTTGAAGTGCTTCCTGGCTTTCTTTGAATCGTTTGGTGAGAGCTTCCACAACAAGGCTCACATCCGTAGGCACCATAGACCCTCCGTTCTGATTCTGATTGACTTGGGTCGTTGGATCCGCAGTACCACCATTGTTCCGCTCTCCACCTTGCCTCGAAGTGTCTGAAGAAGGTGCGTCACGACCAGGTGCTGCAGCGTCAGCCCTTGCAGTCGAAGGGTTACTCCTTCGGAGAGAGGTGAGTGCCTTGTTTATTCCTCGGTTTACTTCTGCCTGTTCCTGCATGAAAGCAAAGAGTATTTCTTGGAGGTTCCCTCGGCCAGGGGAGAGACTCCTATGGCGTCGTCTCCTGGGTGGGGTAGTGCTCTGAGAGCGCATACGCCTATATCGCTGTCTGACCGGTCCTTGGGAAGATTGTTGCTGCCCATCGGACGAGTAATCGGGAGAATAATCAGGAGAGTAATTGGGACTGAGTGAAGGAGTATTTACCTGTTCTCTGCCTACGATAGTTCGTTGAGAGTTGCTTTCTGCCATGTTAGTTATAGAGCAAAAAAACTGACGAAAATATGTATAATATCAAGAATAAACTATTAACCTACGAAGGCTATTGACCGGCTCCCACTGTGGTCGTCAAATTGTTTAACCTAGATCCGATTTTAGGCCAATTAACAATTAAATTTGTATTTGCGGAGTCACGATCAATAGTTGAGATTAAGAGTTTATACGGCGAGCTAAGATGGTGATAATACGAGAACAAGACGCAAGTATTAACTAACAAAAGTAAAGCATAAACGGAAACAAGGAGAAGTAACCGTACCGTATCGCTTGTCTTCGGAGAGAGTTCTTCGATCCCAATCGCACTCAGACGATCAAAAAACTAAAGTAATAAGTAAAATATGAGCAAAGAGAGTATCTGAGCAAGAGTGAGAGAGTATTCTTATTGATATTGTAGACAGGAAAATAAGTTGTTTTTACAATCGATTAAGGCGAATACTATTTATAAGCCTGGTAGGCACCCGTTGGGATTTTGTAACCGCTCGGCGTGGATCCGTCTGGATAAGTAACCGCTGGGCACATATCCGTTGGAGTCATAACCGCTGGGTTGTAATGATTGCCTTAATGATCATTAATTGGATGATCGTGGATGATCATGTTAATAACTGCTCACTTAGACCGTGCTGATTGTTGAAGTGTTTCATAACTCCTTTAGGTCTGCTCGTGATAAATGTCTGTCTATTAGATGTCTGTCCGTCGAAATGTCTGCTCGTGCCACGTGGAAGACACGTATCACCCTTCCAAGTCCAGTCAGCTTTTATCCAATACAGAACCGAATCGTTGACACCCCCTATGTAATTCACTTATCGTACTTTATCTTGAAAAAAATTATCAGCTCATAATTTTATTTTATAAAATCACATAAATCATCATACTTACTTTTCATGAGTAAATATATGTACACGTATTGACAAAATTATAGAAAAAAAATTTCGTAGCCACTTCAATGAAGATCAATAGTGATTCTCCAAACATGACTTGTACTTCCAATCATTAATTAGCTAGACCTATCCATCTTATAAAAATTTAATTACGTTTTCAAATAGTATTAATAACATATTAATTACTCTTTGTATCCTGTATAACATAGAATTAGTCTAATGAAGGAATGTAGTTTCTATCCAACTATTACACTTGTATCCAACATTAAATAGGTTGTAAAAGAAGTATTAATTGTTTTAATTAACTTTAAAGAATAACTCTAATATTTTTTCTTGTTTGCTTATATATACACGTTTTGTAAACAGAAATTTGTTAGAAGTATTATATAAATTCAATCTCATAATAATCGACGTTCTTTATGGTGACATAAATAATGGAAGATTCAAACCAGAAGTTAAAGCCATATACTTAACAGTACGATTGGTGCACCACATGTTCTTTAGGTTTTGGTAGACTTTTAAGTTATTTACTCCCTCCGTCCCAAATTAGTTGACACTTTCAACTATTGCACGCCCATTAAAAAAATCAATAAATAGAGTATACATTTTACTATGTTACCCTTATTTAATATATGACTATTAAATACTTTTTTGAGAATACCATTAATAATTAACGGTATAGTTGGAAAGAATTGACAAAAATAGTTTTGAAATCCTAAATCCTAATTTGGGACAATTGAATCTTGCTAAAGCGTCAACTAATTTGGGACAAATGAATCTTTCTAAAGCTCAACTAATTTAGGACGGAGGGAATATATACAAAATTAGGGTGTATCTCGAGGTAGAAACATGGTACTCTTTAATCAATACGGAGATACTACAACTAATATGAGAGCGTTTGTTTATTTTTTCTGATTTACGATGTCTTTTCTCCAAATGAAGTTGATCATTAGTTAATAGTATAATTAGGATTAAAATTCGATATAAAGCTGTTCACAAATTAGATAATAGTATAATGAAGGTTGTCATTATGTTAAACTTAGGAATAGTTCATTGATTAAGAAAGGAATGCCAGCGAAAAAAAGTTTTGCTTTCCTATCTAAATTTACTATTATACCCAATATTATAGTTATTTCAAGAATATAAAAGTCGTTCACTTTTATTCTCCTAACATTCATGCTTTTATACTAGACACACACACACACACATATATATATATATATATATATATATATATATATATATATATAACCCCACGTTCTTTAGCAGTGCGATTAACAACCATCCTTTAGAGTTTTTTATTAATCCGTAGGTTTAGGATTGTTTAAAAGAAACTGTCTTAATTCGTGGTATATAAGAAGGATTTTTTTACATATATATACAAATTTACACCCCTAATTACATAAAAATAATAATTTTTTAAAATTACCAAACATAGCAATATTTTTTTAGCACATTTTTGCAATAATCAACACATTTCATTTTTTTAATTACACTTACAACTCACTATCCTAAAAACCGTAAAACACTTTTTCCCACTTCCTCCCCAAACAAATAGCCGCCACCCCCACCCCAGATCCAACACCCTCCTCCTTCTTTGCCGCTGCCCCAATCTCCATCCTCCGGCGACGCGCCGCCAATCTCAACCTCCGTGGAACATAGCACACCGTCTTCGGGGTTAAGCTGAAGCAAAATATGTTGTAGGAGACATAATTTCAACCGTTCATTGAGATCGTGGATTTGCTCATTGAAGATGGACAGCTTGGAGTCCAACTTACGATGGCAAAAGTGACCGGAAATACAAGTTGTTAAGACCCCTCTTTTGCTTTTGATAGCATCAACATAAATTTCAATTTTGTCTTCAATTTCATAACAAATTGTTCTAGCTTTCTCCATTATAAACAACCTTCTGATCCTGTTTCAATTGAACATCAATCAGTAATTATTTTATCAATCAGTAATTGTTTCAATTACATTTTTAATTCAAACATGTTACTAAACAGATCAATTTTATTTAGGCGCAATCTCGTTTTTCAGATCTGTTCTTTGTTAACAGCACCAGACGAAATGGCAAATCTGTTTTTGTATACGTATGTGTATCGATCTGTTTCAAGCTTTTTTGTGTAGTTTGTGTAATTCAATTATTAAAAAAAATATTACAGTAGTTTGTGTATATCTATGTTTCTGCTTGTGTATGGGTGAGTGTATGCGCCTTTTTTTTCGATATGTATGGTGTGATGGAAAAACTTGAAAAGCACTAAAACAGTCAGAAACTGCACTGATCCCCCTTTTTTCCAGTTGGAGTTTCTTTCCCCGGTATAACTATGGCTCTTTCCACACCTCCGGATATCTGGTGCCAAATTGTCGCCCGCCTGCCATCCACACCAGAATAAGTTTTTCGAAAAAACCTGAGCGAGAACGAAGGCAGACATCTCTTTTTTGGACTTTTCTGCTTGAGATGGAGCTTTGGACTCGACAAGGTATTTTGTGCTTGCCCTATTGAGAGTCTCTTCCATTCTACAGTCTGAAACGGTGCTGATACAGTTTGAAACAGCGTTGAAACACAATGATACAGTCTGAAATGGCGCTGAAACAATCAGAAATAGCCGTTGAAACAGTCGGAAACGGCGTTGAAACAGTTTGAAATGAAAATGTAAAAAATAATGTGAAATAACGCAAAAAAGGTGAAATAGTTTTGGAAACAGTGAGAAACAACACACAAACGAGGTGAAATAATGCTGAAACAACCTAGAAACAGCTAGATACAATCTAGTATAGTTAGATACGGTGCAAAACAACCTGAAATGGTGTTGAAACAACAGTTGAAATAGTCTGGAACATTTTGATACGAACCAAAAATGATACCGTCTGAAACGGAGTTGAAACAGTATGAAATGGTGTTGAAACAGTATGATACAGTCTGTAAACGAAATTGAAACACTATGATACAGTGTGAAATGAGATACGATGTAGTTGGTGGGCAAGATACTGTTAGATACGAGGTGGTTGATAGTTGAGATACAATGAAATACGATGTGGTTGGTAAGCGAGATACGGTTAGATACGTGGTGGTTGGTAGTTGAGATATAATGAGATACGATGTGGTTGGTAGACGAGATACGGTTAGATACGAGGTGGTTGGTAGTTGAGATACGGTGAGATACGATGTGGTTGGTAGGAGAGATATGGTTAGATACGAGGTGGTTGGTAGTTGAGATACGGTGAGATACAATGAGATACGATGTGGTTGGTAGGCGACACACGGTTAGATACGAGGTGGTTGGTATTTGAGATACGGTGAGATACAATGTGGTTGGTAGGCGAGATACGGTTAGATATGAGGTGGTTGGTAGTTGAGATACAGTGAGATACAACGAGATACGATGTGGTTGGTAGTTGAGATACGATTTGGTTGGTAGGCGAGATACGGTGAAATTGGGGGAAATGGAAGGAGGAATAGTGAAATTGGGAGAAATGGGAGGAGTAAAAGTGAAATTGGGAGAAATGGTGGAAGGAAAAGTGAAATAGGTGGAAATGAGAGGAGGAAAAGGGACATTGTGGAAAATAGGGGGAAGAATGTAAGAGTTGGTATGTTATGGAAAAATATTGCTATATTTTTGCTAGTTTTGTAATTAACTCTTCCTTTCCTCTATATTGGGTAATTTTGCTAAAATATTGTTATGTTTGATAATTAAGTTCTAAAAATTGTACTTTTATGTAAAAAAGTCCGTAAGAGAATTCTAGAAAGGAAATAAGGTAATCACGTTCTATTAATAAAAATTTAGCCCATAGGCCACTTTTGCCACTGGTATTTGGTTTGAAGCCACTTTTTTTTATTGATTTTACGTGAGATGTTACTTTTTGAAACTTCAATCTTTGTGGGCTAAAGTTCAAACCTTGTGGGTTGAACTTCATGCCTAAGTTATGAAGTTCAACTTCAATCCGTAAGGGCTGAACTTTTAGGCGTAGATACGTAAACTTCAACCCTTGTGGGCTGAAGTGTAAAAATTTCGTGTAGGAACCTGTTTGGCGCGCGCTAATTGATTTGTAGCCGTCAAAAACAAATTCGCTGAGAAATAGCCACCTCCGAATAAATCCCAGTATAAATACTGGGAAGCTTCAGTAAGCTAACCCCAGTATAAAATACTGGGCTTTGAACAAGTTTTGTTCAAGGCCCCAGCATTTTGTTATGGAACTTTGTAAGCTTCTCCCATAACAAAATGCTGGGGCTGTGAACAAAACTTGTTCAAAGCCCCAACATTTTGTTATGGGACTGAAGCTTTATATATAAAGTCCCATAACAAAATAATGGGATTTATCCCTTTGATGAGACCTTTTTTATGAGAACAAAATCCCATTATTTTGTTATGGGATAAAGTCCCATAATAAAATAATGGGACCTTTGAATATGTTAGTTCAAGGTCCCATTATTTTGTTATGGAATTATTTGTTATGGGACTTCTTCAGTCCCATAACAAAATACTTGGGCTTTGAACAACTTGTTCAGTCCCAAGTATTTTGTTATGGGACTAGTCTGGGGTGTTTTTCCAACTCTAATAGAGCTTAAGTGTGCGCGTGAATTTTTGGATATTCTTCAATGAATTTTGAAATGGTGAATAGTCCCGAAGGAGCGCGTCTAAAAATGGCTACTGATCAAAATTACACGGCTGAAGTTGAACTTCAACCCTTATGGTGGGCTGAACTTGTGTGAAGTTCAACCCACAAGTATTGAAGTTCTAAAAAGTGGCCTCTCATGCAAAACCTGTAAAAAAAAAGTGGCTTCAAACCAAAAACCACTGGCAAAAGTGGCCTCTCATGCACTTTTACCGTTCTATTAAGATACTAACGTATTCAATTATTTGAATAAAATAAATTCGGAATGATAAAAGTGGGTTTTGAATTATCTCCTAAAATTATGGTAACTGAAAAGGAGCAAAATGCTAAAATGTGAGGATTTGCATATAACTATCAAAATCATAAAGCGTAACTTTCTATTCCAAAGAGTTTCCTGACTCCATGTATATTCTTTGAAGATCAATTACGGATGAAAAATCACCAGAAGAATCTTGTGAGAGAAAATTCTTGTCTCTACGAGTCTTCACCTCAAATAAGAAATATAGTTGAACTCATATTTAAAATGGTATCTTGAAGCCAAGATCTCCAGGTTGGATAATTCCTTTATTTTAAAAATTATTCTTTACTTTGGAGTATTCTTGTGCAATGCCTTCACTCTATTTAGTTGAACTCATATTTAAGATGGTATCTGGAAGCCGAGATCTCTAGATTGGGTAATTCCTTTATTTTAAAAATTGTTCTTTACGTTGGAAATTAGATTTGGGGAACCCATGTGGGTGAACCCGGATTCACATCCAAATACATAAATTATATATATATTTGTGATATATATAATAACAAATAATAAGGAAAAAGAGAAAAGACACAACCATTGGATATTGTTGAAAAGTTGTGTCTATTTGGAAAAATAAAAGAAGTCCTATTAGTAGGAACTTCTAAATCAGAAAAAAACACCTTCTTTTTCCTTCCCTCCCCAACTTTCTTTTGAGACACTGAAAAAGGAACCGAAGAAAACTCTCCTTAAGAATTACAATTGTAAATTTCTGCGAATAACGAAAGCGGCCTTCCACAAAATCTAGAACTATTCTGTAACTTAGGTACGACCTTAGACTGTGATTTATATGGTGTAGTTTGTGTCTAAAAATATGTGATTATAATATCGTCTAGTGAAATAAATACGTTGATCTTGGGGCGAACTTTGTGTTCTTGAATTTTGTGTAATCCTCATTGATATCAGAGCCCGATCTATTTGTTTTCTAGTCTTGATAAGTATTTGTTTTTGATAATATTTTCGTGGAATGTATCTGCTAATTTAACTTTGAAGACAATTTTTTTTGTTCTTTGTTTCTTCACCGTTCTTCATCACATGATCGACGCCCTAACCAGTTTGGTTCATGTGTTTATGACTTGTTGACAGGAGTAATATTTTTTTTAATGGATTTCCCTTTTCTAAGTTTATGCAGAACTTTGGGAATTAAGACTTTTATGTCTTGATGTGAGAGTCATTATTACGATGGAAAAAGTTTCTACATATGCATGGATACTCTTGCAGTTGTTTGCTTCCAATTAGAATTGGGCAATTGAACACTCTCATCTAATAAGTGAAAAGAAGATTTCATGTAAAATGTGACCTTGCTTATGCGAAGGCACATGTGTTTAATAATGAACTTGTATAGGGTTAACCAATTTCTTCTTCTACGTAACAAAACATAAGGGATCTTTGTGATTCTTGCTCTTTAGTTCTAATTCTGAACTAAATGAAAATTTGTTTTGCGTGAAACTAGAAATTTAAATTGGTTTTACTCCTCATGTCTGAGGCAAAAGTTTTTCCAAAAAGCTTAGTATTGCTTGGCAAGGCCACATGTGGCTAATGAACTTCTTAACAAAAGGGCCGAAAGCCAAAAGTACGGAAAAAAAAGTTATTTTCTATACATTCAACTTGAAATCTTGTAATGCTAATTATCCATGCTTCCTAGTAACTTATAAACTAAGTGTTGGTGTTTGGGTAAAGATTATATTAAGGTGGTCTACTCACTACTTTCCGGTGGAAATTAGTAGCCCCTCTTCAATTATGTTTTGTTATTTGGGCTGAGCATATGAATTTAAGAAGTAACTTTCTATTGTTGATGTTTTTTCTCAAAACATTTCACCTAGTACCCTCAATAAGAGGTGGTCTTACCTAATTACCCCCACTTAGAAATATTTTAACTAAATGCCCTCCACATCATCCGCTCCTTTGAGAAAGGACTCTTTTGCCCCTGACTAAACCTAATTCACATTGAACGCATTCCTTTCTCTCTTTCCCAGTTTCTTTCCTTGTTTCTTCTTAGTGTGCTGGAGATTTACGGGTTTGTTTTTCTCTCTTTTTCGTATGTTTATCTTATGTTTGTTCTATTATTTTTTCTTTAAAATATAATTTTTATTTCTCTAATGATTTATCTGTATTTATTTTTTCTTGTAATTTATTTTTATACTTATTGTTTATATATTTATCTGTTAATTTTTTTTTTTTTTTTGCATTTGGATGGATGATCGTTGAATTAAGTTTGAGCTTCGCTTGTTTTTGGTTGGTTACGGTGATTTGAAAGTTTTTACTGGTTATAGCTATTAGATTTTGTTCTGCTCATTGTTTAGAGCTTAAAGTCTTGGTCATTGCCAAGAGTTGCATTGAATTTTTCTTCCAGTTGGTTATTGCATTAGCTTTTAAAATCTTGGCTATTGCCAATATTGCAGAGATGTTCCGTGTAAGTTGTCGCTTCCACCAGCACTTAGAGTCTTGGCTATTGCCAAGAGTTGCACAGACTTTGTCTGCAAGTTGTTCACTGCAGTAGAGGTAAAAGTCTTGGCAACTGCCAATACTTTTAGAGATTTTCTGTGTAAGGTCCCCCTTGCACCAGAACATAAAATCTTGGCTATTGCCAAGAGTTGCAGAGACTTTCTCTGCAAGTTTTTCAATGCAGTATAGGTAAAAGTGTTGGCAATTGCCAATAAGTGTAGAGACTAGTTCTACAAGTTGCCCCTCACACTAGAGTTTAACGTGTTGGCTATTGGCAATAGTTGTAGAGACTTTTTTCTATAGTTTGCTCTTTTCATCAGTCATGCATTCTGTAGTTGTTGCTGTATTTTTCAGTTGTCTTTGCTTTTGGCCTGTTGACTTTGAATTATGGTAATGACATAGAAATTTTTCTGCATATTAATCATGAGTTCATGATGGCACTTCGTAATGTATGTTTCCTTGTCTTTACTTGTTGTTCTGTTATCATACTATTTTTGTAATTTTATTTGTTGAATATGTATATTCTATCTTTTGTTCCTATAGGAAGGAGATCAATTTTAAAGTTTGAGCACTGGTTTGATGCCAAAGGTTCTTGGGGTGGTGATGTGAAGTATAGTAGTTTGGTTAGTGAATTTTTGACGGAGTGGCAATTGACGTTGTTGAAAGGTGGAGTTTTCGGCAAATTTATAATTGATAAATAATTCGTGGAGGGTTGTGCTGGTAATGATTTTGCCAAGACTTGGTGGAAATTTAGTTGTCAATACTATTGCCTATGGCAAGACTTCAAGGCAAGTTAATTATTTCTAATATAAAAGTCGATAAATAAGTTTCAGTAGGAAGTCTTACCTTTTGCCAAGACTTTGCGTCACGTTAAATTGAATTGGTTATCAGTATGACTGTAAAGTCTTGGCTATAGCCAAAAGTTTAGTTTATTGATAATATTAACTTTCCAATCACGTTTGATTTTTAAAAATATTTATAATCAACAACTGCCCTTCCTTTTGATGCAACACCATGCTATGGTCAGCTTCATTCACAAAGAATTCGCATGTACTTGTGGTGGTGGTGTTGTTACTTGACATGTCATTCTTTTAATAACTTCTACTATGAAGCTGGATTTTCTGAAATTGTCATCATTCTTCAGCAGATACATGCAAGTCATAAGTTCTTGATCGTTTGTTACCATCATGCCTCTGCACGTTTCAGGATTCGTGTCAAACCTTATCTTTGCTTCACTTTCATCAGTGTTGATGCTTAGAGCATTACAAATTTCATTTTCAAATGCCTGGTAGGTTATACCGTCTTCAATAAGTATCAACTTTATGTCATGGTTTCTGTATCTGATGTTTGAATCTCTTTCCCCATTATAAGCTATGCAAATGCAATGTGTATACGTAGTACTAATCCTGCACATAATCAATACAAATGATATGTTTAGATTTTCGTACACAGATCGCATAGATAGAAGCAGGATCATGGTATATTGGAAGCGAATGCTGGGTAAAAGTGTTGCCCTTTCTGTTGGACTTGAGGTAAAAGTCTTGGGCATGGGCAAGACTTGCAAAGACTTTATCTGCAAGTTGGTCATTGCAACAGGGCTTAAAGTCTTGGCAATAGCCAAGAAGTCTCCCCAAAGTGCCCATTGCACCAGAGCTGCAACTCTTGGGAAAGCCAAGATTTGCAGAGACTTTATCTGCAAGTTGGTCATTGCAACAGGGCTCAAAGTCTTGACAATAGCCAATAAGTATCTCCAAGATGCCCATTGCACCAGAGCTGCAAATCTTGGCAATAGCCAAGACTTGCAGAGACTTTATATGCAAGTTTCCCATTGCAACAGAGCTTAAAGTCTTGGCAGTAGCCAAGAAGTCTCTCCAAGGTGCCCATTGCACCAAAGCTGCAACTCTTAGCAATAGCCAAGACTTACACATACTTTATTTGCAAGTTGGTCATTGCAACAAGGGTTAAAGTCTTTTCAATAGCCAAGAAGTCTCTCTAAGTTTCCCATTGCACCAGAAGCTAAAAATCTTGGCAATAGCCAAGTCTTGTAAAGACTTTATCTACAAGTTCCCCATTGCAACATGGCTTAAAGTCTTGGCAATAGCCAAGAAGTCTCTACAAGTTTCCAATTGCAACAGAGCTTAAACTCTTGGCAATAAGCCAAGAGTTACAGAGAAGTTTACCCTTGCAACATGGCTTAAAGTCTTGGCAATAACTAAAAGCCTGTGTCATATGCTAATTGCAGCAAAGCTTGAAGTTTTGGCTATTGCCAAGACTTTTAGAGACTTTCTCTACAAGTCCGCATGGAAAATGTGTTTAAAGTCTTGACAATAGGCAAGACTGGTAGAGAATTCATTCACTTTCTGCAATTAATACAGATTAATTATTTTTTATGAAACTGCATATTATAAATACTGTAATCAATCTAATGTCATGTGTTTTTTGATTATTATGAATAAAAATCATATCTCGTTTGGTTTATATAGAATTTTAACCAAAGTTAAGAATAATATAAATGAAATTATAAAAAAAATTAATCAAATTATTAGTAAAATTCAATAGCAATTTGAAGAAATCTTACAGTGAACCTTTGCTCGAACGAAGCAATCTCTGAAAAGAATGGGTCTTTAGGGTTGCTGTGATCGCGTGAACAGTGAAAAGGAAGGGGATGGACTGTGCGCGTCTTTTTATTGGTTTGTAGGGGTATTTTGGTCCGAAAAAAGTTTCATTAAACTAATGAGGGTATTTTTGCTAAACATCTGTTAGTGAGGGCAATTTTGGCAAACCATTGCTTCTGGTAGCATATTTTTGCAATTCACCCGTTTTTTCTTCACCGTGTCATGATGCAAATGGTAATGCTTTGTTGTCAAGATTAGGATGAGTCTTCTTTTAGCCTTTTACCAAGACAAGATATATATGTTCTCAGTGGAAAATGATTGACAACATATTAAGAATGCTTTTTTGTCAAGCATTTCATAAAACAATAGAAGAAATTTATTACAAGCACTACGATCTGCCACTTATGTAGAGGAAATTTCCAACCTATTGGGAGAAATATTTTATATACATGTGTGTATTTTTTTTAAACATAGAAGTATATATACAAATGTGTATATATATACATACAACTCCCAAGTTCCTCCAAATATGATATAGAACTGTCAAGGTGCATTTAATATTTGATTTGATGTTTTTGTGCTCTTATGATTATAGAATATTCCTATAATTGCTATAGAATTTTTATTAAATAGGTCTTGATTTTAAGTAATTTAAGACGAGTATTTTTTGTTTTAATAATTGATTACGCTGGATTTATCGAACATTAGAATTCGGATGATGATGGGGAACATAGTGAACTTTCGATTCCAAATTTAATGTGAAATAAATGATAGCATAGTTAAATTATTTTAAGGATCGGTATGTATATGAATTTTTGGCTTGAAAAAGTTACATAGTTGTCTCAATTTGTTTATACTAGTTCATATCAATATGCCAACTACTACGAGAATATTGTCCTGAACTTAACAAAAGTGGAAAAGCTAAAAGTGACAATAACGATCTATTATGTCCTAAAAGAGCAAGAGGCTCTTGAGGCTCGAAATATATTATGACGTCTCCTGAAAGTGACATTACATTCCATTGTATCTGGTAGATTATGGCATTTGTGATACAAATTATAAAATTATTCTAAGTCAGTTACTTATAATCCATGTAAGTTATGGATAGATGAAAACCCAATTTTTTTCTTGGGTTTGTGCTACTTTTGTACATAAACTTTCTTCCCTCATGGAAAACTAGTTCCAAGGGGAAGGATGTATATCTTTGTATGATACTATATGAAGTCCAAGGTTTATATGTTCGTATGTGAACAAGATAGTGGCACTGTAACTGAATTTAAATCGCATGATGTTATATATTTCTTGCTAATTTTTTTCTTAAGTGGGATGAGACCAGTTATGACTTGTCTCTTTATGAAACTTTGGACCAGATTGCTTCCACTATTAATACTAAATAGATTCGAGTGGGAGTCACAATTGTGATATTGGATATGTTTCAAATTAACACTGATACCTTGTCCAAATGAAAATCCACTTAATATCGTTGGTCCCCGTGGGAGTAACTATAAATTGATAAATCAATTTTATTAATTTCAACCTCGACGACTGAGTCGTCTCCACTATTCCCCGTCGTCGATTTGAGATCGAAGGGGAAGCATATATAGTTACTCCACAAGATGAATAAGAGCAATAAAAGATAAATGAGGGACTTAAAAACCCTGCTAAGGATAAGCACCTAGAACAGTGGAACACGAAATAGAGTTAGTGAAAACAAACCAAGAGTTGGAATTGGTTGATCTACTTATGGGTCTGTGCCCTATTGGGAACAAATGTATTCTCAAAATATACGAAAAACTTAATGTAGAAAAAAATATGGGTGAATTCTTAAAGTTTAGATTTTAAGAGATCGTTCAAAGGATTGTTGTCTCTTTCAGAAAAATATTATATTAATAAATTTTCTTGAACGATTTAATATACAATAGTGCAAATCCATAAATACTCTTATTTCTAGAGGTGGCATTTCAAGTAGGAGGATGTGTCCTCGTGGATCCACAAGAATATGATATGTCTCATGAAGCTTGATATCTATTATTCTAGTTAGTAGATATCAATCTCACTTAGAAAAGGAATACGGAAAAGCAGTTAAAGGATACTGAGGTATCCTAAACGCACAGTTGATTATCATTGTATTGTTAAGGAAAGGATCTATTACTCAAAGGCTATAATTACGATAATTGAGAAGGAGATTTAGATGAGAGAAAATCTAAATCCAAGTATGTCTTCTTTCCTAAAAAATAGCGATGTGTATATTGTTTGTGTAGCAAGAAACAATCATCAGCATTATTTATAAAAGAAAACTGATTGTAGTGCTTTCAGCAACTGTGCAAGACGCTATTTGACTTAAATATCTGTGTGATAAATTTGGGTGTGTTTGATAGTGCTATTGAATTAGACAATCAAGTGTGATAGTCAAGTCTCAATAGCTTACACAAAAAGGTCCCAAGTATCATTGGAAGATAAAATATGTTGATATAAAGTATAATTTCGTTAGAGACATAGTTGTACATTGAAAAGTAAACATGAAATACATCTCTATGCATTATAATATAGTAGATACGATAGTGAAATCCATAGAATTTGGTGATTATGGATAATATATGAAGTCATTGGCTTTCCGTAGATGTCGATGTATTTATATCTTAAATTTTCCCAAGCATGTTCCCATAAAACTACATTATTTGAAATTAATGTAGTTTAAGCCTAAATTTCTTGTTGTCGGTTCATATACATAGAATTGTTTTATGTTTAGTACATAAATTTGAAGTATGTCGGACAGAAAAAATGGTTGGTCTATTCACACAGGCAATCGCCTCTATTATCTTGATGACTAATAGAGATGAGACAATTATAAACTTATTATTAACAAGTGATAATAATAGAGAGCTTGAAGTTTATAATAAGAATGTCACTTGGTTTTTTGGTTAACCATATTTGATTAAATGTGAGTCTGTCTTAATGCCAGATGTGATTTCTGAAGGATTAAATGTATGAGTAGATTTTTGAACTCAAAGTTAGACATAAGTTGTCTGAACTATCATCTGTACAGTATTTAATTTGCGAAAGACATACGCTCCATGGGAAAAGAGTCAATACTGTGATACGTGATTCATACCACGTATGCATAAAGTGACCTATGGGCGATACAAGTTTAATCTCTACTTGTTTATCGTGTGAATCCATGAAAATTATAAGTAATTTTTTTTCTTATGTTCCCTCATGACTTTGATCAGTTTTTCGAGATTCAATTTGGTGTTTGCTATCTTAAGGCGTTGCCAAAAGATCGTGGATGATTCGGTCTGGCGAGATATTTCTAGAAAAGCAAGTCATATTGAGATTAAGAGATTCCTGAGATGGGGAAGATCATTGAATATTATCACATTAATTGTGTTCATTGGCGCGCCTATTTTGTTTATCTTTGAGAGAAGAACATAATAACATAATGATGAACTCAAATTAATACAAAAAGATAGTGAGAGATGCGCATGTGATAGATAGATGCAAGCAAAATTAAGAACAAGAAGAACGAGATAAAAGCTAGACACAATTTGAATTACAGCAAAGGATTTAGTAGGAACTAGTCTACTCACCCCTTTGTTAGGAGTCAAAAGATACCTAGAATACGCAACAATCTTCAACACAAACCTGTGTCTTGCAAATTGAATGATCAATGGTGGAAAAAGTTCAATTCGATTCAATTCTCAAAAGCAACAAGTTTTTCCAATGTTTTGTGGGAAAAGCCAAAAAGTTGAGTTTAATCGTTATGGATTGTCTGTTGAAAACAACTAAGTGATGGGGCTTATATATGTCAGCCCACATGCCTAAAATAAGCTAAATAACATCCACAAATTGGGCTAAATATCAAAGACTATGCAGGGCCAAATAAGTGTCATTCACCTAATTATGAGCGTTTATGCAGAATAACTAATAAGAGCTCGTTGAGTTCATCAAGTTGCTGCCGGATACTAAGCTCTTAACACCCTAAAGAGTGAGCTCGTTGAGCAGCTCATTGGGCTTCCCAAGTCTCGGCCTCAACATGCTTCAATCGTTCCTCCTTCTCCAATGCCAATCAAAGTGTCTCTTGTCATCTCTAACATGCTACCCCTTTAGATGGAATGCATGATAGCCTATTTGGCTTGCATCATAGATGATCTAGGGTACTGCATATTGCAATCGACTCCAAGGTTCCGTTAGTCGAGATGCTATATATTCCTAACAGATATAGCAACTGAGCTCTCGAAGTATACACTGGTCACACGGTCTAGTCATTAGGTATGGAAGTTACAGAACGGGAATGAGAGTTGCCCCATTATGCGCGAGTGAGAGATGTTGGAAATTAGATTTGGGGCACCCATGTGGCTCAACCCGGATCTACATCTAAATAAATAAATTATATATATATTTGTTATATATGTATTATAATAAATACAAATAATAAGGAAAAAGAGAAAAGGCACAACCATTGGATATTGTTGAAAAGTTGTGTCTATTTTGGAAAAATAAAAGAAGTCCTATTAGTAGGAACTTCTAAATCAGAAAAATCACGCTTCTTTTTCTTTTCCTTCCTTCCCCAACTTTCTTCTGAGACACTGAAAAAAGAACCGAAGAAAACTCTCCTAAAGAACTACAATGGCAGATTTCCGCGAATAACGAAAGCAGTCTTCCACGAATTCTGAAACTATTTTGTAACTCAGGTACGACCTTAGACTGTGATTTATATGGCGTAGTTCGTGTCTAAAAACATGTGATTATGATGTCGACTAGTGAAACAAATACGTTGATCTTGGGACGAACTTTGTGTTCTTGGATTGTGTGTAATCCTTCAGATGCGTTATGTCTTTGCTGATTAAATATTTGCTTGGCCATTCATAGGAGCACTAAGTAATTTTCTTTCATTTCAATAATATATGTAAAAAAAATTGTACGTTATTATTAACAAATCATGGATTTTATTGCAGATGTCTACGGGTTTCGCCTACCAGGTATTCATGTGATATGCAAAATGCAGGTTCTTAACGTAAGATTCCTAATCAAGTTTGGTTGTCCTGTTTCAACTTTTGCCAACTTTGACGTGTACGTGGCCTCAATTTTTTGAGTTAATTGCCTGTATGGTCACTCAACTTGTGTTTATTGGCCACCATAGTAACTTATCTTTGTTTTGTCTTTCTATGGTCACTCAACTTGTGTTAATTGGCCACCATGGTAACTTATTTTTGTTTTGTCTTTCTATGGTCACTCAACTTGTGATAATTGGCCACCATGGTCACTTATCTTTATTTTGTCTTTCTATGGTCACTCTATTTTACCCGATTAACTCTTATGGTCGTCCTAAATAAAACCAAAAACATTAGTTAGTTTTTTATGACATGCCAGAAAAATATAATAAAAAAATAATAAGTTAGAAACCAGCTCACTTTAAACCCGATGTTGAATGGATCAGCTATATAATAAGTGGTAATTACATGACTATGCAAACTAAAATATCACTTACATAAAAATATCAATATTAAGCTATTTTCAAAATGTAGCAATATTTATTTTAAACATAGCAAATATACATAAAAAGGTAGAAGAAACCCCAGAATTCTCTCCTACACCCCCTGACAAAGCAAGAGCTAGGGAGCTCCGACCCAACACTTGCTAGAGCTTTGCGCAACCCTCACAGAGGGAAAAAAGGCAGCAACAACAGGGTTGGGGGAAGGGATGACTACGATGCCGACGGGGGTTTAGGGAAGGGGCGGCGTCCGTGGGGATTGCGGCAATGAAGAAGGGTTTGGGAAAGGGAGAGAGGGATAGAGAAGAGAGAGAGAGAAAGGGGGAGGGGGGAGTTAGGGCTTTAATAACAACATTTAGGTATTTTTGCTATGTTTTGTAGCATTTTTCCAAAATATTTCTATTTTTGATAAAGTATGGAAAGTATAATTTTTTTTTTAAAAAAAAAAAACCTAAAATGACACCTAGGGTATTTTTTAAAGACTGGTTCGGGTTTAAAATGGGTTGGATTTTAAATTATTTAGTATTTTTTCTGTTTATATTTTTCTAAAAATTATAGCTGTCATGTCACAAAAAAAACTAATGGAAGATTGTATTTTTATTTTGGATGACTATAGGAGTTAATTGGATAAAATAGAGTGACCATAGAAAGATAAAACAAATATAAGTGATCATGGTGGCTAATTAACACAAATTAAGTGACCATAGAAAGACAAAACAAAGAAAAATGACCGTGATGGCCAATTTACACAAGTGATGGCCAATTTACACAAGTTGAGTGACCATAGAGGCAATCAACTCGATATTTCTTAGGTTAGTGAAATACTTGGTAAACAATCTTCTCATCTCATAATGTTGCATATAATATTGTTTGATATTAGTGTTGTTCTATAGATGTTTAAGAGACATATAATATCCTATAGATTGTGTTTGGTACTCTAAAAGTCTAGAATCAATGAAGCAAGATTTTCCAATGCCTCTTGCAGTGATTGAACCATTATGGCAATAAAGAAGATATTAAGAAGTGATTACAATTAAAGACGCTCTAAAAGCATTTAAAGTTAAAACTAATACCTCTCTCTAAAGATGAAGACAAATTAAACTAATACTAGAAACAGATTGAGTGTGTTACTTTTTCAATTTGGATAATATAATATACTTAAATTTGTTGTGCTTAATTTATATTTGGAATTATAGGGTGATTTATTTTATAATGTTCAATTTTAGTATATAAAATGATAAGTAACTTATTTATTTGGCTAATTTCAGTGGAAGCATTGTAAACAATAAATTTTCGATCCTGAAAATAATAATCAAGACAAGAGAAATATTGTCACAAAAAATATTTGATTTCAATAAAGTTGACGTTACAATCCCTATGATATCCTCTAATTCTTCGTAAAAGAAATATGAATAATATTTGAATTTGATTTGAAACTTGATTCAAGGGCTTGGATAGCATCTTGAACTTGGATTTGTACTATTCGTCACGAACAACGAATTTGGATTCTTCAACTTTGAATCTTGAAACTTGTTTCGTTCTTCAACTTTGAAGACTTGAAAGTTGGATGAACTTGCTTGAACGCCAACAACTTGTAGAAAATTTGTAGACTTTGATCCACGAGCTCTCTTTTACCACTTGTTATCAACTTTCTTCCCTCCTTTTGAACAAATGAAGACCTCTATTTATAGTTGTAATCACCTAATTTTGGCACCAAATTCTTAAAATTTGCTCAAAATAGCCTTGCTAATTTCATACAATTTTTGTCAAAATTTTCCTAGAATTCAAGTGGTTTTATTTTAACTAAAATTATCTTTAATTAGGAAAAAATGTGAAATTAACAAAAAAAATTTACTCGTTATGTGTTTAATTATGATTCTATGTTTTTGTGATAGTATGGTAAATTTATTTGTTTTTTATAATAGTTAGTTGTGTGCATTTAAAATGAGTGTCTACTCTTTTCAATAGCCATTTATAGAAATACTATAGCCAAAAAACTCGGCCCACCAGCCCAATACACCATTACCCGGACCACTCCACCTTATAACCCCATTTCCCCTAATTTCTATCATACACACAAAAATTTCAGAAAATTGGAGAACCCTGCTCCCCCGCCGTCCCGTCGCCGGAACTTCACCGCTGGCGACGGCATACCGTCTATCTTTGACTGCACCATACCGTTCCGAAATCCTCTCGAACCCCTCATTCCAATTTTCAAGTCAATTTCTCCAAATTGTTAACCATTTTGCGCGGATCGAGGCTCAAAGATCCGGCCAAACATTAAATCCGGCAACGACAATTTTTTCAGGTCAACCCATACATCAACAAGTTCCTCTCACTCTCCTCTATGCTGTCGTCAAGGTAAATTTTCATGAAAACACTCCACTCTTCCATGTCTTTCCCCGCTGCCCGCGTCATCGTTTTGGGGGTGTTTTAAGGCATGTTTTAAGTGGTCAGTTTGAGCTAAACGTAATGATGTTGAGATGATATTTGTAATGCTATTTGGGGGGTGGCTGCTATGTGATTGATTTTGATGGAGTTTTGAGGGAGGATTTGGTATTATTTTGAGGCAGTAGTATTGACAAGGGGCAAAGCTGCTATATTTTATTGGTGGTGATGTGATGTTCTTTTTCTGTTTAGTAAGGCTATGGTGGCGTCGAAGTAGGGAAGATGGAGACCGTTGGAGACGGTTCTATGTTAGTTTGTTTGGCGTGGCCGCGAGCATAGGGTAGTGGCGTGATGGTGATGTTGCGTTTGGCTTATAGGGCTGATTTATGAGGCAGTGTTGATTGTATTTTGGGGGCTGTTTGTTAAAATCATGGTGGTGTTTCAGATATGGCAGCAGCAGGGCAGTGGAGACGAAGCGATGGCGACAATGATGATAGTGTTGGCTCGTCTACGGGTTAGGCGAGTTTTTAGCCCTTGTTCTATCTTACCTCTATTTATGTATTAGTCATAGGGAAATATTTTGTTCCTGTTGTGATTTTAGTTCGTAGTTTAGTAGTAATTCACATTGTATGTTTGTTTACATGTGTTGCATCGTCAAAAGTTGAAATAAAAATGTCGTCTTGTTCCATTCCAGTATAAGTATAAAACTGTCATATTTTGTGTATGCTTTCCCGTATTGCATTAACCCATTTCACATGGTATAATTGATTATTGGTTTCATGTTTTGGTGTGAAGAGGATCAGTGTATATGATATATTGGTAATACTATTATTTTGATCTTGAAAGAAACTATGTTTGTCTAGTTTATTTAATTCGGAGTAGCTTGAGAAGCTGTTTAGTTTAGTACAAAGTGTTGTGAAGTTTGAATGGTTTTCTAATTCGTTGTTTAGTTTTCGTTTAGTATAGTGTTTAACCATGCACATGCCTAGCTCTTGTGTAGTTAAATGTTAGCAAGCAAACCCGTTGCACTCGAAAAGTGGAGATGAAAGCTTGAGTTTGTAGTGTAACTTTGCACTTTAGACATAATTAGCTTTAGGATATTTTAGTTCAATTTGGTAGAGACTTTTGGGTTTCAGAATTAAGTCCATTTTGAAGTCTTGGCCGAGTGGTGTCATTTAATTAACTCTAGTGTGGTGTAGTGTAATGGATTGATAATTTAATGTATTGAGAGAGATCTTTTTGAAAGTGTCTAAAGTCAAAAAGAGTACAATGTCAGTTGAAAAATAAGGACTTTAGCACATGATTGTACTTTCGCTCAAGTTTACAGTCCATCTTTTGTCTATTTAAGAGAGTCTTTTTCTCTCTCTTGGGGGAACTACTGGCTGAAAATAATAAGAAGAACCTAATGAAAAAAACACCACAAAAACAGATATGGTTTTTTTTCTGAGAGAAGAAACTTGAGATTAAAAATAAAAAGAAAAGAGTGAGACACTTGAAGAGTTTATAGATAGGGGTTTAGAACCAAAAGACATCAACACTAAGAGTCTTTTGGGGCATAAACTTCAAGTTTTTAGTCAAGTTTAAGGGTCTTAAAAGGGTTGATCATTGCTGATCATTTGGAGGTTTCTGTTGTTGCTAATGTTGTTTCAGCTTTGGTTTTTCTACCTAGCGGTCGTCTTTATTGTTTGCTCTTTGAATTTGCAGCCATTAGGTATTCTTCTAACCTTGTATGAATGTTTTGCTATGGAAATGCTATAGAAATAGCCTGTTGCCCAAAAGTTTCTCCTCATTGTATTGTCATTTATATTTTTTCTGCTATAGCTGAGTTAAGAACAAAAATGTGAAAATATTTTTGAGTTTGGTTTTAAGTTCTGGCCCACCTAAAATATCATTTGGGCCAGAATATTTCCTTGTTGATTTGCCTTTTCTTCAATTTTTTTTTTTTTTTTTTTTTTTTTTTTTTTGCATAAAACTGCTGCTTGTTTAAGATAATAAAATATACATATGAAGAATAGGCAATTTTTAGGACGTGGTTGCAAATCTCAAAATTGAACTAACATGGAAATGGACAAGTTTGAAATAAATAGGAAAATTAGAATACTTGTGCGAATCCACTACTGCAATATTGTCCAGAACGTTAAAGTGGATTTTGATTTAACAAGATAAACAAACGAGAACCATTAATTATTCAATTAGGCGAAAAACAGGTTGTAAAATTATTATATTGATAAGTATAATTTGTGATCTGCTTATTTGGCTAAAATAAAATTAAATTGAGATAAGCCAATTCATGCTAAGGTTTACCTAGCATGTAAGTTGGTACAAGTTGACTTAAAGTATACCCTATGGGTTACTTAACACAATTTTTGGTTTAACGGTTCAAATTAAAAATCAAAGCATAACAAAGTGGAAATAAATAACAACCATATTTAATAAATCAAAATTACGACAGTAAAGCAAGTTTGCTCGGCACAGGATTCGAGGGTGCCTAATACCTTCCCGAGAGTCAACTGAGGACCTTACCCGAATCTCTGACGCAGACCATTTAACGAGTCAAAGGTATTCTAGGTACACCACTTTGGTGACTTGGCACACCTTTAACTTGTCAAGTGGCGACTCTGAAATCTCTAAAAATAATTGTGTACCTTTTTGAACACCAGCCATGAGCCTTTAAATAATAAATTCAGTTAATTAATTTTTTAGGGTGTGACAGCTTGGCGACTCCACTGGGGAATTTAGTGAAAACCAAAATCTCCGGCTTTTCGATAAAATTATCGCATGTTTTAATTTATTAAAATTTGGTTGTTATATTATTACCGTTATTACATGAAAAGTTGAATGTTACTGTTTTGATATTGTTGAACTGTATATAAAATGTCTTCCTCCGCAACCCATTGAGTCTCTAAAACACACGCACACGTGCACTTACTAGATTGCTTGTAGCATCTGGGACGTCTTACTAAATTGCCCATGATTTAGGAGGAAGGCGTTACGGGGTTTTAGACCGGACACACTGTTTGCGGATGGCCCTGATGCTCTTTCTGTCCAGTTTGTCCCACCGAGTTTTTATCCAGTCTAGACACTGAGTCGGTTGTGTCACCTAGAGTTAAACCTTTAGGCCCAATTATCTGCATCATATTTGACCTTATGAGGTTCGGTACACCAGTGTTGCACTTGTCTAGGCTGACTACCCTTTTGTCTAAGCGGGGCCCACTTCTCGAGAAAGACATGTCTAAGGAATTTTATGTGTTGCATGCGCCTAGAAAAAAGTCGTTATGCTGACCAAATTGGAGAGGGACGGATTTCAAAAGAAAAAAAAATGATGAATGAAAGGAAAAGTGAGGAAGTAGGGTGGATTTTATGTTTTAAATGTAGATGTCTTGTACTTTTATAAATTCGAGTCATACTGTTGATAGTAGCAAATTTCTGTAAAACGTCAGTGTTGGACATCTTTTTTAGATATCAGTTTTGTGTCGTTATAATGATGAAAATTTTATAAAAAAAAAATACTTAGTAGTTAGAAGTCGGAAAAGATTTTGGTATCAGTCTTCACGTCGTTATAATGGCAAACTTTTAGAAAATGCTCGTATATCGATGTTGGATGTTTTTGGGATCCAGTTTTTCACGTCGTTTTGCTGGTTAGTTTTTGAAAAAAAAAAATACTGTAGTGTCATTACTGGAATGAATTTTCTTGATGTCAATGTGGCGTTGTTGTAACGCCGAATTTTTTTTCTTTTGTAATTACATCTAAGTACTGATGTTGGTAATTTTCTGGAGTTAGTCCTGATGCCGTTATGATGGCAAAATTTTTCGATTCTCTTAGGGTCAACTTTACGTCGTTACAATGACAAAAGTTTTGTTGAAAATTGGAGTTTCGAATTAGAAGTTTAGGCATCTGTTTTGCTCTGTCGGGCAATTATTTTAAGTTGTTTTCAGGCTTTCAAACATTTGACGTATTTTTTTATTAGGTATAATGGGTGCATCGTCTTCTAGGTCGGTCAAGAGAAAATACCCTGCTGATGCCATTCCACCCTCTATCATGATGATTGATGGCCCACCCAAATTGGATAAATCTTTGAAGTCTTGGTGGGATACAATGAATAATATGCAGAAGAAACTAGTCCAGGATAAGATTGGTTTTCTGACTGACCTTGTGACTAAACCTATTGTCCCACGTCGAGAGTTGGTCAGTGCACTAGTTGGGTTTTGGAACCCAAACCAAAATACTTTCTGTTTTAAGGGGTTCGAGATGACACCGACCCTCGAGGAAATAACTGGGCTTGTTAAGCTAGATTTTGAGAAAAAGAACATGATTTCTCCGAAGAAGGTTAATGAGTATGATTTTTTTAGTAACATCAAGGTACGAACAGACCTCTCAATCGCTAGTATTCGTCGAGGCTGGTTTTCATTTGACTACCTTTATGATCGTTTTGGGGCCGATAATGGTTTTAAAAGGCATGGATTTGAGTTCCATGACAAGCTGAAATATGAAGATTGGGTGCAACTTTGTCCTAAGGTCTTTGTGTTCGCTTTGCTGGGGTTGTTGGTTTTCCCTCTACCGGATAGAGCGATATCTATTAAGGTCAGTTGGATCATGACAGCTTTATATGGTGGAGCACCGAATGTTACTATCATCCCTACAATTCTGGGTAGTATATTTCATGCTTTGACCCGATGTCACAAAGGAGAAAGCGGTTTCTTTGAGGGGTGTAACCTCCTATTATAGGTCTGGTTCTTGGAGCATGTAAGCCCTTGCCCACCTCATGATACTCTTAGATACTGTGACACTGATTATCTCGGGTATCATCTCGAACATATCGAGAAGTATAAATTTCCAGAAAATGAGCCAGATTGGAGGTATTTGTTGAACTCTCTCACGCCGGACAGGGTTTTGTGGCAGTATAATTGGCTTCCCAAGGGGGAAGTTGTGCATAGATGTGTGGACCGTCCTTTTCTAGTTTTGATGGGTTTGACAGCATCCTAGCCTTAAGTTCCTCTGCGTGTACTTAAACAGTTGGGCCGAAAGCAGGAGATCCCAATAGTTGAGGACATGAGTGCATATGTCTCAGACTATCCGCTCCACCAAACTACCCTTAGACGCCTTGCAGAAAATACTTAGGGGGGAGGTTGTTCAGGAGTACAAGTTATGGTATTACCACCAGCCCATACCCAGAGAGATGCCCGTGAGGTCGAGAGCAGGCATGGTTGACACTGAGGCCAGGTTGGATATACAGGTTGAACTTGCTAGGCGTGAGATTGGGGAAGAATACTGTGCTACTATACAAAGCTTAATTGTAGAGAGGGACGCCGCCAGAGCTGCTCAGTCAGAGAGTGAGGGTTTAACACATCAGCACTCAGATACTATCAGGCGTCTTCATGACTTGCATCGTAGAGCATTGACAGAGATGGCCACTTCTCTAACTGCCCAAGCTGAGAGCGACAGATTCATACAGAAGTGCCTTGGGAACATTGACCAATTGCATAAACAACTTGATCATACAGTGATCCTGACGAATGATGCATTGAGATTGGCCATGACCCAGCTTCAGCAAATAGCCGTGTCAAGGAGAGTCATTGATCGAGGTCAGGAATAGGTGAGTTGGCAAACTATTTAGCTCATATGTGCATAGATCATAATAACTCGTCTAATAGAATTATCCTCATTGAAGCTCCAGATTATGTGAGGATTGTAGCATGGCGGGTGGACATATTGCGTGATGTTTTGAGCCAGCCTTTGCCACCAGCCGATGGAGATCCCGAGGAGCCATTCGAGTTCGACCCGGAGGAGCCAGCTGACTTTGTGCCCCGGTCACCTTAGGAGATACATCAAGCCAAGATGATGCAGCTTATTGCTTTTTGTCATTTATTTTACATCTTGGCATGTTGTACTTTATGTTGCTTTCAAATTTAGCATGTTGTAATTTATTTTCACTTTTTTTCGATCATTTATATGTTTCTTTTGGTCGTGCTCCGGAGCATTGTATGTACTCTTTTTTAGTAATGAAAATCTTTTGCTTATTTATTATGTGTCAATTTATTTCACCCTCTAGCCTCACTTAAAAAAAAAGGAGAAAAAAAAGAAGAAAAAAGAAAGAGAAAGAAAGAAAGAGAAGAAGAAAAGAAATCAAACAATAAACTTGGGGATCTAATCTAAACCAACTAAGGATGATGCATAACGACCTTAGGCATTGGTTAAGCCGACGAGCAAATTCATGTTCCATGCTATCTTGTTGCACTAACGTATTTTGATTTCATAGAGCTTGAGCAACTGTCGTGCTTGCCCCAAATTCCTATTCCACCAGAATCAAGGGACCACTGCCTGTTCCAGAAGTGGTTGAAGCGCCTTTTCAGGAAAAAACTCCAACAACGATGGCCGAGGAAACTGAGAACACTGAGCTGGTTCGTTTGGCTGAGCAACAGGCTAAGATGGCCGAGGACTTCGTGACTATGAAAGAAATGATGACGCAGCTGGTTCGTAACTTGGCAGCAGTTCAGACACCTCTTGCTCCGCCAGGTGCTGTTGGTTTCATGGAAAATACTCAGCCACCTGAGCAAGGGCAATCCACAGTGGTAGAAGACCCCCGTTACCCCCCTCCCCCCGGGATTTGGTCCACATCCAGAAACGGACAATGCAGCCGGACCTTCTACTATACAACCTGGGGTACAATTCCCACAGCATGGACAATATGGCCAACCCCAAGTTCCTGCCACAGCAATCAACAATTTGACCAAGCTCAGGGTAATGTGTGCCGCCAAACCAAGTCGTATAATCAGGAACACCACCCAGAATCACATGCTGATATCGAAAGGTTGGGAAAAAAAGAAGAGAATGACTTTGCTCGGAAATTGAAAAGCTTGGAGCAAAATGTGAAAAACATACAAGGGCAAGGGGTAAAACCAGCATTTCATATAAAGACATGTGTTTGTTCCCTCATGTGCCATTGCCTGAAGGTTTTGTTGTGCTCAAATTTTATCCGTGCACTGGACAAAGTGATCCAAGGATCCACGTGAAGATCTACCTTAACAAAATGAGGGCCATCGAGAAGGATGAATTGTTGATGGCATACTTTGCTGACAGTTTGGGAGGACCGGCAACATAATGGTTTGTACAACAAGATGTTTCGAAGTGGGTCACCCTTGATGACATGGCCAGCAATTTCCTAAACCATTATGGTTACAAAATGGAGGCTGCTCCTGATCGTTCTTCTTTAAAGAAGATCACAAGGAAACCAAGTGAAATTTTTAGAGAGTATGCTTACATGTGGCACGAACAAGCGGCGCGTGTGAGCCCTTTGATCCCAGATGATAAGATGGTCAAAGAATTCGTCGAAGTTCTCGATGAAACATACTACGAAGCGATGGCCTCTGCCACTGGGAAGCAGTTCAGTGAAGTAGTGAGAATTGGGGAGATGATTGAGAGAGGAATCAAGGCAGACAAGATTGTCAGCCAAATAGCTTTGAGAGCCACTACCCAAGCGTTGCAATCAGGGTCAGGTGCTTTTGGGAAGAAGAAAGAAAAGAAAGATGAAGTGGCAATAGTTGGTTCTGGACCGAGAAGAAATGACGGATGATACAATGACCGTCAAGGGTACATTCAGACACCCCCGCCACAACAATTCTATCCACCTCACGGCCAACAATTCTATCCCCATCTGGAAGGGGTCTTGGTAGACTGTTGTTTTACAATTTTCTTTTGAATACACTTGGATATTTTAAGGGTTGTATGCCAAGTGTATTATTTTGCTCATCCTTCCTTTTGTAATTCAAACCCTTTTTCATTCATGAAAGGCTTAAGAGCCAAGCTTTCCTTCAATCTCTGTTCATATTCCTAATTTTATTCTACTTTTGTTTATCTGTAGTGATATATCTGCCGGTCCTGATATCATGACATGTTCAAGGAACTTATCGTCCATCCAGGGACCGCAATCTGATTTTGGCTCCATAACCATAGTTGAGGTTGAAAGTGATGAAGAAAACATTGAGGAATTTGTTAACGAGATTGAATATAATTGGGAACAGGCTGATTTTGAAATAGGCCTGGAAGTTGAACGCCATAAGGGCAAGCCTAAACCCAATTTGTCTGATACAAAGGATGTTAATCTTGGGAGCCCTGATGATGTGAGGGAAACCAAGATGAGCATGTATGCCTGACCTGAAGTAAAGAACGATATTCGGAAAGTTCTTTTTGAATATCGGGATGTTTTTGCATGGTCATATGATGAGATGCAAGGTTTGAATTCCGAATTGGTAGTCCACGAATTGCCAATTCAACCTGGTTTCCCTCCAATGAGACAAATACAACGGAAGTTCAAAACTGATATGATCAAGAAAATCCATGATGAAATAATGAAACAGTTGGATGCAAAAGCAATTCAATTGGTTCAGTACACTACTTGGGTTACAAATGTTGTTCCGGTTCCAAAGAAAGATGGAAAAACAAGGATATGTGTTGACTATCGAGATTTGAATAAGGCAAGTTCCAAAGATAATTTCTCGTTGCCTAACATTCACACTCTCGTAGACAATTGTGCCAAACACGAGATACAATCCTTCGTTGACTGCTATGCTGGATATTACCAGATCCAGATGGATAAAGATGATGCATACAAAACAGCATTCACTATGCCTTGGGGAACTTATTGCTACAGAGTGATGTTGTTTGGCTTGAAAAATGCAGGGGCAACCTATGTGAGGGCTATGACTGCTATTTTTCATTATATGATGCATAAAGAAATAGAAGTGTACTTGGATGACGTGATTATCAAGTCTAGAACTGCTGAAGAGCACGTGAGAGATCTCAGAAAGTTCTTTGAAAGGCTCCGTAGGTACAATCTAAAGCTGAATCCAGCAAAGTGTGCATTTGGTGTGCCTGCTGGAAAGTTGTTAGGTTTCATTGTTAGCAGGCGAGGTATTGAATTGGATCCCGCAAAGATCAAAGAAATACAAGAATTACCTCCGCCTCGAACCAAGAAGGATGTTAAAAGCTTTCTAGGCAGGCTAAATTACATCAGTAGGTTCGTTGCTCAACTTACCACAATATGTGAGCTGATCCTCAAGTTGTTGAAAAAGAATGCTTCAATTGCATGGACCGAAGAGTGCCAAGAAGCTTTTGACAAAATCAAACAATACTTGTCAAATCCTCCTATTTTGGTTCCGCTTGAGCCTGGCCGACCATTGTTTTTGTACTTGTCAGTCAATGAAAACTCCTTTGGTTGTGTACTTGGGCAATATGATGCCTCGGGAAAGAAAGAGCAGGCAATTTATTATTTGAGCAAGAAGTTCACAGATTGTGAGGCCAGATACACTTTGTTGAAAAGGACGTGTTATGCCCTAACTTGGGTTGCACAAAAGCTGAAACATTATTTGTTGTCCTATACCACTTATCTGATTTCCCCGATGGACCCATTGAAGTACATATTTCAAAAACCTATGCCAACCGGCAAACTTGCAAAATGGCAGATCTTGCTCACAGAATTTGACATAGTTTATGTCCCATGGGACATTATTACCCGGCGGCTGCCCAACTCCGTTTCAGTTGCACTAATAACACATCTGAGTATGAAGCATGCATAATGGGTTTGCGAATGGCGCTAGACATGCACATCAAAGAATTGCTGGTGATCGGAGATTCAGCTCTTTTGATACGCCAAATGAAGGGTGAATAGGAAACTCGAGACCTTAAGCTGATCATGTACAAGCAGTATATGGACGATCTTCACCAAAAGTTTGATGTTCTAAAGTTTAGACATGTTCTCAGAATACATAACGAGCTGGCTGGCGCATTGGCTACATTAGCCTCGATGCTTGTCCTAACTGATAAAGCTCATATTGATCCGTTAGAGATTCAGGTCCAAAGCCAACATACATACTGCGATGTGGTTGAAGAAGAAGTTGATGGTCAACCGTGGTATTTTGATGTCAAGAATTTCCTTCAAGATGGGATGTATCTGCCAATGGAAGAAAATAATCAAAGTAGAACCCTTCGACGACTGGCAAGTAGTTTCTTTTTAAGTGGAGGGGTGGTGTACAAAAGAACACTTGATTTGGGACTATTAAGATGCGTGGATGCAACTGAAGCCACAAAAATTCTCAATGACATGTATTCGGGGATCTGCGGACCCCACATGAGCGGGCACGTGCTAGCTAAGAAAGTACTCAGAGCCGGATACTTTTGGCTTACCATGGAACATGACTATATTACCTTTGCGCGAAAGTGTCATCAATGCCAAGTACAGGGTGATTTGATACATTCACCCCCTTTAGAGTTGCACACAATGTCGGCCCCTTGGCCTTTTACAGCATGGGGGATGGATGTTACCGGGCCTATTGAACCAAAAGCATCAAATGGACACAGATTTATTTTGGTTGCAATAGATTACTTTACCAAATGGGTTGAGGCCGTCACTCTCAAGTCCGTGACCAAGAAAGCCGTGGTGGATTTTGTTCATTCGAACATTATTTGTTGCTTTGGTATCCAAAGTACCATCATCACCGACAATGTGGCAAATCTGAACAGTCATTTAATGAATGACATGTGTGAAAGATTCAAGATCATGCATCGAAATTCCACACCTTACCGACCAAAGGAAAATGAGGCGGTCGAAGAAGCCAATAAGAATATCAAGAAGATCCTTACATGAGAAGCTGTCTTTCGCTTTGCTTGGTTACCGCACAACTGAACGCACTTCCATAGGTGCGACCCCATATTCATTGGTATATGGAACTGAAGCAGTCATACCTGCTGAAGTTGAAATATCATCTCTCAGGATCATTGTGGAGGCAGAAATTGAGGACACAGAGTGGGTCAAAACCCGATTGGAACAGTTTTCATTCATTGACGAAAAAAGGCTCAATGCAATTTGTCATGGTCAATTGTATCAGCAAAGAATGGCCCGAGCCTACAACAAGAAAGTGCGCCTCCGCGACTTGAAAGAAGGGCAATTAGTCTTGAAAAGAATCTTTCCTCATCAGGAAGAAGCTAAAGGAAAATTTGCTCCAAATTGGCAAGGGCCATACCTGGTAAAGAAAATATTACCAAATGGCGCCTTATACCTTACAAATCCGGAAGGCAGGAAAACCGAAATACCCGTCAATGCAGACGCGGTCAAGAGGTACTATATTTGACTCCAAGATGGCTTTCCAATCGGGATGAATGCAAGGCTTTTGTTCTCTTTTGCTATCCCAAATTGTATCCCTATTAGCACTTTGAACATTGTACTTTTGAGACATGTTCTCAGTTGGAATCAATGTGATTGTACCAAAATGAAATGAAACTGAAAAGCACCAAAAGAAACTTGGGCATTTGCCTAGAGCTACGTCTGACCTGATTCCTCTCAAAAGGATACGTAGGCAACCATTTCGGTGCGGTCGCAACAAGGGAAAATTCCTCTTTCCCTGTTTACTTTTATTCGCGCTAATTTTTAAGAAATGGAGGAAATTCAATATTCCTCCCCATTTTCTTTGTGTTCGAAACAGTGAAAAGTTCATTCTTTGCTGTTTCATATTGACGCAAAACTTGCCTCCAAGTTTGCGACCAACATCAAAAGAAATTTAGATCCCCATTTTTATGCTAGGTATTATCTATTCACATGTTTCATGAGATGTTTGGCATACCAGTCTCGAAGTCAAGGAAGAAAAATAAAGCGCCCCAGTTTATTCTAAACAGTGGGGCAGAAGTTTTTATTTTTAAAGAAAATATGTCCAAAGGGGAGCGAATTGTACGCAGTCACCTCATGATGCGTTTTGGAGAGCTTATGTTAAATTTTTCCTTTATGACAAGTTGATGATGCCATCAAAAGAGATGTTCGTGTTGTAAATTGAATTGAAAAAAAATAAAAGAAGAAAAGAAAAGAAAAAAAAAAGAGAAAAAAAAAGAAGTCTTGCTGGTGAAAACCTGAGAAGGCGCTGCAAGACAAACAGTGAGGCAAAAGATTAAAGAGAGAGGCTAGTTGGAGAAAACCCGAAAGGGAGCTACTAGTCGACTTGAGAGTCACCTCAACTTAGTTATGGTTTGATATCTTCCATGGAGCAACTCTGAACAAACAAGTGGCACTACTCGGACGAGGTCACCCAAGATACATGTCATGATCATCAAGGCTGCCAGTATATTGCCAGATAAGTTTCCCTTTTTCAGAAAGACGTTCCCTGTCCAAACGACTTTCGCCCTTAAGCTTTTTTATTCCACCTTGTATATCTTTACTTACCATTAGTTCCTCGCCCTTTCGGCGTTAATCTCACATGAGCAACAAAAGAAAATTGCAAAACTCTGTCTTTCATGATTCAGGTTTAATTCCAGCGAGCAGGGCACACCCTCGACAATGGAAAGGTTTCAGCGAGTTATAACCAACGTTGATAATGGAGCACCGCACATCTGGCCGGAGGAACGACATACCAAAATTGTATCCTAAAGAGTGAACCTATTTGGGAGAAGCTTTAGGCGTTGTTCATCCCATTATTACCGTGAAGAATTGAACAAGAATAACCAAGCCTATTTGCAAGATCAAAAACAGGGTATATCCACGATACAGAAAAGTCAGTGTGACATTTGCTATGTTGCCAAGAAAGAGCTAGGACCACTTGAATTGGGGTAGTTACACTAGATATCAGATGGAACTCCATTTCTTTTTCGAGTAAGTTTCGCTCAAAGATAGCGTCATTTCCTTTCCATGCTAAGATCTGCTAAAAGATAGTGATCATTTCCTTTTCGAGTCAATTTCGCTCAAAGATAGCGTCATTTCCTTTCCATGTCAAGATCTTCTAAAAGATAGCGATCATTTCCTTTTCGAGTCAGTTTCGCTCAAAGATAGCGTCATTTCCTTTTAGAGCCAATCTCGCTAAAGATAGCGATCATTTCCTTTTCGAGTCAGTTTCTCTTAAAGATAGCGTCATTTCCTTTTAGAGTCAATCTCGCTAAAAATAATGACCATTTCCTTTTCGAGCCAGTTTCGCTCAAAGATAGCGTCATTTCCTTTCTATGTCAAGATCTGCTAAAAGATAGCGATCATTTCCTTTTCGAGTCAATTTCGCTCAAAGATAGCGTCATTTCTGTTCCATGTCAAGATCTGCTAAAAGATAGCGATCATTTCCTTTTCGAGTAAATATCGCTCAAAGATAGCACCATTTCCTTTCCATGTCAAGATCTGCTAAAAGATAGCGATCATTTCCTTTTAGAGTCAGTCTCGCTCAAAGATAGCATCATTTCCTTTCCATGTCAAGATCTGCTAGTAGTTTAGTAGTAATTCACATTGTATGTTTGTTTACATGTGTTGCATCGTCAAAAATTGAAATAAAAATGTCGTCTTGTTCCATTCAAGTGTGAGTATAAAACTGTCATGTTTTGTGTATGCTTTCTCGTATTGCATTAACCCATTTCACATGGTATGATTGATTATTGGTTTCACGTTTTGGTGTGAAGAGGATCAGTGTATATGATATATTGGTAATACTATTATTTTGATCTTAAAAGAATCTATGTTAGTCTAGTTTATTTAACTCGTAGTAGCTTGAGAAGCTATTTAGTTTAATACAAAGTGTTGTGAAGTTTGAATGGTTTTCTAATTCGTTGTTTAGTTTTCGTTTAGTATAGTGTTTAACCATGCACATGCCCAGCTCTTGTGTAGTTAAATGTTAGCAAGCAAACCCGTTGCACTCTAAAAGTGGAGCTGAAAGCTTGAGTTTGTAGTGTAACTTTGCACTTAAGACATAATTAGCTTTAGGATATTTTAGTTGAATCTGGTAGAGATTTTTGGGTGTCAGAATTAAGTCCATTTTGAAGTCTTGGCCGAGTGGTGTCATTTAGTTAAGTCTAGTGTGGTGTAGTGCAATGGATTGATAATTTAATGTATTGAAAGAGATCTTTTTGAAAGTGTTTTAAGTCAAGAAGAGTATAATGTCAGTTGAAAAATAAGGACTTTAGCACATGGGTGTTGTACTTTCGCCCAAGTTACACTCCATCTTTTGTCTACTTAAAGAGAGTCTTTTACTCTCTCTTGGGGGAACTACTGGCTGAAAATAATAAGAAGAACCTAATGAAAAAAGCACCACAAAAACAGATCTGATTTTTTTTTTTTCTGAGAGAAGAAACTTGAGATTAAAAATAGAAAAAAAAAAGAGTGAGACACTTGAAGAGTTTATAGGTAGGGATTTAGAACCAAAAGACATCAACACTAAGAGTCTTTTGGGGAACTTCAAGGTTTTAGTCAAGTTTAAGGGTCTTAAAAGGGTTGCTCATTGCTGATCATTTGGAGGTTTCTGTTGTTGCTAATATTGTTTCAGCTTTGGTTTTTCTATCTAGCGGCCGTCTTTGTTGTTTGCTCTTTGAATTTGCAGCCATTAGGTAATCTTCTAACCTTGTATGAATCTTTCTATCTAGCGGTCGGCTATAGAAATAGCATGTTGCCAAAAAGTTTCTCCTCATTGTATTGTCATTTATAATTTTTCTGCTATAGCTGAGTTAAGAACAAAAATCTGAAAATATTTTTGAGTTTGGTTTTGAGTTCTGGCCCACCTAAAATATGATTTAAGTCGGAATGTTTCCTTGTTGATTTACCTTTTCTTCCAGTTAGTTTTTTTTTTCATAAAACTGTTGCTTGTTTAAGATAATAAAATATACATATGAAGAATAGGCAATTTTTAGGACGTGGTTGTAAATCTCAAAATTGAACTAACTTGGAAATGGACAAGTTTGTAATAAATAGACAAATTAGGATACTTGTGCGAATCCACTACTGCAATATTGTCCAGAATGTTAAAGTGGATTCTGATTTAACAAGATAAACAAACGAGAACCATTAATTATTCAATTAGGCGAAAAGCAGGTTGTAAAATTATTATATTGATAAGTATGATTTGTGATCTGCTTATTTGGCTAAAATAAAATTAAATTGAGATAAGCCAATTCATGCTAAGGTTTACCTAGCAGGTAACTTGGTACACGTTGATTTAAAGTATACCCTGTGGGTTACTTAACACAATTTTTAGTTGAACGGTTCAAATTAAAAATCAAAGTGTAACAAAGTGGCAATAAATAACAACCATATTTAATAAACCAAAATTATGACAATAAAGCAACTGTGCTCGGCACAGGACTCGAGGGTGCCTAATACCTTTCCGAAAGTCAACTGAGTACCTTACCCGAATCTCTGACGCAGACCATTTAATGAGTCAAAGGTGTTCTAAGTACACCACTTTGGTGACTTGGCACACCTTTAACCTGTCAAGTGGCAACTCCGAAATCTCTAAAAATAATTGTGTACCTTTTTGAACACCAGTCACGAGCCTTTAAATAATAAATTCAGTTAATTAATTTTTTAGGGCGTGACAATAGTCATAGGGAGGTAGTTGTAGTGTGATTGATTGGGATAGTTGGCGCAATCCTATTGGCCATTTGATTTGGCTTGACATGTCACATTTCTTGATATATGACACGATTTAATTGGCTCATCTGCATGACTTGGATTGCCACGTCATTTGATACGTGGCATGAGTTTGGGCTTTGATATGGGCTAATAGCCATTTGAACCTTGGGCTCATCATTGGACTTAGCTAATTAATCCAATTATATTAGTCCATAATATTTAGAGTTTTTTTCAGATATAGCCAAAAGCAAGCCTGACCTTACATTCAAATAAACACTAGGACTGTTGCACAAAGGATAGCCAATATCTACCTTATGCAAATATGGTTAGGCGGATTTTGCTCCATAAAACTAACATGAATAGCATTAAATAATTAGTAGAATCAGCTTATATTTAGGAATCTTAATCATAATAAAAATCCTTATTTTCCTATTATATATCCACTCCACCCTAAAAATTAGGCAAAAATTTCACTGACCTATTATATATCCACAATTAACCGTGAAATATGCAAAGAGAAATGACCCCCTCTTCCTAACAAAATGATGGCCGTGATGGACAATTCCACCAAACTCATAAAAGTCATAGGAATTATACTAACCACGCATAGACGTGTCTTCACTTGCCTCTATTTATGGCACTGTATAAACGTTTTGCAACTAATAATTATAATATGATAATATTCAACAAGTATGCGTTTAGTATGCATACATTATTCACTATGCATATAGTCTATATTCAATAAGTAGGTATTTGATATGCTTACATTATTCAGTATGATAATATTTAACAAGTACGTACATGGTATGTATATATTATTCATTATGCATAAAATCTGTATTTAATAAATATGTACGCATTATGCATCTAAAACTTTATAAATATGGATACATATACAGTTACCGTATTTTGTTTGTTTATCTTTTTTTTTTTTAAAACTGTGTGTTAATATAAGTTTGTGCAAAAATGTAGGAGATAATTAAGTGACTAGAAATTGAGGGGAATATATTTAGTGGATATCACTGATTAAAGAGGAATGATCTCAAGATATTTCTTTAAAAATAGAGTGTGTAGTTGAGTAGTTAATAGCAGGTTTTTAATTATAGGAATGCATTAATGACAGTTGCTAATCACGAATTCCCACTAAAATAGGCATTTATGAGAAAAAGTGATCAGTTTTTTAAAAATGGATATAAAAGTAGAATACCAAAGGTAAAGATCTATAAACCATAAATTACAATAAATGTATCTATTTTATTTAAATAACACTACTAAATGTCTGTAAAATTTACTAATATTTATTTGGACATAATATGTTTTGAATTTATTGTGTAACCAATTTATTTCATGAATTTGAATCCCACAAAATTTAAATATTTACAAATGCCTACTACTTCAAGACTTATCCGGGCGTTTGAATTATTGAACTTTTTGGATTAGTCTTGAAGTACCGTAATGCTCATGGATTTATTAAAGAAAAGCCAAGCATTAATGTAATGAGAATTGATTAGCTTGCTAGCTGTTGCCAAAGTGCCAAATTCAAAATGCTTAACACGTGATCTTATTTCTTGCATGTTGCGAACCACTTGTTAGTTTCCATCTATCAATCCATGCTTTCACGTTAAATTAATAATGCTTAAGTTTTGAAAGTTTGGTCAATCCAATGTGTCTGCTCAATTAATTGCATAAAATTTCAGCAACTAATCTCAAGCAAAGTTACAAGAATTACTTCTCAATTTGTAAGGATTTTAAGAGGATTCCTAATTCTTCGTGCTTTCAGCGGGTACGTGGAGTCATGGAGTCATAGCAGACTTGGCATTTGACTTTATCTCCAACTCTTTTTTTTTTTCTCAATCACACTACTACTGTTTAGCTTAGTCTTTGTGGCCTCCCCCCACTATTTACCATCCATTTAGAATAGGTAACCAGAATACCATTATCTCCTACTTTTTAGAGACATGATTTGATCCCAACTTCAGTAACATGATAATTCCCATGATATTTGAGAAGATAGTGGCTATTTCACATTCCATATGCCTATAAATAAAGCTACCATGTACTTTGATACAAGCATACACAAAGTATTTAAAACAAATCCATACATTCATGCGCCTATATAAAATGCTACCATGTACTTTGATCCAAGCATATACAAAGTATTTGAAACAAATCCATACATTCATGTGTGAGAGTCATTTAATGTAGTCCAAGAATGATCGACTTCTCCATCAACTCATAGTCTAAGAATGACCAGTAGCTTTGTGAGCATCAGGAATGAGGTAGTAAACATTATACTTTCTTTTTAACATTTTGATTTGTCCACTTGTTTTTTTTTCCAGGCAGCACTAACCAAAGATGACTACTTCTTGAATAGCCGTAGAATTGATTCTTAAGAACACACCTATCTTGAAGTGAAGTACCAAGGGACATTTTGGTTGCGCTTCAAGATTTGGTTTTATTTGAAGAAGTCGAACTTAAGGTGGAGTACGGAGACAAATTTTTGTCCGCACCTTATGCTTCAGGCACACTTGAAGACTTTATACGTAAGAGAAAGTTGAAGACTTATCACTACTAGAAATCAGATCTGTTGCAACGCTTATTTAGCAACGGTTCATTAACCGTTGCAATAGATTCTCTGTGGCAACGGTTTTAACCATTGCAATATGTAATGGTACCTATTGAGACAGTTCTAATTACAAAGCGTTGCAATAGTGTTAAAACCATCGCCATTGAAGGATTCATGTATGAGTATTATCACAAATCTATACTAAATAGATTATTTAAACATAAATCGAGAACTTACTTGTTCTCCTTATAAGCGGAAGCAGTAGGATCTTTACCACAGCTGGAATTACTGGTCGTCGGTGGTTGTCACGTGCTTGACGGATCAACCCTTTTTTCCACAGTCTAAACACTAGTTTATTTGGTAGAGAGAAAGAGGAAGAGCAGTAGAGAAAGTACGTATTTTATCTGAATCTTTTACTGTATACATAACTAAATAATACAATAGTTGTCCTCTTATAGGACTCTATCAGATAACTTATCTTTTTACCTGGATAGTCTTTAAGATCACCCCTTTATGGGTGGACTCTTTATCAGATAAACCCAACATCTCCCACTCACACATAATGGGAGTGCTCTTATAATGTGAGAAATATATTCTCATCTCATTTCTACAAGTATTCATACAGTGAAATAGACTGTGCAACCAGCATACTGTGAGAGCTACGTGCTATGCATCTGTTAGGAGTATATAGCCTCTCGTCGAGTACAAACCTGCAAATATAGCATCTGTTAGGAGTATATAGCCTCTCGTCGAGTACAAACCTGCAAATATAGCATCTGTTAGGAGTATATAGCCTCTCGTCGAGTACAAACCTGCAAATATATTATAAAGTATGCAATACCCTAGATCATATGAATCATATTTTGATATACTCTCAAAATCTCAAATATCATTATTATTTGTATTCACAATTATAACTCATAAGTTATAACTGGTGCACCTGTGAACACAAATTAATGAGATTCCATTAATGATCTTCCTCTTCTCATGATTCTTTTAACATTAGCTCAACTGCTTTTCTAGATATGTCCCGCCAGACCGCATCCATTTTCATGGTCTTTTAGAAACACACTAAGATTGCTAACGTTAGACTAAGTCTCAACTATCTGATCGGAGTCACTGAGGGTACACATTTTGAGCAATCATAAGGCTTTGGGTCTCACGCAACAGTAAGTTGAGATTAAACTTATGTTAAACCATGATCGACATTAGCACACATGGTATGAAACACGTGCTACAATATTTTTCTCCTTTCCTTAAGGAGCGTATGTCTTTATAAATAATGTTGTATAGATTAAATTCAGACACCATACGTATCTAAATTCAAGTTCCTTAAATTCACATCTAGCTCACAAAGTAGACTAGGTGAACATCCTTTCATCTTAATAACCTTATGTCATTATTTAAGCGATTCCACTGATTTTAAGCATATAGCTCTCAAATTATCCATTTAATAATTTTTTCTTAAAATCAAGTCTCATCTCCACTTATCACTAAGATAAGGAAGCGGTTGCCTGTGTGAGAAGGCCAACCTCTTGTCTACCCGACATATTAGAAATTAAAAAATTAAAGAATGTACTAAACAGTCAATAAATCATGAATATGTATGTAAGTAAATCAACTTTATTGATTATCAAAGAACATAGTTTTGTGAACAACTAAAAAAATAAAGAATAATACAAAATCACTCAAAGTTTATACAAGCCTTGAGACCTAGTATGTCTCACAAATGTATCTCTAGCTAAAGGCTTGGTCATCGGGTCTGCTACCATATCTTATGTATATATTTTCACCAGGTTCAACCTCTTGCGTTTATACATGTCTCTTGCATAGTTATACTTGATATCTATGTGCTTAATATCACAATGATGCTTAGGATTTTTGGTTGCATCAAATGCAGCCTTACTATCACAGTAGATCATCAGTGTTACCCAACAAGCTTTTCAAGAACCTATTCAACCAAACAGCTTCTTGTATTGCTTTTGACAGAGCAACATATTCGGCTTCCATCGTGGATAGTGCTACATATGATTGCTTCTTACTCCTCCATGATATGGCACCATTACTAAGTAAGAAGACATATCCAGAAGTAGACTTTCTCTTATCTAAATCTCCTCAATGATCAGCATCAGTGTATCCAACTAATCGCAAATCTTTGCCGCCTTGATAACAAAGTGTGTAGTCAGTTGTTCCTCTCAGATATCTTATGATCATCTTCACTGCTTGCCAATGTGTTGGACCTAGATCGAATTGATATCTACTTACCAAGCCAATAGCTTGACAAATATCAGGTCTAGTACACATCATAGCATACATTAGACATCCGACTTCGCTTCTATAAGGGACTAGCTTCATCTTTTCTGTCTCTCCAAGAGTCTGAGGACACAAATGATTTCCCAAGTTATGGCCTTTGCTGATAGGAATGTCAATTGGTTTGCTATTCTACATATTAAATCGTTCAAGAATTTTCTTAAGTTAATTCTCCTGAGAGAGATATAATAGTTTCTTAAGACGATCTCTTGAAATATTAACTCCAAGAATATATGCAGCTTCACCCATATTATTCATCTCAAATTGAGATGACAACCAGGCCTTTTCCTCATTTAATAACTCCTTATCATTTCCAGCTATACGTATATCATCGACATACAATGTCAAAATTACAAGCTTATATCTTGATCTGTTGGTATAAACACAATGGTCTTCATCAACTATAGTAAAACCATTGTATATGATCATATTTTGAAAGTATATATACCACTGGCTTGAAGATTGTTTGAGGCCATAAATAGACTTCAAAAGTCTACAAACCTTTTGTTCGTGGCCTTTTTCAATGAAAATTCAGGTTTTTCCATATAAATTTCTTCATCTAATTCTCCATTGAGAAAGGCAGTCTTTATATCCATCTGATGTTATTCAAGATCTAAACTTGCTACTATAGCTAGAATCAGGCGAATTGAGTTAAATCGCACAACAGGTGAGAAAGTCTCTTCGCAGTCTATTCCTTCCTGTTGTGTATAACCATTCACCACCAGTCGAGCCTTATATCTCTCAACTGTGCCATCAGCCTTGTGCTTAATTTTGACAACCCATTTGCTCCCAATGGCTCTGTGTTCTTTCGGGAGATCAACTAGTTTACAGACTCTCATTGACTCCATTTCATCTTCCATTGCTTTTATCCATTTTTCCTTAGAAGGGCATGAGAGAGCCTCTTTTGTATTTTTAGGCTCGTTTTCTATTTGTAAGAACAACATAAAAAGTTCAGCACCTTCGACATCAAATCATCGGCGGGGAATCTTTTTACGTAAACCACGTCCTTTTTGTGATTCTTCTTTGTTGTTCCTACTTGGATCAAGAACATCTATCCTGCTCTCACTTGGAACAAGATCACTGACCATCTCGCTTCCACTTGGTACTAGATCTATTTGGTCACTGTTTGATGTCAAATGATTACTTACATTCGTATCTGATGATGAAGGAGGTTGCTGATGTGAAACTAATTCATCATCTGTTAAATTTCTCCTACTCGAATGAAGTGATATTTGTACATCTTGATCCTCTATTTCAAACAAGGTTAGCTCTTGACCTACCTCTCATTTTTTAGGAAACTCATCCTATAAGAATGTGACATCTCGTGATTCAAATTCAGTTACGCTCCCAACGTCTTGCTGACCTATAAACACATAACCCTTAGAGGTTTCTGAGCATCTTATGAAAATACTTTTCTTTCCTCTCGGGCCTAATTTGCCATGTTTGTGAGAAGAATCATGTGTATAGGCAGCGTAACCCTTAATACACTTAGGTTGGGTGCTCTTCCAGTCCATAACTCATATGGAGTGGTTGCAACTGACTTTGTAGGCACTCAGTTACGTACATAGGTAGCAGTAAGCAATGCATCACCCCAATAACTAATTGGGAGGTTAGCTTGTGCCATCATTGACCTAACCATTTTAGAAGCGTCCTATTTCTTCTCTCCGCAACACCATTTTGTTGTGGAGTATTTGGGATAGTCAACTGATGAACTATTCCCTTTTCATCACATAATTCATTAAATTGGGTTGACAAGTACTCTCGACATCGGTCAATTCGAAGAACTTTTATCTTCTTTCTAATTGATTTTCCACTAAGCTCATATAGTTTTGGAAACAAGTTATTGCTTCTAATTTGTGGGAAATTAAATAGACATAGGCGTCAAAAACTTGTTGCTCACAAACGCACACGCAAGTATACATGGTCGACAAGTAATAAAGTGATAAGTTGAGTATCGTTCCCACGAGGACTATTGTTCAGACTGAATCCTAGCAACCAATTTCCTAACAACTTTTCAGGGATCTTTTTTGATAGTGATTGTGATTTTACTAACTAAAGAAAATAATAATTAAAAAAAAGTAATGAAGTCAAGTAATCTAAACCAAATTATAGGTTGTTATCAATAAAAGAGAAACGGTCCAGAGTCAGAGCTACAAACAATACAAGTGAGTTTTCCGGTTGATTCTACTTCTCGATTTCCTAGATTGCTAACTAACAGGTTAATTATATTCGTGGAAATCTGTCGATTCTTCACGAGTCTATGCAAGCTACTCTAACGCTTATATTTCTATAGAATTAAATCACATGCATGCATTAAAGAACTCTATATTTAGCTAGGCAAGGCGAATAGGTATATGTCTATCCTACCCGCAAATCGATTCCCTGATGCCCAGGTTCACAATCAAGCACTATTCTTTATTATGTGCATTCACAAGTTCCCTCTATAGAGTTCAACTTGTAACTCGTAAATAGTGTTCAATTATCAGTCCTCAATAACCAAACTATTAGGCTCAAGAAAGAATAAACAATCCGTAATGGTAAATTAATAGGGAGAAATCAACTTTCAAACATCAACAACCCTAGAACGGTATGTTTAGCTACATATATTCATAATAACAACACAAGAATTCATGGAAGAATGACTGAATATTATAATAGATTGAGTAAATAAATTAAACCCTTGGTTCAATGTGTTAGGAACTCGATAATTGCTCCAAAATCTGAACTCTTCCCTAATGTTCACGAAATAATTAGCTTTTATAGCGTTTACAAAGTGCTAGGATAAGTTAAACCAAATCCTAAACTAGTTTGGAAAACTTAATTCACGCCAGCTTCAAAGCTTTCATGGAAGCCCCACTCCTAGTATAGCTCCCAAATTCAAAGCTATCTCTGAAGCTTTGCTCTCAAAACAGCTTCCAAGTTCCAAAGCTTTCGTGGAAGCCTTGCTTTCAAAATAGCTTCCAATGCATCAATTTACTCCAAGCTTTGCTTTTCAAAGTATTTTGCTCCAAATTGATTGTTCTTGCCTCGAGTTCATCCAAACCATTCCTAAAATTACAAACACAATAAGTGAGCGCAAGAATCGCAATTATCCTATATAATAGACGAATAACGTGTCAAAATGTGAGGAAATATTAAGGTAAAATAGGCAAATATTTCCAATCATCAGTAGTCATCTTTAAATGTGATGAAATAGTACGCTCCATGCCTAGCCCTGACATTCATAGGCCCACAGATGTCCGAATGGACTAATAGCAAGGGATATTCAGCTCTAGTCGCTTTACCAAAGGGGTTTCTTGCAGATTTTTCTGCTAGATAACTTTCACAAGTGGACAATTCTACATGTTCAATGCCAATAAGCAAACCTTGTTTTGCTAACCTTTGCATTCTTTGTTGGCCAATATGTCGAAGTCTAGCATGCCATATGTTTACATCACTATCATATTTATGTGAGGAAAAAAACATAGAAAAACTAGCATTACTATTAAATGAATCATAATACAAATCCATAATAATAAAACCTCCGGTCACATGACCAAAACCAAATAAAGTTGAACCTAAAGTCAATCTGACAGAATTGTCATGGAAAAATAAGCTAAATGCAAGCCTAAGCAAAACAATAATAGAAACTATATTTCGACAAATTCCTGGAGCATAGAGGACGTCATGTAGTAGTAGGTGTCAACCACCACATAAAGTTGAACCTAAAGTCAAACTAACTTACATGTACCGATCCCTTCAATAACAACCTTATTGTTGTTTCCCACATAAATCCACTTTGTTCCACGTGAAATACGCTGAAACTCCATAAAAGAATTGTGTTCCCTCGTTATGTGGTCCGTTCCTCCTGAAACTACAATCTACAAAGGATTAGATTCAGTCAAAAATACTGAACTTGAAACACAAAGTTCACTAATTTGAGTTTTGTGAAATAGCTTTCTAGGAGGCTCAGAGCAATCCTTAGCATAGTGACCCTTTTTGTCTCAGTTAAATCGTTTCACCTTTGCAACATTGACACGTTTGGGACGTTTTGTATTGCCTTGTTGTTCTGCCCTTGCTCTTTTAGCAGGGTGAGACTGAGTTGGTCCTCTAGTCTTAACCCCAATTATTTTTCTTAGAGCCACCTTTGGCCTTAGAGGATGTTGATATATGCAACTCAGCTGTTGGCTTAGCAGCCTCAAGCCGATCATCCTCCAACTCAAGAGATCTCCGGACATCTTCCAGAGACGTGATTAGCTGGTTGTGGGTCAGATGCATCTTTATATGATCCCAAGAATCAGGTAAGGACCGTATGATAGCTTGAATTTGTTGCTCATCGGTCAACACATGACCAACATTTTTTAACTCCCCAATCATGTTTTTCATATGCCTCAGATGTGTTCTCACTGAATGCTCTGGGTGCTTCTTGTATGAATCAAACTTGATTGTTAAGGATCGAAGTCTTGCAACAGAACAAGTACCAAACCTATTCTTCAAAGCAACCCAAAGACCCATAGCTCTTTGGTGATCCTTAAATTCCTTTAAGATATCATCATCTATGGTGCTCAGCAACGTAATGCGAGCCAAGGAGTTTTTCTTTTCCAAGCATCATAAGCCGCACGGTTATGCCTATGCTGAGCCGTGATGCCTTTCTCAGGCTCATCCGTGACGATGTTAATTGCCTCCAGAGCCTCTTGCTCTTCAAGCACATATTGAACTTTTAAGCTCCAGGTCTTATAGTTGTCACCATTGAGTTTCAACCCTTTGTTGAGCTCAGCAACAATGTTCTTAGCAGCAGTAGATATTCTTTTAACGAAATTAAAAAAAATATAGTGAGGATCTAAAGAAGGAATTTCTAAACGCAGGTACTATGTTCAACATACATATTCGGAATTTGAGCACTAAGTTGATAAGTTAATAAATATATATATTAATAATGGAGTCGAAAGTTCACTATTTTTGATGTAGGGGAAACTAGGCGGAAGCGATAAACTATAATGCGGAAGCGATAATCATAAGATAACAAGAAATAAGGGAAGGGGAAGAACAGAAATTAGAAGAAAAGAATGAATCAACTAAACACATAGATTGATTCAAAAGGGAGAAGAGACTTGAACCATTAAACGGGACTCACACTAGCGGTGATCCACCATGGATTCAATGTAAGAGATACATGAAGTCAACGCTTCAACAAGAAAGGCCAAGCCTATTCTATCTTCTCAATTCTATCTTCAAAACTAGCTAAGGAATAAGACTAGCTATCTAGCTATTTATAGATGTTTTTAGACACTAAGTAAAAGGTCTAAAGTGCCCACACTTAGGCTTAGGAATAAAAGACCACATAGGGTCAAAACAGTAAAAGCCTAATAAATCTGCGCGCTGGGAGGGGCGCCTGAAGCTGGGAGGGGCGCCTGGGGTAGGCGGGGCGCCTGGGCTGGGGCCTAGCCAGGCGGGGCGCCTGTGCACCATTTTAATCCTTAGGCAGTGAGCTTCCCAGGCGGGGCGCCTGGGCTAGGCGGGGCGCCTCAGCCTGGTTCTTCCGGAACGGCTTCAATTCATCTCCGATGCTCTTGACCTCTCGTCCCTTGCTCCAAATTGGTGGAACCGATGCCAATTGCATTAATCCAAGAGTAGTCCAAATGTTAAACATACCTTGCCATGATCTAAAGTACCCCTATGAGTACAAAGGAGTTCGGGTGTTCAAGGAGGCACGGGTACTCATATCTCATAAGGGTTACAATGAGTATGTTTGGTGTGATGTGTATCCCGTACCGAATGTGGGAGTTTGGCTAGGTGACCCATGGTTGCACAACAAGGAGGTTCACTATGATGCTAAACGGGATTTGTATCTAGTGGCCACGGGTCAAGGGATTTATGAGTTTGCACCTTACGGAAAATGGGGAAAGATGTCCGTTGAGATGCAAGCTAGGATCATACAAAGGAGGAGGGAGCGAGAACTTCAATCCATGGGCAACAATGTGCAAACGAGAAGTCCTACAAATACAAGCAATGGTGGGACTAGTTCTACAAAAGAGTTGACAAATGTCAACAAGGTGAGCCCGAAGCCACTTCCAAAGCCGAGTGGTTCACCAACAAAGAAGAAAGAGACCTCAAGTGATGAGTCTCTTAGTCCTAGATTCCGGGTTGATGTAAAAAGTCCACCTACTCCGGCTATGGGTATTCTTGGGCCTTGTCCCAACTCACCCGAATTTGTGAGACAAAAGATTGAGAGGAGTAAGGGAGTGACCGGTGACATTCCTCGAGTGGAAAAAGGAGAGGATGTGATGAGTGATGTGAGTGGGATGTCACCACCCGAATCTACACCTAACCTTGAAAAGAAAATGAGAGAAAAGAAAGAGGGAAAAAAGAGTGAGGACACCCCTTATTCTAACCTTAACCCTTTATCTTTTTCCCCTACTTTTGCGAATGCTTGTGTAGGTACTCTTGGAGGCCAATCAATGGAGCCTCAATCATCTTCCAAGATGGAAGGACAAGGTGAAGAAGATTTCCAAAGTGAGCTTCAAGGTGGAGAGATAATCCATGACACTTCAAGTGCATTGAGTGAGCAAGATGGCCACTCAAAGGTAAGTGATAGTTCTTCCCTTGAACATGTTACTTCCTTGTCTTATGATAGTGTTTGTGGTAACTCAACACTAGTTGATGATTTGTATGATTACAATGTGTTTGCAACTAGTGTAGAGTCGAATGTTCAACTTGTGTGTGATTGTGAACCACTAGCTAAGAGGGATGATAAGCCACATCATGATGTGAGCTCGGTTTTCATTGAACCTCTCATTAGTGAAGAATGTGTAGTTGACCCTATTTGTGATCCTTGTTATGACACTCCACCTATATTTGATAAAGGGGAAGATGAGTTGAATGAATACCCTATCCTCTCCCTTGATGAATTGCTTGATAATAGTGGGCCTATGTGTTGTAGTGAGGCTTGTAGTGACCTTGAGGAGTCCCTAGTGAATGAGATGGATCAAATTGTTTTCAATGACTCCTCGGGTGAGAGTGAAGAACCTAGTCTTGATACCATGTTTGTATGTGACCATGAATTTGAGGTGCATGCTTTTACATTTCCATTGTGTGAAGCTAATCTCATTTGTGGTAGTGAATTGTATCGGACTAGAGTTGATAGTCAAATAGAACCTCCATGGTATGTAAAGATAGACTCTAAGGATGATCCATTGTTTGGAACTCCAAGTGGGATGAATGGTCTTGATATTGGTTGTGTTGAACCATCTTCTAGTAGTCCTAGCCTTCATTGTGTGGACTATAATGATGAAGGGCCGATTTTGGAGACTTTCCTTTGGAGTTTGTCTAGTGAGGGAGGTTGTCTTAGAGATGGATTTGGAGGTGAGGAGGACACTCTTGTTGTGTGTAAGAGTGCTTCCAAGAAGGGGAGTGGAGTATTTGATGTTAGTTGTCAATTGAACTATTTTGTTCACTCCACCCCACATGTTGATTACACCTTGGGTGTTGGGCATGCCAAAGCCAATGAGTCACATTGTGATAGTAATGCATTGAAGGCTTGGCGTGTTGACCATAAGCTTGGAGGTCATAAGGAACTTAGTTGCTTAATCTTGCATGTTCCATATCTTATTGATCTTTTTGCTTGTTATGGTAGTGATTGCTTTTCATTGTTGAGCCAAGAACTTGATGTTTCCTTTGGAGACTTCTTCTTTTTGATTGGTATTGATACTTGGCTCTATCACAAAAGTGTGCTTTCCATATCACTTGCACTCACTCTTGTTGGACTTTCCTACTCTTGTAGTGGGAAGTTTTGGTGTTTTCTTATTGGGCTTAGGGATCATAGGAATTTTAATGGCTTGATCTTGCATATTCTCTATCCTATTGATCTCCTTGATGAATCAGTTGTGGAGTGTACCCATTGGGGAGGCCAAGTACTTGTTGTTTTCTTTGGAAACATGTGCTTTATTATCGTTATTGATGCTTGGCTATACCATAAGAGTGTGTTTTCCACACTACTTGCACTAACCTACTCTTGTAGTAGGAGCTTTTGGATGTGCTTGTCTTTGGATGTAGGTCTTGATGGTTTGATTTCGAGGACGAAATCCTTTCAAGAAGGGGAGGATGATGCAGGGCAAATCAAGCCTAAGGCACTTACCATCAAGAGCCGGGGTTGGAGGATGCAAGGGACGAGAGGTCAAGAGCATCGGAGATGAATTGAAGCCGTTCCGGAAGAACCAGGCTGAGGCGCCCCGCCTAGCCCAGGCGCCCCGCCTGGGAAGCTCACTGCCTAAGGATTAAAATGGTGCACAGGCGCCCCGCCTGGCTAGGCCCCAGCCCAGGCGCCCCGCCTACCCCAGGCGCCCCTCCCAGCTTCAGGCGCCCCTCCCAGCGCGCAGATTTATTAGGCTTTTACTGTTTTGACCCTATGTGGTCTTTTATTCCTAAGCCTAAGTGTGGGCACTTTAGACCTTTTACTTAGTGTCTAAAAACATCTATAAATAGCTAGATAGCTAGTCTTATTCCTTAGCTAGTTTTGAAGATAGAATTGAGAAGATAGAATAGGCTTGGCCTTTCTTGTTGAAGCGTTGACTTCATGTATCTCTTACATTGAATCCATGGTGGATCACCGCTAGTGTGAGTCCCGTTTAATGGTTCAAGTCTCTTCTCCCTTTTGAATCAATCTATGTGTTTAGTTGATTCATTCTTTTCTTCTAATTTCTGTTCTTCCCCTTCCCTTATTTCTTGTTATCTTATGATTATCGCTTCCGCATTATAGTTTATCGCTTCCGCCTAGTTTCCCCTACATCAATTTTCTCAGTCATCGTCCAAAAATTAAACACATGTAAATTAACCTAGTCAACTACTTAGCTTAATGTGTAATCATGTTTAAAATAATATTTTATTTTTCATGATCTTATAATCCCGTATAGATCTAAGTTAAACAAGTTAACTTGGATTAATACTAAATTTTATTTAATATATTAAATAAAATAAGTACAAATATTAAACTAATTAATATTTATGTATTCGTTCAACTAATTAACAAATAGATTAATATTAAACTAATTAATATTACAAACACGTCAAATAACTTAAAAATATTAAATAATATTAAACTAATTAACATTTCATATAATTGAGATTGAGATTGAGATAATAAAACACTTATTGTTTCATCAAAATAAAATATAAAATATATTTATATTCTGAAAATTAAGTTCACTTAACTAATTTTCCTATTCTAAAAAATATGTATACAAAATACAGAATCTTTTATTAATCTTAATTAAGCCATCAGCTAAAAAAATCTTTCGTAAAAATAATAGAAACTGGACCAATTTCCATAAATTTTAAAATGTTGTAAGTGGGCCTTTAGCCCATTGTAGAGATACTGCCAAGTCTTCACTTTGAAGCTCGTAAAGCCTTTGTCTTTTGGCATATGTTCACTATAGAAAATTTGTACGGTAATTTTTTTTTAATAATACTTAATATCTAATTAAGAACACCTTGTGAAGAGATAACCTAGTACCCTTCTTCTACACATATGGGCCGCCAAACTTTATGTAAAAAAAACTTTTTTTTAATTCTTCTGCCATTACAGCACAAGAGAGCAAACAAATGCCTTGATTTCTTATCTCTTCTTTTTCTTGCTACAGCTGCCATTATCTTTTTGGAGAAGATGAGAACTTTTTTCTTCTTCCCTTAAATCTACCATGGAAATGGAGTCATTGTTCAGCGTCGATGTTGAGTATTCGGTTGCTCCCTTCTTTGTGCTCGAGCTTGTAGATGACGCCTTCGAATCTTGAGCTCGGTCAATCAACTCCCGACCAAGCCAATTGAATGTGAGTATCATGCAGCAACTTGGCTTGACTTCGTGTCATCGGCCTTGATGGAATGAATGTCTGATCAGCACGGGGTTGGGCTGCATCAGCTATTTAGCCTTTATACTTTTTCATTCATTTTCTAAATTCATTTATAGTTTTAGGAGATTAATTTTTTGATAAATTTAATTTGGAATACTTACAAGTCAAAAATTTTGCACATTTGCTTCTAAGTTGTGACTTTTCGTTTGTTTAAAGTTATTGAGCTATTAGGTTAAAGTACTTGATGTTCACTGAGCTTGCTATGTTTTTTCTTTGACTAAGTAGAATAACCTGCTTGATTTGTTGATTCCATACTGAAAAACCACTAGATGTGGCAGTTTTCAAAACTTCCAAAGAAGCTGTAGTAGCTAATGCTATAGCATTCGTGTGATTGACCCTAGCTATTATTTCAGTCTGGCATCTTACCCAGAGAATTCGAAGTTTAAATTGATGATAGTGTAAATGAAAAATATGTTGCTATTGCAAGTGAACACTTGTGGTGCAATTGGTCTTTGTGAACTAGTGGTGCATCCAAAATACAAAGTAATATTTTGGTCATTGGAAATATAGTTGAGAAGGCTAAGATCTAAGGTAGCGTTGTTAGGATCTTCCAAACAAATATACTATGTAAATAATTTCTAGTCAAGGATAGGATTTGAGAAGGATTGTGGATCGTTATCAATTTGTATGTTGTTGATTCCATATCAATATTTGGGATGTCATGTTCATATTTGATCTCAAAACTTGGAGTTGGATGACCACAGTGTTGTGGTCTATTCCACTGCATAACTCTCCCATAGTTTCCTGGCATATTCACACTCTGTGAACGAGTTATTTATGTTTTCATTGGTTTTTTGCACATAATACATTAGCTAGCTTGGTTATTAATGCTAAATTGTTGGTAAGAGTATTTGATTGCAAAGCTGTTAGTTTTTTGTTGTGATAGTTGTTGATAATTTTATCAACGGAAAGAACAATTTCATTTAAACTTAGATTTCTCTTGGATAAGATGCTAGAGAAGTGTATTTCTTATCAAAGAATGAGTTCTAACAGTGGAAAAATTAGGAATTTGTTAGAGTTATTCAAGATTTAGTATATTTGCATAATGTAAATGTATTATATGATTTCTATGTATAGTGTAATTTTCTTATATCAGATGTTTGGCTCTTATTTTTAGTCTCCTCACAAACTTTACTTGAGGTGCTATGTAATCATAAAAGTTAAGTTGATGGGAAGGGAGTATAAATGAAATAGTAATAATTGAGTTGTTTCTGTTATAGATGAGTTGATACATAAGAGACCCTTTATATAGTCATTAAAGAAGAGTAAAATGAAACAATTTTGTAGAAAAGTTCTTAAGAATCGAAAAAGGAATTCGCCTCAATTTGTGATCTTTTAAGATATGTATATTATTCGGATAAGGAAATAGGTAATCAGACTTGTCATCAGATGCTTCACGTTATATGTATTTCTTAGACTTGAGTGCTAAATTTAAGTAACATGAATTTTTTTTTCTGATTACTTGTGTATTATGGTATAGCTTGTGCCAAGAATATTTTACTTATGTATTGATTTCTATTTACTGTGTTATTTATGTTTATATCTTGACGCTTTAAGTTTTATTTATATTTATGAGCGTAATGACCTTTTAATATGCTTTACATTGAATATTAAATCTATGAATGAATTAAATCTTTCATATATGAGTTGCAAGTTTGGTTGAAGGACCTTTGAAGGTAGTAGAGGCTAGACTTTGTCAAGAAGAAAAAATCATTTGGTGTTTGTGGAACCCAAGGTTAAGCGATTTTTAATACATCTTGAACCAGTAAGACACTTTGTTTAGCTTTTTTTCCTTCTTATACAGAGAAGTAATTGCTGTGATTATATATATTTACTTGTAGAGATCAACAATAACAGATTTTTCACTTGTGAGTTTAAGCTGGCCACTATCTCCATGTTATTAATATAGTTGCAAAATGAATGTGTTATGATAATTTGAAAATTGAATTGAACTGATTTTTACTGCTTCATTTGTTGTGAGCACTAGTTTACAACTCATCTTTCTGTCTAAATTGTCTTTATGTATTTTACTTATAACTCTTATACAATCAAAAACTACTATTTGCAATTTTTTGAAATCTCAAAATTATAAATAATTCTATCTTTTGTGTTGAAGAACTTTTTAATCTTAAAGTGGTAAAGTATTAGCTGTAGCTAGTCATGACATGTATGCAGTTGGGTCGCTTCTAATACACCTTCCCGTTTCACTTAAAATACTATGTTTCTTCCATTTTTTTGATAGGTAATGATAAGTTTTTTATATAAATAAAGCAGCGACACTTAGATATGTTTCTTCCATATTTGTTGATGACACGACCCGAAATCCGGTTAGACCTTGCGGGTACCCGACATCCTCCTCTAGACCCGCCGGGCGAACCCTTACCAATTAAATCAGGAAAATAAATATAACAATTTACAAATAAGGACAAGACTTAAAATAAAAGCACAGACATACTAATACCTCTAAGCTGTACAAAAGAAACTACAGCTGACTACCCAACATGCTAGGTTTAGGGCTATCCAGACCAGACATCTAAGAGCACAAAAGAAGACAGATACCTCCTGAAGGGAGCAAAATACAACTGAAATATGAACAATAAACTGGTAGCCATCCGGAATAAAAGCTGGCTCACCCTGACAGCTGAAGTCGTCTTCGATCCTTCACAATGTGGCAAACTAAATCCTGGAGCGAACCTGCCGAAACGAAATAGATAGACAAGAAACAAACAACAAAAAAGGGTGAGTCAAAAGGACTCAATAAGTGGGGTAGACTAGCCACCTCAAAGAATAGGATAGCTAGCCAGGGAGGAGAAACAGATAAATAAAATTCCTCTTATTTAAATTATAAAAAAATAGAGCCAGATAATAACTAGAAACACGTATGGAATGACAAACTTATCAACAACCAAGAACGTAGGATAACCAAAACATATAGGTATTCCGAACACATCAACAATCAGAAATACATCCTGTTGCGGCGTGCAACCCGATCCATATATTTATACCGTTGCGGCGTGCAACCCGATCCATATATTTATACCGTTGCGGAGTGCAACCCGATCCATATATTTATACCGTTCCGGCGTGCAACCCGATCCCCGCAACCCAAAATACGAGCCAGAAATATATAGGCAAACTTAGATATGTCCACAACATGGTGTACATACCGCATACATAAAACACAAAACAACACACACAATAGTCAGTATGCAGTGCAATGAGATGGGATAAATGCGGTATGATGCAATGCAGTCACATATGTCTGATACCTATCTCCGGCGCGGGACTCTCATCGTCTACCAGGAGATATATGCAATAATGACCCTTCACCGGCTCGGGATTCTCATCGATTACCGGGAAGTATATGTAATGATGACCCTTCACCGGTACGGGACTCTCATCGCCAACCGGGAAGTATTTGCAATAATGACCCTTCGCCGGTACGGGACTCTCATCGCCAACCGAAAAGTATATGCAATAATGACCCTTCGCCGGTGCGGGACTCTCATCGCCAACCGGGAAGTATATGCAATAATGACCCTTCGCCGGTGCAGGACTCTCATCGCCAACCGGGAAGTATATTTAATAATGATCCTTCGCCGGTGCGGGACTCTCATCGCCCACCGGGAAGTATTTGCAATGCTCAAAACCATATTGCAATGCTCATATGTTCAATGCAATACCAACAACAGGGAATAACATATAATATACAATGTAAATTCAAAGCTAAGGCGTAATGAGTACGCCTATCGGCAGCTACACACGTAAGGAAACACGTGGTAGAAAATCCACGAGGCCAGGTGCCTCCAAAGAGATGGATATAAACACTTACCTTGTTACAAAGTTAGTACAGCCACTCAATAACAGCTAATGGCTTCATTCCTCACATCTTAGGGAAATCCAAGTAGGAACCTAATACCCTATTTGCATACGCAATACGTAGGCCAGGCCTATGTACAGGGTTTAAGGTCACATAATCAAACCCCAAATAAATTACATTTATAAGTTGCCCATAACTCACTGAGCACGAATATATAATCAATTTCGTTATCGGGGTCCATTTGACCCTTTAAACTATTAATTGAACTTATTAAAGCGATGTATAATATTCTATGTTTTACCGTTAAAACATATTCAAACACATGTAATAAACTCAAATAATATATTAGGATCATTACCTGAATGTTTCAGGGTGAAAATTCTACATTATTCCAGTCCCTTTTCTCATTTTTTGGCATTTTTTTCCTCACTGCGTTTTTTCATTTCTCTCTGCTTCTGAATCATTTTTCTTACTGTTTTCGTACTTAGATATGCTAAGTAGCAGATATGATAGGCATATATGCCACCGCCATTCATTTTAACTTTTTGTCTTTTTCCTTTTTTTTTATTTTCTTTTTTTTATTTTCTTTTCTTAACGAAAATTAAAACGGTGCCCTACGATATTCGAAATAATTCCAACTTTTGCATACAAGTTATACAAAATATATATAACATACTCGCGAAGGCGTATCTCAAATCAGACTCCTAAAACTCAAGATGCAAATTTAAATGAAAAGAAGTCAAATTATTTAACTTTCGGCATTTTAGCGGAAACTAGCTTAACAACATCGAAATTCACTTTCGAAAAATCACAAAAGTCACAAATAATCATACAAACCTAACGGCGCTTTCGGATTTCGATTCGGAGCTCGTTCGCCAAAACCGAGCTCGAAAATCCCTTTACAATATTTATCGACAATAAAAACTGAAACCATCTTCCGATGCCTACCAAACGATGTCTGATTTAGCTCAAATTTTACAGATAAGTCCCAATGGATATTACAAATATTTTAAAATTATCGGCACGCTAATCGGATTCCTAACTTCCAAACGACTGACCGAGGTCGTTTCATTCTCATCCACTTAAACTCTCGTTCGTCCTCGAACGAGCCTAAGTCTAAAGCAAGATTTACGCTGATAACAAAAGAACTTGCACGACCTTCATGAGCTACTCCACAGGCATTATTTCCTGATTACAGGATCAGAATTATACTACGCACATCGAAATCTTGGAAATAAACATATCTGGATAATATCATAACGCCATTGCCCAGCTTATTCTGTCTAAGCTGATCCTTCCTCGATCACGAGAAGATAGTTCTATATTTTCAAAGCAAAGATACACGGAACTTTGAATGAGTTAATATGATTCAGCCGATAATCACCTCTTCGATATAGAACAGGTCGATGGAACTAAGAATTATCTCACGCTTGATACAATAGGGGAAACTTTTGAAGTACCTTGTCACTACACACTATAGAAGATTTGATGCAAGCTATATTATTTTTACGAACGCAGTATGCAACATCTCAGTTGATGTTAGTGCTGTTCCGCGAGCTCCTTGTGGGAATGTAGTTACTCATATCCTAATGTATGTCAAAGATTCATCTGAACAGGGTCTATGATATAAGGATAAGGATCATGCAAATACTACTGGATAGTATGATGCAGACCAAGAATGATCTCCGACGGAAAATCTACTTTTGGGTATTGTCTTTGAATTGGAAATATTATGACTTGAAAAAGTGAAAATAAAAGAGACATGTAGTTGGACCATGAGCTGAGGCAGAATACCAGCAACAAAGTTGATTACATGAGCACTTATAATGCTAAAGTAACTTCTCAAAGAGTTGAGGTGTGAAGGAGATATGCCAATGATGGATGGACGACAAGCTGCACGAGACCTTTACCTCTAAATTTTTTTTGAAGTAAAACAGCGTCAGTATGAGGATCCAGTTCTAGTTGGATACAGACAGATAGCCAGAAGAAAACCGGAGTCACCATACAGGGTTACTACTGACGGTGTTCTCATGTATAAAGATAGACTTTGTGTTTCTGATGTTGCAGATTTACGTGGACAGATTATGATAGAGGCAAATTATTCCAAATACATTGTTCATCCAGGTTCGATTAAGATGTACCATGATCTTAAGCAGATTTATTGGTGGGACGAAATGAAGTGTGACATAGCAGAACTTGCGGCTCAGTGTTCTAATTGCCAGCAAGTTAAAGTCGTGTCATCTTTCCAGACTTTATGCTTTCAGCAGATAGGTACGTATATATATGATCAGGTTGCCAGCTTATCTCTGGCATTAATAGATTAATAGTGGGTTTAGTGTCGTGGCCCTAGGTTGGGTCGTGGCAAAAGTGGTATCAACGCCTTAGAGATTAAGTATTACCATTCAGTATTTGGAGGAGGACTCCTCCACTTGAAGCACAAACTGATGCAGCCATTTGAATAGGAATAACCATCCTCGCACAGTCTGCTGGACTAAAGAAGATTTAGCTAAAAGCTGAACGTAGGCAGACCTAAGTTACCAACTACCCTTTCGAGTTGCCAAACAGCTGCAACTCTCAAGTTCACAACTCCATACCTTTGCCGTAAACACCAGCGCCTGATGGATGGTACTTCTATATAAAAATTTCGGCAGAGTTTTCCCTGAAACTGGATGATTCGCAAAAACAGAACCAGCATTATACTATACATGGGAATGGATACCCGGATAAGCTGATAACATAAACATGTTAAGCGGATAACAAGATGAGACAACTGGATGACATAACAAATCCGCAGATAGAATGTCTGGACAACACCGTACCACTGTCCTGATTTTCAACCTAAATAATAATATGCTTACCCGGTTACCTTGACATGCACTCTGGCTCAACACAGGGAATATCACAATAGGTTACTGATCGCCTAAGCTCACCAGTGTCGAAAGAAGAAGAGATGGCAATAAACTGAGGATAGAAATAATTAGATCTTTATGAAGCTCATTGTCTTATTTATTTGGCTACCAGAGCTAGACTACTTACGAGTCAAGGTAGCCCAAGAATCGCAATTGAAGAAACATACGAACAACACCCATGCCAATTTGACCTCCCAATAAGAAGGAAACTCTGACAATTTACTAGAAACCCTGTTATAACCGAGACAAGCTCATAGAATAACATGACTCTGCTAGCGCCTTGAACCATGAAGAGATACGTAGATCGGGTATTGCTTACTAATCATTTTACACCAGAAGAAATAATGATGCATTCTGATGGTGATGGGTAAGAATCCCATCATCCTACCAACACAGAATTTCAAAAAGAAAGGTAGATTGACTAGGCATAATAAGAGAAGGTGGCACAACAATATGCCAAGCAGAAAATACCGCCACTTATCCCAAATCTCTCACATTTATACCAAAAAACTAGTAGGGTCTCACAAATTTCCTGAATAAATCATACTAGAAGCTCACCCCTCTGCCGTACCCGATTCTTAATAGACTATGATATAGAAAGAAAATATGGAAACATGACAAGACAAACCATTTCTAGATCGATCGGAAGAATCAAATCTTACTCACCTATAAGGGAAGACGAAATATTTGGGCCTGCTAGACTGGAAGTTCATAAAACTGCCCCTGCGGCTGAGCTAAGCCGCTACACTGATAATTATCTTCTGAAGAACCACTGCCACCACATTCTCAACCTCTATTGGATGGTGGTATTTCTCCAGCTGATTGAGATCTAAATGAAATCGCCTGCGACTGTGCAAGTGCATGATGACATGAGAAAGGACGACTACCTACTTGCCGGAGTAAGGGAGAACTCTACCAAAGATGACATGCTCGCGACAATGATAATACCTTTTTAGTGAAAATGGAAGCTGGACAGATTGTTGATAGCTACAAAGAGAAAAACTGGGTCTGATATTGACGAACTACTGGCGCACTCTAAGAGTCGCGTGACACATGCTGAGATAACCTGGAAGGTGACCTCCCAAAATAATCAAAAATCTTACCTCCAAATGAGGTACCATGGTTGCCCACTAGGGCCAAGAGATCTCTTGCTCTCCCTCTCTCACTCTTGCCCTCTAACTTATGCCTAATACCTTTGAGCAATATACACAACGACATCAACTGAAGTCCCAACCTCAATTTTTCGAGCCATCTGGGATCTCAAAGAAGGAGAAAGGTCATCAATAAATATTTGAATCTCTCGAAAGGCTCATGGACTAGTTCTAATGTATATTCAGCCATTCTATAGAATTCAATCTCATATTCTGAAACACCAACAGGCTAACCGACAGGCTACCCTGTACAATTCACTCAAACTGACAACACTTTTCATCTCGCTCGCTACTCGAAAGGAACTTTTCCACGAATCTAAAAGAAAAACTTAACCAAGTCAGCTAATAAGAGAGCGACCCACCAATTCAAGGCTGGACCCTGAAACTGGAAAGAAGAATAATCAACACCATACCGCTCGATATAATCAACAGCCTGAAGGATATGCTGACATCATTTTATTTTAAAAAGAATCACGAGGTTTATCTGATGCATTGCTTAAGAATATCGGAAGGTTCAACCGTGTAAAATAATTCAACCTCTATGGGCACTCGTACCGAACTGTTACCTCGGCTGGCTAACCAGCCAGAACAATTAGTGGCGCAACACATGCTGCCCATGGAACATATTTTACTGGGGCAACATCAAGAACTGGAACGAGAGCTCTCTAAGTCCGAACATCTGCATGTGCGGCGACCAGATAAGCTGCCTAGCGAATAATAGGTTCTTGCGGTATCTGCGTCGCCAAGACTCTCGTAAAGCATCGTAAAGAGCCAAGGGAACCACAAGGCCCTGCTCCTTTGCCCATTGCGAGCTCGTACACCTGGGACCTCCGTAACTAGATCGTCAGCACGATTAAGGGGCTTCGTCAGTGCTACCCCAGGCTAGACTGCTTCGTCTTGAACTCATACCGTTTACTGATTTTTCACACGAGGATTCACACTTACCATGAACGAATTAACAAAAATACTTTTGCATCCTAGACCGACGCACGATTAGAAAAGAAGGAAGTGAAACTTAGATGCCATCATAGCCTCTCGTAGATAAGTACGGACGTCTACGTACCCATCAACGAGACTGTACCAGACGTTATCTTAGTCTGGATAGACTCTAAACTGGGCTCTGATACCAACTGACACGACCCGGAATCCGGTTAGACCGTGCGGGCACCCGACATCCTCCCCTAGACCCGTCGGGCAAACCTTACCAATTAAATCGGGAAAATAAATATAACAATTTACCGATAAGGAAAAGACTTAAAATAAACGTACAGACATACTAATACCTCTAAGCTGTACAAAAGAAATTACAGCTGACAACCCAACATGCTAGGTTTAGGGCTATCCAGGCAAGACATCTAAGCGTACAAAAGAAGACAGATACCTCCTGAAGGGAGCAAAATGCAACTGAAATAATGAACAATAAACTGGTGGCCATCCGGAATAAAAGCTGGCTCACCCTGACAGCTGAAGTCGTCTTCGCTCCTTCACAACGTGGCAAACTAAATCCTGGAGCGAACCTACCGAAACGAAATAGATAGACAAGAAACAAACAACAAAAAAGGGTGAGTCAAAAGGACTCAATAAGTGGGGCAGACAAGCCACCTCAAAGAATAGGATAGCTAGCCAGAGAGGAGAAACAGATAAATAAATTCCTCTTATTTAAATTATAAAAAAACAGAGCCAGATAATAACTAGAAACACGTATCGAATGACAAACTTATCAACAACCAGGAACGTAAGATAACCAAAACATATAGGTCCCAAACACATCAACAATCAGAAATACATCTTGTTGCGGCGTGCAACCTGATCCATATATTTATACCGTTGTGGCGTGCAACCCGATCCATATATTTATACCGTTGTGGCGTGCAACCCGATCCATATATTTATACCGTTGCGGCGTGCAACCCGATCCATATATTTATAACGTTCCGGCGTGCAACCCGATCCCCGCAACCCAGAATACGAGCCAGAAATATATAGGCAAACTGAGATATGTCGACAACATGGTGTACATACCGCATACATAAAACACAAAACAACACACACAATAGTCAGTATGCAGTGCAATGAGATGGGATGAATGCGGTATGATGCAATACAGTCACATATGCCTGATACCAATCTCCGGCGCCGGACTCTCATCGTCTACCAGGAGATATATGCAATAATGACCCTTCACCGGCTAGGGACTCTCATCGATTTTCGGGAAGTATATGTAATGATGACCCTTCACCGGTGCGGGACTCTCATCGCCAACCGGGAAGTATATGCAATAATGACCCTTCGCCGGTGCAGGACTCTCATCGCCAACCGGGAAGTATATGCAATAATGACGCTTCGCCGGTGCGGGACTCTCATCGCCAACCAGGAAGTATATGCAATAATGACCCTTCACCGGTGCGGGACTCTCATTGCCAACCGGGAAGTATATTCAATAATGACCCTTCGCCGGTGCGGGACTCTCATCGCCAACCGGGAAGTATTTGCAATGCTCAAAACCATATTGCAATGCTCAAATGTTCAATGCAATACCAACAACAGGGCATAACATATAATATATAATGTAAATTCAAAGCTAAGGCGTAATGAGTACACCTATCGGCAGCTACACACGTAAGGAAACACGTGGTAGAAAATCCACGAGGCCAGGTAACTCCAAAGAGATGGATATAAACACTTACCTTGTTACAAAGTTAGTACAGCCACTCAATAACCGCTTTGTCCTTTGGATTCATTGTCAAACGATCCCACTGTGTTCAATAACCAGAAAAATATATCACATAAGGCAAAAGGCTTCATTCCTCACATCTTAGGGAAATCCAAGTAGGAACCTAATACCCTATTTGCATGCGCAATACGCAGGCCAGGCCTATGTACAGGGTTTAAGGTCACATAATCAAACCCCAAATAAATTATATTTATAAGTTGCTCATAACTCACTGAGGACGAATATATAATCAATTTCGTTATCAAGGTCCATTTGACCTTTTAAACTATTAATTGAACTTATTAAAACGATGTATAATATTCCATGTTTTACCGTTTAAACATATTCAAACACACGTAATAAACTCAAATAATATATTAGGATCATTACCTGAATGTTTCAGGGTGAAAATTCTACTTTTTTCCGGCCCCTTTTCTCTTTTTTTGGCATTTTTTTGCTCACTGCGTTTTTTCATTTCTCTCTGCTTCTGAATCATTTTTCTTACTTTTTTCGTACTTAGATATGCTAGGTAGCATATATGCCACCGCCATTCATTTTAACTTTTTGTCTTTTTCCTTTTTTTTTTTTGTTTTCTTTTCTTTTCTTAACGAAAATTAAAACGGTGCCCTACGATATTCGAAATAACTCTAACTTTTGCATACAAGTTGTAGAAAATATATGTAACATACTCGCAAAGGCGGATCTCAAATCAGACTCCCAAAACTCAAGTTGCGAATTTAAATGAAAAGAAGTCAAATTATTTAACTTTCGGCATTTTAGCGGTAATTAGCCGAACAATATCGAAATTCACTTTTGAAAGATCACAAAAGTCACAAATAATCATACGAACCTAACGGCGCTTTCGGATTTCGATTCGGAGTTCGTTCGCCAAAACCGAGCTCGAAAATCCCTTTTCAATATTTATCAACAATAAAAACTGAAACCTTCTTCCGATGCCTACCAAACGATGTCTGATTTAGCTCAAATTTTACAGATAAGTCCCAATGGATATTATAAATATTTTAAAATTATCGGTACGCTAATCGGAGTCCTAACTTTCCAAACGACTGACCGAGGTCGTTTCAGTTGACTTCTTATTTGAATCTTGAATTTGGTGATTTGGTTTTGTGCATGTCACATCGGATATTTTATACTAGATGGATTATGGGGATAAAAGTTGGATGCATCTTCGAAGAAACACCGCCGACTATGCGCTTGGATTGAAATATTTTCTTGATAAGGCGTTTGAACGAGCTTCCAAAGAAAACAAAATATTATGCCCTTGCAGAATGTGTAGTAATCGTTATTGGCATTAATAGAATTGTGGTGGAAGGTTATTTAACTTATTATTGCTTTGTTCGTGGTCCAGGTAAATTAGCACTCTCTAATGTGTCCTCCTTGACATACTTCTTCTCACTTTGTTCCATCATGGAAAGAATGTAATATTGCAATAGCAGCTGGCTATTCCTTGACAGCAGGCTTGTATAGCTTCTCAACCATCTTTCTGTATTCTTTTTTATTGCTCCAAAAAGCAGCAGCTTGAGTATTTAGAGTTGAGCTAATGTTTGGTTCTCCAAACAAACTCTAAATTGAAATAAGTATAGTCCTCACATCATAAGCAGATGACCACTTATCTTTCTAGCAGATGTGTATTTTCTTGCTCTAGTTTTTGCCTTCTTTCTTGTTTTCTCTGGTAGCTTGTAAAGCTATTATTTTAACTTGCACGATGTATATTAATTGATTCATTCATTTGTATAAATCTTCAAAGACTAATACTGAGAATAGAAAAAAGCTGAAGAATCCGCACACTGTTGGCAAAACAAGTTTTATTGTATTTCGCAAGGATTTGATATGTTCTTTTGTTTATCAATAAATATTAAATATTAAATTTGTCGAGTTCAAAAAGATATTTAATACCCACTTTCATACGACTAGGAAAAAGGAAGATCTGATCCTCTAACACTCAAGGATCTCTTTGTGAAAACAAGAGCAAGGAAACCAAGTCGATCATACAAGGACTCTGATAAAAACACAACTAGTAAAATTGTGCGAATTATTTAATCTAATGATGGTTTTATTGAGATCAATTATTTTGGCTTAATTTTTATTAACTTTTGTCTTTTTGAATTTGCTTTGTAGGCTGAAACGGAAAGAATTGAAGCAGAACTTAGTCAATATGACAATCATGAGCCTGTTAATGCTTTCACATCAGTCATGGGACCTAAACATCCGGGACATCTAAGATTGTATGGACGAGGGGATGCAAAAAGTTCGTTAAAAAGAAAAGTGGGATAATTTGAACCATCTTCAAGTTCTACAAATGATGAAGTGCAACTCTTGAAAGAGTTGATACAGAAAATGGAGGACAAAATAGAGGAACAAAAGACAACTATGCAACGAGAAATTCTTTCAGATCTCCTTACAAAACTTTGGGATCCAGAATTTGACATTCATAACATGATAGCAACATAGGGATGTATTCAACCGATCCATCGCCCATCTGTTAGTAGCAACAACCAAGGTCAGTATACAGCACACTTATATAACCCCTTCAACTGTTAACCAAGCTATGTATCAGCCTGATTCCAATTCTTTTGGATTCTGCAATAACATGATCTAACGCCTGCAGCAACAGATTTTTATAATAAATGAAAGGTCCAAAAGTAGAGAATATGCAGACCAGTTGTACCACATGAGCTAGGAGTAAGCTACTTGAGAGGCAGTAGATCCAGAAAGTAACAAGAATCTATGAACCAGAAAAAACTACTGAGCCAATGTACAATCTTAAAATCTACTAAGATAGTTTGAGCAACTCTCATGTCCAAAGCATGAACTAAAAGAAAGCTGGAAAATGAGAAAATCATGAACCAGATTCGAAATAGTTTTTTTGTTAATAATTTCAAAGATAAAGCAATCATACAAGACATCATATTGTATAAACTTATATAGTTAGTTATAATATAGAGTCCACAGTATATAAATAGTGTTGTCGTTCAAAATTATGATAAAGTTTCAACATTTATGTTCTTATACATTTATATAAGTTAAATGTGTGGTTGTCTAAGCTCATTTGGCTTAAAAATTCAGGTCCTGTTTTCAGTCTATCTATGAGTTTTCTTGGATGTTCCAAGTTAATGTGAGACTGTTCTTATTTGTTTGGAGGATCTGCTGCCCTATTATTTGTGTAGTTTGTTTGCTTTCTGCTTGAGTATGAACTGAAGGGAGCCTTTGAGGTGTTTTGGAGAGGTAGAGAGTGAGGGGAGGTGGTGTTGTTAGCTCATAGGTGCTGCAGGTTGTTGGTGGATGTTCAGGGAGGAGTAGAGAGGGTGAAAGGTGCTTTTTTTTTATTGCATTGATTGTTAGCAGGGGAAACTGGAAGGTTAATGTGTGGGTGCAGAAGATCAATAGGGGTTCTTGGAGCTCGGGGTATGTCTTGTGAGTTGTTTATATTCATGCTCTTGTTCTCGGTTTGTAAGAAAGCTTGCAGGTTGGTTTGCAGATAGTCCAGGGTAATGTAGTAGTTCAGGGTGGATGTGGAAGGTTTGTATGTGTGTGCTATGCTGTTCTGGAGTTGCATTGGTGAGCTGAGGGAGTTCAGGTGAGTGTGTTAGTGGTTCTATGTTTAGTTGGTTTGCAGGTAGATGTAAAGGTGTGTAGGAGATTTGTTTGAGAAGTTTGCGAGGTGGTGTGAATGTTTCTCAGTTGCTGCAGGTATTAGTGTAGATTAGAGAGTCCAGGTTGTTTTTGGAAGGTGAAAGGGCGTTAAGTTGTGAGTTTTTTGATGTAGTAGTAGCAGGGGGTCTTTTAGGTGTTGTTAAATGAGATGTATTTGCAGTTAAGATTTCTATGTAAAAGAATCTCCTTTCACCATTAAACATGTGCGATTGCACGCTTTAGTTAAAAAAATGCTCACATTCTCATTAAGTGAATTCTATCAGAACGTCTCTGGTTTATAAAATTTCATGATTCATAGAATAGTCTGACTTTTAAGATTGTGCTTTCCAGTTCTCTTTCACTTCCATGCTTATTAGAATTCGAGTTCTTGACATAGCTTTCACTTGATGTGTTTTGTTGGTCTTGTGTTTGGTTTAGTAATGCAGTTTGGTTAGGTAATGATCAAGTTCTTTGTTGTTTTGATGGTTTTGTAGGTGATTTAGATGAAGATGAGGCATATGAAAGCAGTGAGGAACTATAACTTACTTGAGAAGTATTAATTGATTCATGCAATACTGTTGTTTTAGATGTTCTAGGATCTTTTATCTTAGAACTTTGCGCAAAAAATATACAATACTTGGTGTAATTTTGCTATTAATATTGATAAACTAGTATTACTTTTGAATTATGATTGTGTTGATAGTTATTATCTGATCTTTATCAAGTTTTTCAATTATGGGTTAATTATATTTTTAACTGTATATTAGGAAACACTAAAACCCGTTCAGTAGAACAGGAGGCTGTCACAGTAAATCTTAAAACCATTGCGATAACTTATATTAACCGTTGCAATAGTAAATACCACCATGTTAATGAAGGCGGCAGGAACAATTGCATAAGAGGTAATGCGACGGTTTTACAAGCGTCGCATCTTAGGAAATAACTGTAACAATAGGTAGGGGAAAGGGGGTTGGAAAACCGTTGCAACAGGGTTCTCTATTGCAGCGGTTTTAGAAACCGTCGCATAAACCGTCACAATAGGTCTATTGCTACGCCTTGCTATGCGACGGGTCATAAACCATAGCCATAGATCAGTTGCAACGGTTTTTAGGCTTATGGCGATGGTTTTTAAACCGTTTCCATAAGTCACTTTTCTAGTAGTGTATATTGATGAATCTAGTTGATAATACTCCCCATCAATAAAGAAAGGCAAATTGATCAAGACAAAATATTTCATCTTGATTATTACAATATATTTGGAGCCTTCGGCTTCAACACTTGTTGATACGTAGAAAAATTCATGGTTGAAGATTGGCCAACATATTAAAGACAACCACTCGAAGACTTAGATATATTGCAACTTTCACTTGAAGATCTTGATGATATGTGTATCAACTTGAAGATTTGTCCTACTAAACACTTCAACTTGAAAGACTTGCAGACTTTGATGACCTCATCTTAAAAAACTTGGATTCAAACACTTAGCTGATTCGAAAGATTCAACCTGATGACTTAGCGAGCGAAAACTTCAAATTGATGATATAGTAGCCTTAAAGAATTTTACTCGAAAACATGGAGAATTTGGAGACTCCAACTTGAAGACTTGGCGAAAAGACTTCAATTTGAAGACTTGGAGATTTGAAGGACTCGTCTTGAGGACTTGGTGGATTTGATGGCTTTGACATGAAGACTTGCTAGCCTTTGAAGACTGAGACTTGGTGGACTTTGAATACTTGGTGGAATTTGAAGGCTTCAACTTGAAAACTTGGTGAACCTTGAAGACAAAAACTTAAAGACTTGTTAGATCTGAGAAACCTCAACTAGACCAGAACCTGAAGACTTGATAAATTTGAAGGCATTAACTCGAAGACTTGATGGACTTGGTAGACTTCAACTTGAAGACACAAATTTTTCATGGAGGTTTGCCCCCATTGAATCATCAATGTTTGATAAGGTCCAAAGCTCAACAAAATACTTAATGTCAGACCTAATATTTAAGCACCCAGCTGACTCGATTCATAAATCGTTCAAGCAAGCACACTTGGGGTGATATATACTTTTGAATTCTTGCGACTGAACTTAGAATGAAACTCTATGTTGCCTACGTACCTCAGTGAAGAGGATCAAGTCACTACATAGTTCAGAAGAAATATGATATTTTTTTTGTATATGCAGTTTATATTGATGCAGACAAAGAGTAACATATAGTTTAAGCTCGTGTGTCAAGGAGCATGGAAATGTGCAATTTAGCTCGAATTTGTGGAGCTTTCAATTTGAAGATTTATCTCAAATTTGTGGAGCTTTTCAACTTGAAGATTTACATCGAATTTGAAGAGCTTCATGACTTGGAGATTTAGCTTGAATTTGATGAGAATTCAACTTGAAGTTAGCTAAAATTTAAGACCTTAATAACTTGAAGATTTAGCTCGACTTTGAGGAGCTTTCAAACTTGAAGATTAAGCTCGAATTTGAGGAGCTTACAACTATGACATTTTGATCGAATTTGAGAAGTTTTATAACTTGCAGTTTAGACTTGTGCTTTGAGGAGAATGTTAACTCGCAGTTTAGACTCGTGCGTTGACGAGCATTTTAACTTGCAGTTTAGGCTCGTGCATTGAGGAGCATTTTAACTTGCATTTTGGGCTCGTGCGTTGAGGATCATATTAACTTGCAGTTTAGGCTTGTGCATTGAGGAGCATATAACTTGCAGTTTAGGCTCGTGCGTTGAGGAGCATTTTAACTTGCAAATTAGGCTCGTGCGTTGAGGAGCATTTTAACTTGCAGTTTAGGCTCGTGCCTTGAGGAGCATATTAACTTGCAGTTTAGGCTCGTGCGTTGAGGAGCATATTAACTTGCAGTTTAGGCTCGTACATTGAGGAGCATATTAACTTGAATTGGTTATATGATTGAGACTTGATTCGTGCTTGCCTTTTCTTCTTCCAGTATGATATCCCCTTGACGAGCCAAATCCATGACATTTTCTTTGAAGATGAAGCATTTTTCGATGGGGTGACCAATAAACCTATGATACTTGCTATAGTTTGGATCATCAATTCTCCCAACTTCATCAGGCCACTTGATTTCGGGCAGTTTTATGAGCTTCAACTCGAGAAGTTCATCGAATATAGGATAGATATCGGAATCCAAGAATGGATACTTTTTCTCTTGTATTTCATTCAAAGTCAGACTTTGATTTGATTTGTCTTGCATGGAAATTGACTACACAATCTTCTTTCCACGTGCCTCTGTGGTGATATTCAAGGAAGAGGCATTGATATTCATGGACTCTTTTATTTTAACTTCTGATTCAAACTTTCCCACTTTATCGGCTTCTCATTTGTATTCACCTTTGTAAGGCTCTCGGACAGGCGGTCATAGGTTTCCGCTTGCAGTCATGCTCAATTCTATATCATGCGCACGGGTGGCCAACTCTTCAAATATTTTAGGCTTTATATCTTGCAAAATGTAGCGAAGACCCCAATGCATTCCTTGAATGTACATTTCAATGCCAGATGTTTTACTAAGGCGATCTTTGCGATTAAGGCTCAAGCTCCTCCATCGATTGATATAGTCAATGACCAGTTCATCCTTCCATTGTCGGGAACTTGTAAGTTCAACCATGCTGACGATACGCCTTGTGCTGTAGAATCGATTGAAAAATTCTTGTTGTAGTGCTCCCAACTATCAATGGAACTAGGCTCGAGATCTGTGTACAAATCGAAGGCATTTCATTTGGGAGATCAAAAAAATTACTTGGCAAGGTGATCACCATAAGTTCCAGCATTATTGCATGTGTCAACAAAGTGAGCTATATGTTGATTTGGATTTCCTTTGTCGTCCAAGTGTTGAAGCTTGGGAGGTTGATAACCTGCAGGCATCTTTAAGTTGTCAATTTTTTGTGTGTATGGCTTTTCATATGTGAAGGAAGACTTGGCTTGTGGCTCCACTTCATCTTTTATTGCCCCAATTATGAAGTCTTTCAATTGATCAACGTGAATCAGGCCTTCTAAAGAGATTTGGAACTCCTTGGCCCCAACCATTTTCCTTGTGGAGGATTCACCCTTCTCGTTTGCTTCGGGACGATTTGCATGTGGTTGATTTGGTTCCCCCTCTGCCATGCTCTCCACCATATTAGTTAACTTAGGAATTTGAGCATCTTGATCTTGTACGTACTTTGTCAAGCCTTCAATTTCTTTAGTTAAAGTTGCAAGTTGTTCTTTTATGGTCGGCATCTTTGTATTCTTGAAAGTTTAGAGTTAAAAGGAAGAGATGGGAGATAGAGATTATCCCACTGGACGTGCCAAAATTTGTAAACAATAAATTTTCGATCCTGAAAATAATAATCAAGACAAGAAAAATATTATCACAAAGAATATTTGATTTCAACAAAGTTGATGTTATAATCCCTATGATATCCTCTGATTCTTCATAAAAGAAATATGAACAATATTTGAATTTGATTTGCAACTTGATTCAAGAGCTTGGATAGCATCTTGAACTTGGATTTGTGCTATTCGTCAGGAACACTTGTATGCTTGCCACGAACAATGAATTTGGATTCTTCAACTTTGAATCTTGAACGTGTTTCGTTCTTCAACTTTGAAGACTTGAAAGTTGGATGAACTTGCTTGAACGCCAACAACTTGTAGAAATTTTGTAGACTTTGATCCATGAGCTCTCTTCTACCACTTGTTATCAACTTTCTTCCCTCCTTTTGAAAAAATGAAGACCTCTATTTATACTAATAGGGAGGTAGTTGTAGTGTGATTTGATTGGCACACTTGGCGCAATCCTATTGACCATTTGATTTGGCTTGACATGTCACATTTCTTGACATATGGCACGATTTAATTGGCTCATCTGTATGACTTGGATTGCCACGTCATTTGACATGTTGCATGGGCTTTGGCTTTGATATGGGCTAATAGTCATTTGGACCTTGGGCTCATCATTGGACTTAGCTAAATTATACTGCTCCGTAATATTTATTTGGACATAATATGTTTTGAATTTATTGTGTAGCCAATTTATTTTATGAATTTGAATCCCACAAAATTAAATTGTCTACACATATTTTCAACGACGATGAATGTCTCCATGAAAAGGTTGATTAGAAGCTTATGGAGATAATTTATATCCTCCTTCACCTTCTAATTAGGCTTCATTCATAATGCTGGTACTTCCATTCCCTTCCCCTTTCTTTTTTTTAATTTTCTTTCCTTTTCTTTTTCTTACTTTAGTCAATATAGGATTTTTATTTTTATCTATATTGAAGGAGTAGAATTACTATGTTTCCATTGATTTTTCCTATCAAATATAATGGAGTTGGATTCCATTATTGAACGAAAGGTCGTTTAATAGTTTTGGTTAAGGTGCAACATCACCAAACATGATGAAGTTTATAATGTTTGAAGCTTTGTGGCGAAGATTTGATAAAGAAATTCAATCCTTCTCCATTCGAAGATACATTTACTGTAAGTTTTTATACCCACATCTCTCATTGCATAAGTTTTCAGTTTGATGTTACATTATTTTATGGTTTAGTTCTTTACTATGTTAATTTTTAATATAAACAAGTTGCGGATGGAGTTAAAGATTTCACGGTTACTTCTGCGCTCACTTATGAAGAGAAACTTTGACTGATGATTTCCTTCACTGAAAAAAAAATACATTTAGAATTTCAAGATAATTTGTTTCTCATCGAATTTAATGAAACTATTAAGTTCATACTAAATCCAATATAGCTAAAAATATTTTAGATCTCTTCAGATTTCCATTGGTCAAGTATTTTCTTCATTTCTTATAAATAAAGTATATTAATGATGGATAATAAGGGTAACTAACGGCCCGGTCCGGTCCGGGACCGGTACCGGCAACCGGTTCCGGTCCGGATCCGGGCCAAAAAAAATTCAAAACCAGACAAAAACCGGCCTACCGGTCCGGTCTCATCCGGCTAAATAAATTGGAGCCGGATGGGACAGGGACCGGCGACCGTTAAGCCGGTCGGTCCGGTCCGGTTTAACGATTTTTTTTTTATTTTTTTTAGTTTTTTTTTTAGGCAAATAAAGTTGAAAATTGAAAAACTTAACAATTTATGTAAACACCATTTGTAATAATTATGTAAATTATATTTTTTAATGAAAAAATAATTATGTAAATTATATTTTTAAATTTTTTAATGTAAAGTAAATAAATAAACACTAAACAAACGTTGATTGGAAAATAAATACATACAATTTATTGAAAATTCGGGAAATACATAATTCAAATGACAAAAACAAACTAGAAATTGAAAATTACAAAGATACTAAATAAACTAGAAATTCGAAAGTACATAATTGAAATGACATAGAAAATTTCTTAACCATTTCTTCAATTATTACACATATATATGCCCCCACCCGACGACTCCATTCGTAATTATGTTATTTTTCTAAGTGTAGTATAAGTTTATGGGTTCCACCCACTAAGCTCCACTCTCTTTCACAAATTCTACATTTAGCTTTGTTATCTTCTCTATTATATTCCATAAATTTCCAAATTTCAGAGCGACATCTTCGTTCAGGACTTTGTGGAGCAGAGGGAGCAGCGGGATTAGCGGGATTAGCGGGAGCTTGATTTCCAGCCATTATAATTTATAATTATTTGGACGTTGGACTTTGGAAGAAATTTAGAAAATAGCCTTTGAGAGTAATTTGAGCGATAAATTGATAGAAAGTGATGAATTGTGTGATATACTGATGAAATAATAAGGTATATATAGATAAAAATAGGTTGGGGGGGGGGTATGGGGGACGTTTCGGGTGGGTGGTAGGCAAATATAGCCGTTTTTGGCCGTTGGCCAACGGCTATATTTCAAAGAGAGCCGTTGGCCCATTCAAACTGCCGGCCCGGTCCGGTCTGGTCCGGCAGTCGGCGAAATATTTTTTTTTTTTTGTTTTTCCTTTGAGTTTTATTTAAAGTGGTGGATAATTTGAAAATATTACAACAAAATATTATCAAGTTTTTACTTGTACATATGTTTGGAATGTCTAGTTTATTTCAATGTTTAAACTTTAAACTTAGAACTAAAAAACTTGTAGCATTTTTTTAAACTTTGAAGTAATGAAATTTTTGAAGTGATGATTCAAAGTTCAAACTTTTGAATTAATTTGTTAAGTTCAAAATTCAAACTTTGAATTAATTTTATAAAAATCAAATTTGAACTAATTTACAAACTAGTAATTAATTGTAGTATTTTTGCGCAAACTATAAATTAAAAATAAAAAGTATGAAGACAATAGTTGTGATTGAATTCCAAGACTTGGAGCAATTTTATTGAATTGTTTAAGACATAAGTAGTGCAACACATACTACAATAGCTAAACTTTCAAACTTTTAATTTCAAAATTCTTATTTAGAAAATTACATTCTTTTAAACATATTAGCTAGTTTCTTGAGGATAGTTGTAGGCTTTTCTTTAGGAACTGGCCGTTGTTGTTCTTGTTCATCATCTCCTTCTTCTTCTTCTTCTTCTTCTTCTTCTTCTTCTTCTTCTTCTTCTTCTTCTTCATTCCCGGTTTGACTCCCTTCACTTGTTCCGTCGCTCAAAATTTGATCGAGATATGCTTTGCCTTTTTGCTTAGTAAGTTCTGTAGACCAAAGTTTCTTCGCTCTGCTCTGATCCAACCCCTGAATAAAACTCCTGTCTCCATTGCCTCCTCCTTCAACGAATATCTGTGATCTCCAATTTGAAATCTTCCTTGGCTAAAAGCGCTTTCCGATGCAACTGATGAAGGTTGAATTGTTAATATATCCCGGACCATTTTTGAAAGAATTGGAAATTTCGATTCTTGATTCTTCCAATAATCCAACAAATAATGAGTTCCAAAGTTGTTAAGTTTCTTTGGATATTGAATTAAATACACTTGGAACTCGCTGTATTCCTCCCCGTACTCGTCCTGCTGTGAAAGCAACTTTTCATCAAGTCCCCCCAAAAGTGCTCATCCCCGAGGACCCCGCCTGTGAAGAACTTTGCCCGGTGGATTGTATTGGTTCCGTTGGTGTAGCAGTGTCTGCCCAAGCTCTATACTTTGTAAAAACAGCCACAGTATCTGCATAAATATTAGCAATAGCCTCTTCTACAATTGGATACCCATTAGTAGCAATTTTAATAGGAGTAATTTCTAAATTTTCATATATTTCTCTAACAAGTCATTCAGTTAACTTAATTTTAAAAGCATGATGCAACACAGAAGCAATGTAAAAAAGAGGAGGAATTGGAAAAAAAATATTTTCTAAAATTTTCAATTATTCTCTCTACAGCCGGTTTGTAAATTGCATATTGCTTATATAATTTCAATAATTTCGATATTCCAGCTATATAATATAACATGGTGGGAGTAGTTGGATAATATTGACCGGAAAATTCTAAAGTAGCGTGATAAAATTTTTGTAAAAACTGAAAAAGATGTTGAACAAGTTGCCAATCCTCATCTTTAAGGTGATAGATTTCCATAAAATGTTTATTATACATTTGAGAAATAGGCACTCTATATTCATAAGCAACATTCAATGCATCATATAAAGTGTTCCACCTAGTACAAACTTCCTTTGGGACTCTCCTAATTGGCATTCCTAATTCTACACATTTTCTTTCCCATTCTCGTCTCTTTCTTGGTTTTTATTTCTAAAAATATAAATAATAGCTATTTGCACCTTTTTGATAATGTCATTAAACAAGTCAAGACCATCTTTTACTACTAAGTTGTAAATATGACATGCACACCTAACATGAAAAAATTCCGCAAAAGGGGGTTCAAAATAGGTATCAAGTTCCTAAGTGCGTCTCTGTTGTTTGTAGCATTATCTACCGTAATACTAAAAACTTTGTTAGTTAAACAGTACGTACGAAAAATTGATGAAACTTTATTACAAATATAATTTCCCGTGTGTGGTTCATCAACAACTTTATAAGCAATAATAAGTTTTTGAAATACCCAATCAGGATCTATCTAGTGAACAGTAACAGTAATATAATCACATCCATTAGTAGAACGACCCATACCCGTAGTAAGAGATACTCTAGTGTCAAAGTTATCAAACATATATCGCAAATAATCCTGATATTCGTTCTTAAATTTAAGGCATAATTGGTTGACAGCTCCCTGAACTTGTCCAGAAAAGTCACTCAGCTCCCTAAATCCAGCCTTGTACCTCGTAGCTCCCTGGACCTATTCATATTTGTGCCATCCAAGCACAAAATGCTGTGGTGGCACAAACCGTGTCTTCCAACAATTTTTGGCGCGTGAGGCATGGCTTTAGATGCTGACATGGCTTCCAACGGTCATAAAACGGCCATATTACAATTTCCTTCTATGACCTTCTAAACACAATTTTTGCACAATTTTAAGGCATAGCATTCCTCTTCAATATTAGCCATTTTTTTACATGTTTATTTGGCACAAATTCTTCTATTAATGGCTAACTATGAAAATGTATATTGTTTATGTCGGATTATTGCAAAAGTTGCTACATCTTGGACACAAGCCAATCCGGGAAGAAGGTTCTACACTTGCCAACTTGGTCAAGGACGAGGTGGATGTAATTTTTTTATGTGGTATGACCATGAAATGTCCCCGCAAGCAAAGAGAGTTATTTTGGGTCTTTTGAACAAGGTGAAGAAATATGAAGAAGAGAGGATTCAAGCTAGACGTAGGTGTTTCAAATGGGTTATTTCTACTGTAATCATACACATTGTATTTAAATGTGTTATGTAATATGCCTTAGTTCTAAAATCTGCAATTTTTGGTATTGAACTATATATATGCAGATTCTTATATGTAATGTGCAACTTTAAGGTAATTGAAATTTCATTCCAATGTAATCGATTTCCAACAGTGGATTACACATATCACATAAAACAACCAAAAGGTACCCAAAAGTGGGTTTGACATTGTCTTGCTAAATTAACACTACCAAAAGGTACCTATTTCACATTGTCTTAATAAGCATACACAACTAAAATAAAATTGTTCAAAAGAAACAACAAACTTTAAAATGACACAAGTTTAACTGCCTGATACCCTTGAAGCATGTGCACTTGTTTGCTTTCTTACAGCTTGAGCCTTAGAGTCTCTCATTTGTTGAAGTTGGGCAGTTAATACTGCCTTTTTATCCTTCCATTTGAGGCCTGTTGGTTGGAAACCAAGATCAAGGTTGGTACCAGCTGCACTTTTAACACCTTTCCCACGCATGACAACCTTTTCAGATGCAGTACCAGGCTGAAACAAATCAAGTGCTTACATTTTAACACCAGACTTATATGAAACAAAGTATAGCTTGATTGTGCAAATTTAACTTACATTGAGGACTGTTCTGGATGTTTTAGGGTCAATGTATATTTCATATCCTGTCTGTTTTGAACTTTTCTTGGCACCACTAACACTGGTGGCTCCAGCAGCTGCCTCAGATACATCACCACTTCCTCTTGCCCTTTTTTTTCTAGCAACATCAGTACCAGCTCTAACACTGCTGGTTTCAGCAGCTGGTTCAGAAACACCAGCACAATCTCTTCCCTTTTTTGTTTTAGCAGCAGCAATACCATCTCTAACAGTACTGCTTCCAGCAGGTACTTCAGGCACACCACCAATACCTCTTCCCTTTTTGGTCCCAGCAGCAGTACTACCTCTTCCCCTCTGTGTTACAGCAACAGAAGCAGTTCCATCTCCCCTTCCTGGTGGAATAAATGGCTCCCTTCCTCTGCCTAGACCTGCCCCTCTTCCTCTCCCTCTTCCCTTAAATGTTGATGCATTTCTGCTTGGTGCTTGAGCTGTAGAAGTACTTGGAACTGCACTTGACTCTTGTTGGCTTGGTTGAGTTGAAGGATTATTAGACCCTTGCCTGCTTGACTCCTCCATTCCACCCTATGAAACAAAAACAATAGTTAGTAAAACCACCAGTGTTCAAGAAAAAAAATGATGAAACAACTTCAATACTTACCTCTGAAACACACATAGATCTGTTGTGTCCCACCTGATGACATTTAGAACATGTCATCTTTACACCCTTTTTAGACCTCTTTCCCCACTTCTTTTTTGGTTCATCTTTTGACTTTCTTCTTCTCTTTTTAGGTCTTCCTGGCATGATTCTTGGGGCTGGAGGCTCAATAACCATATTAGTAGTAGGAGGCCACATTTGCATGTTAGTGATTGGTTGAATAACAAACTGGTAGGCTTTGAGAAAAGTCTCCCTTCTATACCAATGTTCAACTTCATCTTTTGGGTCTATGTCAAGGTGAAAAAATGCACAAACAGCATGTGTACATGGAATACCTCTCAACTGCCAAAGTCTACATGTGCAAGTTTTCTTCCTTAAGTCAACTGTATGAATATATTTCCCCTCTTCCACCTCACAACCACTGTCACCATTCCACAAAATCTCACAGTCCCTAGCAGCATCTATGTTATCATCTAAAATCTTCTTAGTCATAGGAGTGATATCCTCAATCTTAGAATCAGCAAACTTCCTTATATCAACATGTCTTTTCATGATTTTTCTTCTTATATCTTCTAACATGCTTATGATTGATTTATGTCTAGCATCTAGTATCCATGAATTAAAAGTCTCACACATATTATTTTCAACTATATCACACTTAGCATGCTCTTTAAATAAAGCTTTACACCAAAATTCTTTGTTGTATGATAACAAGGACTCACATATTTCTTTCTTCCCAAGTTTACCTAATTCAGCAAACTCTTTTTGCAATTTTACCTCAAAAGAAGCCTTGGCACACTTCCAGAATTGCTTTCTCCTTGTTTCACCTCTCCAATTCTTTGACCAGTTTGCCCATATGTGTCTGGCACACATTCTTTGCTCACAATCAAGCAACAAATGCCTGATACTAGATTGAAGACCCTGCCAAAAGTTGAAACTGATTAGTCATGTAATACTAGTATAAAAAACATATATAACAGAACAATAATACTGGAAGAAAAGTTACCTTCTGCATATCAGACATGAAAGTTAAGCCTTCTCCTGTTCCCAGTTCCAGATCTGTTATTAAGTGTTGAATGAACCAGCCCCAAGAATCTTTGGTTTCAGTCCCAACAACAGCCCAAGCAATGGGATACATTTGTTGATTCCCAGTCCTCCCAACAGCCACTAATAGCTCACCTTTACATGCACCTTTGAGGAAACAACCATCAAAACCTATGATTTTTCTGCACCCTTCTATCCAACCCTTCTTTAGAGCATCAAAGCACACATAAAAATACACAAACAGATTTTTTCCAGGTTGACATTCCCTATCAGTTTTGACATAACAAGAACTCCCAGGATTAGTGGACTTGATCATCTCAGCATAATCACATAGTCTGGCAAATTCTTCAGTCCAGTCACCCATGCACTTTTTCAAAACCTTCATCTTAGCCCTATAGCAAACTGATCTACCAACATACATACCAAGCTTATTCCTAACTTCTTTTTGAACTTCAAGTATGGACATTAAGGGATGGGATGTGATAGTATCTTTCAGTTTATATGCAATGTAATTTGCATTGCACAATTTGTTCTTATTGTAGGTTTCACAGTTATGCACAGGATAATAATTCTTCACCATGAAGTCTCCAGAATCCCTGTCTATACTAGCAAACAATAACCACTTGCACTTATTACCTGTACACTTCACCCTGACCCTAGTCTTATCATTAGGCCTCAACCTAACATGGACCTTGTTCTGGATGGCATAGTCAGCAACAGCTCTTCTAAAACATACAGCATCATCAAAGATCATACCAAGCTCAAAAATAGCATACTGGCAGTCAGGAGCATACCTAAGTTTATTACTCTTTTTTCTTCTAGGCAAATCAACACCCTTTTGTGCATCTACATCAAGCTCATCTTCACTATCCTCACTCCCTACATCTGAACTGTCAATGTACTCCTCACCTCCCCCAAGTTTACCAGCATATTTAGCAGCCTTGTCTTTGCCAATATCCTCAAACCCTTTGTCTATCCCAGCCTCCCCTAAGCACACATCTTCTGCCCCTACTGTTTTTTTCTTAGAAATTTTGTCATCTTCAGCTGCAGCCTTCTTAGCAGCCTTCCTTTTTCTTCTCTCATCCCTAAAAAACCTCAACTCTTCATCTATATCTGATTCATCTTCATCAGGAATGATATCTAACTCTGATTCACTACTTTCATACTTTGAAACACTCTATTCTAGCTCAGAATCATCACTCACCTCCCCTGCCACATCTCCCCTTTCCTCCACCCTGTCATCTTCTAAGTTTGCAGCCTCTGTACCATCTATTTGTGAGTTTATATTACCTGGTGAAGTTGCCCTAGACCCTTCTTGACAGTTATCATTTAATTGCACACTTTCAGATGGCCCAGGCCCACTATCAACTAGTCCACTACCAACTGTCACACTTTCAGCAGGCCCACTATGAACAGGCCCACTATCAACTGGTCCACTCCCAACTGGCACACTTTCAGCAGGCCCATTATCAACAGGCCCACTTTCAGCTGGCCCAGGAAGCAAACCAGTTGGTCCATCATCTACAACAATTGCTTCATTAACTACATGCTCAACATAAACATCAAATATATCCCCATGACCTAAGTCTTTCACAAGGTCTAACAGGTGCAAATCAGACCTAATATAAACAAATTTTTGGGTTGATGAGTCAAAATGGAAAAAGGCATCCACACTCTCATAACCCAAATCTTTTGTGTAGGAAAATAGTTCAACCAAAGAAAAGTGGTCTTTATCAATGATAAAACCAATCACATCCTTTTCCCCGACATATTTTTGACTAGAATCCACATTAAATGACCCCCCATGGTGAAATCTAGTTATAATATACTCTGACTCTGGCATGCTACACTACAGAAGTATTAAATTGACAAAGCCCCAATTTTTTTTAAAAAAAAAACCCTAATTTTGCAACTTAATTTCAAAATTACCATCAACGTAAACAATTAAATCTTAGAACAAGGGAAAAGAGAACTTATTTGTTAGAAGTCCTTATTTCTTGTCCGCGAACACACTTTTGAATTGTTTCTGAAAAATCACCATCGAAAGCCCTACTCCGTTCAACTGTATTATCGTCAACACTCCATGAAAACACGACGAAGAAGATGAAAAAATGATTAAATTTAACTGGGAATTTAACGGATTTGGAAGATTTAGGTAAGGAATTAAAGGGTTTACGATTTGGGTAGAGAAGGGATCACAGCGGGTTGTTTTTGGTTGTAAACTGAAAATAGTTTGTAATTTTTTACCTATTGTTTTGTTAAATCTGATGTGGAATTAAAATCTGAGGTGGATGCCATGTTGGACGCGTTTATATACACGCTCCACAACTTTTCAACTCCCACAATATTTTGTGCTTGGATGGCACAAATATGAATAGGTCCAGGGAGCAACGAGGTACAAGGCTGGGTTTAGGGAGCTGAGTGACTTTTCTGGACAAGTTCAGGGAGCTGTCAACCAATTCTGCCTAAATTTAATAATATCATTTTTAATAGTAGTTCTTGGAAAACCTTTAAAAGAGGGATTTATATATAGACTGAACATAACGAACAGAATCAGTAGAAGAAGGAAAACTATAAGGTAAACCCTCGAGGGCAACTAGTTTAGCAATAGCTTCCCTATACTTTTGTTTATCATAAGTAAGAAGCCCTCATGTTGTTTGGTTAATTCTTGTTTGGGTAAGCGAAGATTCATCATGCGCTGCTCCCCCATGTTCGGTCCCAAAATATATACCACCCGCCCGCATTGACCATTCTTTAGGATGTTTCTTTTGTAAGTGGGCCCTAAGTTTACCCATCCGACCCTCATTACCCCCCATTTTTAAAAACCCACACCTTTTCACAAATCCCACACATGGCCGTCTACGATTCAACATTCTTTGTTGCAAATTCCCACACCTCAGATCTTTCCTTACATTTAACTGGTATTCTAGTAGGAGGCAAGTCAGACTGAACTTCGGGTGGACTAGCTTGAAATTCAGGTGTTTCTTCTAAATTAACCCCGCTTTGATTCCCATATCGTGTTTCTAACATTTTGTGATCAAGTATATTATCAGCCTAACATTATGATAATATTCAGAATCATGTATGTGGGTGAATTGATAGAACTACCAGCAATTTCTTTACCCCTATTTCCCCTACGACCACGTGCCTGCCCCCCACCACTAGTTCCAATTGAACCTCTTTGAGACATAATAATAGCAAATAAAATAAATATATGACAAAAAAAATTATAAAAGAGTAGAAGTAGGAACGACCAACCAAATATAACTGTATAATTGAGGTGAAGTTGAAACTTGAGCCTCCACTTCAATTAATTAGTTGAATACTTGATAATCGAAAAATTGCAAAAATAGCCAAATTGATATTTCAACCAAGTAGCGCCTCCAATTGACCCAATACTTGATATTTGTAAACTTCACCAAATAGTCAAATATAAATTTTATAGCAACTCCAATTAGAACTTGATAAAGTAGCCAAATTATAAACTTTTAACAAATAGCCAAAGTAGAATAATAGCAATATTGTAGAAAATTTGAGAGAATTAGAAAGAATTGGAAGATTTGTGTGAAAAATATGATGAAATAATAGGGTATTTATAGGGAAAAAATAGTTAGAGGTGGTTATGGGGTGGTAGAGGGGTTAAAATGGCTGTTTTTTTGCCGTTGGACAACGGCTAGGGGGTCAAAAGAGCCGTTGCCAACGGCTAGTTAACGGCTGAATTTTGATTTTTCCTTTTTTTTTTGGACCGGTCCGGTCCGGCTGGTTCCGGTCCATTTTTATACCGGTCCATCCGGTTTTTTTCCCTTGCACGGTCTCGGAGCCCGTTAAGGGGTTAATGGTCCGGTCTCAACCGGTCTGATCCGGTTTCCGGCCCGAATCCGGCCCGGTCCGGTCGAAACCGGACCGTTAGCCACCCTTAATGGATAATAAGGATACAACCACTTCAAAATATTACCATTTGTTTAAGTTGGCAATTTCTTTGCTAAAAGTTTCTTTGAGATTTCAAGTTTCAATTGCGGATAAAGAGGTCAGGGTGAGTTTGACGATTATTTTTATAGAGAAACCTTGATTGATAATCCTTCCTTCATAATTGAGGTTTCTTTGCTGTAGATTTGTTTACATAAAAGTGAGACTATATATAATTTACTTTGCATATAAGCAATTGAATATTTACTTTCCTATCTGATATTCAAGCATTAAATTCATACTAATATCATATAGGTATTAAAATATTATTGGTCTCCTCTTAGCTTTATTAATATGAAGGTTTCCACTGGAAAGTGAATGATCAATAAATGATGAAGACATATATTTTGAATTTTCACCTATGTTTTTGGATAATCTTTCCGAGAAACGATTTTGGTGCTTGCTTTCCATAGAAGTACTGATTTTCTTAGTTTAACCCATATGCAAATTGCTATTACTGATGTTCATGGAGTGTATATTTTTGATGGATTTATGATTATAAATTTGTGAGATTTTCTATGGGAAAATACTGGGTTGCTAATAGAGCAAGACGACTTATTCTGCTTACTACTGCCAATACATAATACAATAATATGGTTTACAAATAGGCCATTGGCTGTGAACAATCTCATTGCATATTTTGTAAGAGAGACACGATAATACTAGAGAACTTTCCTATGTCAATGATTCAACTGATTTACATGAGGTTGAGAGAGGATTGTGACGGGACATTGGACACTAATTTTATTTAACAACCGGATATTCAATGAATATGCTATTAGTTTTGCTTTGATCTTATAGAGATTTTATTTAAAGGTGTGTTGTGTTAATAAGACAAGATGACAATTAATTTTATTATATTTTCAAATTAATATAATGATACTCTAAAAAGCAACCTAACTGGAAGAAGTTCAAGGAAAATTCAATCTGGTGATCAGTCATTACTTGCCCTCTCACACTACTGATAGAAAAAACTGGAATAGCAAGGGGAAAAAAATAAAACACACAGTCTTGAATTTTTATAAAAGAGAAAAAATCTCATCTTCTCTAGTGAGCAAGAGGCAACGCAATAATTATTAGAGTAGTTGTCGACATACTATCTCTCTTCTTCCAAAAACTATTAGTATTTAAGATAACATCATCACCATCATCGTTGTTGTTGTTATTATTATTCGTAAAATACAATAAATGTCCGTAAACTAATTAAAATGCCAAAATAGAAATTAGTAATGTACCAAGTGGGGTATAGATGTTACACCCCGTATGTCTAAAGTGACGTATATCATTCTAATGACATGTTAAGAATGATTTAAGTGAGTTTAAAGTCATAATATTACCATATAATATGTTTATATATTGAATATAAAGTTTGGGAAAAGTCGGATTTAAGTTGCGGAAAATCCGACTAAGGATTTGCCTTGTAACGGAGCTTTTTCAGCAATTAGTTTCGTGTATTATATAAGGTCTTTTAGGGACATATCATATACCAAATTGAAGGTCTTGGAGTGTAGTTTCCAACAGTTTTGACAGTTTGTTCATACAACAGTTGGATAAGAAGATATGAGCATCAGAAATCATGCCAGAAAAAGGAACATAAGCGCAAAAGAGGACTAAAACTGAAATGTTTCAAGTATAAAAGGAAAACATGTCTTCCTTTTCGTTATTTCCAGAAAATACACGATAGAAACAGTGCTTCAATGAAGGTTTAATCCCTTTTATAATTTTGAAGGAAGGACGCCGATCGTAACTCGAAATTGAAGACGGATTGCGTCAAAACGCTCTACGCGATTAAGGTAACGTTATGCTACCTTATATTTCGTCTATAGCTTGAGCTTTAGAATTACTTCATGGCTAAGTAAAGTACCTAAATGCTATATTATAGCTTGTTTAAGCTTTAGAAGGTGTTGAATTCAAGGGAAACAAGGTTTAGAAGTAAGAAACATCAAAGGTATGTAAGACTAAACCTTTCTTTTGGCAAGGCATGTATCTTTTAGCTTTTGAAGCTTTTCTTAGTTCTAAACTTGGTGTTTCTTGTGAGAAACTGGTATGGTATCAAGGAAACCTTGTATATACTTAATTTGGTACTAAAATCCAAGGTGAAAAGCGTCCGAATCAGCAAGACAAAACGTTTCAAAATCTGGAAAATCATTTTGATCTTTGGACAGCTGTTAGTATATTGATCATAACTCCTTGTACAAGATTTATATTTAGATGCTTTAAAAATCCCCAGAACCCTAAAACATATATCTAAGAATTTCATGAATACCATGAATTCTATATCTTTGATCTACACTCTGAAAATTAGGTTGAAAGTCAGGACAGTGGTGCTGTCCAGACATTCTATCTGCGCATTTGTTATGTCATCTGGTCGTCTCATCTTGTTATCCATTTAACATGTTTATGTTATCAGTTTATCTGGGTATCCATTCTCGTGTATAGTATAGTACTGGTTCTGTTTGTGGATCATCCAGTTTCAGGGGAAACTCTACCGAAATTTTTATAGAAATTCAAAGAGTTAGACAAATTCAGAATTCTAGGTGTTGTCTATAATTCCACCCAGAGTTTTCTTATCATTCCTTTGAGTCCATAGCTATTGTTGCCACATGTCTTATGCCTCATACATGCTTATGTTTATTTTATGATCATGTTATGTGTGATTTGAAGTCCCCCATAGAGGCTGGACACTGGACACACAGTCCGGTCGCGTGTGATACTACTCGTCTGGGGGATACAGCCCCTCTGGTTCGGGTGGGAGTTGAAACACCTAGTGTGACCGGGTGTCATTCATACACTCTGACCAAAGAGACTAGATATTACTGGCTGGGGGGGACATAGCCCATAACACCGCCAGGTTTGTTATATACGCATATATAGCCACAGTATGCACTACATGATATATGAGTCTAGTTCAGGTTTTTAGTTACCTGATTTGGGGGGATACAACCCATAACACCAGACAGGTACTAGTTCAGATGTTCAGTTACCTGATTTGGGGGGATATAGCCCATAATGTTCAGATAACAGTTCAGTTTTAGCTCAGTACCAGTTATCAGTTCTCAATTATCAGCCACCAATTCTTAGTGCCAGGATCAGTTGACAGTTATCATTCCAGTTTCTAGTTACCAGTTATCAGTCATATTACAATTATTTATCAGTATAGTTAATCTCAGTCTTCAGTTTCAGATTCAGCTAGACTTCAGTTTATATTCAGATCATGTTTAGTATGTTCTTCAGATTTCCAGCTATATTGCTATGCTCCAGCTCATATTTATATATCTATATTCCAGCCTTACGGTTTCATTCAGCTATGATATATTATATGCTCATGCCTTATATACTTGGTACATATCGTACTCACGACCTTTTCTGGGACGCTGCGTTTCATGCCGCGCAGGTGCATATAGATCAACGCTTTGACCACATTAGTAGGCCATCTATCAGCTATTGGAGTTACTCCGCTTACTCCCGGAGTTACTTATCTTTTGGTATGTGTACAGTCAGCCAGTTTGGCTATGGCGGGGACTTGTCCCATCCTCTGTATATTCAGTTCAACACTCTTAGAGGCCTGTAGATATGTCCTTCTGAGGTGCAGTCAGTATATTATGTATGTCAGCTTATGTTAACCTTGTCAGCTTTTTGCATTGCATAATTCTTATCAGCTAGGTTTATGCTTATTCCGTTTGTCAGTTATATTCATGGTTAGCAGATTATCACCAGGATTAGTGATGATCGATATTTAGTGTTGGTCATCCGTCGCGGCCCTTGGGTCATGACAAAAGTGGTATTAGAGCAATTCAATCTTAGGGTGTCTACAGGCTGTGTCTAGTAGAGTCTTGTTTAGGAGTATGTTGCGCGCCATACTTTTGAACAGGAGGCTACAAGGCACTTCAGGACAGTTGTCTTTCTTTCTTCTCTAGATCATGCGATAGAGCCATGATTATAGAATTCAGCCCTCTAACAATAGTGTTTTAAGCTAAGCGATGCCGCCGAAAAAACTAACAGCTGCCCAGAAGGGCAAGGCTATTGCCGGCCAGGGTACTAGTAGAGTGCCACCTGAGGTGGATGAGAGTGAGGAGTTCAGACCTGAGGCTCCATCTGAGGCCTCACAAATCCCTTCAGTTCAGGACGATATTAGAGGGACTGCAGCTGCCATACCTCCAGCTCCTCAGCCTGATAGTCAGGGGCAGGAAGTGAGGGATGCCATCAGATTATTGACCAGTGTTGTAGTTTCTCATACTAGACAGCATAGTTTAGACGCCAAGGGAGATACTGGATCCAGGATCAGGGATTTTATCCGTCTAGAGCCTTCAGTCTTTACTGGATCCCGTACATGAGAGGACCCTCAAGATTTCCTTATGAGGATAGCCAAGGTATTGAGGGTCATGCACGTATCAGACAAAGAGTCAGTAGAGTTAGCTGCATTTAGATTGCATGACCTAGCAGCAGGGTGATATCAGATGTGGGAGCTACCAAAGGGCCAGATTCTACTCCGGCAACTTGGGAAGAATTCTTGGATACCTTCTTTTATTCGTATATGCCTATAGAGACATAGAGAGAACGTGTCGATCAGTTCCTAACCTTGAGACATGGAAGTTTGAGCGTAGAACAATATAGTTATTGCTTTAATTTCTTAGTAAGGTTTGACCTTACTGTGGTAGCCAGTATGGAGGATAGAATTCACAGGTATGTAGTGTGACTAGGTCCACGCCTGGTGAACGAGTATATGACGGTTGCTATGCAGTCAAGTATGAACACATCACATATTCAGGAATTTGCTTTATCACTTGAGGAGAGGAAGCAGAAACAGAGAGCCGAGAGGGATAGAGTGTTACACAAGAGAGGTAGATTTTCTAGTTCGTTTGGAGAGATGTCAGGAGCGAGTAGACAGCAGAGTGTTAGAAAGCCACCAGCTAATATACCTCGACAGTCTCGTGGCCTGAGATCTGATAGACCTCCTCAGTCCAGATCTACTCACGCAACACGGACTTCAGGATTTAAGCATCGTGGTACTTCTATATCGGCCAGTCACACATATCCCAGATGTCCAGATTGTGGTAGACACCACTTGAGACCATGTACGTTAGGAGTTGATACTCGTTATATTTTTCAAAAGGCAGACCATTTCATGAGAGATTTCCAGACTAGGGGTGGTAGTGGTGCAGCCCAGCCAGCTAGATCAGCAGTTGCCTCCTTAGCACCAGCACGCCATCAGGGGCATGTTCTTCAGGATGGCACCTGCATAACAGAAAGAACTTAAGGAGCAACTGAAGGATTTGTTAGATAAAGGCCTCATCAGACCCAACATTTCCTCGTGGAGAGCCTCGGTATTATTTGTGAAAAAGAAAGATGGCTCTCTGCGCATGTGCATACATTATAGACAGTTAAATAAAGTCATAATATGGAATAAATACCCTCTGCCTAAGATTGATGACTTGTTGACCAACTTCAGGGTGCCAAGTGCTTCTCGAAGATAGATTTGCGATCAGGCTACCATCAGGTTTGAGTCAGAGAATCTGATACGCCTAAGACTGCATTCAGGACTAGGTATGGCCATTATGAGTTTTTAGTGATGTCGTTTGGACTCACTAATGCCCCTGCAGTATTTATGGATCTGATGAACAGCGTACTCAGGGCTTACTTGGATTTATTTGTGATTATATTTATTGATGATATTCACATCTATTCAAAGTCTGAATTAGAGCATGCGGAGCACCAACGCACAGTATTGGGTACTTTTTGGGACCAACAATTATATGCTAAGTTCTCAAAGTGTGAATTCTGGTTAGATTCTGTGGCATTTCTTGGCCATATAGTTTCAGCAGAAGAATTAAAGTAGATGACCAGAAGATTGAGGCTGTGAAGAATTGGCCCAGACCTACGACGCCAACTGAAGTACGTAGTTTTCTAGGTTTGGCAGGTTATTACAGCAGGTTCGTAGAGGGTTTTTTCTCCATTGCAGCTCCACTGACCAAATTGACACAGAAAACAACCAAATTTCAGTGGTCTGATTCTTGCGAGCACAGCTTCCAAGAACTAAAGAACAGGTTGATAACAGCTCAAGTACTTACACTTCCAGAGGGATCTGAAGGCTATGTCATTTACTGTGCCACTTCTCGAATTGGTCTTGGTTGTGTATTGATGCAGCACGGAAAAAAAAAGCACGAGCAGAACTACCCTACTGATGATTTAGAGCTTGCAGCAGTCATTCATGCATTGAATATTTGGAGACATTATTTGCACGGGGTTCATGTTTATATTTATACAAACCACAAGAGCCTCCAATATGTATTTAATCAGAAGGAGCTAAACCTACGACGGAAATGGTGGCTAGAGTTGTTGAAGGACTATGACATGGACATTCTTTACCATCCGGGTAAAGCGAATGTTGTTGCTGATGCCCTTAGTTGTAAGTCCATGGGTCATTTATCTTAATTACAACCACAGAAAAGAAACTTAGCTCATGCACTTCACCAGTTAGGCAGTTTAGGAATCGGATTAATAGATTCAGATGATACAGAAGTTACAGTTATAACACAGCCAGTACTTGTCTAGTAACAAAATAAAACATCACCAGTATGAGGATCTTGTTCTAGTTGAATACAAATAGTTAGCTAGAAGAAAACCGAAATTACCATACAGGTTACTTGTGACGGGGTTCTTAAGTATAAAGATAGACTTTGTGTTCTTGATTTTGTAGATTTACGTGGATAGATTATGTTTGAGGTATATTATTCCAGATATATTGTTCATCAATGTTCAACTAAGATGTATCATGATCTTAAGCAGATTTATTGTTTGGACGGAATGAAATGTTACATAGCAGAATTTGTGGCTCAGTGTCCTAACTGCAAGCAGGTTAAAGTCGAGCATCAAAAACCTAGTAGCTTGTTACAAGAGATAGAGATTCCATCATGGAAATGGGAAGCAGTGAATATGGACTTCATTACAGGCTTGCCCCATACGCGGAGTAGGTATGACTCTATTTGGGTTATAGTTGACATGCTTACTAAATCAACCCATTTCTTGCCTATTAGAACTACATATACGGCAGAGGATCATGCCAAACTTTATATAAAGAAATAGTGCGCCTACATAGTATACTGGTATCTATCATTTCAGACAGGGGCGTACAGTTTACAGCGAATATCGGGCGATCGTTCCAGACAGGTTTAGGGACACATGTGAATCTGAGTATAGCATTTCATCCCCAGACAGATGGACAGGCTGAGTGGACCATTCAGACATTAGAAGATATGCTTAGAGCTTGTGTGTTAGATTTTGGGGGCAGCTAGAGTGAACATCTACCGTTGATAGACTTCGCATACAACAATAGTTATCATTCTAGCATACAGATGGTGCCATATGAAGCTTTGTATGGGCGCAAATGCAGGTCTCCTATAAGATGGTTTGAGGTTGGCGAGTCACAATTGGTAGGTCCAGATTTAATCCAACAAGCAGTTGATAAAGTCAAGTTGATCAAGGAAAGATTATTAGCAGCGCAGAGCAGACAGAAGTCCTATGCAGATAACCAACGTCGAGATTTAGAATTTTAGATTGGCGATTGGGCATTCCTGAAAGTATCACCTATAAAAGGCGTTATGAGATTTGGAAAGAAGGGAAAACTTAGCCCTATATTTATTGGTCCATATTAGGTTATCAGGCGAGTTGAGCGTGTAGCCTGCGAGTTAGACCTTCCAGCAGACCTTTAGGAAGTCTATCCAGTATTTCATATATCCATGCTCAGAAAAATTTGTCGGAGATCCTTCTAGAGTTGTACCAGTGGATGATGTCCAGATCACAAAGCAGTTGACTTATGAAGAGGTGCCATTTGCAATTTTAGATCGACAGATTCGTCGACTAAGGACGAAAGACATTCCTTTAGTTAAGATGCTATAGCAAAGCAATAATGTAGAAGAAATAACTTGGGACGCTGAAAATGACATGAGAGCCAAATATACACATCTCTTCATTACTTCAAGTATCTAACAGATCATTGCTTAATGCTTCTATATACTTCACTTAACATTCGAGGACGAATGTTCCTAACGGGAGAAGATTGTTACACCCTGTATGTCTAAAGTGACGTATATCATTCTAGTGACATGCTAAGAATGATTTAAGTGAGTTTAAAGTCATAATATTACCATATAAGATGTTTATATATTAAATATAAAGTTTGGGAAAAGTCGGATTTAAGTTGCGGAAAAACCGACTAAGGAATTGCCTTGTAATGGAGCTTTTTCAGCAATTAATTTCGTGTGTTATATGATGTCTTTTAGGGACATATCATATACCAAATTGAAGGCCTTGGAGTGTAGTTTCCAACACTTTTGACAGTTTGTTCATACAATATCTGGATAAGAAGATATGAACATCAGAAGTCAGGCCAGAAAAAGGGACATAAGCGCAAAAGAGGACTAAACTGAAATGTTTCAAGTATAAAAGGAAAACATGGCTTCCTTTTCGTTATTTCCAGAAAATACACGATAGAAACAGTGCTTCAATGAAGGTTAAGCCACTTTTATGATTTTGAAGGAAGGACGCCGATCGTAACTCGAAATTGAAGACAGATTGCGTCAAAACGCTCTACGCGATTAAGGTAATGTTATGCTACCATCAATTTCGTCTACAGCTTGAGCTTTAGAATTACTTCATGGCTAAGTAAAGTACCTAAATGTTGTATTATAGCTTGTTTAAGCTTTATAAGGTGTTGAATTCAAGGGAAACAAGGTTTAGAAGCAAGAAATATCAAAGGTATGTAAAACTAAACCTTTCTTTTGGCAAGGCATGTATCTTTTAGCTTTTGAAGCTTTTGTTAGTTCTAAACTTAGTGTTTCTTGTGAGAAACTGGTATGGTATCAAGGAAATCTTGTATATACTTAATTTGGTACTAAAATCCAAGGTGAAAGACGTCCGAATCAGCAAGACAAAAATTTCAAAATCTGAAAAATCATTTTGATCTTTGGACAGCTGTTAGTATATTGATCTTTGGACAGCTGTTAGTATACTTAATGAATACCATGATGTCTATATCTTTGATCTACTGATAAGAACCAAACCCCCACAAGACCCTTCACACGGAGCCAAGCTAAGGAGATCCAAGGAGTCCATTTACACTTGGTGAAGAGAGGCCTAGAAGAAGGAAGCGAGTGGAAGCCATTCCGGGTGATCTCACTAGGCCTCACGCCTAAGGAAGAAGGAGGCACAGCAGAACCAGGCGCCCCGCCTAGCCCGGGCGCCCCGCCTGGTCAACACGCTGCATAGGATGTGCAAAATGCACAGGCGGGCCGCCCAGCCAGGCGCCCCAACCCAGGTGCCCGCCTAGCCAGGCGCCCCTCCCAGCTTTGGGCGCCCAGCTGCAGGCCATTCCAGGTGCCCCTCCCAGCTGTGAAGACTATGTTTCTTTTACCGTTTTGCCCTACGTGGCCTATTTTGTGAACCTTATTAGTAAGGGTATTTTAGTCATTGTGCAAGCTTGGGAAACACTATAAATAGCCATGCTTAGCCTATTTTGAACGTAGTTTTATGTTTGATGAATATTGAACATGAGCATAGCTCTTTGGTATTGAATGAAACCTTGTTTATGGGACTTGTTGTTCTTCTAGCGGATCTAGATGACTTCCTTCCCCCCCCCCCCCGACCATTATACTTGCGTGCTTACGTTAGCTCGAGGGTAGTTGCTTAGCGTAGGTGTTCTTGTCCTTCTCTCGGGGTGCGGAACAAGCTCTCCGTTGCTACCTGGGATTAGAGATCGAGTTACGTCTCGTTCTTATCCTTTTACTTTTCCGCGTTTGATTCTTATCAGTTTGGTATCAGATCAAGGTTCAGGTATCATTTCTACGAACCCCCGACCCTTGATTCTTCGTGCCTAGGTTAGTTTCTACTTTAGTTTTCTTGTTGTTGTTATTGAAAGAAGAAAAACACAAAAAAAATTGAAAATTCAAAAATCTAAAAATTTGGTGTACTTTGTTGGTTTGTTGGATTCATGATATGGGTGTTATGGATTCTTGATCATGATTGAATTCCCGTTGCTTGGGTTCCAAAATTACTTGGATTGGTGAAGTTTGAAAAATTGAAACCCCAAAATTCCTTAAACCCTTGTTAAACCTTGTTCTTGATGATTTTAGCTTAATTCTTGGGTTGGATGGATGTTTGATTGTTAGTTGGATATTGGGGATTGATCTTCATTGAAAAGCGAACGATTTGGTACCAATTTTGTGGGATTTGAACATGTTTAACACTAAGTTTGATGAATCACAATCCTTGTTGAAACCCTTTTGATAGACCCTTGTGTTCTTGAGTTTCTTGACTTGAATCTTGATTTGATTAATTGTTTCGATATAAACTTTATTGGGTTTTGTTAAAGAAGATCAAAAACAACTTTGGGTATCATTGGATTGGGAAAACAAGTTGAAAACACCGGATTTGAGACTTGGAAATCGACTTGAAACAAGTTTGAAACAAGTTGGAAAGAGCTTCAGGCCAGGCGCCCCGCCTAGCCAACTCTCTGAATTGGACCCAGGCGCCCCGCCTAGGTCCCAGGCACCCCGCCTGTTTGACTGCAACCTTGGGCGCCCCTCCTGAGATCCAGGCGCCCCACCTAAGTGCTGAAGGTGTTGTTTTGGGTAGATTCTCGTAAGTTTTCCCATTTGTTTGATTGCATAACATCTAGTTAGTACTACTTTGAGTAACCGTTCTACTTGATTAGTACTACCCCTTTCATTGCTTTTAGGTTGATTCGTGCATTAGTTGGAGAGTAGAATTCCAAGAAGATTCCTAGACTCTTTTTGATTCAAGTCCTCACTTCAAAGTGCCTAGCTTTCATTGAGTCCTATTAACTCCACTCACCCCGGAGTGTGCTTGACTCGTGAATAGTTTGCTTGAGTTGAGGAATTGCTACTCATCTACGTGAAGCTTTGGAACTACAAGTCGAGTGAAATAGCCACCACCACTAAACGAGAGAACCGAGTGATCTCAAGTGAGGGAGTGTGTGAGGTTGTTTTACTAACGTTTGTTACTTGTGTAGGTACAATGTCTTCCGAAGGAGAGGATTTTGCTAAGAATGCCCTTGCTACTATCCTTGCCAAATTGGATAGTATGAACTTGAGGATTGAAAGCCTTGAGAGGGTGAACTCAAGTGCTCTAGTCGAGCAAGGGACTTCCAATGTCCAATCGGAGAAAGGGACCCTGAGTGTCCAAGTTGAGAAAGGGACCCCGAGTGTCCAAGTTGAAGTCTCAAGTAGTCCTAACTTTACCCCGGAGCAAGTTAGCCATGTTATTGAATTACTCAATCAACAACATGTAAAGGATGATCGAGAGAGAATTGATCAAGTGTTGGGCAATACCCAACGAACGGGCATTCCCCGAATCTTGGATAACCCCCCAAGAAACATTCCACTACCAAGACCCATCCGAAATGTGCAACCTCTTGAGCAAGTCGATGAAGCTCAAGAAGGGCAGGAAGCCGATTATGGTGATGACATGTATGGGTTTGATGATCACTTTCAACCGAGGCAAGGTATGAATTGGGGTCGAAATGTGGATAGAGGTAGGGCCCGAGGTCGAGGGCCACCTACGGGGTATGTTGGTGAGAATGCTAGAAGGGAGTATGGTGTGAATGAAGATCACTATGGGGGCCAACCGGAACCTTTCCGTGGGGGTCGTGACAACACCAACCTCAATAGTGTGAAGCTTAATCTCCCAAACTTTAAAGGGAATTGTGATCCGGAGGCTTACATTGAATGGGTGCTACTCATGGAAAGATTACTTGACACAAATGAGATGACCGATGAGAAGAAAGGCACTTATGCTATTTCATCCTTTGAATCCTATGCATCTACTTGGTGGGAATCCGTCAAGAGGTCAAGGAGAAGAGCGGGAATCCCCGTGAATGTGGGTTGGAATGACTTGAAGGGTATCATGAGTATCAAGTATATCACTCCTAGATATCGTCAAGAGCAACTCAAGAAACTTTATGAGTTGAAACAAAGTGTCAAGACGGTGCATGAATATTATGATGAGTTTGAAAGAACTCGAATGGCCTTGGATATGGACACCGAAGATGATGAGCAAGCCGTGATCCGTTTCATGAATGGTTTGAGCTATGGTATAGCTTCACAATTGAGATTGCATGTTTATCTTTCACTTCAAGAAGTCCTTGATGCCGCTATTCAAGCCGAGCAATGGCTTGAGAAAGAAAAGTCCAACTGTTACAAGAGCAACACTTCTACTTCCATGAACAAGTCAAAGGATTGGAAAAATCCTACCCCCAATACAAGATTCACAAATGCAAGTGGCCCTAGTGGAGCAAGTGCTAGCAAAGATGTGAAGAAGCCGTTTGAGAAGTACACAACCAATGTTGGAGGTAATTCTAAAACTCAATTGAATACTCCTACTTCTTCTTCAATTTAATGTCACAAATGCAAGGGGTATGGACTCTTTGTTAAGGAGTGTCCTACGAAAAGGACCATGGTGGTTGTTGGTGAAAATGCTTATGAACAAGAGAGTGAACCGGAGGAAGATGAGGGAGTAGAGGAGGATGGTCAAGATGACACGGTGGAGGATGAGGAACCTCATACTTTTCTAGTTGTGAGGAGAAGCTTAGGAGCTATGATTGTAAAGGATAGCGAAACCTTGCAAAGAGAAAATCTTTTCCATGCTAGGTGTCGTGTCAAGGGTGTTGTATGCTCTATGATTATTGACTCGGGAAGCTGTGCTAATGTTGTGAGTCAATCTCTTATAGCCCAATTGAAATTGTCTACCGTGAAACACCCCAAGCCATATCGATTGTAATGGCTTAGTGAATGTGGGGAGCTAAAAGTAGTGAAGCAAGCAATGATCAAGTTCAAAATGGGTAGTTATGTGTATGAACACTTGTTCGACGTGGTGCCCATGCAAGCTTGCCACCTTCTCTTTGGAAGGCCTTGGCAATTTGATCGACAAGCGGTTCATGATGGGCGTGTCAACACTTACACGCTCCAACATGAAGGAAGGAAATTTGTGTTGAAGCCCCTAACTCCCAAACAAGTGAGTGATGACTACAATCGGATGAAGGAGTTGAGGGAGGCGGCAAAGGTCAAGTCAATCATTGAGACTAGCCCTTTTTCCAAAAGCATGGTGGCAATCCCACCTTCTTCTTCTACCAGTGGCATATGTGCCATGATGCAACCGGGCGAGATCCTAAGAGGAAATGATGGCACCAAGTTTCTCCTATGCCTAGTGCACAAAGGTATGATCCTTAACTCTAATTGTGATTTTTCGACTAACCCTTTGCCTAGTGTGTTTGAGAATGTCTTGAAGGATTTTGGGGACATGTTCCCGGATGAGATGCCGGATGGATTACCTCCTTTAAGGGGTATTGAACACAAAATCGACTTTGTCCCGGGATCCCAAATCCCAAACAAGCCGGCTTATAGGAGCAATCCAGAGGATACAAGAGAATTGCAAAAGCAAGTTGATGAATTGCTCACTAAAGGCTTGGTGAGGGAGAGCTTGAGTCCTTGTGCCGTACCCGTGATCATTGTTCCCAAAAAGGACGGCACTTGGAGGATGTGTGTTGATTCTCGGGCCGTGAACAAAATAACGGTAAAGTACCGTCATCCCATTCCCCAACTTGATGATATGTTAGATGAATTAAGTGGTTCATGTGTGTTTAGCAAAATTGACCTTAGGTCCGGCTACCATCAAATCCGGATGAAACCCGGTGATGAATGGAAAACCGCATTCAAGACCAAGTTTGGTCTCTATGAATGGTTGGTGATGCCCTTAGGGCTCTCCAATGCACCTAGTACTTTCATGAGGCTAATGAACCATGTTCTAAAGCCATTCATCAACAAGTTTGTGGTCGTCTACTTTGATGATATATTTATCTATAGCAAATCAATAGACGACCATGTTGATCACCTTAGGCAAGTGCTTGAAAGGCTCGGTCTCCGATGGTCAGCGGGGGATTCGGTTGAGAGCCGAAAAGCTCTATGCTAATTTTAAAAAGTGTGCCGTTGGTGTTGAGAAGGTAGTCTTCCTTGGGTTTGTTGTGAGTGCCTAAGGAGTAGAGGTGGATGAGTCTAAGGTAGAGGCCATACGTGATTGGCCTACTCCTACTACCGTGACTCAAGTGAGGAGCTTTCATGGTCTTGCTAGCTTTTATAGACGATTTGTGAAAGACTTTAGCTCCATTGCCGCTCCACTCACCGAATTGGTGAAGAAGGACCAGCCTTTTGTTTGGGGAGAGCCTCAAGAGAAGGCCTTCCAAGAATTGAAAATTAGGTTGAGTACCGCCCCTCTATTGCAATTGCCCGACGTCAGAAAGGCATTTGAGGTTGAATGTGATGCCTCGGGGGTGGGAATTGGTGGTGTTTTAATGCAAGATAGCAAACCCATCTCCTACTTTAGTGCAAAATTGAAAGGGGCCTCCTTGAATTACTCTACGTATGACAAGGAGTTGTACGCCCTTGTGAGAGCCCTTGCCCATTGACAACACTACCTTTGGCCTCGAGAATTTGTAATCAAGAGTGACCATGAGTCACTCAAGCATTTAAGAGGCCAAGAGAAGCTAAACAAGAGGCATGCCAAGTGGGTTGAATTCATTGAGTCTTTTCCCTATGTTATCCAATACAAGAAAGGGAAAGATAATGTTGTGGCGGACGCACTTTCTAGGAAGTTTGCTCTAGCCACCACTCTCACCTCTAAGCTCATGGGTTTTGAGAGCATTAAAATGATGTATGCTCATGACCCAAAGCTAAAGAGTGTCCATGACGCTCTAGAGAAAGGGGAGAGAGTTGAGAAATACCAATGGGTTAATGGATATATCTTCAAAAATTGTAGAGTGTGCATACCCGAGTCCTCATGGAGGGAATTGCTTGTGCACGAGGCACATCGCGGGGGACTCATGGGTCATTTTGGCACAAGAAAGACTTTGGCTATTCTTAAAGAACAATTTCATTGGCCAAAGATGGGGTTGCAAGTGGAGAAGTTTTGCAACAATTGCCTTGAGTGCAAGCGTGCTAAATCCAAAGCCCACCCCCATGGGTTGTATACCCCTCTCCCCGTACCTACTAGTCCGTGGTTGGATATCTCAATGGACTTTGTTATGGGATTGCCAAGGACTAGGGGGGACCATGATAGCATTTATGTTGTTGTGGATAGGTTTTCCAAAATGGCTCACTTCATTCCATGCAAGAAATGTGATGATGCACAACATGTTGCTACTTTGTTTATTGATAATGTTTTGAAGTTGCATGGTGTGCCTCAAACTATAGTGAGTGATAGGGACAATAAGTTCCTAAGCCATTTTTGGAGGAGTTTATGGGGTGCTTTAGGCACCAAGCTCTTGTTCTCCACGTCCCACCACCCACAAACGGATGGGCAAACCGAGGTGATAAACCGAACCTTGGGTGCTCTTCTTAGAGCTATGACCCGAGGTAAGGCCGGGACTTAGATTGATCGTTTGCCTCTTATGGAGTTTGCCTATAATCGCACATTGCATAGCATGATTGGCATGACTCCCTTTGAGTGCGTCTATGGTTTTAACCCCTTGATTCCCCTTGATCTAACCCCTTTGCCAAGGGAAATGGTTGTTAATTTTGAAGGTAAAGCTAGAGCCAAGGATTTGGTTGAACTCCATGCAAAGGCAAAGAAGAATTTGGAGGAGGCTTATGCAAAGGTTGCCTAAAAAAAAAACAAAGGACGCAAGAAGGTGGGACTCAAGAAGGGTGACTATGTGTGGGTGCACTTCCAGAAAGAAAGGTTTCCAAACCTTAGGAAAGGGAAGTTGGCACCCCGTGGAGATGGCCCATTCCAAGTGCTCTCGAAGATAAGCAACAATGCCTATGTGGTCGACTTGCCAAGTGAGTATCAAGTTTCTAATACTTTCAATGTTTGTGACTTGCTTCCTTTGGATGTAGGTGATGACGAGGTCGTGGATGATGATGCCTCAATTTCGAGGATGAAATTTTCTCAAGAAGGGGAGGATGATAAGAACCAAATCCCCACAAGACCCTTCACACGGAGCCAAGCTAAGGAGATCCAAGGAGTCCATTTACACTTGGTGAAGAGAGGCCTAGAAGAAGGAAGCGAGTGGAAGCCATTTCGGGTGATCTCACTAGGCCTCACGCCTAAGGAAGAAGGAGGCACAGCAGAACCAGGAGCCCCGCCTGGCCAAAACGCTGCATAGGAGGTGCAAAATGCACAGGCGGGCCGCCCAGCCAGGCGCCCCAACCCAGGCGCCCGCCTAGCCAGGCGCCCGCCTGACCCAGGCGCCCCTCCCAGCTTTGGGCGTCCAGCTGCAGGCCATTCCAGGCGCCCCTCCCAGCCCCCAGGCGCCCCTCCCAACTGTGAAGACTATGTTTCTTTTACCGTTTTGCCCTACGTGGCCTATTTTGTGAACCTTATTAGTAAGGGTATTTTAGTCATTGTGAAAGCTTGGGAAACACTATAAATAGCCATGCTTAGCCTATTTTGAACGTAGTTTTATGATTGATGAATATTGAACATGAGCATAGCTCTTTGGTATTGAATGAAACCTTGTTTATGGGACTTGTTGTTCTTCTAACGGATCTAGATGACTTCTTTCCCCCCCCCCTCCCCCCGACCATTCTACTTGCGTGCTCACGTTAGCTCGAGGGTAGTTACTTAGCGTAGGTGTTCTTGTCCTTCTCTCGGGGTGTAACGGAACAAGTTCTCCGTTGCTACTTGGGATTAGAGATCGAATTACGTCTCGTTCTTATCCTTTTACTTTTCTGCGTTTGATTCTTATCATCTACGCTCTGAAAATTAGGTTGAAATTCAGGACAGTAGTGTTGTCCAGACATTCTATCTGTGGATTTATTATGTCATCCAGTCGTCTCATCTTGTTATCCATTTAACATGTTTATGTTATTAGTTTATACGGGTATCCATTCTCGTGTATAGTATAGTACTGGTTCTGTTTGCGGATCATCCAGTTTCAGGGGAAACTCTGTCGAAATTTTTATAGAAATTCAAAGAGTTAGACAAATTCAGAGTTCTAGGTTTTGTCTATAATTCCATCCAGATTTTTCTTATCATTCCTTTGAGTCCATATCTATTGTTCCACATGTGTTATGCCTCATACATGCTTATGTTTATATTGTGATCATGTTATGTGTGATTTGAAGTCCCCCATAGAGGCTAGACATTGGACACACAGTCCGGTCGCGTGTGATACTATCCGTCTGGGGGATACAGCCCCTGTGGTTCATGCAGGAGTTGAAACACCTAGTGTGACTGGGTGTCATTCACACACTCTGACCAGAGAGACTAGATATTACAAGCTGGGGGGGGGGGGACATAGCCCATAACACCCACCAGGTTTGTTATATACGCGTATATAGCCACAGTATTGATAAGCCCCAAACCCCCACAAGACCCTTCACTCGGAGCCAAGCTAAGGACATCCAAGTAGTACACCTACACTTGATGAGGAAGGGGCTAGAAGAAGGAAGCGATTGGAAGCCGTTCCGAGTGCTCAAAGTGCAAGAGGAGCAGCCCAGTCATCCAGGCGCTCCGCCTGAAGATCCAGGCGCTCCGCCCAAGGATGCCTAGGCCTGGGCGCTCCACCCAAGCTCTAGGAGCCCCGCCTAGGCCACCCCACTGTCCAACAATGCGGGCGCTCCGCCCCAATCTTGGGCGCTCCGCCCAGAAAGCTGAAGCACGTGAATCCTATCTATGTTAAGACTATTTTGACCCTACGTGGTCCTTTATTCCTAAGCCTAAGTGTGGGCATATTAGACCTTTCATATGGTATCTAAAAACACCTATAAATAGCTAGATGTCTTGTTATTTTCATTAGCTTACCTTTGATGAAAAACAAACACTTGTGTTGAAGAGTTGAACTCTTATTGAATGAAAAACCTTGAATTGGGACTTGTTCTTCCTCTAGCGGATCTAGATGAATTCCGATCCCCCCCCCCCCCGACCATTCTACTTGCGTGCTCACGTTAGCTCGAGGGTAGTTGCCTAGCGTAGGTGTTCTTGACCTCCTCTCGGGGTGTAACGGAACAAGTTCTCCGTTGCTACTTGAGATTTGTGGTCGAGATACGCCTCGTTCTTATCCTTTTTTTTATTTTCCGCGTTTGATTCTTATCAGTTTGGTATTAGAGCAAGGTTTGGGTATCATTCCTACGAACCCCGACCATTGATTCTTCGTGCTTAGGTTAGCCTGTTTAGATTTCTTGTTGTTGAAGTTATTGCAAAAAGAAAATTACAAAAAAAATGAAAAAAATCAAAAATTCAAAAATTGGTGTAACTTTTTGGTGTTTGTGATTCTTGAAGTGGGTGTTATAGATTATCAATCCTTGTTGAAAACTTGACGTTTGGGTACCAAATTTGTTGGGATTGGATTGAATTGAAAATTGAAAACCTCAATTGTTGTTAAACCCTACCAAACCCTTGTTCTTGAGGAAATTGATCGATTTTGGGTTGCGTGTTTATGGGGTTTTGGAATTGATTATTGGGGATTGATCTCTATTGAAAACTGAACAAATTGCAACAAGAATCGTGTGATTCGGAGTTCCGGTAACATAGTTTTTGAAGAATCAAAACCCACCCTTGAACTTTGAAACCCATGTTGAAACCCCAAACTTGAAAACTTTGAATCTTGATTGAACATTATTTGTTGGTTGTTTTGGTGTGAAATTGATTGGGGATTGCAGGTTGTATCAAGGAGCAACTTTGGCTACCTTGGATTTGGCCAAAACACCTTGGAATCGGCCTAGAAATTGGATTGAAAACGAAGAACACGGAGTAGAAAACCCAGGTGTTCTTCGTCCAGGCGCTACGCCTAGACCTTTGGGCGCCCCGCCTGAACTACCCTTGCTCCAGGCGCTCCGCCTAACATCTGGGCGCCCCGCCTGCCTGACCTCACTGACCAATTTGTCAGGCGCTCCGCCTAACATCCTGAAGGGTTGTTTTTGGGTAGTTTCTTCTAGGTTTGCTTGTTCTTTGTTGCCTAATCTCTTATTAGTGCCTATCTAAGTAATCTTTCTACTTAATTAGCACTAATCTTTCATTGCTTTTAGGTTGATTCGTGCATTAGTTGGAGAGTAGAATTCCAAGAAGATTCCTAGACTCTTTTTGATTCAAGTCCTCACTTCAAAGTGCCTAGCTTTCATTGAGTCCTATTAACTCCACTCACACCGGAGTGTGCTTGACTCGTGAATAGTTTGGTTGAGTTGACGAATTGCTACTCATCTACGTGAAGCTTTGGAACTACAAGTCGAGTGAAATAGCCACCACCACTAAACGAGAGAACCGAGTGATCTCAAGTGAGGGAGTGTGTGAGGTTGTTTTACTAACGTTTGTTACTTGTGTAGGTACAATGTCTTCCGAAGGAGAGGATTTTGCTAAGAATTCCCTTGCTACTATCCTTGCCAAATTGGATAGTATGAACTTGAGGATTGAAAGCCTTGAGAGGGTGAACTCTAGTGCTCTAGTTGAGCAAGGGACTTCAAATGTCCAATCGGAGAAAGGGACCCCGAGTGTCCAAGTTGAGAAAGGGACCCCGAGTGTCCAAGTTGAAGTCTCAAGTACTCCTAACTTTACCCCGGAGCAAGTTAGCCATGTCATTGAATTGCTCAATCAACAACGGGTAAAGAATGATCGAGAGAGACTAGATCAAGTGTTGGGCAATACCCAACGAATGGGCATTCCCCTATCTTGGATAACCCCCCAAGAAACATTCCACTACCAAGACCCATCCGAAATGTGCAACCTCTTGAGCAAGCCAATGAAGCTCAAGAAGGAGAGGAAGCCGATTATGGTGATGATATATATGGGTTTGATGATCAATTTCAACCGAGGCGAGGTATGAATTGGGGTCGAAATGTGGACAGAGGTAGGGGCCGAGGTCGAGGGCCACCTATGGGGTATGTTGGAGGGAATGCTAGAAGGGAGTATGGTGTGAATGAAGATCACTATGGGGGCCAACCGGAGCCTTTCCGTGGGGGTCGTGACAACACCAACATCAATAGTGTGAAGCTTAATCTCCCAACCTTTAAAGAGAATTGTGATCCGGCGGCTTACATTGAATGGGTGCTACACATGGAGAGATTGTTTGACACAAATGAGATGACCGATGAGAAGAAAGGTACTTATGCTATTTCATCCTTTGAATCCTATGCATCTACTTGGTGGGAATCCGTCAAGAGATCAAGGAGGAGAGCGGGGGTTCCCGTGAATGTGGGTTGGAATGACTTGAAGGCTATCATGAGTATCAAGTACATCACTCCAAGATATCATCAAGAGCAACTCAAGAAACTTTATGAGTTGAAGCAAGGTGTCAAGACGGTGCATGAATACTTTGATGAGTTTGAAAGAACTCGAATGGCCTTGGATATGGACACCGAAGATGAGGAGCAAGTCGTGATCCGTTTCATGAATGGTTTGAGCTGTGGTATAGCTTCACAATTGAGATTGCATTCTTATCTTTCACTTCAAGAAGTTCTTGATACCGCTATCCAAGCCGAGCAATGGCTAGAGAAAGAGAAGTCCAACCGTTACAAGAGCAACACTTCTACCTCCATGAAAAAGTCAAAGGATTGGAAAAATCCTACTCCCAATGCAAAATTCACAAATGCAAGTGGCCCTAGTGGAGCAAGTGCTAGCACTGATGTGAAGAAGCCGTTTGAGAAGTACACACCCAATGTGGGAGGTAATTCTAAAACCCAATTGAATACTCCTACTTCTTCTTCCATTCAATGTCACAAATGCAAGGGGTATGGACACTTTGCTAAGGAGTGTCCTACGAAGAGAACCATGGTTCTTGTTGGTGAAAATGCATATGAACAAGAGAGTAAACCGGAGGATGATGAGGGAGTAGAGGGAGATGAGGGAGTAGAGGAGGATGATCAAGATGACACGGTGGAGGATGAGGAACCTCATACTTTTCTAGTTGTGAGGAGGAGCCTAGGAGCTATGATTGTGGAGGATGGTGAAACCTTGCAAAGAGAAAACCTTTTCCATGCTAGGTGTCGTGTTAAGGGTGTTGTGTGCTCTATGATCATTGACTCCGGGAGTTGTGCTAATGTTGTGAGTCAATCTCTTATAACCCAATTGAAGTTGCCTACCGTGAAGCACCCCAAGCCATATCGATTGCAATGGCTTAGTGAATGTGGGGAGCTAAAAGTAGTGAAGCAAGCAATGATCAAGCTCAAAATGGGTAGTTATGTTGATGAACACTTGTTCGACGTGGTGCCCATGCAAGCTTGCCACCTTCTCTTTGGAAGGCCTTGGCAATTTGATCGACAAGCGGTTCACGACGGGCGTGTCAACACTTACACGCTCCAACATGAAGGAATGAAATTTGTGTTGAAGCCCCTAACTCCCAAACAAGTGAGTGATGACTACAACCGGATGAGGGAGTTGAGGGAGGTGGCAAAGGCCATGTCAATCATTGAGACTAGCCCTTTGTCCAAAAGCATGGTGGCAATCCCACCTTCTTCTTCTACCGGTGGCATTTGTGCCATGATGCAACCGGGCAAGATCCTAAAAGGAAATAATGGCACCAAGTTTCTCCTATGCCTAGTGCACAAAGGTATGATCCTTAACTCTAATTGTGATTTTTCTTCTAACCCTTTGCCTAGTGTGTTTGAGAATGTCTTGAAGGATTTTGGGGACATGTTCCCGGATGAGATGCCGGATGGATTACCTCCTTTGAGGGGTATTGAACATCAAATAGACTTTGTCCCGGGATCTCAAATCCCGAACAAGCCGGCCTATAGGAGAAATCCGGAAGATACAAGAGAATTGCAAAAGCAAGTTGATGAATTGCTCACTAAGGTCTTGGTGAGGGAGAGCTTGAGTCCTTGTGCTGTGCCCGTGATCCTTGTTCCCAAAAAGGACGGCACTTGGAGGATGTGCGTTGATTGTCGGGCCGTGAACAAAATAACGGTAAAGTACCGTCATCCCATTCCCCAACTTGATGATATGTTAGATGAATTGAGTGGTTCATGTGTGTTTAGCAAAATTGACCTTAGGTCCGGCTACCATCAAATCCGGATGAAACCCGGTGATGAATGGAAAACCGCATTCAAGACCAAGTTTGGTCTCTATGAATGGTTGGTGATGCCCTTTGGGCTCTCCAATGCACCTAGCACTTTCATGAGGCTAATGAACCATGTTCTAAAGCCATTCATCAACAAGTTTGTGGTCGTCTACTTTGACGATATATTGATCTATAGCAAATCAATAGACGACCATGTTGATCACCTTAGGCAAGTGCTTGAAAAGTTGAGAGCCGAAAAGCTCTATGCTAATTTTAAAAAGTGTGCTTTTGGTGTTGAGAAGGTAGTCTTCCTTGGGTTTGTTGTGAGTGCCCAAGGAGTAGAGGTGGATGAGTCTAAGGTAGAGGCCATACGTGATTGGCCTACTCCTACTACCGTGACTCAAGTGAGGAGCTTTCATGGTCTCGCTAGCTTTTATAGACGATTTGTGAAAGACTTTAGCTCCATTGCCGCTCCACTCACCGAATTGGTGAAGAAGGACCAGCCTTTTGTTTGGGGAGAGCCTCAAGAAAAGGCCTTCCAAGAATTGAAAATTAGGTTGAGTACCGCCCCTCTATTGCAATTGCCCGACGTCAGAAAGGCATTTGAGGTTGAATGTGATGCCTCGAGAGTGGGAATTGGTGGTGTTTTAATTCAAGATAGCAAACCCATCGCCTACTTTAGTGAAAAATTGAAAGGGGCCTCCTTGAACTATTCTACATATGACAAGGAGTTGTATGCCCTTGTGAGAGCCCTTGCCCATTGGCAACACTACCTTTGGCCTCGTGAGTTTGTAATCAAGAGTGACCATGAGTCACTCAAGCATTTGAGAGACCAAGAGAAGCTCAATAAGAGACATGCCTAGTGGGTTGAATTCATTGAGTCTTTTCCCTATGTGATCCAAGACAAGAAAGGGAAAGACAATGTTGTGGCGGATGCGCTTTCGAGAAAGTTTGCTCTAGCCACCACTCTCACCTCTAAGCTCATGGGTTTTTAGAGCATTAAATTGATGTATGCTCATGACCCAAAGCTAAAGAGTGTCTATGACACTCTAGAGAAAGGGGAGAGAGTTGATAAATACCAATGGGTTAATGGTTATATCTTCAAAAATGGTAGGGTGTGCATACCCGAGTCCTCTTGGAGGGAGTTGCTTGTGCATGAGGCACATTGCGGGGGACTCATGGGTCATTTTGGCACAAGAAAGACTTTGGCTATTCTTAAAGAACAATTTCATTGGCCAAAGATGGGGGTGCAAGTGGAAAAGTTTTGCAACAATTGCCTTGAGTGCAAGCGTGCTAAATCCAAAGCCCACCCCCATGGGTTGTATACCCCTCTCCCCGTACCTACTAGTCCATGGTTGGATATCTCAATGGATTTTGTGATGGGATTACCAAGGACTGGTGGGGCCATGATAGCATTTATGTTGTTGTGGATAGGTTCTCCAAAATGGCTCATTTCATTCCATGCAAGAAATGTGATGATGCACAACATGTTGCAACTTTGTTTATTGAAAATGTATTGAAGTTGCATGGTGTGCCTCAAACCATAGTGAGTGATAGGGACACTAAGTTCCTAAGTCATTTTTGGAGGTTTTTATGGGATGCTTTAGGCACCAAGCTCTTGTTCTCCACATCCCACCACCCACAAACCGATGGGCAAATGGAAGTGGTAAACCGAACCTTGGGTGCTCTTCTTAGAGCCACGACCCGAGGTAAGGCCGGGACTTGGAATGATCATCTACCTCTTATGGAGTTTGCCTACAATCGCACATTGCATAGCATGATATGCATGACTCCCTTTGAGTGTGTCTATGGTTTTAACCCCTTGATTCCCCTTGATCTAACCCCTTTGCCAAGGGAAATGGTTGTTAATTTTGAAGGTAAAGCTAGAGCCAAGGCTTTGATGGAGTTACATGCTAAGGCGAAGAAGAACTTGGAGGAAGCTTATGCAAAGGTAGCGTCCAAGAAAAACAAAGGACGCAAGAAGGTGGAACTCAAGAAGGGTGACTATGTGTGGGTGCACTTCTGGAAAGAAAGGTTTCCAAATCTTAGAAAAGGGAAGTTGGCACCCCGGGGAGATGGCCCGTTCCAAGTGCTTTCCAAGATAAACAACAATGCCTATGTGGTCAACTTGCCAAGTGAGTATCAAGTTTCTAATACTTTCAATGTTTGTGACTTGGTTCCTTTGGATGTAGGTAATGAAGAGGTCATGAATGATGATGAAGAGATCGTGAATGATGCCTCAATTTCGAGGACGAAATTCTCTCAAGAAGAGGAGGATGATAAGCCCCATACCCCACAAGACCCTTCACTCGGAGCCAAGCTAAGGACATCCAAGGAGTACACCTACACTTGATGAGGAAGGGGCTAGAAGAAGGAAGCGATTGGAAGCCGTTCCGAGTGCTCAAAGTGCAAGAGGAGCAGCCTGGTCATCCAGGCGCTCCGCCCAAGGATGCCTAGGCCTGGGCGCTGCGCCCAAGTTCTGGGTGCCCCACCTAGGCCACCCCACTGTCCAACAATGCGGGCGCTCCGCCCGGAAAGCTGAAGCACGTGAATCCTATCTATGTTAAGACTATTTTGACCCTACGTGGTCCTTTATTCCTAAGCCTAAGTGTGGGCATATTAGACCTTTCATATGGTGTCTAAAAACACCTATAAATAGCTAGATGTCTTGTTATTTTCATTAGCTTACCTTTGATGAAAAACAAACACTTGTGTTGAAGAGTTGAACTCTTATTGAATGAAAAACCTTGAATTGGGACTTGTTCTTCCTCTAGCGGATCTAGATGAATTCCAATCCCCTCCCCCCCCCCCCCCCCGACCATTCTACTTGCGTGCTCACGTTAGCTCGAGGGTAGTTGCCTAGCGTAGGTGTTCTTGACCTCCTCTCGGGGTGTAACGGAACAAGTTCTCCCTTGCTACTTGAGATTTGTGATCGAGATACATCTCGTTCTTATCCTTTTTTTTTATTTTCCGCGTTTGATTCTTATAGAGGCTAGACATTGGACACACAGTCCGGTCGCGTGTGATACTACCCGTCTGGGGGATACAGCCCCTGTGGTTCATGCGGGAGTTGAAACACCTAGTGTGACCGGGTGTCATTCACACACTCTGACCAGAGAGACTAGATATTACAAGCTAGGGGGGGACATAGCCCATAACACCCGCCAGGTTTGTTATATACGCGTATATAGCCACAGTATGCACTACATGATTATACATGAGGCTAGTTCAGGTTTTCAGTTACCTGATTTGGGGGGATACAGCCCATAACACCAGACAGGTACTAGTTCAGATTTTCAGTTATCTGATTTGGGGGGATATAGCCCATAACACCAGACAGGTACCAGTTCAGATAACAGTTCAGTTTTAGCTCATTACCAGTTATCAGTTCTCAATTATCAGCCACCAATTCTTAGTGCCAGGATCAGTTGACTGTTATCAGTTCCAGTTTTTAGTTACCAGTTATCAGTCATATTACAGTTATTTATCAGTATAGTTCATCTCAGTCTTCAGTTTCAGATTCAGCTAGACTTCATTTGATATTCAGATCATATTTAGTACGTTCTTCAGATTTCCAGCTATATTGCTATACTCCAGCTCATATTTATATATCTATATTCCAGCCTTACGGTTTCATTCAGCTATGCTATATTATATACTCATGCCTTACATACTTGGTACATATCGTACTCACGCCCTTTTCTGGGGAGCTGCATTTCATGCCGCGCAGGTGCAGATAGATCAATGCTTGGACCACGTTAGTAGGGCAGTTATCAGCTATTGGACTCATTCCGCTTACTCCCGGAGTTACTTATCTTTTGTTATGTGTACAGTCAACCAGTTTGGGTATGGCGGGGCCTTGTCCCGTCCTTTGTATATTCAGTTCAGCACTCTTAGAGGCCTGTAGATATGTCCTTGTGAAGTGCAGTCAGTATATTATGTATGTCAGCTTATGTTAGCCTTGTCAGCTTTTTTCATTGCATAATTCTTATCAGCTAGATTTATGCTTATTCCGTTTATCAGTTATATTCATGGTTAGCAGATTATCAGCAAGATTAATGATGATCGGCACTTAGTGTTGGTCATCCGTCGCAGCCCTAAGTTGGGTCGTGACAGTAGAGATGATGTAAGTATATTTATACTCTGAATCTATCCGGTCGAATTTTTTACATAATAAATTATATGGTCATTTTATATTTTATGTCATTTAAACCCTAAAATAATAAGCTACATATCTTCCAAGTTTAGGAAATAAATTTTAGATTTGAAAAATTGAACCAATTAAAGACCCTGAAAGCAAGTGAATAGTTTTATTTTTATACTCAAAATCTCCAAATAGTAATAAAGCTCTAAACAAATGAATTCTATATTACAATTTTGTTATGAAATTAAAGTAATTAACTAGAATTATAAACGATAATAATAATAATAATAATAATAATTTAAATAAATGAGAGAGGAAGGGTAGTAATTTTTATTGCTCTGCACTATGGGTGGCTACCAGCCTAGTTCGGTCACGGACCGGCACCGGCAACCGATTTCGGTACAGTTCGGGCCAAGGGGAGAGAAGAAACCGGCCTTACCGGTCCGGTCTCATCCGATGAGAAAATATTGAGCCGAAACGAAACCGGCACCGGCGACCGCTAGGCCGGTTTGTTCCGGTCCGTCCGGTTTTGTATTTCTTTTTAATTTTTTTTTATTTTTTAAGCTAATACAATGAAAATTTAGAAAAAAAAAAGTGCTATAAAAAATTATTACGACAAACACTGAACAAACTTTGATAGATTTGAAAAGAAATTCAAACATTTTATTGAAAATTTAAGAAATACATAATTCAAAGACAAACTAGGAAATTGAAAATTACATAGATATGCCGTTAAACATTTCTTCAATCACGCAGATTAACGCCCCCTCCTCGAGCAGCCCATTCGGTCTTATGATATTTTTCTAAGTGGGTCCTACACTTTCCCGTTCCACCACTCCTCTCATCAGTAAAAATTTGCCACTCTGTCATACAGAGGCTACATTTAGCTTTCTGAGTTTCAGTATCTTTTGTAATAAATTCCCAAACTCCAGATTCAAAACGACCTCTTCGTTCCGGACGTTGTGTTTCACTAGGACCGGGAGCAGCGAGAGCTTGATTAGCCATTATAATTGTTCAAACTTTGAAAAAAATTTAGAGAATAGGCTTTGAGAGTAATTTGAGAGATAAATTGATATAAAGTGATGAATTTTGTGATATAATGATGAAATAATAGGGTATATATAGATAAAAATAAGTTGGGGGTATGAGGGCGTTTGGAGGGGGGGGGGGGGGGGGCAGGCGAAAATAGTCGTTTTTTACCGTTGGCCAACGGCTATATTTGAAAGAGAGACGTTAGGCATATTCAAACTGTCGGCCGAGTCTGGTCTGGTTCCGGCCCGGTCCGGTCTGGCAGTCGGTCCATTTAATTTTTTTTGTTTTTTTTTTTTTTGTGTTTTATTTAAAGTGATGGATAATTTGAAAATATAACAACAAAATATTATCAAGCTTGTATATATGTTTGGAACGTTTAGTTTATTTCAATGTTTAAAGTTTAAACTTAGAATTAGAAAACTTGTAGTATTTTTCAAACTTTAAATTAATTTAAATGACAAAAACAAATTAGAAATTGAAAATTAGAATGATACTAAATAAATTAGACATTCGAAAATTCAAAAATACATAATTGATAGTTTGAAATAAACTAGAAATTGGAAATTACAAAGATACTAAATAAACTAGAAATTCGAAAATACATAATTGAAATGACAAATACAAACTATAAAATTAAAAATTACATAGAAAATTCTTTAATCATTTCTTCAATTATTACGCAGATATATGCCCCCACTCGACAACTCCATTCGAAATTATGTTGTTTTTTTAAGTGCTTCGCAAGTATCTTCGTCCCACCTAATAAGCTCCACTCTCTTTGACAAAGTCTACATTTAGCTTTGTTAGCTTCTCTATTACACTCCATAAATTCCCAAACTTCAGAGCGACATATTCGTTCCAGACGTTGTCTAGGACCGGAAGCAGCGGGAGCTTGATTTTCAGCCATTATAATTATTTAAATTTTGGAAGAAATTTAGAAAATAGCCTTTGAGAGTAATTTGAGAGATAAATTGATAGAAAGTGATAAATTGTGTGATATAATGATGAAATAATAGAGTACATATAGATAAAAATAGGTTGGGGGTATGGGGGCGTTTGAAGGGGGTGGTAGGCAAAACTAGCCATTTTTGGCCGTTGGCCAATGGCTATATTTGAAAAAGAGCTGTTGGACCAATTCAAAATGCCGGCCAGGTCCGGTCCGGTCCGGCAGTCGGCCCATTTAATTTTTTTATTATTTTTTTTATTTTTTTCTGTGTTTTATTTAAAGTGATGGATAATTTGAAAATATAACAAAATATTATCAAGTTTGTATATATGTTTGGAATTGGAATGTTTAGTTTATTTCAATATTTAAAGTTTAAACTTAGAATTAAAAACTTGTAGTAGTTTTTTAAACTTTGAATTAATGAAATTTTTGAAGTGATGATTCAAAGTTCAAACTTTTGAATTAATTTGTTAAGTGCAAAGTTCAAACTTTGAATTAATTTTATAAAAATCAAATTTGAACTAATTTGCAAACTAGTAATTAATTGTAGAATTTTTGCTCAAACTACAAATTAAAAATAAAAAATATGAAGATAATAGTTGTGATGGAATTCCAAGACTTGGAGCAATTTTATTGAATTGTTTAAGACATAAGTAGTGCAATACATACTACAATGGCTAAACTTCCAAACTTGTAATTTAAAAATTTTGATTTAGAAAATTACATTCTTTTAAACATACTAGCTCATTTCTTGATGATAGTCGTAGGCTTTTCTTTAGGAACTGGTCGTTGTTGTTCTTGTTCATCATCTCCTTCTAGTTCTTCATCTTCTTCTTCTTCTTCTTCATTGTCGGTTTGACTTCCTTATTCACTTGTCCCGTCATTCAAAATTTGATCTAGATATGCTTTGCCTTTTACCTTAATAAGTTCTGGTAGACCAAAGTTTCTTCGCTCTGCTCTGATACAATCCCTGAATAAAACTCCTGTCTCCATTGCCTCCTCCTTCAACGAATATCTGTGATCTCCAATTTGAAATCTTCCTTGGCTAAAAGCGCTTTCCGATGCAACTGATGAAGCTTGAATTGTTAATATATCCCGGGCCATTTTTGAAAGAATTGGAAATTGCGACTCTTGATTCTTCCAATAACCCAACAAATCATGAGTTCCAAAGTTTGTAAGTTACTCTGGATATTGAATTAAATACACTTGGAACTCGTTGTATTCCTCCCCGTGCTCGTCCTGTTCTCAAAACAACTTTTCATCAAGTCCCCCAAAAGTGCTCATCCCCGCATGTCTTTTGCCCATTTGAGAAGAACTTTCACTGGTGGATTGTATTGGTTCTGTTTGTGTAGGAGTTTCTGCCCAAGCTCTATACCTTGCAGAAACATCCATGGTATCTGCATAAACTTTAAGAACTATATTTTCGACACTTGAAAATCCATTAGCCTCAATTTCAGTTTCTGTAATTTCTAAATTTGCATATATTTCTTTTAGAAATCGTTCAGTTAACTTAAGTTTAAAAGCAGGATGCAACACAGAAGCAACGTGAAAAAGAGTAGGAACCAAGGCATGATGTGAAGTAAGTATTTGTTGAAAAAGAGGCAATGTACCGGCAACTCTAAGCTTTAGCTTTTTCTTTTCTTGCTTTTCTTCCTTGGTCTGACGTTTGCGTCTTCCTTTCAGAGTCTAAGCCGCCGGGAGAGGAGAGACCATTTTCATGAGATTGGGAAAAAATATTTTCTAAATTTTTCAATCATAGCCTCTACAGCAACTTTGTATACTTTATATTGCATATATACTTTCAATAATTCCGATATTCCAGCTATACAATATAACATGGTAGGAGTAGTTGGATAGTATTGTCCGGAAAATTCTAAAGTAGCTTTATAAAATTTTTGTAAAAACTGAAGGAGATGTTGAACAAGTTTCTAATCGTCCTCTTTAAGGCGATATATTTCCTTAAAATGTTTATTATACATTTGAGAAATAGGTACTCTATAATCGTAAGCAACACTCAATGCTTCATATAAAGTGTTCCACCTAGTACAAACTTCCTTTGGGACTCTCTTAATTAGCATTTTCTTTCGCATTCTCTTTTTCTTTCTTGATTTTTTTTCTAAAAATATAAGTAATAGCTATTTTCACCTTTTTGATAATGTCGTTAAACAAGTCAGGACCATCTTTTACTACTAAGTTGTAAATATGACATGCACACCTAACATGAAAAAATTCCTCAAAGGGGGGTTCAAAATAGGCTTAAAGTTCCTAAGTGCATCTGTGTTGTTTGTAGCATTATCTACCGTAATACTAAAACCTCTATTAGTTAAACAGTAGGTACGACAAATTGATGAAATTTTATTACAAATATAATTTCCCGTGTGTGGTTCATCAACAAATTTATAAGCAATAATACGTTTTTGAAATACCCAATCAGGATCTATTGAATGAACAGCAACAGTAATATAATCACATCCATTAGTAGAATAACTCATATCCGTAGTAAGACATACTCTAGTGTCAATGTTATCAAATAAATATCACAAATAATCTTGATATACGTTCTTAAATTTAATAATATCATTTTTAACAGTAGTTCTTGGAAACCTTTACAAGTGGGATTATACATAGACTGAACATAACGAACAAAACCAGTAGAAGAAGGAAAACTATAAAGTAAACCCTCGACAACAACTATTTTAGCAATAGCTTCCCTATCCCTTTGTTTATCATAAGTAAGAAGCCATCCTGTTGTTTGGTTAATTTTTGTTTGGGTACTCGAAGATTCATCATGCTCTACTCCCCCATGTTCGGTCCCCCGCCCGCATTGACCATTCTTTAGGATGTTTTTTTTTAAGTGGGTCCTAATTTTACCCGTCCCACCATCATTACCCCCAGTTTTAAAAACCCACTCCATTTCACAAAGCCCACATACGGCCGTCTGCGTTTCAACTTTCTTTGTTGTAAATTCGCACACCTCAGATCTATCCTTATGTTGAACCGGTACTCTAGTAGGAGGTACAGGAGGCAAGTCAGACGGAACTTCAGGTGGACTAGCTTGAAATTCAGGTGTTTCTTCTAAATTAACCTCGCTTTGATGGCTATGTTGTGCTTCTAACATTTCATGATCAAGTATATTATTAGCGCTAACATCATGATAATATTGAGAATCATCTATGTGGGTGAACTGACTAGAACTACCAACAATTTCTTTACCCCTATTTCTCCCACGACTATGTGCCCGCCCTCCACTACTAGTTCCAATTCAACCTCTTTGAGACATAATAATAGCAAAAAAAATAAATATATGACAAACAAAATTATAAAAGAATAAAAAGTAGAAACGACCAACCAAATATAACTGTAAAATTGAGGTGATTTTGAAACTTGAGCCTTCACTTCAATTAATTAGTTAAATACTTGATAATTGAAAAATTACAAAAATAGCTAAATTGATATTTCAACCAAGTAGCGCCTCCAATTGACCCAATACTTGATATTTGAAAACTTCACCTAATAGCCAAATATAACTTTAATAGCAACTCCAATTAAAACTTGATAAAGTAGCCAAATTGTAAACTTTTAACAAATAGTCAAAGTAGCAAAATAGCAATATTGTAGAAAATTTGAGAAATTTAGAGAGAATGGGAAGATTTGTGTGAAAAATATGATGAAATAATGGGGTATTTATAGGAAAAAATAGTTAGGGGTGGTTATGGGGTGGTAGAGGGGTGAAAATGTCGTTTTTTGCCGTTGGACAACAGCTAGGAAGTCAAAAGAGCCGTTGCCAACGGCTAGTTAACGGTTGAAATCTGACTTCTTATTTTTTGGACCGGTCCGGTCCATTTTTATACCGGTCCATCCGGTTTTTTCTCATAGGGCCGCGTCGGAATCGGGGTTCGGGGTTGGTAGGGGGTTTTGGTCAGGTCGCAACCGGTCCTAGCCGGCTCGAGCCGGTTTCAGAACCAAATCCAGCCCGGTCCAGTCAGAGCTGGACCGATAGCCACCCTTACTCTGCACTGAAGTGTGTATAAAAGAAAATTGCATTGCGTCCATTTATAGGCTTCAGCAAATGGTACATAATTGAAGACATTGTTCATTGTTAAATCTATGAAAGATAACACGACAAAGGGTATGGGTATGTCTGCACAAGGAACAGTGGATTGGACATCCACCATTGTTCAATATTTTATAACAGTCCCCCTTGGATGTCCATGTATTAATAGATAAATGTGTATCATTTAAAACGAAAGAGTACAATATCTTGTAATACGCATTGGTTGCTGGCTCATTTAAAACCTTACCAGGAAAACTCATTGGGAAAAAACCTTGGTTAAGGAAAAAAGAGTATAGCGCGTATTTTACTTCCCCTGATGAAAACATCACTTAATGTCTCGGAGACGACGCATTCCAATCTTGTACACAAGCTTATCGAATATTGAGGTTGGCAATGACTTTGTGAACAGATCAGCCAACTTATCACTTGAACGAATTTGTTGAACTTTTATTTCACCATTCTTTTATAGATCATGTGTGAAAAATAATTTTGGTGAAATATGTTTCGTTTTGTCTCCTTTAATGTATCCATCTTTCAATTGTTTTATGCATGCAGTATTATCTTTTTACAATATTGTTGGAACCTCCTTGTTCAAAAATTCATACATTTGCTGAATGTGTTGAATATTTAATCTCAGCCAAATATATTCCCGACTAGCCTCATGAATAGCTATTATTTCTGCATGATTTGAGGAAGTAACGACCAGAGTTTGTTTCGTTGAATGTCATGATATAGTTGTACCTCCAAAAGCAAATAAATAGTCTATTTTGGATCGACCTTCATGTGGATCAGATAAATATCTTGTATCTGCATAACCAATTAGTGGCAAGTTGGATTCATTTGAATAAAACAAACCTTTGTCGATTGTTCCTCGGAGGTATCTGAATAAATGTTTGATAACATTCCAATTGTCTTTGTATTGGGGAAGAACTAAATCTTGCTAATAAGTTTACAGAGAAGCAATATCTGGCTGAGTATTATTACCAAGATACATTAATGTCGCAATTCAACTAAGATATGGTGTTTCAGCACCAAGAATCTCTTCATCATTTTCATGAGGGAGAAATGGATCTTTATTTATGTCAAGTCTCACAACCATCAAAGTACTTGATAGATGAGATTTATCCATGTAAAATCGCTTTAAGATCTTTTCAGTGTATGTTGATTGATGGATAAAAATTTCATTTGTCAAATGCTCAATTTGAAGACCAAGACAAAAATTTATCTTTCCGAGATCTTTCATTTCAAATTCTTTCTTTAAATAATCTACTACCTTTGGAATCTCCGTGGGAGTTCTGATAATATTCAGGTCATCAACATACATAGCAATTGTAACAAACTCGGATCTAGGCCTTTTTATAAAGACACAACGATAAACTAGATCATTTATATACCCTGCTTTTAGTAGGTACTCTCTAAGGCGGTTATACCACATGCGACCCGATTATTTCAATTTGTATAAATATTTTTGAAGCTTTATTGAATAAGTTTCCCATAAACTTTTATATGCTTCACGCATTTTGAATCCTTCAGAGGTTTTCATAATTATTTCATTGTCCAGTGAGCCATATAAATAGGTTGTGACAACATCCATCAGACGCATATCAAGTTTTTCACGCACTGCCAGACTTATAAGATATCTGAAGGTTATTGCATCCACCACAGGAGAATATGTCTCCATATAATCAATTTCAGGTCTTTGCAAAAATCCTTGTGCTACAAGTCGTGCTTTGTATCTAATGACTTCATTTTTCTCATTTTGTTTTCGCACAAAAACCCATTTATATTCAACTGGCTTTACACCTTCAGGTATTCGGACAACAGGTCCAAAAGTTTCATGTTTCTCAAGTAAAGCCAATTCTGCTTGAATCGCGTCTTTCCATTTTGGCCAATCATTTCTCTGTCTATATTCACTAATAGATTTTGGATCAAGATCATCATCTTGTTGCATTACATTATCAGCCACATTATATGCAAAAGTATTATTTACAACAAAATTATTCCGGTTCCATCTTTTTCCTGTCAAGACATAATTTATTGAGATCTCTTGATTTTCATCATTTTCGGGTACCTGAACCTCCTTTGAGGTATTATCATTCGTTATGTCTTGGGATGCATCTTGAGCAACTACCTTCATATGATGACCATCTTTATCATTTGCTCCTTTTCTTTTTTGAGGATTTTTATCTTTGGAACTGAGAGGTCTACCACGCTTCAGGCGTGCCTTAAACTCAGCACTAATAGATTGTCCTATCGGGACATCAACTCGAATTGGGTCATTTGCAACTAGTATATGGGATTTAGTAATCCTAGGTAGGTCAGTGAATGCATCTGGCAGTTGATTTGCAATATTTTGCAAGTAGATTATCTTTTGAACTTCTAGTTCACATTGATTTGTACGAGGATCAAAATGAGATAATGATAATGCATTCCAATCTATCTCGTTTTTCAACTGTTTTTTCTCTCCCCCTAACGTTGGGAAAACTAATTCATCAAAATGAAAATTTGTAAATCTTACAGTAAATAAATCTCCCGTCATGGGTTCAAGATATGTAATAATAGAAGGAGATTTGTAGCCAATGCATATTCCTAACCTTCTTTGAGGACCCATCTTTGTGCGTTGTGGTGGAGCAATTGGAACATATACCGCACATTCAAAAATTATAAGATGTGAAATATTTGGCTCCTGACCAAAAACCTATTGTAATGGGGAGACTTTATGATAACGTGATGGCCTGATGCGCACAAGTGATTCTGCATGCAAAATAGCATGTCCCCATACTGAAATAGGAAGTTTTGTTCTCATAAGTAATGGTTTAGCTATTAATTGGAGGCGTTTGATAAATGATTCCGCTAGACCATTTTATGTATGAACATGAGCAACAAGGTCTTCCACTGTTATTCTAGTTGACATACAATAGTCATTAAAGGCTTGAAATGTGAACTCACCAGCATTATCAAGACTAATTGTCTTAATTGCATAATCTGAAAAATAGTGCTCTTAATCTTATGATTTGAGCAAGCAATCTCGCAAATTCCAAGTTGCGAGTTGATAATAAACATACATGTGACCATCTTGTTGATGTATCTATTAAAATCATATAATATCTAAATGTTCCACATGGTGGGTGAATAGGCCCACATATATCACCTTGTATACGTTCCAGAAATGCAGGGGCTTCAATCCTAACTTTAGTTGTTGATGGTCTAGTAATCAATTTGCCTTGAGAACATGCAGCACAAGAGAATTCCTTAAATTGAAGAATCTTCTAGTTCTTCAATGAATGTCCATGTGAACTCTTAATTATTTTGCGCATCATATTAGAACCGGGATGGCCCAACCGGTCATGCCAAATATTAAAATAATTTGGATTAGTAAATTTCTTGTTTACTATGGCATGTGATTCAATCATGCTAATACTTGTGTAGTATAAGCCAGAGCAAAATGAGGATAATTTATCATGTACATATTTCTTACACAACTTTATTGTAGTAATATAAAGATATTCAATATTTCCATCATTTGCAGTCTCAATATGGTAACCGTTTTGGCGCATATCTTTGAAACTTAGTAAGTTTCTTTGAGACCTACTGCAATATAAGGATTTATTAATTGCCAAATGTGTTCCTCTGGATAGTAATAAATTGCCTTTTCCTGAGCCTTCAATTAATTTTGTACTACCAGATATTGTATTAACATTGGCTTCTTTCATTATCAAATAAGAGAAATATTTTTTATCTCTTAAAATAGAATGTGTTGTGGCACTATCCAGAAGACATATATCATCTTTATTAATCTTGGATCCAACTGAAAATTGAGAATTGTCCATAATTCTTCATAAGAAAATAAAAGGTACATCATAAGAAATACGAAACATTAACAACATAATAAAAAACTAGGTTAAGAATGTAAAAATAACAACACGTGATTATTTATGGAAATTACACACATGAATAAACTAGGTGATACCATAAGATGAAAAACAACATAATTGCATCTCTAATAAAATGATCATTCTTCAGTTATTATCCTCAAAGAAGTCTTCAGCTTCTAAATGAGCCAAATTTGAAAGGCCTTTAAAATCATCATTTATACAGGCATTCGCCTCATTATCAGCAAGATTATTTGCAAGATCACTTTTATCATCATTATTCTAAAAGGTCAAGTTTGCCTACACATTATTTTGTTTCCCTTTAAGCGAAGTTTGATAAATCTTGACAAAATGTTTAGCCATACGACAAATACATACCCAATGACCTTTCATGCCACATCGGTAACAAATATTATTTTTAACCTTTGAAGGATAATTATGAGAATCCTTGTTGCTCTCATGTATTTTTATTCCAGGGTGATGATAATATTTCCGTCCCCTTCCACGTCCACATCCGCGACCATAGCCACGACCACGGTAATTGTTTAGTCTTTTTTCAGACTTATCATATGCTGCTACTACATTCACTTCAGATAATGGATCAGATCCAGTGGGACGCGATTCATGATTTTTTATCAACATAGCATTATTCTGCTCAACCACAAGTAGGCATGTTATTAGTTCATAATACTTCTTAAAACCCCTTTCACGGTTTTGCTATTGCAACACCATATTTAAGGCATGAAAAGTAGAGAGAGTCTTTTCCAATATATTATCATCACTAATTGGTTCTCCACATAATTTTAACTGAGAAGTTATTCTGAAAACAACAAAATTAAGTCACTTACAGTTTTAAAATCTTGAAACCATAAATGCATCCATTTATGTCGATCTTTCGGTAATACCGTAAGTTTCAAGTGATCATACCGTTCCTTCAAATTATTCCACAATTCAATGGATCTTTGACGGTTAAATATTCAGTTTTTAATCCTTCATGAAGATGATGACGAACGAAAATCATGGCATTCGCTTTACCTTGATTAGATGATACATTATCTTTAATAATAGTATTTCCAAGACTTTTTGCATCTAGATGGATCTCAGAGTCAAGTACCCATGCCATATAATTATTTTCGCTTGATGTCCAATGCCACAAATTCAAACTTGGATAAATATGACATGATGAAAACTATTAATAAAATTAATATGTTAGTAATAATTAGAATGGTGTTAGCAAATAATGAATAATTAGTTAAGAGTAAAACTAAAGTAAAACATTATATAACTAAACCTTTAATTGGGCCAATTCTTTCTCGCATACTACAGTTTAAATTACCAAAGTATATTTAAAATTTTATAAGATAATTAACTACTGAAATTAATCCCACTTAACGTGAATTTACCATTAGAACCCCATTTTATTAATATAATTAGTCTAACTTAGCCATTCAATTCGCGTCGAACAACACAGAAGCAGTATGATTTTTTCCTTTTTAAAACAAACTTTACTTACACTTAAGCAAATAGCAATGTTGCAATAAATTTGTATCTTGTTAGACTGTACATATCAACAAAGCACTACTCATATGTGATCCATTTTAAAAGGTTAACTTTTATCCCATCAAATAAATGTGCACATACCTGAATGAAGATGAGATTGAACGTAAATGTGCTGATGCAAATAATTAGAGTCTCGTGTTAATAGCGTGTTATGAAATTAAAGTGATTAACTAGGATTGTAAATAATAATAATAATAATAATAATAATAATAATAATAATAAATAAGAGAGGAAGGGTACTAATTTTTACTGCTTTGCACTGAAGTGTGTATAAAAGAGAATTTCAGTGCTTCCATTTATAGGCTTCAGCAAATGGTACACAATTGAAGACATTGTTCATTGTCAAATCTGTGAAAGATAACACGACAAAGGGTATGGGTATGTCTGCACAAGGAACAGTTGATTGGACATCCATTACTGTTTAATATTTTATAACAAATTTAGTGTTAAAGATAATATATTATGGTTAATATATAATAAATGGGGGAAAACTAACTAAAATATGAATTAAAATATAAAATATGTTCCAAGAGCGTAAAGAGATAATGTGAGGGTAATTATACATTAAATTAGTTTTAGAACTACGATCATGACAAAAAATACACAAAAAAGTTATTGATAAATTTAGACAATTGAAAACTTGTGAACAGTGGAAAAGATTTTTTTACGAAATTATCAAGAATAAGAATAACATATTTATGTTATATTAAAAGGAGAATGGTGAATAAAGATATTATATTAAAGTAGGGAACAAACACATAAAAAGACATTAGCAATATAAAAATACTAAATAGTGGATAAATCTAATAAGTATAAATGAGAACATACAAGATACTTCTTTTTAAAAAAAAGTTATTTCACAACTATATGATTTGTTTTATTTAATTTCATAAAGAATTTGTTATTTGATATTTTGCACTAGCAATAAGAGGACAATTGAAATTTTATTAAACCAATATTTAAGATGACAATCAAATTTTGTTAAAGCGATATGAGATAATGCAGTAAAATAAATCACGTCATAATTTGATTTGAGTAATAATTTTTGCGAGTATCATAATCTTAAGCCTCAGTTTATGCTTTTTTTAGCCTTCTATTTTATTGATTCGAACTTTTTACCATATTTACATATAAGAAGTTAGTCTGAAGAGTCAATGCGGTACTATACTAGTATACATATTAATATTACAATTAAAACATTTTTTTGTTTGTTTCTAAATATAAAAAATTTAAAACACTAGACTGAGTTGTTGGGGCTTCTCAAAAAAAAAAGACCCTCCAATAATAGGCGTATACATATTAATATTACAATTGAATAATTTGTTTGTTTCAGCCACAAACTGTTCGCATCTTCTCTTTATCGATATGGGACGGCTTTTGGCTACTCCTTTTTCTTTCTTTCGTTTTTTGGTTCTGTACCTGTTGCTCCACTACATGTCCACTTAATATAGGCTTTAGCGATCCGATAATAACAAACACACTTTTAATTTATACGTGTCTATTTGAAACTCTCAGAACCTCAGGACTGAATATTGTGATATGATGTTGTGCCCTCATTTGTTGTTTGAGATGTTATTACTATATAATTGATGCATGGTCCCATGTTAGCTTGAAATTTTGCATGTTAAATGATTGACCAGCAATCTTTTAAGTTCGGAAGATTATCATTTCATGTCATTTCCAGTATCTCTCTGAGGTACTGGCCCTACGTACTGATATTACTTGTGAACAAATGATGGACGAGTACTAATAAAAATAAAGGTAATGCTTTGAGAGAAATTTCCTCTGTTTGGACTTGTTACATGATGTGTGTTCAATGGCGTCCCGAAACTATTTCAAGGATAATTCAACCACTTTGCTTCTGAAAGAGGAAAAAAAAAATAAAAGAATCAATCAGATACTAGGTGATTTTAAGCTGTCGAAAACTCAAGTCAGTATACCTGCACATTGTGCGCGCGCCCGCACGTAGAGAGAGCGACAGTAGAACAAAATTCACTCTCTTATACAGTAAACTCTTGAACAAGTTGTACATCATATGGAATGCTAATACCCTAGAACAACTATGCGTGAACTGAAAGATACATAATTGCTGCTATAAAGAATTCCCCCTAAGTTCTACTCTAAACAAATCAATATTGTGCTTACATACAATATAAACTACATAAATTTGACAAAACACAACTTCAAAGGATATCTGCACATGCTTCTGTTATCTGACAAAAACAAGATCTTTCAAGATGAATGTTATTAGCCAAAAAGTTACACAAATCTGGAGATATGTCGTGCATCTGTAATTCTACCTGCAAAGTACGCATATCCACCTTCTAAATATTGTTCTGTCATTACTCAGGCAACCGTATGTAGCATCAATAGGTATTCACAGGATGTCGAAGAATAATAACCAATATAAAATTCAAGATCAGATAGATAATTCCTCTGAAAATTCACTTCCATTTGAACTGTACCCTGCACATAAAATACCCCTATTTTAGATGCTCATGTTTATGAAAAATGAAGCGGACTAAAGAATATACGCAAAAGTGATAGATATCTTGAAGTATATTGATCTCTATTAGCAGGCAACTAGACCCTTCTAGTGATTCATAGGAACATATCTCTTAAATTTTCACTTAGTCAAGAAACTGCTTATAAAATATTCAGTCCAGTACTTGTTATTTGTTTCTACAATCTAGTTCCTAGCATGCAAAAGGGTGGCTGGAACGTCAGATGCTTTACATTTAAAATATTCCTTAATGAACTGCTTTTGGCAACATCATGACATCAACTTTGCGAAATCCTTCAAACAAGTATTAATGTGTGGAAGTTATGGTGGCAAGGACAGTGTCATTAACTTAAGAGCCTAGAGGATACGTGGAATAAAATTTACACTATAATTGAACTTTAAATAGATCAGTATTACCTGCAATTATTTCCAGTCCCTTTCTGTACAATGTTGGGTTTCAAAAGAGATCAGAACGGAATATACACAGTTGCCACACATTAGTTAGTGGCCTTTTCTTTGCATAAATAACATTTGGTATAGCATGTTTGCGATGACATGCCCTCATCATTGTTTCTTCATCATGTCTAATCCATTCTGAAAGTCTCCAAGGTTTTTGCCACTTCAATTTGAACTGTAATAGCCACTGATGATGACTTCTCTTCCATCTGCACAGCTTCCCATCTTGTCCTGCAACCGTTATCTTCTTCATTGACAACTGGCCTATTGGCACTATCTGCACTCATCAAATAGTTTATGATCAGCCATAACTGATGATAATGCTAGGTGATTATATGTACTTTCGGAAGAGGAAAAGGAGATTGCCAGAAACCTTTCGAGTTTGATCTGGAAAGGTTGCTGCCTCTCTGACCGAAGCACTGGCAATTCCAGCTGAATATTTTAGCTGTTTTGGTGCCGGTACAGGGATTGGGGACGAGGGACTGCTTGTGTCATCAGCAAAGTATTTGTTGGGGTTATCCTGCACCATATCTCAACGTTTTAGTGAAAAGAGAGAGAGATACTTCAAGTGACCACCAGAAAATGAAGAAATTAAAAGCAAAGCTGACAAAAAAAATATGTTCAGAATAAATCCTTATGGATTTTTCAAACCTTTGTTTACTCAAGTGGCAGTTTCACTAACCAGATGGAGTAATACATAGGAAAAGTTTCATTCAAGATGATCTTTGAAAATTGTAATATATTTGATCAAATCCTAGCATGTTGCCTTCCTCTAAAAGAGCAATTATAGAAAACTAAAAGCATGCGGTTGGTAAAAGAATGTAAAATGCAAGTGAGTAAATCCTACCAAAGCTGATGATGTTAATGATTTTGCGACGGCTTTCTCTCTCAATTTCAGCTCCTTCTCAACATCCTTTCTCCTAATTTCACTTTTTCGCAGTAGACCTATTAGTTCTTTCATCTGTTCTTGCATTTCCTTGATCTCAAGCTCCTTTTCCCAATGTTGGCACCTGGATAATGTAAAAGTGAGAGTTAAACAGAAGAATTTCCCAAAGGCTGCGACACAGAAAAGTAAATGAGATATTCATTTCTCAGATTCTTTTCAAAGTAGAAGCTAGAGGAGGTCGAGTTTCCTGAAGTCGTCTAAACTGTAAACAGTCATCACAGATTTGATATAACGGATATGATTGAACGTTGTATATTATGCATTTATTTTGTAAGGAAACCTTCTCTGTATGTAATTTTTCTGTCTCGGTAGCTTTCGTGACTATTTTGACTATGAAAAGGGGGATCCTACACTTACCAGAACAGAAAGAGATTGAATGTAGTGTTCAAATGTAAAAGAAGACTTCTACCCTCATTGGAATCAACTCTCATAACAAAATGAGTAAATCCTACCGAAGCCCACCAAGATGCAAATCCTTAGGGCTGACATCTCTTAATATTGGTCCTTAGTAGTACACTCCAAATTCACTTCAAAGCACAAAACTAAATCTCCCAGTAGTGCTTCAGATAGCTTTAGTTACACTATATCCTTCATTTCTCTCTTTACCATTTCCCTACCTCTACTCTTATGATCAGACCATAGAGTTCGGAATGTTTGAGCAGTGGAAAGCTTTCACACCAATCAGCATGTAGCTCAATTCTCTATAAGATAGCTTGTTAATCCAATCTGACAAGTGATGAAAGAGATAAATAACAGAAATTTCAAACTATATGATAGGAAATGCATCAGGAAAAAACCTTGCATCCCCAAGAGAACTAAACATATATTGGAGTAAATTTTTCGCATCCCCCATTGAACGTAGCTGGTTCCAACATCCACGATTGCTGAAGGCACGGTCTCGTTCTTCTGCTTCCGAAAGTTGTGAAGCCATGGCAACTAGAGAGTTGGATGAAATGCTAAGCATTTTCTCAAGAGAAGCAATTCTTGCATTTGGTGACATTGACAATGCCCTGAACAGATAACAGTGAATAGGATAATCCAGGTGATATTTAAATTAGTAGTCTAATCCATTGTGGTTAATGCGTGTGGGGGTACATTTGAACAGTACCGCTGAACCCATTATCAGCTGAAGAGAAGGATGACTTTAGTATATGTACCTAGAAAGACCATTTTTCCCCTTTGGAGAGCTCAGTCCTTTTGAAGCAAATTCATTAACTTGTCTCAAAACAGCTAGCTCTTCAGCCAATGAAGCTCGCCTGGAATAGAAAGCAATGAATGTAAAGTTAATAATATATCTGTCAACAGCAAACAAGTACATTAGAGTAGGCCAGTAAAGTTAATTACATACACTTGACTTTGCTTCTTATATTCATGGCGAACTTCGTGAACATTCACCATGACCTCAAACTCGTGATCAAGCCAACGTTGCAATGATTTCTCGTTACTCTGAATACAACAAGTACTTCTCTAAAAATAAATAGGTCCAGAAACAAATTTTCATTAAAGCAGGAAAGACAACAGAGATTGTTACCTGTCCATTTGTTCCATTCCTATTGCTAGCTGCTGCATTTTTAAAAAGATTATTAAGCTTTCTTTTGCTGGATAAATAGATCGTTAGTAAGTAGAATAAGTTGTACTTCTCAAAATAAAGCTTCCTAGAAGACGGAACCTTTTCAGTGAGATAAGTTTGTGATATTTATACTCTTCATAGTAACAGAAAGGCACCAGTAACCCAGAAGAAGATATCCTATAAATGTGTTAGCGCAGACCTGAGTTTTCACGAGCTGAAGATTTGCGTGCTTCTAGCAATTCTTTCAATCTCTTGGTTGCCATTGCAGCCTCTTCTGCCTTTCTTTGGAGAACCTGATGTAAATTCAAGAAGTCATTATTGAGAAATTGACTCTGATCATTGACTAACGTCTATCTCTTGAGAGAGTGGGTACTTACAGTTCACTTGACAGAATGAGAATTTAAATGAGTACATGTTATAAGGCCAATACAATTAGAGGAGAAATATTCATCCCTTGTTTCTGGTAGCTCATCAAGCCATGATAATCATGGACATACGAGGCACTCTTTGCCCAATTGCCCTCATGAGACCTACTTGAGCAAAGTGGCCAAAAGTAAAATAGCTTAATATGGGCAAGAGAGTCACGATATGTTCAATTTTTATTCCACAAGGAAAGATTTAACTTGGCTCGATAAGTGACAAGGGGCAGAGACTGGATTTTGTTTAAGCTAGAATCTCAAGAAACTGAATTTATGTCGTGATCAAGATACTCAAAATGAGGTCATTGAAGAAATCGGCTGCCATATGCTTTACTACACTTTGTTGTTGGGTTTCTCAAGCTCATATTGGGAAAAGTGGAAAGAGCAAAACTTGGCCGCTTAATGAAAACAGTAATCATTTCATGAAGTAGAATTGTTGCAATGAGTAAAACTAGACCCTCTGTACAACCAAAAATTCAGGTTTCCGCAACAAGCTGTTATAGAAGAATGAAACACAACATAAAGTGAAAGAAAATGCTCACCATCATTTGGCGCTGATTCAAAGCAATCAATTTATGTCTCTCATACTCATTCCTCCTCCCCTCCTTCCTTAACTGCATGTCAAAGATGAGAACATCCAGCATTATCAATAACCTAAAGATTTCAAACACAATAACTTGCATTTTCCTCATAACAGCATTTATTTAGGAGAAGAAGCTTATGAAAGATATCTATAGTTATGAAACAGTGCTAGCATCATCCCTGCTGAGAACAGTGACAACCATAATACAAGACCAAGATAGAGAGCGAAAACGGTAGCAGCAAACTACCTGCATTAATTCTTTCTCCCGAGTTGCCTTCCATACACGAAATTGTTCAGCCTCTTGTTTAATCTTTTGCTGCAGTTGTACCTAAAAGCACACAGAACATAATATGAGCATAAGTGGTATGAAATGAAGTTTCTTTTACAGGAGAATTCAAAGGGTAATCAACCTTCTGTGCCTTTATTGATTGTATTTCATCTTGCAGGCGCTTTGCTGCTTCGTCACTCTTCTGTTTTTGCTTTAAAAGCTGAACCTGATTCTCTTGTTTCTTCATAAGATCTTCTATCTGATAGGTGAATACACATTTAACATATTAAAGAGATAGGCAAGCAGCACAAGACTGTCTGCTTTTCTAACTCCAAGTAAATGGCTACATAAAAGGCAACATGGCGTGTATGCAGACCTGTGCTTCAAGGGATTTTAGTTTCTGGGAATGCATATCGTGCAATTTCTGTGACTGTCCATCATAATTAGCAGCACGGCTTTCAACCTCAGTTAATAACTTATCTCTCTCTTGCTGCATCATGGAAAATGATCGAAATTATGTTACCAGCCACACAAAAATGTGGAAATTACTTTTTTTTTTTTTTTAAATTTCTTTTACTATTACCTGCACAGCTCTTTTCTCCTCTTCAAGTTCAGTAATCTTCTTTCCAAAGTGTTGCTTCATGGCAGTGGTGTCAATGCCTCCATAAAGTTTCATCTCAGACTGCATCAGTATTATGCAGAAGCGCACATTATTAGAACATCACGTGCATCGAAAATAGAATACTGGAAACCATATAAAAAAGGTATCATCTAGAAGAATTCTAGAATCTTGATCAATTTCCGGAGTAATTTCCATATGTACAACTAAATGTATGACATGACATACCAAAACTAGTACTACTTCTAAAGCCTCAACAACAAACAAATGGGAGGCATCACCACATCAGTGTGGATAGCCAGCTATCTACAGCAGTCAGCAAATGACAAAACTAGAAAGGTTTTTCAGGTTTGAGAATCCAGATTCCATAAATATGCGTTTCTGAGATCAGGCCAAAGAGGTGGTTGTAGCATCCCTGTTCCATGTTAAATTTTGGGGGGGGGGGGGGGGGGGGGGGGAGAGGGGATAATCTAAGTTGAAAAAAACCAAGTTGGAACTTCCAACTGCTGCAAGGCATTACACAGCTTTTCATACTTTTGGTGATTTCTCTAATGAACACTTCTATTTGAGAGGTAACAACAAATGGCGGTAGACTAGGATCTTATTCTGAATGTTATGCGCAAGAACAGACAACTTTAAATTACATCAAGTTGTCCTCGTGTTAAGAACACAGCATTCTACCAATGATATGTTTACTTTAAATGCGGCTTAAAAGTCCACCTCTTTCTTCTCTAAAAGTCTATTTAATTCATTCAGTTCTTTGTCCAAGGAGTCTTGCAGGAGAGTATGTTCCCACTCTTTTGCTGCTTCTTCTTCCAAATCTCCTGGATCACCTGTCAGTCCAGTGAGTCCAAATCAAAACACTGAACCGAGACTTGGGTTTTGACTTATTGAATCATATTAGCAAATATTCTTCTTATCCTGAAAAACAATTCCTAGTTACAGTTGAGGCCTGAGGGCGTTAGACTTCTTTACCTAGCACCAAAGTCAGAGAGAGGCATACCATTTTCTTTCACAGGATAATCAGATGACTCCATGCTCTGCAAGCCCCTTTTAAGACCTTCATTTTTCACTGGAAAGGCACCACTAATCTGAAAATAGAGACACGGAATTAGTTATGTGACTAATCAGGATACCATTCCTCCTTCCATAAACTGGACTACATTGATGTAAGGAAGTTCATTTATACTTTAACTTCTGTTCCATATTGCTCTGCGCTAAAGCCTCTTCTCCAGTACTCATGTAATTCTCTACTTAGCTTCTCATTAGTAGCTTCAAGCCATGCAATCTTATCCTTAAATACCTGCATGCGAAACATCTACTGAGATCTTCGTGTCATTAATTGAAGTATTAACACTATATCGGGATCCATCTTAAATTGTAAAAGGTCTGTAACATGGGCACCATAATACAACAAAAGCACCTGTAATTCGTCAGAAGAAGCACCTCCGCCACGGGAACAGAGTTCAGCCTGCAAAGACTCTAGTTGTTGGCGCATCTTCAGCATCTCATTTGACGTGGGATCTCTATTAATCTAATAAATGTTCAACAAGAAGGTACTTAAGATTTCTCAGTCCAGAATGATGCAAAGACACAGTATGAAGAGTTCTTTTGCAAAACTTACTACTGGCTTGTTCTGAATATTCCGTGCACGATTTGCATATTTGAGAGTGTTCAGAGTTTCTACGACATTTATATCAGCAGGACTAATGCATGCTGCAAAAATGTGAATTAAACAAAAGCAAAGTATGTAAAGAATCTGCTTGTAGGCACGGCAGGATAACCAAGCATCTCACAGGCAGAGAAGTAAGAACACAAACAAATATGGTTAATTCCAAAGACGAATATGGATAAGGCTGTCATATATTATCAGAATCATACTTCATCAATGCTCTTTTTCTTTTCACTTATCAATAGTACAAAAAAAAGACATGACCAATGGAGATGAAATAATTAAGAAGAAGCAGGTACTTGAGATTGGGTGATACCAGAAATGTATTTATACTCATTCGGCTCTATTCAGGTTCATCTCATTCAGATTCTATAATTTGACTTCTAAGACAAATAAACAAATCGCCAAATCTCACAGTTATTCCTACACGGAAATGAATTCCAGAATAAAAGGAATCCTAACAAACACAAGTATAATAACTACTGCGTCAGTAATCAACTATGTGACACTATTTCCTTATTAGTCCATTGCAAAAAGAATAACATAATTCTATATCTAGAAACAATTAACATTAACTTTCCATTTTATCCTTAATGAGAAGTTTTTGTAGCCACATAAATGTTATGGCATGTAAGACCAAAAGTTTCACACGTATTAGCCACACAGATGTTATGGAATGTTTAAGACCACAAGTTTAACAGTCTTCCTCTCTTTCTAAAACACATAAATTGGAACTGCGGAGTAACTTTTACTACTAGAAATAGTTGATATTGCCTATCTAGATGCTTTGATTCCATTTCATTTTGTTCTCACCTAAATCCACAATAAATACAAGAGATTTTAGGTCTTATGAGAAACTTCCTCCTTGCAATGTTAGGTCTACCTCGTCTGCTTTATCACCTTCATTCAATATTACTGCCGCACCTATAAACTGGTGCATTTGGAGGTCTGCATCGCTATGACCAAAACTCTGGCAATCTTCTCTTATTTTATCCTCAGTGTAGAGCACGTGAAGCATAATCCAACATCCACTGTGCTAGTCAACTCACAGGGAAAAATCAAATTTGTTTAACTGTTAACAGCGGTAACCATAGTGAGAAGCTAACAGATAGTCCGGCACTCTAGATTTTCTCATTCTATAATACTTTTCAAAGTACAGATACCGACTAGATGAGTCGTTCACTTGTGTGTGCAGGAATGAGTGAAAACGTGTACTTCTACATACAGTTTATTGTGGGTTCCTGTTAAGTAATAAATGTCAGAAGTACTATCACTGAGAGGTCATTGCAACTATATCATATTGCTTTCTTTGGCTAGAACTAACTTTAGGAAAAAACACGAGATTGAGATGCATAGTTGTTCTTCAGTTTGCTATTTGTTATTCAAGTGCACAAAATTAGTGGATAAACAGGAATTACCTATCATGACAGTACGACTGTTTCCGCCAAGTGAATCCTGTCATTCACCAAATGCACTTAAGAGGAATGGAATGAGAAAATAACTTCAATGGAGATAGAGGAAACAAATCAACAAGAACGTAACAGAAAGTAAGTGTTCTCCGAAGACTATGAATGTATGCAAATCCCAAAATAATTAGGCTGTGTGGCTCGTATATTGCCAAAGCATGTTCGCAACTTTCTGCAGATAATCTAATTAAGCATGGCACTGTTGGTTTTCTGATTTTTCTTCCTCTTTACTGAGAAGACTTATCACAGAGTTCGGCCATTCTACTCATTACTCCATCCCCCCCAAAAAAAAGGTGCATTTCAGGTAACGAGGGTCAACACATCTAATTTTCAGTGTGAATTCGAACATTGATTTTACTTCCACAATCTTTTTTCTAATTTCAGCTTCAAACTTTTTCCAATTTCAACTTCAAATGTTGTCCCATAATTTTCTGAAATAAACTTAACTAGTACTACAATACAAGCATTTAGAAGATGTTTGAAATTTCATAAATAAAGAAATAACTATTTGACTTCCTAACAAGTAATAGTGCTAGAAAGCGGTACAAAGGAAGTATTCAAATAAGACTACAGAGGATTTCAGAACGACATTTCAATGGCTGAAAGTCTAATAACACTACAACAGGCAGGCAGAGAACTATGTTAGATATAGAAAAGATTGCTGAACTCCATCCACTATCAAGATTGCATTATTAGCAGGACAATGCTAAATGGTGCAGAGAAATGTGACCCAAATGTTAAATTATTCCATGAAAAGGCATATAAAGAGTGACAGTGCTCTTCGACTAAACCAAGAAGATACATGTTTCTCACCGTTTTGGTTATTTTTGACATAAAACTAATTCCTGGATGCTTTTCTTATTTAAGATATAGTGTATGGTACACCTATTAGAGAATTTTCAAACAAAATATAGCGTACAGTACACCTATTAGGGAATTTTCAAAGAAAATAAACAAGTGTTTTTTGGTCCTCAACTATTTGATGACAAAATGATTACTGGAATATCCTTAAAAGTGAAACCATGTCAACCTGAAGTAGCCGAGTGAGTTTACTATCTCGATATGGAACATGAACACCTTCTTTCCGCTTTTTCTCGTCACCTAGTGCACTAATAACATTTCCAAGTGCAAGAAGGCCTTTATTAATGTGAACTCCTGTTATAGAATAGTCCATGCATAACTGTGTCACACATGAGGCATTCAAAAGCATTAAAAAAAACTATGTTAGACAGAACCTTCTTTAAAACGGACACCATCTGATCCCGTTCTTTTGGCTCGCTCTGAACCAGCAAGATCCACCAAATGCAACTTTGCACAAAGATATTCTTTAGTCATGCACCCATTGCTATGGCCATCATCAGACCCCATTGGAGTTAGCTTGCGCATCTGCTCCATTGTAATGGTGAAGATGGCATGAGAGCGACTGACAGAAATGACAAAACAACAAGATGAAAAAGCTTTTATGTGTACATAACTGATTCAACAGGGACAATGCTTCATTCGGGTTACTGCCTGGACCAATTAAGGAAATGATATGTAGGACGCAGGTGACAAAAATTGTTTTAATGCTTTATGCTATTAGTGGTTGAAAGTCAACCTATTGCTTATCCAGAAAATTACACGTGTCTGTATGAGCAGTAACAATCATTCACATGGGATAAACTAAAGTTATTCTTGCTAGAAGATCAAAGAAGCAATTTTTATGACAGCTCCAGAACATGTAATCAGAATAGTTTCTTCACTTAACCAACTTTACAGGAAAGCATCAAGTAAGAACTGAACTACATGTTATATTCCAGTAAGCAATCTGTGATCTCTGAAGAGTAACTAACATGCTAATAAAAAACCAATCTATTTAGAGCTGGTTATGCAGTAAAGCACACCATTCTCACTTCAAGAGAGTTTTCTATTCTTAATTTATCTTCGGCCTAAGATTATATAAAGCATAACTTGACGAGCACCCAGTACTCTAAATTGAAGTCTTTCCATGCTCTTAAAACAAAGATAATTAAGGGTCGAAACACACAACAGATTTAGACTATGTTTCCTACCTTGACAGGTTGTTCATGTTTGTACAGCCAGTAGCCCTATTAAGTGATCCTTTTTCCAGGAAATCAGACATTTCCTTAAGAGTTTTTACACTGTGCTCAGTTGATCCTGCCAATGTAATAACACCACTTGATGTTTCACGGATTTGTAATGGTGGTTTCCCAGGGATGGCTACTTTCCCTGTGTACGTTGTTGTCTCTGATTTGCTAATAGAGTTGGGGTCGAGCAAATCTCGAACTTCTTCTTTATGTATCTGAAAAGAGAATAACATTGTCAAACTGCATCAAAATAAACCGTGCAGAGTGTAGCCAACTGAAAAAAAAAAAAAACATGAAATCATAGAATCATGATAAGAGAGGATGTTTCTACAAAAGCAAAAGATGTTTGGAAAACTTCAGCACATAAAAGCAACGTTAGATCAATCTACAACAAAAATCAGAGCACCTGTATCTGAGTCTCACAGCCACCCCCATAAACAAATTATTTCCACATACTTGGTCCAATAGAAAAATCAGGGCACACATGAGAAGGCGTATTGCGAACCATAAATAAATACAGTGACCTTTGTTAATAACTTAAGTTTTTAAATGAGTCAAACAATTTAACAGACAAGATCATGGAAGCAGAAAATATATGATGCTGCATTGAAATAAAAGAAGCTTTTTGTTAGAGGTGTTGGAAAAATGCGAAATTTGTGAAAAGAGTTGTTCTTGGATTGAATTCCAAGAGCGACTATATCATCGTTCTCTTTTTAATCCACGACAATTAACAACCATATGCACTAACTGTTGCTTTGCATCATCATGGTGTAATAAACTATTAGGAAAAATGAAGGTTGATTTGCTCGCTATCAAAGTTACTCATCTTTCCTATGTGTTCAATTAATTCTTTAGCATAATCTCAAATGTGCAAAAAACCAAAAACTGCCTGTACCTAATGGCCTACTACTAGAATGTTACGGAACGTTTTGTTTAAGGAGCCATTTGTCCAAATATCTGAACTGAATGCTTAGAGCCTCAACGAAGGAAAGAAAGCCGCAAGGAGATGTTCAGGGGCATTACAAGAAGAAGGATTCTCCGGCTTATAAAATAGAAGAAAGGAATGAGTTGGTGAACCTCAATGAAGGAAATGTGCAACTTGAATTCCAACTGATGTTTCAACGTCTCAATCTTGTTGAACAAAGTATCCATAAGTTGTGGGATGATTCCAGTTTGGCAACCATCCTTGGCACCAGTACCCATGGTATATGTTTTCCCGGATCCTGTCTGCATTATATTTAGACATAAATCGAAAGAATATGCAAACAAATAGCTGAAATCGTAAATAGCTAATATCAGAGGAACACACACAACAATGTATGATAAACATTTACCTGCCCGTAGGCAAGGACAGTGGCATTATACCCTTGGAATAGACCGTCAACAAGAGGTGCCGCAGACTCCTCAAACAATGAAGCTGAGGGAGAACCACTGCTACCATAAACATGATCAAATGTAAATGAATGTGCCCCAATTTGCACCTGCAAAACAGCAATAACGGCCCTTATAAGTCACGATGTAAGAATTTAGCTGTTACACAAAATTACGGCTACACAAAAGATGTCTGCATGCCTGATTCTGTTCTTTGGTCTTAACCTTCACCTATGTGAATCATACTCTCATGTAATCGGAAAGTACAAATCAAGTAGAAAGAAATTAAATGAAGCAAGATACTTCAAGGAACCAAACTAAGATAGAACATGTTTTAAAACCCATATAGCACCAATATTTTCTTTAGTTTCAATTCATAGTCACCTTAGGACCAATCAATCAGTCAACTGTGCCTGAATCTCGAACTAGTTAAAGGAACAGAAGAAACTGTATTATGATCCAGATCACCAAGAAATCATCAATTTGGAAAGAAAAGGCTAAAAATAAGCTTTCAAAATAACAACAACAGCATGAATTAGTGTTAAACTCTGCAGCCATAGATTCCACAATGCTAAAGGAAATCCCAGTGCACAAAGCATAGAAGGCCACATCCCAAGGGGTGTGATCCTGATGCAAGCATCAATGGCTTTTTTCACTGCTCACATTAATGCCGTGATTCCACGATGGTGAGCCAAATAATCACATTAAGGATGAAAAATTAGTACCTGAGGCTTGCCAGGAACAAGAGAGACACAATCTTGACAACCTTGAAGCTTCTCATCTCCAATAAGTGGCCTAATATGAAGTGCCACTTTAACACAACAATCCTCAACAGAAGCAGCAGCTTCCATTTAATACTTGAAGAAGAAAATGGTTAGCTTAAATCTACACAGAATTGGAGAGGAAGTTAAGGGGACAGAAAATGATGCAAAAACAAGAGACTAATATAAGAGAAGGGAAGCCAAGAAATGAAGCTAGTTGATCACAAATAATACACTGCTAAAAATGTAAAGAATGAAAGAGAGAATAATGTGTGTAGAAAGGGAAGTTTGAGGAATTAATAGAGAACAAAAGTATATATAAGAAATGGAGACTGGTATTGTCTGTTTGTAACTGTAATGACAGCAACAACCGCTAAGATGTTCTTTTTAACTTCTTTTGTGGGGCTTCCTTTTGCTTATTTCTTGGTCTTCCCTGTACTACACCAGTATCCTAGATGGTGAGTGTAATGCTCGAGTGGGCGTAAATGTAATGCAGAAGGGTCAAAAATACCCTTAACCTATTAGAAAGGATTTAAAAATACTCTTTGTTAACTTTTAGGGTGTTAATCATTAGGGTCAGATATGTCTCTGTTGTTAATTTTTAGGCCCAAATATATACTCAATGGGTTTGAAATGTTGTTCTTTAATATTATGGGCAAAATATATCCCTTACTATTTTATTTTTAATAATTTTTTTTTTTAAAGTCGGTTAGTTTTTGGGGTATTTTTGAGCCTAATAAAACGTTGAGGGTATATTTGGGCCTAAAGGTTAACGGCAGGGGTATATCTGGTCCTAAAGGTTAACGAAGGGTATTTTCGCCCAAATGCCACTTTTGCCACTGGTATTAGTTTGAAGCCATTTTTTTTTATTGGTTTTACATGAGAGGCACTTTTTGGAACTTCAATCTTTGTGGGTTGAAATTCATGCTTAAGTTATGAAGTTCAACTTCAATCTGTAAGGGTTGAACTTTTAGGCATAGATGTCGTAAACTTCAACTCTTATGAGCCGAAGTTTGAACTTCATTCCTTGTGGTGAGTTGAAGTTAAACTTCAACCTTGTGGGCTGAACTTGTGTGAAGTTCAACCCAAAAGGATTGAAGTTCCAAAAAGTGGCCTCTCATACAAAACCAATAAAAAAGGTGGCCTCACCAAATACTACTGACAAAAATGGCCTCTCATGCACTTTTTCCAATATTTTTAAACCATTTCTAATATGTTAAAGGTATTTTTGATGCTTTTCCGTTCTTTTTTCTCTTTCCTTTCTTTGTTGTTGGTTAAGGAGTGTTCAGTTTTATGTATAGCTAGAATATACCACGTCTAAAAGTGTAGCAATGCTATTTTAGGAATTCCATTAATTAAATGATCGAAATGAAAGGTGCAGCACAGCGCAAACCATGTGATTTGGAATCCTACATACAATGACGGCAAGAGGAATTGTTTTTAATTTGGAATGAGGAGATTAACCCCTGCATCCCTATAACCCCTACCACTAAGTTGGGTCATGTTCAAGTGTGATCCTTTTGTTGTTAGGGAACAATTCAATAATTAACAAATCATAATCGCAATGCAGATTAACAGCTTGAATTTCGATGTTCTATTACCCGCACCGGGTGTTTACACCCGACAAATAAATAACTGACATGTGTCCTTTATTTAACTACATTTATTAGCACTTAACCATGGTTTACACTATTTATTTTACACATAATACAAATAATAATATAAAATCCTTAATAATCTTAACTTGTTGTCAAGCCTGCTATTCTTCGTTCTCTCTTATAACACTAACGCCAAATTAATGCATGTTACATTCGGAGTCCCAAAATTGGCCAATACGAGCTTATGATGTAAGCCTGTATCTAGCAATCACTTAACAAAGAAGCACTTCCTTTGATTTGAAAATTGTTACATGTCATGACATATGTTAGAATCTGCACTTTCGAAAATAACCTGAAAATCAGAAAAAGATGAAGTAGAAAAATTCCAAGCCAACAGTATACACTGCCTGTCCTTAAGAAATCTAATCCCCTCACAGTTACCCAAGGTTTGTGGATTAATTTCTCCCAGGATAGAATGGAATTATCCTCACTGTGATAGCGGTAATTCAAATCACAGTGAACAGCGAACTCAAATAATGGTAGCAAATCACACTGACTCAGAACTTACTTTTGTTTTGAAAACAAATGCAAAAGGTAATGAGAGAGAGGGTATGAAATTTTTGGATGATCAAAATGAGGCAAAATGCCTCTCTATTTATAGCCACAAGATTTGGAGTGAAAAGGCATGAAGGTGTCTTTTGGTGAAATGGCTGTTCATGAAAGGCAGCCTTCAAGGTGGCTGTTCAATGAAAAGGCACCTTTTCATTGGTGAAGTAGCTGTTCATGAAAGGCAGCCTTCAAAGTGGCTGTTCAATGAAAGCACCCTTTCATTTGGAATAATGTTACAGCAGCCCACCTTTGGAATATTTGCTTAAATAGTCCACTTTTTAATTTCGTTACGAAACCGGCTCCATATCAAATATTAATATCAAATATTAATATTTATTTCATTTCCCATTCACACCAATTTACCTTCCTTCCAAACCCAACAATCTCCCACATGAATGGGGAATGACTATATGAAGAAAACATGCAGAAAACTATGTGATTTGCAAGTAAGAATTAATTGCATCTGGATAAGTGGGTTTCCCTTTGAACTTTCCGTAGTGAACATATATCGGATATGCTCGGTCAATCGGTAGATTTGATATCTTTGAACCGTCGAACTTTGGTGTATACCTAGACAACATATGTCACACAATTAATCCTTGACCATTTTTGGTTCTCATTGTTGTGTTCGTTTCAGCCATGAACTCGCCCGGTTCATGAGTGCGTAGAGAATTGGCCTTACAGAATTCTCCTTGAAGCGGCTTCCACTTCACACTCACATAGGTGATTTCTAAACGTGTAATCCCGTAGATCTACACTATTTGATAATTCCCGTATCAAACTTAGATAATCATTAAAAAATGTCTTTAACATTTTATCCTTGGTACTGAACATTGTCTTATTACGAGAATGGGTTGAGTTGTTTGACAATGTTGGAGCGGTCGTACATAACTTTGTTTGAGCTCCTTGAACCTAGATCTTGGGATCTCCAGTCTTCTAGGTAGAGTTACCGCCATGACGACTTGTCCTCGGCCATAATCCCATTCTCTTCAATGACCTCAACTCCCTCTCTAGTTAGGCCTTTTGTTAGCGGATCCGATACATTATCACTTGACCTTACAATGTCAATATTGATAATCTCCTAGAGAGTAGTTGTCAAATGGTTTTATTTCTTCGTTATATGTAACGATTTCCCGTTATACATATTGCTCCCAACCCTTCCTATTGACGCCTGATATTACAATGTATGCAAACCGTTGTCAACGGCTAGAGCCAAAATAGAATATCTTCCAAATTTTTGGAGCCCTTCAGTTTTTCCACTGTTTAATCTAGCATCACTATCAATAGCTACAAATGGTTGCATTAGTTGTGGCCACAACCTTTTAATATTTAATATATTTCTCAACCATTTTCGTGTTGCTATTTACTTGATGCCTAAATTATAGAACCTTCTATCAATATATAAATCCAACTCAATATGAATTTTATATTTATAATTGGTTGGTTCACCACTCAAATCCAATTTCATATGGATTTTACCATTAATATCAATCGTTGACTTAGCGTTTTTATAGACCAATTAAAATATCCGTTCATGAACAGTCATGTCTATACAAAACATTATCTTTCAACTGATACATCTTTTCATGAAAATTCACACCTTTCAGGTGACACCATTTTATGAACTAAGACAACCTTTTTGAATAAAAGGTCACGAGACCAACCATTAAATTGGTAGTTTCATCAACTAGTCGTCAGTAAGACTAAAAAGTTATGATTCACCGACTACCACGTCAATATCCACGAAGGATCCGTGGGGTTTTAGCAACTCATATCATCTAGTTCTTCGAACTAATATATAGATATTGACCTTTGTCATGCATAAGCCGAACGCCCCCACATTTCAAATATTTTATTTATCTTTTCTACTATTCATAGTAGCAAATACGGCTTCACAAAAAATTAACATTTTATTTTCTAAGACAGGACATCAAAATGTTCCCAAAAAATACACTTGTTTCTTTGCCATAAAGTATATGTCATGTGTATTTTCTATTGCACTCTTTCGCAATCAAGTTTGTACAGAAACTTCAACGCGTAGCTTGACAATATGGACCTAAGAAAGACACAGATATAAAGCTCTTTCAATGGAAAAAGTAGTACCCATTTCGTCAGCTTCCATTTCAAGTACCAATTCCAACAGCCACACTATTAGCAACTAATGCAAACTTGTGACTTGGTTTTATTAACAGAACAACACTCTGTTGATGCCATCTATTCAAAAGGGAAAATTGTTACAGAAACAATTATCTTTTAAATAAAGTACTCCAATAATCTCAACACATAATATTTCAAGTCAACGTTGCAAAAATGAAACATCAAGCACCTTGTGACATAACCACTTCCCAATTTTTAATTAATCATGGCAGATAAACTTTGCCACTTCGATAGAATAAAAGCTCTGTTCTATTTATATGTTTTAACCATTTGAACAGGTGCCTTCATGCGAAAATATTGCACAAGTCTTTTTAGTTATCTCAATAACCAAACTGCTACAACTTGAAGAGACATTTCCTTTTGCAACAAGTGAAGACTTGTTAACCAAAGTCATTTTGCATTTTTGACCTTTCCTCGAGCGTTACCAAAATTGAGGAAGTAAAATATGGAATACTTAATTTAAGATATTAATTTATAATAAGCATCAATTCTGTCGTGTCATAAATCACAGCTTTTCATCAATCATGATAGATGCCTTTATTATAATATCTTCTCTGTTCTTAGACATTGGTAAAACTAAATTGAATTTCCCCCATGAATTACTTTGGGTGCTATACTGTTGAAATTCCACAATCCCAATGCCTACACGCTTTAAGCAAATTATAATGATCCAACAATGTGATCCATTCATAGATAAAATGAAATTTTGCTGCTTCGCAATCTCTTTCGATGATGCGTAGACAGATCATCTCACCAAGGACAATTGACAAATCATCCCAACTCGTAAATTTTATTGACTTGCAAACTTTATTTGCAATTATCAACACTCTTTGTTGTCTTGTAACTGGCCTAATGGCATATCCTGAGACAACAAGTTGATTCTCCAAAACTGATATCCAATTTTGGAAACAAAGCATTCTTCTTCCATTTTTTTTTCCTTAAAAAATTACGGTGAAGTTTTTAATCTTCAAAACCGATAATACAACGGTGAAGTTTTTAATCTTCAAACCGACGGATATAGGAGTAGAAAATCACAAAGATTTTAATCTCAAAAATGGAAGTAAAGAGCCGTGCAAACTTTAATCTCCACAACAGAATTGAAGTTCTCATTAACCAGTCACATAAATTCCACCGTTGACCATCCCGGACATTTAAAAATTAGTATCCCAATTGTATGTGAAAGGTAACGATCTTAAAACCAGTCCGTTCCAAATATATGAGGAGAATAAAGGAAAAGAAAACTACTCAGTAAACGGTGCATGGAAGCACCTGATGCATCACTTACCAACTTTGTTTAAACAAAACTTATTCTAACCAATTGATGCAACTAAAGCATCACGTGCAGACTTGCTTCACATAAAGTATGTCACCTCTTCCTCTGTGATCATTGATGACCGGAATAAGTAGAAACTTCAAATATAAAAGTGCTTCAAAATATTTCAATTGTCGCGTCTCAACATGGTGGCTTTTCAGAAATATTCGTCTGATTAAAACCATCTCCAAAACCAGATTATTAATTCGAAAACAGAAACATATGATTAGATTTCTTAAGATTGTTAGAATCTGCACTTTCGAAAATAACCTGAAAATCAGAAAAAGATGAAGTAGAAAAATTCCAAGCCAACAGTATACACTGCCTGTCCTTAAGAAATCTAATCCCCTCACAGTTACCCAAGGTTTGTGGATTAATTTCTCCCAGGATAGAATGGAATTATCCTCACTGTGATAACGGTAATTCAAATCACAGTGAACAGCGAACTCAAATAATGGTAGCAAATCACACTGACTCAGAACTTACTTTTGTTTTGAAAACAAATGCAAAAGGTAATGAGAGAGAGAGTATGAAATTTTTGGATGATCAAAATGAGGCAAAATGCCTCTCTATTTATAGCCACAAGATTTGGAGTGAAAAGGCATGAAGGTGTCTTTTGGTGAAATGGCTGTTCATGAAAGGCAGCCTTCAAGGTGGCTGTTCAATGAAAAGGCACCTTTTCATTGGTGAAGTAGCTGTTCATGAAAGGCAGCCTTCAAAGTGGCTGTTCAATGAAAGCACCCTTTCATTTGGAATAATGTTACAGCAGCCCACCTTTGGAATATTTGCTTAGATAGTCCACTTTTTAATTTCGTTACGAAACCGGCTCCATATCAAATATTAATATCAAATATTAATATTTATTTCATTTCCCATTCACACCAATTTACCTTCCTTCCAAACCCAACAACATATTCTCAAACTTAATCCGGAAAAGAAAATTGGTAAGTACTAATGTTTTAGTAACTTTCTTAATTAAACACAATAAAGTCTTGAAGGATTTACTAATTGAATTGAATTTAGTAAAGTTTCTTTGGATTGTCAACATTTTAAAGATTTCCAACTAAATTTTACAAATTAAAATTTTAATTATGTGTGAAAAGTTAAATGTTCAGGCATTTCTTTCTTTCTAGATTAATAAAGAGCTAATCATCACTAAGTTGAGTTTTTAACAGTATGCAAATGAAGGAAAAATGGCACAGAACTAGAGAATTAAGTTAGAACTCTAGAAGAAGAATGAAAAACATAAGTGAAATGAAGCTTAGTAAACGACAGCCCTAAGTTACGGTATTGGGAATTTATTTCTTTTTATAGCTTTTTATTTATTTGGAATAAGATTTCCTAATATACTATGGTTTGTCTTCAATGGTTAAATTAACTACATTGGGTGTAAACACCCGGTGCGGGTAAGTTTTTACCTTCTTTTAAGGCACAGTTGTTTTTGAATTTTGGGTTTATTTCTTTTTAGGATCATAGTGGAGAAGAAAACGTTAATAAGTCGCATATATAGTGTAGAAACAGATATAAAATGATTCTAATCGTTAAACTCACTCACAAAAGAATTGTAATAACAATTCGAAGTTATTTATGCAAAATCTCATGTACCTAATTGCTTAGTGGTAGGGCCTTATAGGGATGCAGGGGTGGATGAGAGAAGGAAACAGTAAAAGGAAAGCTTAGAAGTTAGAATAGAGACCCACAAAATTTGACAAAGCCAGTTGGTGATCTCCTACATATCACATGGCATATAGCCTCCTCACGCAAGCGAAGGCTCCTCGTCCTATATATATCTTCTATGGGTCCCCTTGATTAGTTAGTTTCTCACGTTTTGTGGCACTTGAAATTTTGTTGTTCTCCTATAACTATTATACAATTCTGTATCCGTGCATTCCACGCGTATTTTACGTCATTAAAAAGTTTTATAAATTAGGTGGAAATATTTTATATTACAGAAATTGACGTTGCAAATTGCCCTATTTAACTTTGAGATATAAGGAACAAAAGAACTGCGAAGTAGAAGTAGAGCTAGAGCGCAATCAAATTAAAAACATGAGCAAATATAGTTCAATAATAATTATATTTAATGTGCTATGCCAGTAAAAATTGTTCATTATGTAAAATACAAAATGGAGGTTTACTCAATCAATAATAAAAAGAACTTTTACTAATTTTTAGTTTTATTTCCACAGGATGATGAGTCATTGTCTTTGTAATTTTCTTCTTCTTCCTCGGTGCTATTTCTGCAAAATCTCTTCATCTCTTCAATTCCGATTGCATCCGGCTTCGTGTATCCCTATGCAATTAAGCGTCTTGCAGCTTAATATAATTTCTTGTTTTATTTTGTATCAATTTTGACATGGAACATGAATTCTTTACCCATATTGAGCAGCAACTTGCGATAAAATTTTGATTCTTTCTGTACCAGAAAAGCAGTGTGTTGGTTGAAAACATTATTTTTTCGACCAGCTACACTTGTTTTTTCTTCTAAAAATGGTCTGACATTTTAATACAAATGTGAAGCGGGCTCTTTTATAAACACTATATTATGCAATATAAATTGGCCTAAATAACAACCATCAAGAACCAAGCTTGAGAGCACAAAGAACGCAAGTCAAGGGCTCCGGAAGTGACTTGAAGATCATGTATCGGAGCACCAAGAAAGGAGGAGTGCCCAGCACAGCCAGGCGGAGCGCCCAGACTTTTCATGTTCCAGGCGGAGCGCTCAGCTTCAAGGCAACTAGGGTAGAGCGCCAGCTCCGGGCGGAGTGCCTAGCTTCAAGGCAATCCAGGCGGAGCCGCCAAATTCCAGTCGGAGCGCCCAACGCTGAAGCCTTCTTGATTTTTGGAGTGAAGTTCCTATTTTGCCCTTAAGTGGCTTGTATATTAATTAGCTTCGGGGCATTTTAGACATTTCACCTAGCCTTATGAAAAACTATAAATAGGAACACTTAGCCATTTCTTCCATTAGCCAACTTTGAGTATAGAAATTGAGAGAGAATTGGAAGAGGCTGAGCCCTTCGAGTTCGAAGCTTGAAGCTTCGTGAATCTTGAACAACTTGAAACCTATGGAGATTCATCACTAGTGTGAATTCCTTGTAAGGTTCGAGTTTCATTTCTCCCTTTTGGATAATTAATTCATGTCTTGGATTCATTAATCCGTTCTTTCTTCTCGTTTCTTGACTCCCCAATCCTTGTTTCTCGATATCTTTGATATCATCTATCTTGTGTTTTATCGCTTTCGCATATTTAGTTTCGTGTTTAGCTTCCGCTCGTTTTACATTGCATCAGTTGGTGATACAATATAAATTGGCCTAAATGACAACCATCAAGAACCAAGCTTGAGAGCACATGGAATGCAAGTCAAGGGCTCCGGAAGCGACTTGAAGATCATGCATCGGAGTACCAAGGAAGGAGGAGTACCCAGCACAGCCAGATGGAGCGCCCAGCTTCTAGGAGGAGCGCCCAGACTCTTCATGTTCCAGGCGGAGCGCCCAGCTTCAAGGCAACCAGGGTGGAGCGCCCGTCTCCAGGCGGAGCGCCCAGCTTCAAGGCAAACTAGGTGGAGCGCCCAGATTCCAGGCGGAGCGCCCAACGCTGAAGCCTTCTTGATTTTTGGAGTGAAGTTCCTATTTTGCTCTTAAGTGGCTTGTATGTATTAATTAGCTTTGGGGGCATTTTAGACATTTCACCTAGCCTTATGAAAAACTATAAATAGGAACACTTAGCCATTTCTTCCATTAGCTAGACTTTGAAGATAGAAATTGAGAGAGAATTAGAAAGGCCGAGCCTTCTAGTCCGAAGCGGATCGCTTCGTGAATCTTGTACGACTTGGAACCTATGGAGATTCATCGCTAGTGTGAATTCCTTGTAAGGTTCGAGTTTCACTTTCTCCCTTTGGATAATTAAATTCATGTTGTGAATCTTTATCCAATTCTTTCTTCTATTTCTTGCCTTCCTCGTCTTGAATTTCTCGATATCTTTTAGATATCTCGTATCTTGTTTTATCGCTTCCACATATTTGTATCGTGTTTAGCTTCCGCTCATTTTGCATTGCATCAGTCCCTCGTCTTGAATTTCTCGATATCTTTTAGATATCTCGTATCTTGTTTTATCGCTTCCGCATATTTGTATCGTGTTTAGCTTCTGCTCGTTTTCCATTGCATCAGTTGGTATCAGAGCAAGGCTCGGGTTATGTTCTTACAAACCCATGTTCCTTGCTCCATATGTTAGTATTGTTGTTGTTTCTTGTTGTTCTTGAAAAGGAAGAAAACAAAAAAATTAAAAAACTAGAAAACTTTAAAAAAAATTAGTAGATCGGGTTAGATTCGAATCCCCAAGTGTTTAAAAGTATTGGGGTTTGTTCTTTATTGTATTCCCGTCATTTTGATACCCATATATCGCATTTTGGTGTTACGAATCAAAATTTCCAAAATCAAAATCCACAAAGTTTGAAAATTCTTGAAAATGCTTCAATCTTGAATCGAAGCTTGTTGTTGTTTGTTTGGAGTTGAAAACCATTGGGGATTGGTTATTATAGTTGTATACACCTTTGGGTATCATTGATTTTGTGTATCGGGTTGAAATCGAACCAAAAGGTTGGCCAAAACTCGCCAAAACCCGTTCTTGGAGTCCGTTGAATCGCGCCCCAGGCGGACCACCTAGCATTTTGGGCAGATTGCCACCCCAGGTGGAGCGCCTCCCACCCAGGTGGAGCGCCTCCCACAACTGGGCGGAGCGCCCAACCTTGAAACGCGTCCGAATTGTTTCATTTTGCGTGTTTTTTTTGTTCCGTTTGTTTCCTAACTTTTTTGTTAGTGTTTCTAGGGTAATTAGTCTACTCCATTGACACTAATCCTTGAGCGTATTAGGACACTCATGCGTAGAGGAGATTAGAATTCAAAGAAGAGTCGTAGAACTCTTTTTGGCCTCAAGTGCGTACTTTAAATAGTCGTCCATACATCGAGTCTCATTAACTCCATTCCGAACTTTAACTTGGACATACTAGTTGTGATCACCTTGGTTCCCAAGTTGTTAAGGCCTCGCTCTTGAGTGTTCATAAATTGAGTGATACACGTGAGGGAGTGACTTTCGGGAGGTTTTTCCTATTGGTGTTGCAACTATGTCGGATGAAGATAGTGGAGGGTATGACTCGTGTGGAGACGAGGGAGACTATGGTTCCTACAATGGTGATGATGGGCATTGTTATGATGATTCGGGGAACTATGGCTCGTATGGTGATGAAGCGGGTTATTATGATGATCATGAGATGCAAGAAGACTATGGAGCTTGTGAAGATGAATTTGATGAATCTAATGCTTCAAGTCAAGAAATCGAAGATGGTAACGCTTCAAGGTACATTGATCCTACTTACTCTACTTGTGATGAATATGAGCATGATAGTGACATAGAGGGAATAGATGATGAAATTGATTATACAGCATTATTCATTTGCATCTTCTCTTGGTGTTGCTAGTGGAGTACAAGGGAGTAGTGGAGGTCCTTCTATTAGTATGGGAGGAGGTGGTGGTTGTTCCATGGAAAAGAAGAAGCTTGCATCTTCTAGGTACGCTAAGCGACCTAATGCTTCTAATTCCCATGTGGAGGTTGGTTTGAGAGATGGTGTTGCTTTTGCTACAAAGGGGTTATATGTCGTGAGGGGCGTGGATAGTTGTAGTAGGATAGTACTATGGGCTATGGAACCAAGGTGAGAGGCACTTATGGGTTCCATGGCAAGGTTCATTCCTCGACTTCCAACAACATTCCTAATGTTGGAAGAGTGACGGGAAGTGGAGGTTGTTCTAGTGGTGTTGCCACTAGGGGAGTGATAAGGAAGACCCAGGTTGTTGGTGTTGACACTTGTGGGCGTCCAAGTTCTCATTTAGATGCCAATCTACAAAACTTAGGTAGACGTAGGTTCGTTGTTGAGGTAGATGGTATTGGAGGATACTTGCTCAAGATTGGTGATACCGATGCCAATTGTATTAGCACCTCTTTGGTTGATAGGCTTAGGATACCATGCCATAAGCTAGAGCATCCTTATGAGTATGATGGAGTGTGGGTTTCTAAGGAGACTCGAGTACTCATATCTCATAGGAATTATAAATGCTATGTGTGGTGTGATGTGTATCTCATGCGTCATGTTGATGTGTGGATAGGAAAGCCATGGTTGGAGGGCAAGAGAGTGCAATATAGTGCTATGAAGGATGCGTATCTTGTGGGCATAGGGCAAAGGGTTTATGACTTTGTGCCTTATCGGGCAAGGGGCCAAGTGCCTACTAGTGCACCTTCTTTGGCTATGCAAAGGAGCAAGGACTTCATTCCATGGGCAACAATGGGCAAACAAGAAGTCCTACAAACACAAGCAATGGTGGGACTAGTGCTACAAAAGAGTTGATAAATGTCAACAAGGTGAGCCCGAAGCCACTTCCAAAGCCGAGTGGTTCACCAATGAAGAAGAAGGAGACATCAAGTGATGAGTCTCCAAGTCCTAGATTCCGGGTTGATGTAAAGAGTCCACCTACTCCGACTATGGATATTCTTGGGCCTCGTCCCAATTCACCCGAATTTGAGAGACAAAAGATAGAGAGGAGTAAGGGAGCGACCGGTGACAACTCTCGAGTGGAAAAATGAGAGGTTGTGTTGAGTGATGTGATTGGGTTGTCACCACCCGAATCTACACCCGACCTTGGAAAAAATTGAGGGAAAAGAAAGAGGGAAAAAGAAAAATTGAGAGTGAGGACACCCCTTATTCTAACCTTAACCCTTTATCCTTTTCTTCTATGTGCTTGAATTCTTTTGTAGGGATTCTTGGAGGCAAACCAATGGAGCCTCAACCATGTTCCAAGATGGAAAGATAAGGTGAAGGAGATGCCAAATGTGAGCTACAAGGTGGAGACATTCATGACACTTCAAGTGCATTGAGTGAGCAAGATGGCCACTCAAAGGTATGTGTTAGTTCTTTCTCCCTTGAGCATGCTACTTCCTTGTCTTGTGATATTGTTTGTGAAAACTCTATGCTAGTTGATGATTTGCATGAGTATAATGTGTTTGCAACTAGTGTAGAGCCTTTGGGTCAACTTGTGTGTGAAAATGAACCACTAGTTGAGAGGATTGAAAAGTCATATCATGATGTGAGCTCGGTTTTCATTGAACCTCTCTTTAGTGAAAAATGTTGAAGTTGACCTTGTTTGTAAACCTTGTTATGACACCCCACCCGTATTTGACAAAGGAGAAGATGAATTGCATAATTATACTATTCTTCTCTTTGATTGCTTATTTGCTAGTGGTGGTCTCTTGTGTCATAGTGAGGAAGGTTGTAACCTTGAGGAGTCTCTTGAGAATGAGATAGATCGACTTGTGTTCGATGACTCCTCAAGTGTAGATGTTGTCTCTAGTTTGAGAACTTCACCTTTGCTTGCTAATGAACTCGATAAGTGTGCCTATACTAATCCTCTGTATGAGGGAAACTTCAATGAAAATGGTGAATTGTATCAAACTAGAGTAGAGTGTGAGTTTGAACCTCCATGGATTGGAATGCCTAACTCTATAGATAATACATTGTATGAGACCTTTCTTGGGGGTTTGTCTAGTGACGAGGGTTGTCTTGGAGGAATATTTGGAGGTGAGGAGGTACCTCTGGGTGTGTATAAGAGTGGTTCTAAGAAGGGTAATGGAGTATTCGATGCTAGTTGTGAATTGAACTATTTTACTTACTCCATCCCATATGTTGAACACACCTTGAGTGTTGAGCATGCCAAAGCCCATGTGTCACTTTGTGATGATATTGATTTGAAGGCTTGGTGTGTTGGTAGTGAGTTTAGGGGTCATAGGAAATTTGATTGATATATCTTGTATGTTCCATGTCCTAATGATCTCTTTGCTTGTTGTGGTAGTAAGTGCTTGTCATTGTTGAGCCAAGAACTTGTTGTTTCCTTTGGAGACATAAGCTTTTGATTAGTATTGATGCTTGGCTCTATTAAAAGAGTGTGTTTTCCACACTACTTGCACTTATTCTTGTTAAGCTAACCTACTTGTGAAGTAGGAAATTTTAGTTGTGCTTGTTTTGAATGTAGGTTTGATGGTTTGATTTCGAGGACGAAATCCTTTCAAGAAGGGGAGGATGATGCAATATAAATTGGCCTAAATGACAACCATCAAGAACCAAGCTTGAGAGCACAAAGAACGCAAGTCAAGGGCTCCGGAAGCGACTTGAAGATCATGCATCGGAGCACCAAGGAAGGAGGAGTGCCCAGCACAGCCAGGCGGAGCGCCCAGCTTCTAGGAGGAGCGCCCAGACTCTTCATGTTCCAGGCGGAGCGCCTGAATTCTAGGCGGAGCGCCCAGCTTCAAGGCAACTAGAGTGAATTTATTCAATAAGTTCAAGAACAAGAGTGAATAAACACACTAAGCTATAGATTACTCACCTATATTAAGGAATATAGCATAATCAATTGAGAACAAACTCTGCGCCTTCGACAGATACTCTAAGTATAACCTCATATTTAAGCTAAAAGAACCATCTCAGACCATTTCATGCTTCTCAAATCCTCCCTTCCAAATACGCTAACATACACAATCTTACAAAATATCATGCTGAAACAAACAACTCTCTGTATCTCCCTCAAACTCACACATACTATTTCAAAGTTTAACTGAAACAAACTAACAGCGTTTAATTGAACAAGTTTAAGCATATTCTAGCTTGATACTTAAAGTCTCATTATTCCTAAACCACAAACTAGATAGCAAGCCACGCTTGAATCAGACACGACTAAGAACACTTCCATAAATACATAATCACGCCAAGACATATGTGATCTCAATTAATCCCACTTAATCAACATTAACAGTATAACACATGAGTATAACATGGCCAACTCAGCTACAACTTATGCAAGTACTTCAAATCTGACTCATAATAATTTTAATGCTTAAACATGTGCACATAACAAGCATCTTGAACAATTTTCACTCTTAAAAGGTCAAAACAGAATAAGCCGTACTAAATATCATATAACTAACAACATGTTCATTTAACTTCACATGAAATCGGGTAAACGACATAAGCATGCTAACCATATTTCTTATCATTAATACCTAAATCTAGCACAATTAAGTTGACAAAGTAAAGGGATGGAGTCACAGTTTTTTCACTCTTCTAACCCGTCGAAACCAGAGCCAAAGCCAACACTAAAACTTGTTGCTGCCTCACTGCAGCTGCTATGCCATTACAGTCAACACTACCCTCGGATCAGCAGCACCACCGCCACTACTTCGCAAAACCAAACAACTCCACACACCGCCAACCACTACTGCCCTGCTGAACCATAGTATCACAGTAAACAACCATCAAATCAACAAAAAAACCTGTCCTGTCACGACCCAATTTCCAAGGGCTCGTGATGGCACCTAAACAACATTTGCCTAGGCGAACCAATGAAACAAGATGCGGAAAAGAACAATAATGTGAAAAGATCATAAATGGATATATAAATATAAAAGGGTGAAGTCCAAAAGAATATATCCACAAAAGAATTGGAGCATTCTAAGAGTGACTCAATAAAGTATGAATATACATCAAAGAAATCTGAGTCCTATCTCTAAGTGACTCCGGCGGTATGCCACCACGGTCTGTGTGGTCGGCTCACCTCAATCAAAAGTCTCAGAAGCCTCGGGAACCACTAACGTCCGGGCTGCTGACTGGATGAAGGACCTGCGCACGTAGCAGAGTAAGTTATGAGCCGAAGCCCAGTAAGATCACCGACAGGCCCGCTAAGGTACCCTTGCGGGACAAGTCGCTACATGCATCATAAGCAACAGCATACTATAGTAATCATACAATAAAGTAGTGAAATCACAAATAGATGTAACACATTCCATACACACAAGTAGTAACCAGAAGTCTCAAGGATTATGCCCATCCAACGTAAGGCATAGGTCAACTCAGCGGCGGTTTGGAGGTCCAATCTCTACTCCCGTGCCGACTAACCTAGACCTACGATGGACTAGCAACACCACTACTACGTATCAACCATATACCGTGACCCGAAGTCACTATCACAATCATGAATAAGTAGACCAACGACCCGTAGTCGTTGGCTCATCTCAAATCTGTCTACGATCGCACCACACCCCCTGTCAAGTGCGTCGTATCTCAATAAATCAAGTGACCACACCACACCCCCTGTCAAGTGTGTCACATCTCAAAGATCAAGTGTCCACACCACACCCCCTGTCAAGTGTGACACATCTCATAGTATAGGCGACACCACACCCCCTGTCAAGTGTCCCTCTAACAGTATTAATATCCACGACATTAATAAAAATAACAGAAATAATAACAGAAATATTAATAACGATAATATTTCACAGTCACCGTAACCCAGGTTGGTTATGCTAGCGGAACGTAAGGCGAAGGTTAACCCGACCACAGTTTGGGGGTACAATCCCTACTCCCATGTCGTCCAACCCAAGGTTACGTATAGACAGCACTACCCAACCCGGCACGTGAACAAATCAAGTACCAATATCATACAAAAGCCGGCAAAATCCTCGGCAAGACATTTATCATGACATGCCGGCAACATCCTCGGCCATGTCCCAAGTTCTTGCTATCTAAGCATGGCGTAGCAAGCATTACTACGATATAAATTTAAGCTACCTCGACGTAGCGTTTAGACCGGCACATACCTCGGTCGAGTCACAATCTCGCTATTTATAACAAACAATAATAGCAAGTAATTCACATCATTAATCCTAACCATTGTTAGGTATATATATGCGTACATGAAGCATACTAGCATGAAGGAAGAGTCCACAAGCACAATAGAGGTCAAGTCTCACTTACCTCGAAATTCGGGCTCAAATGCCGGGAAGAATCTCCTTTCCCGCTCGCCTTGTCCGCGAAGGACTCTCCATTAGGTCTATTAAGACAAGATATAGCACATATGAGTGCTCAATTATAGCTATTTAAGCCTATAGGCATCCTAGGGTAAAAATTACCAAAATGCCCCTGGGTAGGGGCGAGCCCTAAATTTACAAAATGTACTTTTCCGGACTCCCCACGCTCCCGTGAGTCCAAAAGTACACTTAGATTCCACATGCGAGCCTTGCTCGATGTCTTTCCCCAATTCTTAAGAATCTAGGGTTCTAACCCATTTCCAAGAATCAACCCTTTGATTCTTGTGTTAATCAACATAAAGATGGATTGAAAGGGCTTACCTTAAGTGTAAGTATGATTGGGTCTTCAAGAAATACCGAAAAATCGCCTCAAGAGCTCACCAAATGATTTTTATAAGTTATGAACCGAAATGGCCCGAAATGGCCTTTTATAGCAGTTTTTTTTTTTTTTTGCCTCTGTGACAGCTTCTTTTGAAAAATCATAACTTTTGATAGAAATGTCTAAATGACCTAAAACCTGTGCTATTAGAACCACAACTCAAAGGGCTACAACTTTTATGTTTTGAGTTTTTCCTAATTCCTTACGGATTGGCCGGAAAATCAGCTTTTATCCGGCTGTTTGCGCCAAAATAGAACAGAAAAGTCGCACCAGATTTTCTACTTTTTAGGGGCAAAACGGGACCCTACGAAGCTCGGAATGATCCCAAATTTTGCACACAAGCCATAAAATACTTGGGTGACATGCTCGTCAAGACGGAACTCAATTCGGACCTCCAGAACTCAAAAAGTGGGTCCCACGGCAAAGGTTCAATTTTCGACTTTCGCCAAAATAGCGAAATTTAACCAAACGACCTCGGAATCCAATTCCGAAAGTTGCTACAAGTCACAAATGACTATACGAACCTAACGGAACTTTCGGATCTCTCATCGGAGCTCATTTTCTCAAATCGAGCTCGGAAACCTCTTTTAACTCTTTTAAACTTCCGAAACGGGGACTTTATCAAAAGTCCTATCAAACGAGGTCCGTTTTCAATTTTGAAGGTTGCTACATATCATAAATGACGAGACGGACCTAACGGTGCACTCGGATTTTCCATCGGGGTTCGTTTACTCAAAACGACCTATCGAAACCCCAAATTCCTTTCCGGAATTTCATAAACGGATCATTTTCTCGAAAACCTATCAAACGGACTCCGTTTCGACTCAGATTTCACAGACGGGTCATAAATGACCTAACGGAGCTTTTGGGACTGTCGACACGCAAATCGAGGTCCTGGATCCCGTAACGACTATTTGAGGGTCGTTACATTCTCCCCCACTTAGACTCTCGGCCGTCCTCGGACGAGCCTAAGTCTAAGGTAGGATCCACACACTAGCCACGGAGCTGGCACGGATTTCGAGGACCCCTCGGTACCACCCGAAATCAATAAAACTTAAAAATGCAAATTCAGGCTTAGAAAATACAAGGATTTCATACCTGAATCATCGAACAAGCGCGGATGCCTCTCACGCATCTCGGACTCAAGCTCCCAAGTGGCCTCGGCAATGGAGTGATGCCCCCACTGAACTCTCACAAGCGGGATCACCTTCGATCTCATCTTACGGACCTCTCTAGCCACAATAGCAATAGGCTCCTCCGAATAAGCTAAGTCGCCATCTACCTCCACGGAAGCCATATCGATCACATGAGACAGATCGTGAACATACTTCCGGAGCATGGACACATGGAGCACCGGATGAACAGACAGAGAGGGAGGCAAAGCCAGTCTATAAGCAACGGCGCCAACGCGCTCCAATATCTCAAAAGGCCCAATGAACCTAGGACTGAGCTTGCCTTTCTTCCCAAATCTCATAACACCCTTCATGGGCGACACTCTGAGGAATACCCGGTCCCCAACCATGAACTCAAGATCTCTCCGCCTCCGATCTGCATACGATATCTGCCGGCTCTGAGCCGTGCGGAGTCGATCCTGAATAACCCGGACCTTATCTAAGGTCTGCTGCACCAAATCGGGCCCCAACACCTGGACCTCACCAGACTCGAACCAACCGATAGGCGAGCGACATCTCCGACCATACAATGCCTCAAACGGAGCCATCTGGATAGAAGCCTGATAGCTATTATTATACGCAAACTCTGCTAGCGGCAAATGGCTATCCCAATGGCCTCCAAAATCAATAGCACACGCCCTCAACATATCCTTGAGGATCTGAATGGTCCGCTCAGACTGGCCATCAGTCTGCGGGTGAAATGCAGTGCTGAGATCGACCCGAGTACCCAGCTCTCTCTGAAAAGATCTCCAAAACTGAGCTGTGAACTGAGCACCTCGGTCAGAAATGATAGAAACAGGAGCACCATGCAATCTCACAATTTGCTCAATGAAGATACGAGCCAGACGCTCCGAGGTATAAGTAGTCCTCACTGGAATGAAGTGAGCCGACTTCGTCAGTCGATCAACTACTACCCACACCGAATCATGCTTACCCACGGTCAGCGGCAAACCAACTACGAAATCCATAGTGATCTGCTCCCACTTCCACTCGGAAATGGGCATAGACTGGGTCACCCCGGCTGGCCTCCGGTGCTCATACTTCACCTGCTGGCAATTCAAACACCGAGATACATAATCAGCAACATCCCTCTTCATCCCTTTCCACCAATACAGCTCTCGAAGATCATGATACATCTTCGCAGTACCCGGATGAATGGAATATCTCAAACTGTGAGCCTCTGCCAAAATCATCTGCCTCAGCTCCACAATGGCTGGAACACATACCCGGCCGTTAAGCCGCAAAGCACCATCATCACCAATCACGAACGAGGACACTCCCCCACTCAGGACCCTATCCCGGAGATATCTCAGATAAGGATCCTCGAACTGCCTTTCCCGAATCTGGGAAGCTAAAGACGACTGAGACCCCACATATGCAAGCACCCGGCCTGGAACAGAATCATCAAACCGAACCCCACTAATGGACAAAGCCTGCAACTCACGGGCCAACGGCCTCATATCAGCATCAAGATAGGCGAGGCTACCCATGGACTTCCTACTCAAGGCATCGGCTACAACATTAGCCTTTCCGGGATGATACCGGATAGAAAGATCATAATCCTTCAGCAGCTCTAACCAGCGGCGCTGTCTCCCGTTCAAGTCCTTCTGAGTGAACAAGTATTGGAGACTCTTATGATCGGTGAATATCTCACATGGCTCGCCATAAAGATAGTGCCTCCACAACTTCAGTGCAAACACGACAGCTAACAGCTCCAAATCATGGACAGGATAATTCTTCTCATGGACCTTCAGCTGTCTCGAGGCATAAGCTATCACCTTACCCTCCTGCATCAGAACGCTACCCAGGCCAACACCCGAAGCATCACAATATAAGGTGAATCCCCCGGATCCACTAGGCAAGGCCAACACTAGCACTGAAGTCAACAGAGTCTTAAGCTTCTGAAAGCTAGACTCACAGGCATCGGACCACAGGAAATGAACATTCTTCTGGGTCAACTTCGTCAGAGGTGCTGAAATAGAAGAAAACCCCTCGACGAACCGCCGATAATAACCTGCCAAGCCTAAGAAACTCCGAATCTCTGTAGGAGAAGTAGGCCTAGGCCAACTCTGAACGGCCTCTATCTTCTTCGGATCAACACACACCCCATCCTTGGTCACCACGTGACCTAGGAAAGATACAGAACTGAGCCAAAATTCACACTTGGAGAATTTGGCATACAACTGCTGATCCCTCAGAGTCCGAAGAACAACTCTCAAATGCTGCTCATGCTCCTCCCTGCTCCTCGAATAAACCAAGATATCATCGATAAACACAATGACGAAGGAGTCAAGGTAGGCCTTGAACACTCGGTTCATCAGATCCATGAAAGCAGCTGGGGCATTCGTAAGCCCGAAAGACATCACCAGAAACTCATAGTGGCCATATCGGGTACGAAAAGCAGTCTTGGAAACGTCCTCGGACCGAATCCTCAACTGATGATACCCCGACCTCAAATCAATCTTCGAGAAGAAGGTAGCACCCTGAAGCTGATCAAACAAATCATCAATACGCGGCAAAGGATACCTATTCTTGATAGTAACCTTATTCAGCTGCCGGTAATCAATACACATCCGCATAGAGCCATCCTTCTTCTTCACAAATAATACCGGGGCACCCCATTGAGACACACTGGGCCTAATGAAGCCCTTATCGAGCAAATCCTGAATCTGCTCCTTCAGCTCCCTCAACTCAACAGGAGCCATACGATACGGGGGAATAGATTTAGGCTGAGTGCCTGGCAATAGATCAATGCAAAACTCTATCTCCCGCATAGGCGGCAAACCCGGCAAATCATCAGGAAACACATCCGGATACTCACAAACAACCGGAACTCTATCAAGGGATAACTCCTCTGCCCGGACATCCCGAACTGAAGCAATATATCCCTCGCACCCACTAGATATCATCCTCTGCGCCTCCAAGAAAGAAATGATCCAACTCTTCGGAGAAGGCCTGGAACCTCTCCATACAACCCGAGACTCACCCTCTGCCCCGATCGTCACGGACTTGGCATGGAAATCCAAAGTCGCATGACAGGAAGCCAGCCAATCCATGCCCATAATGACATCGAAATCAGACATATCGAGCAGCATCAGGTCCACTAAGGACTCTACACCACAGATGGAGATCATACACTGCCGATAACCCCTATCTACACATATAGAAGACCCGACAGGGGTGGCAACCATAAAGGGATCATCTAAGAAGACCAGATCCCTGCCCAAGCAAGGGGCAAATCCCGGCGACACATACGAATAGGTAGACCCCGGATCAATAAGAGCATAAGCATCGCGGCTACAGACAGAAATAATACCTGTGATGACATCATTGGATGCCTCAGCATCCTGACGAGTCATAGCATAGACCTGCGCCGAGCCTCCAGAACCCGGAGCTCTCTGAGACTGCTGTCTAGAGGAATATGAGAAATGGGCCTGGCGGCCTGAGGACCAGATGGTACCATAGCTGCGGATCCCTGGCGACCTGATGAAACTTAAGGGCAACTCCTGACATAGTGCTCTGGAGACCCACACTCAAAACATCCATCACCTCTACCTCCTCTACCGCCTCTACCACCTCTGCCATGACCACCTCCAGACGAACACCTCCCATGATGCCTCTGATGGCACCTCCCGCACTGCGGCGGACCAGACTGCGAAGAGCCACCCCGCCTCTGGGATGACTGAGGCCTCGGGGTCTCTGAAGAAAAATCTTGGGCAGGCAAAGCAGCAGCCTGGGGCCTAGACTGAGAACGGCCCTGATGACCCTGACCCCTCTGAGCGGATCCACTATACCCACCAGACTGACGCGATCTCTTGGCCGCCCTCTCCCCATCAGCCCTGGCGAAGATATCCTCCATCCGCCGCGCCACATCAACTATCTCAAAATAAGACTTGTTGCCCATATCAGGGGCAACAGCTACCTGCAAGCGGGGATGAATACCCTCAACAAACCGGAGGACCTTGTCCCTCTCCTGAGCCACCATAGCCGGCACAAACTGAGACAACCACAAGAACCTGGTGTCATACTCTGAAACAGACAGGTTTCCCTGCCTCAACCCCTCAAACTCGCGCCTCTGAGCATCGTGCTGACTCTGGGGCACGAACCTGCTCATGAACATAGACACGAACTCAGCCCAAGACAAAGGAGGGAGGTCACTAGACCTCTGCCGCATCATGGAGACCCACCATGTCTCTGCATCTCCCGATAATCTGAAAGAAGCACACTGCACCCCTAAGGTGTCTCTAATACCAAGAACTGTCAAAATCTTCTCACACTTCTGAATGTACCTCTGGGCAGTACATGTAGCTGAGGTACCGTCGAACTCTGGAGGCTGAAGCTTCATGAATGACTCTATCCTCTTGGCAACCTCCTCAGTGCCCATAGGAGGAGTAGAAATAACAGGACCTGCCGGAGGAGCAGAAGCAGAAGGCTGGGCAATATGATCAGGAGCAGCCTCAGAAGTAGGCGTGCTCATAACAGGTGTGGTCGGCTGAGGAGCCGAAACAGGAGCTGCAACATCATCTCTGACAGGGACCTGATGGCTAGACAAGGCCATCAGTCTCATATACTCCTCTGAAGAGATCACAACGGTGCCTGGCACAACAGCAGGCACAGGGGGAATAGATGCTGACAGAGTCGCTGCGGACACCGCAGGGATAGCTGTGTCCTGCCTAGTGGCTGACGGGCGACCTGCCCGAGTCTTCTTAGCAGCTGGCGGCTGCGTAGGTGCTGATGGCTCTCCCGCAGACGCGGGTGTAGAAGATGCAGCCCTCCTGGCTGAGGATGCTCGCGTCCTCGCCATCTGATACAATACACGAAAAAGGGTCAGCACCTATATAAGCTACTCAGCACGAATAGAGATGAAACGAAGGGAAAACATTTCCTAACATGCCCTTGTAGCCTCTCGCTCATAAGTATGGTCGACAACATACCCATAAGCAAGACTCTACTCAGACACTGCTCCAAGACTCCTAGGACTCGAATTAGAACCTAGGGCTCTGATACCAAACTGTCACGACCCAATTTCCAAGGGCTCGTGATGGCACCTAAACAACATTTGCCTAGGCGAACCAATGAAACAAGATGCGGAAAAGAACAATAATGTGAAAAGATCATAAATGGATATATAAATATAAAAGGGTGAAGTCCAAAAGAATATATCCACAAAAGAATTGGAGCATTCTAAGAGTGACTCAATAAAGTATGAATATACATCAAAGAAATCTGAGTCCTATCTGTAAGTGACTCTGGCGGTATGCCACCACGGTCTGTGTGGTCGGCTCACCTCAATCAAAAGTCTCAGAAGCCTCGGGAACCACTAACGTCCGGGCTGCTGACTGGATGAAGGACCTGCGCACGTAGCAGAGTAAGTTATGAGCCGAAGCCCAGTAAGATCACCGACAGGCCCGCTAAGGTACCCTTGCGGGACAAGTCGCTACATGCATCATAAGCAATAACATACTATAGTAATCATACAATAAAGTAGTGAAATGACAAATAGATGTAACACATTCCATACACACAAGTAGTAACCAGAAGTCTCAAGGATTATGCCCATCCAACGTAAGGCATAGGTCAACTCAGCGGCGGTTTGGAGGTCCAATCTCTACTCCCGTGCCGACTAACCTAGACCTACGATGGACTAGCAACACCACTACTAAGTATCAACCATATACCGTGACCCGAAGTCACTATCACAATCATGAATAAGTAGACCAACGACCCGTAGTCGTTGGCTCATCTCAAATCTGTCTACGATCGCACCACACCCCCTGTCAAGTGCGTCGTATCTCAATAAATCAAGTGACCACACCACACCCCCTGTCAAGTGTGTCACATCTCAAAGATCAAGTGTCCACACCACACCCCCTGTCAAGTGTGACACATCTCATAGTATAGGCGACACCACACCCCCTGTCAAGTGTCCCTCTAACAGTATTAATATCCACGACATTAATAACAATAACAGAAATAATAACAGAAATATTAATAACGATAATATTTCACAGTCACCGTAACCCAGGTTGGTTATGCTAGCTGAACGTAAGGCGAAGGTTAACCCGACCATAGTTTGGGGGTACAATCCCTACTCCCATGTCGTCCAACCCAAGGTTACGTATAGACAGCACTACCCAACCCGGCACGTGAACAAATCAAGTACCAATATCATACAAAAGCCGGCAAAATCCTCGGCAAGACATTTATCATGACATGCCGGCAACATCCTCGGCCATGTCCCAAGTTCTTGCTATCTAAGCATGGCGTAGCAAGCGTTACTACGATATAAATTTAAGCTACCTCGACGTAGCGTTTAGACCGGCACATACCTCGGTCGAGTCACAATCTCGCTATTTATAACAAACAATAATAGCAAGTAATTCACATCATTAATCCTAACCATTGTTAGGTATATATATGCGTACATGAAGCATACTAGCATGAAGGAAGAGTCCACAAGCACAATAGAGGTCAAGTCTCACTTACCTCGAAATTCGGGCTCAAATGCCGGGAAGAATCTCCTTTCCCGCTCGCCTTGTCCGCGAAGGACTCTCCACTAGGTCTATTAAGACAAGATATAGCACATATGAGTGCTCAATTATAGCTATTTAAGCCTATAGGCATCCTAGGGTAAAAATTACCAAAATGCCCCCGGGTAGGGGCGAGCCCTAAATTTACAAAATGTACTTTTCCGGACTCCCCACGCTCCCGTGAGTCCAAAAGTACACTTAGATTCCACATGCGAGCCTTGCTCGATGTCTTTCCCCAATTCTTAAGAATCTAGGGTTCTAACCCATTTCCAAGAATCAACCCTTTGATTCTTGTGTTAATCAACATAAAGATGGATTGAAAGGGCTTACCTTAAGTGTAAGTATGATTGGGTCTTCAAGAAATACCGAAAAATCGCCTCAAGAGCTCACCAAATGATTTTTATAAGTTATGAACCGAAATGGCCTTTTATAGCAGTTTTTTTTTTTTTTTTTTGCCTCTGTGACAGCTTCTTTTGAAAAAATCATAACTTTTGATAGAAATGTCTAAATGACCTAAAACCTGTGCTATTAGAACCACAACTCAAAGGGCTACAACTTTTATGTTTTGAGTTTTTCCTAATTCCTTACGGATTGGCCGGAAAATCAGCTTTTATCCGGCTGTTTGCGCCAAAATAGAACAGAAAAGTCGCACCAGATTTTCTACTTTTTAGGGGCAAAACGGGACCCTACGAAGCTCGGAATGATCCCAAATTTTGCACACAAGCCATAAAATACTTGGGTGACATGCTCGTCAAGACGGAACTCAATTCGGACCTCCAGAACTCAAAAAGTGGGTCCCACGGCAAAGGTTCAATTTTCGACTTTCGCCAAAATAGCGAAATTTAACCAAACGACCTCGGAATCCAATTCCGAAAGTTGCTACAAGTCACAAATGACTATACGAACCTAACGGAACTTTCGGATCTCTCATCGGAGCTCATTTGCTCAAATCGAGCTCGAAAACCTCTTTTAACTCTTTTAAACTTCCGAAACGGGGACTTTATCAAAAGTCCTATCAAACGAGGTCCGTTTTCAATTTTGAAGGTTGCTACATATCATAAATGACGAGACGGACTTAACGGTGCGCTCGGATTTTCCATCGGGGTTCGTTTACTCAAAACGACCTATCGAAACCCCAAATTCCTTTCCGGAATTTCATAAACGGATCCTTTTCTCGAAAACCTATCAAACGGACTCCGTTTCGACTCAGATTTCACAGACGGGTCATAAATGACCTAAAGGAGCTTTTGGGACTGTCGACACGCAAATCGAGGTCCCAGATCCCGTAACGACTATTTGAGGGTCGTTACATGTCCAGTGCCACTGCTGCACAAAGATCAGAAACAACCCCCAACGCCATTGCAAAACACCAATAGCCATGGAAAAATGGAGAACGGGGCAGAATAAAGAAGACAGAAATAAAGAGGGATTTTTAGTGTGAAATACCTTAAGAAACGTGTAGAGGAGAGTGAGAGGAAGCCGAAAATATGGCTTTGTCGGAGAAAAATGGGATCCGCCGGAGTTGGGATTTGATAGCTCTTTCAAAGTCCAATCTACTCTGATTGGTTGGGAATTTGGGGAATATAATAGTGAAAATTAAAAGAGGGGGTCAAGGCGGTTCTATTGATGTATTTTTTGTATTTCCCGGTGGCGGAGGCCGCGTTCCATCGGTGGCTGGACGACGGGATTGTGACGGACCAGCAGTGGTGGTTTATTTCCGGCGGTAGTGAAAATTTTTGCTAGGGCTTAGCCAGCTCCTAAGAACTAAAGGGGTGTGTTTGATCAAATGAGGGGAAATGGGATTTTAAATGGTGAAAGGGATGAGTTAATATGAGCCATTGAATGAAAAGCAATCAAGGGCTAAGATAAAATCTTGGCTTGGGCGGGTCAACTGAACTGGGCTGATCCAGTCAATTGGGAAGTGGGTTGTGCATCTTTTTCTTTTTATTCTGAATTTTGGTGGCACAAACTGGCTCTTTTTAACTAAATTAAAACCATCTATAAAAAAAATACACAATTATCTTGAATTACAATCATACAAATTGTAGTATTATCATAATCAGAATGTAAAATCACGACTAAACACATGACAGGTTATTTTTGATAATTTTCATATTATTTCTTCTGAATTAATGACACATTTTAACTTAAATAAAAGACTAAAATTCTAGAAAGAATAAGAAAAGATCACAAGAAACTTAGCACAGCAATTTGAGAAAATTTTGAATTTTCGTGCCAAAATTAGGTGATTACAGCTACCCTCTTTGTCCGAGAAAACAAAGAGTTTTCGGACTAAGAAGTAATCATCAACTATTTTTGGCTCTCTTGTTCTAGCCAAGAGTTTGCAAAATAGCGACCGTACCCTAACTATAAGGCTACCTACATATCTCCCGACTAAGTAATTAGGTCAGTATAGTTCCTCACGTGTGGTAGCTAGGACTACCACATTCAAACATATACTAGGCTCCTCTAGACTCACGTGGACTTCCACAAGACGCTACTAAACATACTATGACAGAAACTAGATACTTCTAATACACTAGACTGACATTAGGCACTTAGGCTAACTGGGACTAACTCGAAATACTTCTAGACATACTTGGGACTGTTTCTATTGGTCATTAGTTGCGGGTTACAAAGAAATATGGAACTACAACATTGAAAATGAAAAAAATTACAATTCCTAAACTATATCTCCATGCATCCTAAAGGTAATGGATTGGTCACTTCTATAATTGGTTGGTCGCATCTCAATCATGATATGAGTCTCCCACTATCCAAGTGGGTCTTGACTTGAAACTTGGAATGGCCGCTCATGTATAAGCAGATCTTGACTTGAAAATGAAAATAGCCGCTTATGTTTGAGCGGAACTTGACTTGAAAGGAAATTGCTGCTTATATTTTGAGCGGATCTTGACTTAAAAATGAAAATGATCGCTATCTTTTAGCAGATCTTAACTTGAAAGAAAAGGATCGTTATTTTTAGCAGATCTTGACTTTGAAAAGGAAATGATCGCTATATTTTAGCCAAAACTGACTCGAAAAGGAAATGGTCGTTGTCTTTTAGCAAAACTGACTCGAAAAGAAAATGATCGTTGTCTTTTAGCGAAACTGAGTTGAAAAGGAAATGGTCGCTATCTTTTAGTGGAAACTGACTCGAAAAGGAAATAGTTGCTATCTTTTAGCGAAAACTGACTCAAAAAGGAAATGATCGCTATCTTTTAGCGGAAACTGACTCGAAGAGGAAATGATCGCTATATTTTAGCAAAAACTGACTCGAAAAAAAAAAATAGTTGCTATCTTTTAGGAAAACTGACTTGGAAAGGAAACTGGTCACTATCTTTTAGTAGAAACTGACATGAAAGGGAAGTAGTCGCTCTCTTTTAGCGGAAACTGATTCGAAAAGGAAATGGTTGCTATCTTTTAGCAGAAACTGACTCGAAAAGGAAGTGATCGTTGTCTTTTAGAAGAAACTGACTCGAAAAGGAAGTGGTCGATATCTTTTAGCAAAAATTGACTTGAAAAGGACGTTTCCAGTAGTTTCTACGGGAAACTGACTCGAAAATGAAGTGTTCACTATCTTATAGTGAAAATCGACTCAAAAGGGATGTGCTCGCTATCTTTTAGCGATAACTAACTCGAAAAGGAAGTGGTTGCTGTCTTTGAGTGGAGACGGGCTTAAAATATGAACTTCTGCATTATCATCGAAGGGCATGATGTTGAGGTTGACATCTTTCTGGTGGGTTACGTCTTCTCTGTTCACCCACTCTAGATGAACTCTTGTCTGGAAGCTGAAGATTTTAACTATTTCTCACATGTGACTTTGATTTGAAAGCTGCAAACTCTGATCCATTATCCAAACGGGGTCTTGCTTAAATATTGAAAACCCCAAACTTTTTTTTTTTAATTTTATTTTAAAGGTGGGTTTCGTCTAAAACTTAAAACAGCTGCTCCCGATTCGGGTGGTCCCTGTTCTTGCGGGCAACGTAGCAGATATCACACTGACTTTTTCATCGTGGCAACATAGCCCTTGAATCATGTACTTGCAAATAAGCTTGGTGGTTCTTGTTCTGCTCTTAACAGTGATTTGAGACGAACAATGTCTTGATAATGTCGATCTGTTTGTGATATCCCAACCAAAACTCTACAATACCAAAAGTTTCTCCCAATCTTTAGTCAACCCTTTTTAGACACAACATGTCGTTCCATGGTGACTTTTCATGGTACAATCTTGATGTGTCATTCTTATTGTCGAGGTGACGTGTCAGGCTCCTATTATCCAAATGAGTCCTGAAAAATGATCTGATATACTTGAGAGACATACAAACAAATTTGGCCAAACTTTCATTTTGCTCGTTTCAATATTATTAAAAGAGAGAAGTGATAAGAAACGTAAAGACGAATTAAAGAAATTCAAAGAGGAGACGTCGAATGAAAGATGTCCCTGAAAGATAGAAGAAAAAATTATTTAAAGGTGCAATGACGACCTCAATGAACATGACATACTTCTTGGAATAAAGTTTTGACCTTTCAACATGGTCTGTCCTTGATTTTGTCCCAGTTTGACAATCTAGAAGCAATTGCTTGCTTGGTCCAATCATGATGAAAGAATCAGGCATCCCTCATTCGACTAGTGGTTCCCTTTCGGGGTTTTTTCCAACTAGCCTCTCTTTTTGTTCTTTTTCCTCACAGTAGTCTTGTGGCGTCCTTTCAGGTTTTCAGCAACAAAACCACTTTTTTTTCTCTTTTTTTTCATTTTTCTTTCCTTTCGACCTCTCATCACATTCTTTCTCACCTTTCTATCTTCCCTTATCTTGAATTCTCCCAGAGGTTTCCGCTCTTATGACCATCGTTCTCTCATACCTTGGCTGCGATGATCACAACAAAATTGCAACTTCCCCGAGCAAACTCATCTTTCGATGGTACACCAATACGTGACATTCTAAAAAATCGGTCAAAAAGAACTTTATTTGGACCGTAGTATGAGATTTGGTTAGGCTAGAAAGAAAAGTTGAACATGAGAGCTCAAAAAACATCTCATGAGACGACTAGGTGAACACATCAACCTTAGAAATCATCCCTTTTAAAAATAAAATAAACTTTCGCCTCAGTTTAGTCTAAACTAGGAAATTTCTGAATTCTTCTCTTTGGTACGAAAAGGATATAAAAGCATATCATGAGACATTTGGGTAAATGTTACAATTTTTGGAATCATTTCTTTAACAAATAAAATAAACTTCTGACCCAGTTTATAAACCGAGGCTTCGATTTTCTTTGTACAAGCCGCAAACTTGGAGGCAAGTTTTGCATCAAAGTGAAATCAGGAAAATATTGTGCTTGTCCCGGTGATGACATTGAAAAAAGAACAAGGGGGATATTTGAATTTTTTCCTCAAGGTGAAGCTGAAAAGCATGACATCATTTTTTTTCTTTTCCCTGGATTGAACACAAAGAAACACACGAGTATAATAAGTTTCCCTATAAAATGAACACAAAGAAACAAAAGGAGTATTGAATTTCTCCATTTTTTTCTTTAAAAAAATAAATAAAGAAAACTTCCGCCCAGTTTAGGATAAACTGGGGCCTTTGATTTTCTTTGTACAGGCTGCAAACTTGGAGGCAAGTTTTGCGATAATATGGAACACGAAAATATAAACTTTTCATTGTTATGACCCCACCTGAATAGTTGCCTACATATCTTTTTGAGAGGAACCGAGTCAGATGCTATTTGGAAATATATAGCTATATTTTCTTAATATTTCTTTGCATTTGTATTACTTTACTCGTTCCTTTTATGTCATACATAGTTTTGCACTTATTTTTCGTAGTTGTGCTTGTAGGGCTTAAACGAGTGTAATTGAAGCAAGATTGATAAAATCGAGTAAGAAATAATGATTCGACGAGAGAAGTTGATGGACTTAACAAAATGTGGGATATGTTGTTAGAAGGCAAGGATATGGTGCAAGTTGTATATCTGTCACAGCTTCAGACTATGGAAGGCTGTTTCGCAGGTGTCACCTTTAACACAGCCTTCACTATCAAGGGTTGTTTGGCATGCGGCAATCAGAGAAAGATTTTGTAGATTTGGGCACCACTACTTTGCCAAGGCTGTACCAGAGGCTACACATTCAGAACAATATGAAGCCTGGCGACGCCAACTTTTCCAACTTAGTCTAGAAGTTGGTTTAACTTAGCCTAGTATTTTGTAAACACTACAAATATTATAACTTAGTTTTTTAAGGGAGTTGGACGTGGGGGAGGGCAGAGGAGCCCTAAATATCTTCTAAACAAGTTTTTCTTTCTCTTAGTCTTCTCGTTAATTTTGTAGTTTGTTCATTTTAGAGTTAAGGTAATTACATGAAGGTTGATGTTTGAAAGTTTATTTCTACCTATTGATTTACCATTACGGATTGTTTATTCTTTTTTTAGCCTAATTGTTTGGTTACTAGGGCACGATAATTGAACACTTTCTACGGTTTTTAAGTTGAACATGACAGAGGGAATTTATAAACACACATAAGAGATAATAGGGCTTGATTGTGAACCTAGGCATCAGGGAATCGATTTGCAGATAACATAGACATATGTCTATTTGCATTGCTTAGCAAAATATTGAGTCCTTTAATGAATGCATGTTATTTAATTCTATAGAAATATAGGCGTTAGAGTATCTTGCATAGAGTCGTGAAGAATGGACAGGTTTTCACGAATATATTTAACCTGTTAGTTAGAAATCTAGGAAATCGAGAAGTAGAATCAACTGTAAACTCAACTGAATTGTTTGTCGCTCTAACTCTGGATCGTTTCTCTCTTATTGATAACAACTCACGAATTGCTCTCAAATACTTGACTTCATTACTTGTTTCTAATTATTGTTTGCTTTTGTTAGCAGAAAAATTACAATTACTATTGAATAATCCCTGGATAGATTTTAGGAAATTGTTTACCTGAATAAAGTTGTTTACTATAGTCCTCGTGGAAACGATACTCGACTCACTACTTTATTACTTGTCGACCACGTATACTTACTTGTGCGTTTGGGAGAAACAAGTTTTTGGCGCCATTGCCGAGGACTAAATAATTGACTGTTTTTTTTTTGAATGATTTATTATTTTCTGTTCATGTTAAGTTTTTATTTTGAGTTTTTTGTGTTGTTTCAGGTAATAGGTCTTGAATGCGAAAGGAGAGAAAGGACGAACCACTTGAACCTTTTGATCCCAAACCTGAAAGGACCTTACGGAGGTTGAGAAAAGAAGCAAGAGACTGTAACACACTTTCATTAGTACTCACTTCCTTACCTATAGGAATGACAGAAGAATGAGCTTTACCTGTGTGAGATGTTGCTCTTTCCAGTTTGGTGGCAGTGGTCTCGAACATTGTTAAGCCTGAAATTACTGGACATTTTGAGATTAAGCTCGGCATTATACAACTGTTGCATGCGACTGTGCAATATGTTGGATTACTACACGAGGATCCATATCAACATATCCATAATTTCTTGGAGATTAGTGACACCTACACACCAGCAGGCGTCTCAGCTGATTATGTTCGATTAATACTCTTCCTATTTTCATTGATCAAGGTAGCAAAGAAGTGGTTAAAGGCTGAAAAGCCTAGGTTTGTTATAACTTGGGATTATTTAGCAAAGAAGTTTTTTGGCTAAATTCTATCCGCCTGCCAAAACAGCTAGAATAAGGAGTAAGATCATGTCTTTCAGACAAAGAGATTGAGAGTCTTTGTATTCAGCGTGGGAGAGATTCAAGTCACTATTGAGAGATTGCCCGCATCACAATCAGTGAGGTGTTAGCCCATACTTTCTTAGAAGGTTTGAATGCTCATACCAAGATCGTGGTGGATGCTGCTGCTGAAGGCCAAGTCTTAGCCTTGAATTTCAATGAAATATATGAATTGCTGGATAAATTTTCTCAGAGCAATCCTGATTGGCAGGGTGATTGTAGAGCTCCAAGTCAAAAAGCTGCTGGAATACTTCAATTGGATGCTTGCTCCGCGTTGACTGCAAAGATGGTTGCAATAGCTAATCAGATCAACAAGCTAGTATTGCCACCAACTCGGCAACACGTGCAACCAGTTCAACAACTGCAGCTATTCCAAGTTTTCTATGAGGTATGTGGAGAGGATCATGCTACTAAGGTTTGCCCCGCCAATTCAGAGTCAGTTTATTATGTAGGGAACCAAAATAGGTTTCAGGGAAAGAATCAGAATCAGTTCGGTAACAACTACAATCCCAATTAGCGCAATCATCCAAATTTCTCTTGGGGTGGTAACCAAGCTGCTCAAGGAAATATGAGATCTCAGAATAACTATAAGAATTCACAATCTCAGGCTCAAGCACAGCAGGCGACTAGTTCAGTTGAAAATTTGATAAAGCAGATGTTGGCGGGCCAGCAGTGAATTATAGCTGACAGTGCAGCTCTGGCACAAGCCATAAAAGATCTTACTAATGCTCAAAAACACCTGGAATGCCAAATAGGTCAGTTAGTTGGAGCACAAAATACTAGACCACATGGCGTCTTACAAAAGCGACACAGAGAAAAATCCAAAAGAATTTGTGCAAGCAATTACTCTGATGAATGGTCGAGCACTAGAAGAAGTGCCTCAAAAGCCAAGGAAGCCTGTTGGTGAACTGGAGCCGAATATTAAAAAAGAAGCTGAAAAAGTGGTAGAGAAGCAGCCCGAACTTGATACTATTATACCACCACCACCACCTTTCCCGAAGGCTTCAAAAGTAAAAAGTAGATGCAGCTTGCAAGAATTTTTGGAGATCTGAATCAGATAAAAGTCAATATTCCTTTGGAGATGTTCCAAAATACACTAAGTACATCAAGGATATCGTGGCGAATAAAAGGAGATTGACAGAGTTCGAGACAGTTGCACTTACTGAAGAGAGCAGGTCTAGAGTGAGAAGCAAACATCCCCAAAAATTAAAAGATCCTGGAAGCTTCAGTATTCCTATAAAATTGGGAAACATGAGGTTGGCCGAGCTTAATGTGACTTAGGCGCTAGCCTGAATTTAATGCTATTATCGGTGTTTCAAAAGCTAAGCCTTGGTGAACCAAGACCAACCACAGTGACCCTACAGTTAGCTGACAAATCTTTGAAATGTCCCGAGGGAGTTATTGAAGATGTTCTTGTGCAAGTAGGACAATGTATCCTTCATATTGATTTTATTATTTTAGATTATGAGGCCGACCAAGAAGTTCCTCTCATCTTGGGAAGAGGATTTTTTGCTACTGCTGATGCTGTGATTCGAGTTAGAGTAGGGAAGATGGTCATGAGGGTGAATGGCGAAGAAGCTGTGTTTAATGTGTTCTGGGCTACTCAACTTCTATCACATTATAATGAGTTTTCTATGGTACTGCATCTGCAAATTTTACTTTTGGCTTCTAATGATGATCCTCTTGAAAGAACATTAATGTATGAAGATGATATGCTAAATGATGAGGAATCTGAGGAATGCTTGGAGATTCTCAACATGGAGTGTCAATATGTCCCAGGGTGGAAGAAGTTTGAGGAGCTTGATGGACCGCTGCCATTATCTCCTCCTAAACCGTCTATTGAGGAAGCTCCTGTTCTTGAACTTAAACTTTTACCTGCTCATTTATGTTATGCTTACTTGGATAAGGGTAACACCTTGCCCGTAATTATTCTTTGTTGTCTAATGTAGAGGTTGAAAAGGTTCTAAGGATGTTGCGAGAACACAAGAGGGCAATTGGATAGACCATCGCGGATATTAGATGGATTAGTTGTTCTTTTTGTATGCATAAAATCTTATTGGAGTAAGGCCACAAGCCAAGTGTCGAGAACCAAAGAAGGCTAAATCCCGTCATGAAGAAGGAAGTTATCAAGTGGCTTTATCCTGGAATTATTTTTCCAATCTCTGACAGTAATTGGGTGAGTCCAATCCAATGTGTTCCAAAGAAGGGAGGCATGACGGTTATGACGAATGAGCAGAATGAGTTGATTACTACAAGAATAGTCACAGGGTAGCGAATTTGCATTGATTATAGAAAATTAAACAAAGCCACTAGAAAAAATCACTTTCCACTTCCTTTCATCGATCAGATGTTGGATAGGCTAGCCTAGCATGAATATTATTGTTTCTTAGATGGGTACCCGGGCTACAACTAGATTGTAATAGCATCTGAATATTAGGAAAAGACGGCGTTTACATGCTCTTATGGAACCTATGCTTTTAGAAGGATGTTGTTTGGACTATGTAATGCGCCTAGGACCTTTCAGAGATGCATGATGGCTATTTTCACTGACATGGTGGAAAAATCTGTTGAGGTATTTATGGATGACTTCTCAGTTTTTGGTGATTCTTTTGATGAGTGCTTGAGGAACTTAGATGCCATGCTTAGCCGTTGTGAAGCAATGAACTTGGTACTTAACTGGGAAAAGTGCCACTTTATGGCTCAAGAAGGCATTGTACTTGGGCATAAAGTGTCAAAGTAGGGGATTGAGGTTGATAAAACAAAGGTTGAAGCAGTTGAGAAATTTCCATCACTTATCTCTATCAAGGGCGCGTGTAGCTTCTTGGGATATTCGGGGTTCTATTGGTGATTCTATAAGGATTTTTCGAAGATTGAAAATCCCATGTGCAAATTGTTAGAGAAGGATGCAAAGTTTGAATTCGATGATGCCTGTCTGAAGGTGTTTGAAGAGCTGAAAAAGAGGTTGGTGACTGCACCAAGTATTATTGCTCCTAATTGGTGTCTACCATTTGAGTTGATGAGTGACATGAGTGACATAGTTGTTGGGGCTATTCTTTGGCAGAGAAATGGTAGAATTTTTCATTCTATATACTATGCAAGCAAGACCCTCGATGCTGCTCAATCTAACTACACTAAAACCGAGAAGGAATTGTTGGCTGTTGTTTATGCTTTTGAGAAATTCATATCTTACTTGGTTGGTACTCGGTTTATGTCTATAGTGACCATGTCGTAATCCGGTATTTGTGTGAGAAAAAGGATTCCAAGCTGAGACTGATTCGTTGGGTTCTTCTACTCTAAGAATTTGATGTGGAGATCCGAGATCAAAAAGGGACCGAGAATCAAGTGGTCGATCACTTGTCGAGGTTGGAAGATAGAAAACATGTAGATGAAGGGCCTGAGATAAATGAAGTTTTTCCAAATGAGCAACTTTTTGCTCTACAGGTAGCCGAAGTACCATGGTATGTCGATATTGTGAACTTAATGATGAGTAATGTTTATCCACCTGATGCTACAACTGAGCAGAGAAGGAAACTCCTCTACTAGAGCAGATTTTATGTCTGGGATGAGCCGTACTTATATAAAATTGGCCCAGATCTGTTGGCGAGGAGATGTATTCCAAGAGAAGAAGTTGAGTCTATGTTGCAAAGTTGCCATTCCTCCCCTTATGGTGGCTATTATAGTGGTGATTGAACAGCTGCGAAGGTGCTTCACTTGGGGATCTTTTGGCCCACTCTATTCAAGTACGCTCATGCTTTTATTAGAGAGTGTGATCGCTACCAAAGAACTGGTAATATCTCAAGCCATCACGAGATGCCTATGAGTAACATCCTAGAGATCTAGTTGTTTGATTATTGGGGAATTGATTTTATGGGTCCGTTTCCACTTTTCAATGGCAACAAATATGTTCTTATGGCAGTCGACAATGTATCAAATTGGGTGGAGGCTGTTGCACTTCCGACCAATGATGCGAGTGTGGTGGCCAAGTTTTTGAAGAAAAATATTTTTACTCGCTTTGGAACACCACGGGATATCATCAGTGATGAAGGTACGCATTTTTGCAACCGATTGTTCAATAAACTTTTGGCTAAGTATGGGGCGCGTTACAAGGTAGCCACAACTTATCACTCCCAAAGTGGAGGTGTCGAATAGACAGATGAAGCAGATCCTTGAGAAAATTATTAGCGCTTCAAGGAAAGATTGGTCTATGAAGCTTGACGATGCTCTTTAGGCCTGTAGAATGACATTTAAAATGCCTATTGGAACCTCTCCATATAGGCTTATGGTAAGGCCTGTCACTTGCTTGTTGAATTAGAACATAAGGCGTATTGGACAATTAAAAAGCTCAATTTGGATAAGGACTTAGCGGGCGAGAAGAGTATGCTTTAATTGCACGAGCTAGATGAGTTCCGTTTCCACGTGCATGAGAGTGCAAAATTATATAAGGAACGGATGAAAAGATGGCATGATAAACATATTGAGCATCGAGTCGGGCCAACTGGTGTTGTTATTCAATTATAGGTTGAAGCTTTTTCCTGGGAAGTTGAAATCTAGATGGTCAGATCCCTTTGAGGTGGTTCGTGTTACTGGGCATGGAGCAGTTGAGTTGAGAGCCACAGATTTCGAGAAGACATTCTTGGTGAATGGGCGCCAAGAATGGGCAAAGAGTTAAGCGCTATTAGGGAGGTTTGGTGGATCGTCATACCTCCATCACATTGTTGACACCCAATTTTGTCCCTCCTATTTTCAAAATCAATATTTTTTCGAATTTTACACACAATCGTGTATCCACTCTTGCCCTGCCCACTTCTTTCAAATTACATTCTCATAATAGGAAAATCGAGGCCATTTTCAAAAATGTCGTCTCGAATCATAGCTATTTTTACGATTTCACAATTATTTCCATTTTGACAAAATTATCCAAAATTGTTTTAAAATCCCAAAATTACCATTTTATGCATTTCTTAGCCTTCCTAACATTTTAAAAATTAATTTTCTAATTTTTCTATATTTTTAAATCCATTTTATACAATTTTTATACCTATTTATACATACGTATATATATATATATATATATATATATATATATATGAAAACACACACACACACACATACACGTATATGCACACATTACACATCAGCTTATTTTGCCACCTCTGCACCTACATGTCTAAATCCCGGCCGTCCACGTAATGGATCCAACAGCAGGATCAAATCCTCAATCCTATTCACCAAACAATCCCCAAACGAACCCCTAAACCCACACGACCCTTACCATTTCCCCCATCTGATCCTAGAGCTACTCTCTCTCTCTCTTCTCTTGGCGAAATAAATCTCCACCCTTTGTCGGTCTCTTTTCCAGCCATTTTACTAGGAAAAAATTAGGGAAAATAGTGTCATCGTGTTCCCCTTGTCGTCCGCTACAAAACCCATACAGTTTTGATGACGTTTGGGCAAGGGCGAGATTTGACCTTTTGTGACTGTGTCACCACCGCCGGGAGATGACTCCGGCGGGGTTCAGGGCGTCGATTTAGAGATGTTATCGCTTAAGCGGGGTAAAAAACCCCATGCGAAGTTGAAATCTATAACGGGTCTTGATTGACCCGATTCTGGTAAGCGGGTAATCTTATCTTCTCTTGATTTTGTGAAACCTGTGTGACACTATACATAAAATCTCCTATGTTTCTCTGTGAATTAACAGGATTATAATTTTCACTTGTTAATTAATTGATTTGCATGACTTACAACCTCTATGAATTGTTGATTGTTTAGACATCACAGTGAGCCTGTTTACACTTTGGTTTTGACACGTTAGGGCTAAACTCTGTGTTATCTCCTTTGAATCTAAAGCTTAGAACTGCATTTGTTTGTTTGAATTGGTTGAATCATCCTACTGTGCATTTCTTGTGTAAATTCATGACTTATCTAATTAAAATCTGAACTGGTGGATTAATTTACAGGATTCAAGGGATTTTGGTTGATGTTGATTTGAATCTGTGAGTAGAGTTTAGAAGGAAATTAGCATGATCATTGATATTTGTATTTTTTGAAATCTGTCAAGGATCAAACCTATTTAGGATGGGATTTGGGAACCTAGACTAGGTTAAGCTTAATGGGAGGGGTTCCAAATCAATTTAGGATTGATATGCCTTAGAATTGGGGACTGATTGTTCTATTTTTGGAAGGGTACTCAAATTTGTCCCTTGTTATTCTTGGAAGAATATATTTCATTGCCTTATGAGAACTTTTACCCGTTGATCTTCAAACCCCTACTCGTCACCTATATAAACTCTTCTCTTTTCAACTAGAAGGACAAGTTTATGAGCACTAAAAATTCAGAGACACACACTGGTATATTTAACAAAATTCTGCATCGCTTTTGGTATTCAGTTCTTCTTGTTTATTTGCTTCCCTCGAAGGATCACTACTGCTTGTGTTGAGTACCGGTCCTGCTTGTGTTGAGTACTGGTCTTTCACCCACTATCATTTATTACATCTATGTGTTTGCCTTGCATATGCTTATCCAGTTCCTGCTTTACTTGAACCACTTGTATGCTTGTGTTTTGCCATGGTTCTGGGTAATCTGATAATCCTAAGAAATTCCAGCACATTTAAAATCATGCCTATGTTTACTAAGGAGATGTAGTTTAAAATGGTAAGGCTGCTACTCACTCTCTGATAACCTGTGACATCTATGTGCATATGAGTCTGCCCAGCATGCTCTTACTCTGTCTCTGCTTAAATTGTTGGCACTTTACTTTGCTTTGGGTCTGGGAAGTTCTGTCTAAACCTAAAAGAACTTCTGCATCCCTATGATCAATAAGAATCATGACAGTTCAATACAAAGGGTTATGATTCCCTGCATGGTTTACCTTGACTTGAACTGCTGCTGTCTAAGGCCACTCTGGTATAACTAGGCTGCTTATTTCTTGCTTAATGACTGGGCTTAGTTCATGGCCTTGCTGACCCCTTTATCTGCAGCTTATGCAAAGGTAACTGCAGGGGCTAAACTAGGTTTTAGTTACACCCCTTTAATGTGTTTGAAAGCTGGGGAGAAACTCCTTTCTTCTCTGACTAAAACTATGCTTGAATAAACTGTTTAAGTGCAGAGTACTACTGGACCTTTGCTTTATCTTTATGATTTCCCTTTAGAGACTGTCCCGGTTTATGTACATTCTAGGATTCCCTGCTTGTACACATTAAAACAGGGGCTTACAGTATGTGTATAGCCATCCAGAGGCTTATCTCTTAACCCGTTACTCATATGTGTTGCAAAGCATGACATTTATGACCCTGCACAAGCATTCTTTGCTATTGAAACTGACAGTTGCATGCTATTTCTTTAAACTACATGATCTGTAAGCGACAACACTGCATTAGGCTTGAAATATTGTGAACTCACTTTTTTAATCTAAAAATCACTTGACATGGGCCATTTACGTTATTTGAGTCTGAATTGAACTACTTCTGAAAAGTAGAATCTGCCCCTATTTGGTATAAATGATCTGGGCCTTAGAACGTTTTCAAAAAGAGGTCTTTTATGTGCATAAATCAATTTTGACCACTACTTATGCCCTTATACACTAATCTAATTGTGTATAGGGGTGTATTAAGTATTTGGGGGTCGATTATACGCTTTAAGCTATATTTTAAAGTATAGCCATCATTTAGATCATGTATTTGCATGTGTATACCTGTATATATTATTATGTGTTACAGCCCTTGGTTGCGTTTTATGTGCTTTTGTGAACCCGTTTTGATTGGGAGGCAACCCAATTTTGATTGTTTTAGTAGTTTTCAATTATGTAGTATTATATTGTCATTTTTTTAGGGCTTGAGATGATGGAAATTTGAGTAAAAAACTTGGAGACAACTTACAGCAAACATAGCAGGGAAGTAGACTGAATATCTTTAAAAGATTACAAGATGATGTTGCTTGGTTGAAAGAAGCTGAATTGAAGTGCAGTATCAAGTCTAGAGAAAAATACATGTCTGGATTAAAGGCTGTATCCCAGGCGTCCCTTGTAGTATAGCTTTATGGGAGCCTGAACACTTAAATAATTTTTGGCATAGAATTGAGCGTGAGTTGTGTCATAAGCGTCGCCTGAAGCACAGCCTGTACAAAACATTAGGCTCCAAAATTGGCCATGATTTTTACAGGCGTCGCCTACAGGACCGCTTCAGGTAAGTTTAAACAAATTTTTGGATCAACCCGGTTCCGACCCGTTGACCCGCGAAAATTAAACATAAAAATAGACTCCCTTTCTCTCTTCCCCTGGGTTTAAACACATAAAATAGAGAAAACAAACAGCAAGCAAAACATATAACGCGTCTTCCACAACTGAGTTCAATTAAATCCATCTCCTTCAATCCTAACAACTACTCTGGAAAGTCTATTCCTCTTTGCCCTTTGCAACTGCTGCTGGTACAGTTTAACAGTCTCGTCTGCCCTTCCCCTTAGTCACAGTTTTTCTTATGGTGTTTGTAAATTAAACGAACCCTTATTGGGTTATGTTGAAATGTTGAACTCGTGTTGGTTTATACTGGTATCTGTATAGTGATCTCCTATGAAAAATTGAGAGGGTTCTTTCCCTCTAAATACCTATGAAACCGCAGTTTAAAAGCAATGCGCACAACGTGTTTGATGTAATACCACAGTGAATAAAAGCTAAATTTTGTGAATTCTTGAGTAGGAGAGTTACATAAGGCATGAACTGAATAACATGATGCCTGAATGATTGAATTGATGGATTTTGATGCTAAACTTGACTTGATGATGCAGCCCGTGTCCGTGCTGATCAAATGTTCCACCCATTGAGGCTAGTGACACGAAGCCGTGTCCGTGCTCATCAAGTGTTCCACCCATCGAGGCTAGTGACAAGAAGCCAAGCCAAGCTTCTGCATGATATTCACATCCAGCTGGCATGGCCAGGAGAAAGTGTTCGCAAGCTAAGTGGCCGAGCTCGAGATATGAAAGCTACATCTGCAAGCTCGAACCCAAGAATGGAAGTAACCGAATACTAATCTTTTATGCCGATCGATGAGCGACCGAAGGGCTACAACTATGCCCGAGGTAATAGAGCGTCTATTTCATTGTGCCAAGGCTGAGCGACCGAACACAAGTCAAGAGTGCCCGAACACATCACTTCGGGCCTGTGTGGCCTTGTTTTATTGGTCGAGAAGCCACCGAGGCTGACTATCCGGAAATATTTCTTGTGGTTCGTAGGAACTTAAGCACTATAAACCTAGAAGAAGAGGACAACCATAGAGAAATCTCTTGGATTCGAGGTGTCGGGTGAAAGGAAAAGTGTGTTTGATGATTATTGATTCGGGTAGTGCAAATGTGGTGAGCCAAACCTTAGTTTTACAACTGCGACTGCCTACATTAAAACACCCTCATCCATATCGGTTGCAATGGTTAAACGAATATGGAGAACTGAAAGTTGTCAAGCAGGTGTGGATCAAGTTCAAATTGGGAACTTATCAAGATGAGATGATGTTCGATGTGATTCTGATGCAAGCTTTTCATCTACTGTTAGGGCGACCATGGCGGTATGATAGGTCGGTTATAGCGAACGATCCAACACTTACACTGCTATGCTCGGTGGGGAGAGTTTCATTCTCAAACCTTTGTCTCTAAAACAAGTCAGTAATGACTATAAATGGATGAAGGAGCTCAAAGAAGCGGTCAAAGCTAAGTCTCTAATGAGGACACAAATTGTGGCCGAGGACAAAGAGACACCGCCCGTGGCAGGTAATATTTGTGCAATTATACGGCTGGGTGAGTGCCTTCGAGGTAATGACCGAGGCAAGCTGCTGATTTGCTTTGTGAACAAGGGTATCCTCTTGAACTCTAATGATGATTTCACATACGATAACCCTTTGCCTAGTGCTGTACAAAGTGATTTGCAGGACTCCGAGGACATGTTTCCTGAAGAAATGCCAGGTGGATTGCCTCTGTTGAGAGGAATCGAGCACCAAATTCACTTCATCCCTGGGTCTCAAATCCCCAACAAACTAGCCTATAAGTGTAATCCCAAAGACACTAAAGAGCTCCAGCGGTAGGTGGATGAATTGCTGAACAAAGGACTGGTTCGAGAGAGCTTGAGTCCATGCGCCGTTCCTGTTATACTTGTCCCAAAGATGGATAGAACATGGCGAATGTGTGTTAATTGTCGAGCAGTCAACAAGATAACGGTAAAGCATCATCTTCCTATATTACTCGATTATATGACATGCTTGATGAATTGAGTGGTTCTTCTTGCTTTTCAAAGATAGACCTCAGGTTCGGTTATCACCAAATTCGAATAAAACTGGGTGATGAGTGGGAAACTGCATTCAAGACCAAATTCGGTCTCTATGAATGGTTAGTGATGCTGTTTGGCCTCTCTAACACCCCTAGCACTTTCATGCGATTGATGAACCATGTGCTTAAACCGTTTATAAATAATTTGTTGTGTATTTCGATGACATACTTGTTTATAGTAAATCTGTGGATGAACATGTTAAACACTTAAGGCTTGTGCTTGATACACTTAGAAGTGAGAAATTGTATGCTAATTTCAAGAAGTGTGCCTTTTGTGTCGAGCATGTAGTCTTTCATAGATTTGTTGTGAGTGCTAGTAGTGTTGAAGTCAATGAGTCTAAAGTCGAAGCAATTAGAGATTGGCCAACCCCTACTTCTGTGACTCAAGTTCGTAGTTTTCATGGGTTAGCTAGTTTTTATCGAAGGTTTGTCCATGACTTTAGCACCTTGGCAGCTCCCTTAACCGAGCTGGTAAAGAAAGACCATCCATTTGTGTGGGGAGTGTCCCAAGAGAGGGCTTTCCAAGAGTTGAAATGGAGGCTAAGCTCTACCCCATTATTGCAACTCCCTGACTTCGGCAAATCGTTCGAGGTTGAATGTGATGCTTTCCAAAGTTAGGATCGAAGGAGTGCTTATGCAAGAATCGAAGCCGATCGCTTACTACAGCAAAAAGCTTAAGGGTCCAGCCTTGAACTACTCTACGTATGACAAGGAATTGTATGCCCTCGTTCGAGCACTCGCTCGTTGGCAAAATTATCTATGGCCCTATGAGTTTGTGATTAGAAGTGATCATGAATCTTAGAAACACGTCCAAGGCCAAGAGAAGTTGAACCGGTGGTATGAAAAATGTGTTGAATTCATTGAGAGCTTTCCCTATATAATTCATGACAAAAAAGGGTAAAGACAATGTCGCGGCCGATGTGGTGTCGAGGAAGTTCGCCTTAGCGACGGCTCTCGCTTCGAGATTAATGGGATTTGAAAGCATCAAGCTGATGTATGAGCACGATCTCAAGATTAAGAGTGTCCGTGATGCTATCTTGAATGGTTGAAGGGTAGAAGAGTATCAGTGGCACGATAGATATCTTTTTAAGAATTGGAGAGTTTCTGTGCCCGTGTCATCATGGAGAGAGCTTTTGGTTCGAGAAGCTCACTCCAGGGGCTTAATGGGATACTTCGGTGTCGACGAAACTCTTGGTATCTTAACCGAGTAGTTTCACTGGCCCAAAATGCGAAGAGATGTTGAAAATCATTGCAATGCCTGTCCGGATTGCAAGAAAGCTAAATCGAGGTCCAACCCTCATGGTTTGTACACTCCATTACATGTACCTGATCGGCCGTGGGATGATATATCCATGGATTTTGTTATGGGGTTTTCGAGGTCTGGGGGTGGACATGATAGCATCTTTGTCGTAGTCGACCGTTTTTTCAAAATGGTTCACTTTATTCCATGCAAGAAATGTGATGATGCACAACATATAGCTACTTTTGTTATTTCTCATGTGTTGAAATTTTATGGTGTGCCTCGTACCATTGTGACTAACCGAGACTCAAAATTCTTGAGTCCTTTTTGGAAGTGTCTGTTACAAATTTACTATTCTGAATGTCTCACCATCCTCAAACCGATGGCCATACCGAGGTAGTCAACCGAACCTTGGGAGCGCTGCTTCAAGCTATGACCAAAAGTAATGCTAGAAATTAGGCTGACCGTTTGCCCGTGATGGAATTTGTAGAGAACCTTACTGTGCATCAAATGATTGGAATGACTCCGTTTGAGAGTGTGTATGATTTTAACCCTTTGATTCCACTTGATTAACCCCGTTGGCTCGAGATATTGTTATTGATTTTGAAGGTAAACGCCGAGCTACTGCTTTGCTCAAGCTACATGCCAAAGTGAAGAAGAATCTTTAGGAAGCTTATACCAAAGTATCCTTGAAGAAAAACAAGGGGCGAAAGAAGTTGGAATTAAAGAAGGGAGATTGGGTTTGGGTTCACTTCAGAAAAGAGATGTTCCCGAACCAAAGGAAAGGGAAGTTGTCTCTGGGAGAGGATGGTCCGTTCTAAGTATTGAACAAGATCAACAATAATGCATATGTGATCGACCTCCCAGGTACGTATAATGTATCCAACACCTTTAATATTGCCGACTTAACTCCTTGTGTTGTAGGTCAAGCACCGAAGACTGAAGAGGGCTCGATTTTGAGAAAAAAATCTTCTCAAGAAGGGGAGGATGATGTAACACGTGTCCGTACTGATCAAGTGTTCCAACCATCGAGGCTGGTGACATGAAGTCGTGTCCGTGCTGATTGAGTGTTCCACACATCGAGGTTAGTGACACGAAGCCAAGCCAAGCTTCTGCATGATGTTCACATCTAGCCGGCGTGTCCAGGAGAAAGCGACCATTCGGAAGCTGACTGGCTGAGCTCGAGATATGAAAGCTACATCTGCAAGCTCGAGCCCAAAAATAGAAGTGACCGAATGCTGATCATTCACGTCGATCGATGAGCGACCGAAGGGCTATAACGGTGCCCGAGGCAAGAGAGCGTCTGTTTTATTGTGACAAGGCTGAGCGATCGAACACAAGTCAAGAGCGCCCGAGCACATCACTTCGGCCCTGCGTGGCCTTGTTTTATTGGTCGAATGTGACCATTTACTAGCTTACCCTTGGGATGTATATATAAATCCCTTAGCATAGTTCATCTTAGATACCATATTTTTGATATTGAATGTAGGGTTATTACTATACCCGAGGGGTGTCGCTTACTTAATTAGGATTCTAAGCTTCGACTTTGTGGGTGCAGGTGCAATGGTGAAAAGGAAACAAAAATCCTCCTCCTTAGCTGCTCCTGCTTCCACAAGACCAAAAATAGGTGGAGCTTCGACTAGTCGGGCTAAAAAGAGTCAAGCAAAGAGCAAGGCACCACCAAAAGTGCCAAGAAGGGTTGTTCCTATTCCAAAGCCAGGGAAGACAAAGTTTGGTCTGCCATTTGTGAAGAAAATGGAAAGCCAAGCTTGGTACAAAAATGTTAAGTTGTCGGGCTACATTTCGGAACATGCTACAGATGAAAAGAAGTTGGTCAAGAAGTATCGAGTGATAAGAGATGCAATTCATGGGATGAAGTAGGACTCGGTATTTGGGAGTCCAGGGCATGCAAATCTGATCTTGTAACAAAATTTTATGCTAATTGGGACCCGAAAGAAGCATGGTAAGATGATGACATGGTACAGGCTCGAGGCTATAAAGTGAGGTTGAATGCCACTGCCCTGTGCAAATTTTTAGGGATGGATGATCATGACATTGAGGAGCTAAGAGACTTCATTCAACAGCCTGATTACAAGGCTATGGGAGATACTCTATGTGGTGAGTATTCTGCACATAGGTGGGAACGCTCAGAGAAAACGGTAACGTACAAGAGTATGTTGTTTTTGAAATTTCAAAAGAAAGCCTGTGTGTGGATGAGATTGATAAATGCTCACATTCAACCATCCGAAAACTTCTCTGGTGTGACCAAGACGAGAGCCTGCATGATTTACTTCATCATGGTGGGGAGGTTGGTAAACATTGGATATTACATGCTTAAAGTGATGAGGAAAGCACGCCTCAAAAAGAAGTGTAACGGTTGTTTTTTCTATAATATTCTCGCCAAATACTTAGAGAATGAGGGGTGCCTATTGATGAGATTGTTTATCATATTGTCCTTGATATGGAAAAGAAGTATGATATCGTAGCGGTGCAAGGTCTTGTTGCTAGTGCCCCAACCAAATCCACCGCGGATGAGTGGCGTGAAACAGACGCCAATCTGTCAGCCCATAAATACTTGATGATAGAATTTTTGGTGAAGGAAGCAGGGATGGATATGCAGGCACTTGATAGCGCTGTTCCTTTGTTGGATTCGTCCAAGCGACTATTGGGCATGACTCATAAAGTCGCGGTGCCCCCTGAGGAGGATGAGAACATAGACTTAGATAGTGGATCAAGACAAGAGTAGTGACGAAGTAGAGGGTAGCAATAAGGAAGAGGAGGAGGAGGCGCGCACTCCACCACACCGGCCTGGAGGCTCCTTGAGAAGTAAGGTAGTTGTTCCTACTACTGCATCTGTGGTTGCTGATGATGACACTCCCGAGCATGCTGGACGGGAGGGTCCAGATGAGGATGCGACGGCTTAGCCATTTGACCTTCAAGGAAGTTCCTTTACCTATTATACTCTATTTTTATCGCACTAAGGACATTGCTCTGTTTAAGTGTTTGGTGAGGGAATTCTCGAATTTTTGAGGTTATGAATGAATGTACCATTAGGAATTTCTTTAATGCATATTTTTATTTTTGTCACTTGACTTTATTTTTATTTGTTTCTTGCTTTAATATGAATAAAATTAGAAAACTAATGAAAAATTCCAAAAAGATTTTATTTTCAATTTTAATTAGTGGTACATGTCATCCGGCCCATGTTTTCTCTTATGGCCTCGATTTTTTACCATGGGTAGACCTTTGAACCGAATAATTTTTTACTTTTAGTAGTAGTGTAGTATTAGTAGTAAAATATTTTAGGAAAAATGATAGAACGCTAGGTGCCTTTCGTTTGTTTGATACCAATGGATTTGGACTTGCACATTTGCTATTTGTGAATCTTTTTTGGTCTTAAAATTTTGATGCATGCCTAAAAGAAAAGTGGAATGACCTTCTTGAGACGCATAAGTTCAACTAATTGACTCTTGTGTTAACCATTGTTCTTTATTGCTTAATTTTTAAAGCTGCACCCTATTTGATTAAACCGAGAGTTGGAATGGAACCGTCTTGAGTAAGCTATGTATCATGTGTGATGTGAGGTATTTAGTTGTGTTCAGTGCTTGCATATTGATGTCTAGAACTTGCCCCGTGTGTGTTCAAAGCTAGGTTTGCTCTAGTCGGAGATGATACAGACGTTTCTTTGATAAGCCCTTTTAGCTTTGACTAGCATACCCTTGTCGACACCCATTTTTCTCTGCACCGGTTAAGGTTCGAAATAGGGCTCGACTTATTGGAACTCACGGGTAAAGAGTTGGAGTCGCCACCTAACATATTTTTTAACTAGGCGTATTAGGGCACCTTGTTACAAGCTAAATCTGAAGACAAGCAAGAAATCGGATACAACAAGAACACGACGCGGAAACGATAAGATAAAGAGGTGGAAGCAATAAAGAAACCAAGATAACAAGAAATCGGGGATGGGGGAGAACAGAAATAGAAGAAAGAATGGATAATCCGAATCAAATCATGATTGATTATCCAAGGGAGAAAATGAAACTTGAACCTAACAAGGATTCATACTAGGGATGAAATCCATTCGGTTCCAAGCCATAGAAGGCATACACGAAGCATCGGGCTTCAACAAGAATGGCTCGGCCAATTCTATCTCTATTCTCTCAATTCAATATCAACTAAAAACTATCTCTAATGAGCTATGCTAGGAGTTTATATAGACAACAATAAAAAGGGCAAAATAGTAAAATGGTCACAGGTGACCAATGAGATAAAGCCACACAGGGCTGGAGCAGTTTTATGTGTTTGGCAGCTCAGCTCGAACACATTGGATTCAGACGCTTGTTTGCCTCGATCACAATTGGAATCGAACGCTCTCCTGCCTCGGGCACATTTGTAGCCCTTCGATCGATTCACTATTCGGCATCGTTCTTCCTTGGTTCGGTTGCCTTTCAGCTTCGGGCTAGAGCTTGTCATCTCTTCCTTCGGACTCAAACTTGATCGTTGAGCTTTCATGAGTTGTGCTCGGTCTCACAGCTTCCGAAGTCAGAATCAGCAACGGTCGCTTGTTGACAGTTCGGTGGATTTCCATCATTGTTGCTCGGCGAGGCAGCCTTTGATATATTCAATTCCGGCCACACTGTTTGATCGTGGGCGTCACCTGACTCCTCGGTGGACTAGCTTGATGAATCGAACAGGTGAGCCTGGTTCGTATTGCATCATCCTCCCCTTTTGAAAGGATTTTGTCCTCGAAATCAACCAGACAAGACCTGCAAACAAGACAAAGACAAACAAAGCTTCCTACTTCAAGAGTAGGTTAGTGTTCAAAAGTGTGGAAAACACACTCTTATGATAGAGCCAAGAATCAATAATGATCACGAAAATTATGTCCCCGAAGGAAACAGCAAGTTCTTGGCTCAAAAAGGAATTGTACCGAACATATAAGTACACGAAGAGATCAATAGGACACTTTATATGCAATATGTAGCGATCAAAGGCCCTATCACCGCTAAACTGATAGTCAACACACCGAGCCCTCAATTCACTTTTATCACCATGGGGCTTATGGACTTCGGTATGCACAATACTCGAGGTGTGATCAACATGTGGGATGGAGTAAGTAAAATGATTGACTCGACAACTAACATCGATTACTCCACTCCACTTCTTTAAAGCAATCTTCTTCACACCAAGAGGTAGTTTGTCACCTCCAAAATTACCTCCAAGACAATCCTTCTCATCAGACAAGCTTCTGAAGAAGGTCTCAAATAATGGATTATATACGGGGTTAAGCTTTTCAAACCGAGGTGGTTCTCCTCGAGTCGGATGCACATCACCACTTCCTTCGAACAAAGGATTAATGAAACCAAGTTCACTATCCATCAAAGGTGCATCCAAACCAAGGTCATCATCCACACTTGAGGAGTCATCGAATATAATTCGATCCAACTCATCCACTAAGGACTCCTCAAGGGTATCCTCATCCTCACTACAACACATAGATCCACCATAGACAATAATCTCAACAAGGGCATGATCAATAACTCATTATTCCCTTTATCAAAGATTGGTGGTGTGTCATAACAAGGGTCACAAACAAGGTCAACTATAACTTCATTACTAAAGAGAGGTTCAGTGAAGATCGAGCTCACACCATGATGTGGCTTATCGATCCTCTCAACTAGTGGTTCATTCTCACTCACAAGTTGACCATTCGATTCTACACTAGTTGCAAACACATTGTAATTATACAAATCATCAACTAGCATAGAGTTTTCACAAGCAATTTCACAAGACAAGGAGTATCATGCTCACGGGGAGGAAATCGAACACTTACATCGGAGTGGCCTTCGGTCTCTCTCACTGCCTCCGAAGTGTCATAAGTAGTTTCCTCACCGTGGAGCTCACATGAATGATTTTCTTCACCTTGTCTATCTACTTTGGGACATGGTTGAGGCTCTTTCGGTTTGCCTCCAAGAGTACGTACATAAGAATTCAAGCAAGTAGAAGAAAAAGATAAAGGGTTAAGGTTAGAATAAGGGGTGTCCTCACTCTCAATGATTAATTTTCCCTCTTTCTTTTCCCTCATTTTCTTTCAAGGTCAGGTATGGGTTCGGGTGGTGACAACTCACTCACATCACTCAATACAACCTATCATTTTTCCTCTCGAGAGTTGTCACCGGTCACTCCCTTACTCCTCTCGATCTTTTGTCTCTCATATTCGGGTGAATTGGGTCGGGGCCCAAGAATACCCATAGCTAGAGTATGTGGACTTTTAACATCGACCCAATGTCTAGGACTCGAAGACTCATCTACCGAGGTCTCCTCTTTTGTTGTCGGTGAACCACTTGGCTTCAGAACTGGTGGCTTCGGGTTCACAATATTGACTTTGGTCGACTCTTTTCTTGCACTTGTCCCACTGCTCCTTGTAGTCGTAGGACTCTTTGATGGCACTCTTTCGCTTACAAAATGGAGTTCTTGCTCGTTTCTTCTTTGCACTGACAAAGAGGATGTGTTCGAAGGTGGCTTGATTATTACCTCGCAAGGTTTAAAGTCATAAGTCCTTAGTCCCTTGTGCATTATATACCTATCCTTCGTGCTATCATACTGCACTCTCTTACCTTGCAACCATGGATCACCTAATCAAATTGAAATACGTTTCATGGAATAAACATCACACCTAACATAACTATTGTAATCCCATGAGATATGAACACTCTAGCCTCAACGGTAACCCAAACACCTTGATACTCATAAGGATGTTTCAATTGATGGCATGGTATCTTTAGTCTATTAACCAAAGATGTGTCGATACAGTTAGCATTGGTTCCTCTAATTTTGAGCACAAATTCTCCTTTTCTCTGTACCTCAACAGCGAACCTTTCTATACCCAAGTCTTGCACCGACACATCCAAGAGAGGGCTTGAATGTCCATAAATTTTGAAACCATCAACTGGGGTTTATCCCTCCACTAGTGGCAACACCACTAGGATAACTCCCACTTCCTTTCACTCTTCCAACATTAGAAGTATTTTTCAAAGTCGAGGAAGGAGTTTTAGCATGGAACCCGTAAGAGCTACTCCTCAAAGAAAGAGTTCGGTAGTAACCTCCTCTACCCCCCCCCCCCTCCCCGGGTCCACAACCACCAGTGCTCCTCGAGCCACCCTTCCCATTGGAATCGGAAGCATTGAATCATGTGTCACGACTCAAAGTTGCAAGTCTCCCTCTTCCCACGGAACAACCTCCACCACCTCCTCCCATCCCGATGGAAGGAGTTCTACTACTCCCCTGTGCTCCATACGAGACACCAGAGGAAGATGACATCGAATGGTTCACTCAATCAACTTCATCGCCGACTTCCCCGATGTCACATTCATCATATTCAAGATCATCACAATGAGAGTAAGTAGGATCATCATACCTCGAAGCGTCACTACCTTCGTATTCTTGACCAGAAGCGTAAGAATCTTTTCGTTCATTTTCACAAGCCTCATAGTCTTTTTCGTCTTCGTAATCAACATAGTGACCTGCTTCGTCCTCGTAAGAGCCATAGTCCCCGGTGTTGTTATAGCAATCATCACTATCGTAAGAACCATAGTCTCTATCATCTCCACACGAATCATACCCTCCATTATCATCATCATCCGAAGACATAGCTGCACCAAATAAAGTAAAGGACCTCACAAGTTCACTCCCTCACATGTATCACTCGAGCAATGTTCACTCAATTTTCTTTCCACTTGTGTTTACACTCAAGGTCGTTGGCTTTTGTGACCTCACTCTATTGTTCTCACCACTCTAGCCTTTTTCCACTCAAGATGGCCCTGCCTTCTTGTTAGGAAACCGAAGTGATAAGTCACAACTAGTACTTTCCAAGTATAGGTTCGGAAGGAGGATATATGACTCGATAGAACGGTAGCTATTTAAACTGCGCATGGGAAGTCAAAGAATTATCTACGAAAATTGGACTTCGGTCTCCCCATGCACGAGTTCCTAAAAGCTCAAATTCGATAGTACGACCTCGAATAGAAAGAATTATTCCAGAGATCCACTATCAAGAATATTCGGGCACAAGAAAAGTGAAATCCTAAGAGAATCTACCTCCTCCTCGGTTCCGCTTCGGTATTCACCGAACACGTGACCTCAGTACAAGTGTTTCCTCCTCTGTACAGATAGGGTTTAACCTTATCCGCTTTCCCTTTTCTAGCCGACAACTTTTCACCTGGGGTTTTAGATTTTAACAGTTTACCCCTTTCTTCTTCAATGGAACAGTGAACCTTTACTCTAGTGTACGGACAATTTCAGGATTCGTTCACAGTCCACTAAGAACAGGTTAAGCTCAAGATTTGGGTCGTCTCCGATTTTACAACGTCGGAGAACACTTCAGTTCCAAGCAGAGCTAAGAACACAGCTCGACATCCTCCGTACACTGTTAACAATTTAACAAGGTTCCGACGTACGGACGGTGGCTAAACAGTAGAACTTCGATTTTCAAACACTAAAATCGACCCAAATACCTCAACAACCACCAGTTTTCATCGATAAACATTAAAATACAACTGGGGTTCAATTTCAACGCCACCACATCAAGAACACAGTCCAAAATCGAAGAAAAACCCTAGTCAGAAATGATGTACGTCGGGTACTCAATCGATTCCTTAGACAGTGGTGACTCCAAATATGTGATTGTTTAAATCAAACAATCAACAACAAACAATTGTTTGATAAATTTTCAACTTTTCAATTTTTTTTTTTTTTTTTTTTTTTTTTGTGTTTTCTTCTTTTCACGTAACAACAACAAAATAAAGATAAGATGAACAAGGAACGTGGATTCGTAAGAACGAAGTCCAAGCCTTGCTCTGAAACCAAGCTGGTGCAAGCTAAATCCGAAGACAAGCAAGCAATCGGATACAACAAGAACATGACGCGGAAACGATAAGATAAAGAGGCGGAAGCAATAAAGAAACCAAGATAACAAGAAATCGGGGATGGGGGAGAACAGAAATAGAAGAAATAATGGATAATCCGAATCAAATCATGATTGATTATCCAAGGGAGAAAATGAAACTTGAACCTAACAAGGATTCATACTAGGGATGAAATCCATTCGGTTCCAAGCCATAGAAGGCATACACGAAGCATCGGGCTTCAACAAGAATGGCTCGGCCAATTCTATCTCTATTCTCTCAATTCAATATCAACTAAAAACTATCTCTAATGAGCTATGCTAGGAGTTTATATAGACAACAATATAAGGGTAAAATAGTAAAATGGTCACAGGTGACCAATGAGATAAAGCCACACAGGGCTGGAGCAGTTTTATGTGTTCGGCGGCTCAGCTCGAACACATTGGATTCAGACGCTTGTTTGCCTCGATCACAATTGGAAACAAACGCTCTCCTGCCTCGGGCACATTTGTAGCCCTTCGATCGATTCACTGTTCGGCGTCATTCTTCCTTGGTTCGGTTGCCTTTCAGCTTCGGGCTCGAGCTTGTCATTTCTTTCTTCGAACTCAAACTTGATCGTTGAGCTTTCATGAGTTGTGCTCGGTCTCACATCTTCCGAAGTCAGAGACAACAACGGTCACTTGTTGTCAGCTTGGTGGATTTCCATCGTTGTTGCTCGCCAAGACAGCTTTTGATATATTCAATTTCGGCCACACTGTTTGATCGTGGGCGTCACCTGACTCCTCAGTGGACTAGCTTGATGAATCGAACAAGGGAGCCTGGTTCGTATTGCATTACACCTACTTTGTTTCTAGCCAATTTTAATGTTAACTCCATAACTTGATCTACGAACCGAAAATTCTGAGTAAGAGTTCAAATTAACCCAAGAGGAAGGTGTTAGGCACCTCTCAAATTCCACAAAGTGTGGTTCCCGGTCGGACTAAATAATTGGGAATCAAATTATAAATTAAATCAAAATAAACAAGGAATTTCCACTAATATTCGACAATACAAATAATTTACATGAAAAATAAATATTCGTCTTCTCAAATGTCTTTCATCCTTCGCAAATTCTGTCTCAAATATCTCTAAATGCGTCGTTCTTCAGTAGACTCATCCAAATATACCTCGCAAAAAAATATAAAAAGAATTAGTGTTAAAATTAATGAAGTAAAAAATAAAGTAGAATAAAGTAATGATAGCAATAATAATAATAATAATAATAATAATAATAATAATAATAATAATAATAATAATAATAATAATAATAATAATGATAATAATAATATATAAAATAATAATAATAATAAGTAATAATAGAAATAATAATAATAACAATAATAATAATAATAATAAAGGGAAAATAGATTTTTAAAGGTTTAGGCTCGGATTTCGTCGTATCGAGTAGAGGTTTAAGGACGTCGATACGGCTGCAAACAATGGTGGCCGGCCGTGTTGCCATGCCAAGTACTAGTCCTACACACTCTATGCTCATTTTGCAAAGTGTATACTCATCATCATCACCTTTTTTGTATACTTTCGGGACACATAAAGGACGAGACATGTATTGGCCTCCAAACGTCATTGGCCTAACTGTGTAGTATCCATTCAAATCAGTGTATAGCCTCAAATAAATTACTTTTATAGGCTACAAATGGGATACTGCATGTTTAAGATTCCACTTAGCGCAATATATATTCAAGGGGAGGGTCAAACTGTATAACAATGCATACTCAGTGGGTCAAGCCGCATCACAACTTAAAGGGGCCAAAACTGCATAACAATCCAACACAATAAATGGGTCAACTGCAGCACAATCATAGTAAAATGGGTCTACTGTGTAAAAAAATAGTCCAACAACTAAACGAATCAACGAGACCAAACTCAGCTTTCACCAGTTGTAATCACCTAATTTTGGCACAAAATATCAAAAATAGCTCAAAATAGCCGAGCTGACATTTTAGGACTTTTGCCGAATTTTTCTAGAATTTTACCTTTTGTTTTAGCTAAAATTTGTCATTAAATGAAAAAAAAAAGAAAAAAAAAATTAACAAAAATACTTGTTATGTATTTAATTGTGATTTTATATGTTAGTTGTGGTAATGTTGCAATTTGTGTAGTTTTAATTCTAGTTTATTGTTTATGCTTTGACTTGTTTGGACCATATTAGTGGCCATTTGTGAATGAAAGACAAGTAATCAGCGCAATGGTGCAACTCCCTTAGCCCATCAGTTGACCCAGCCCATCCAATTGTATAAAACCCTAAACTTTCCCATTTAGTCCATTTTCCCCAAATCATCATACATGAAAGGAAACTATGCCCTAATTGTGACCCCTATCGGAAATCGCCACTCCCACCGTGAACCACCACCGGAAAATATCAACTTTACATCCATCCATGGACTCGGGTCGACCTCCTCATCCTGTTTCCGAGCTTTTTTTTCCCAAAATCGCAACCAATGGGCGTAGATCGAGGTCGAAAGTGGCTGCAAAACTCAACTCCGGCCAGCACTCATTCTTCTCAGGCAAAAAATTACGTGAGCAGTCTCACCTTTACCTCCTTTTTCACGTCCTATACTCCGATTGGACAGAAATTATTCCTTCGACAAAAGTTTTGAATTAAAATTGGAAAAGAGTTTTCCCTGTTCAGTTTCTGATCCCTTTCTCCATCCTCCTCTCGTTCTAATTGAGTCGACCCCGAACGAGGTCGATTCGATTAGAACAAGAAGAGTTTGGAGATTCAGTTTTGGTTATGATTTTTTTTTTTTTTGCTTGAGGTGATTGTGTGTGCGTGGTGATGTTTAGTAGTGGGCGATACTATGACATTTTGGGGGGATGTGATGATTTGTTTTAGTGCATTGGGGTGGTGGTGTACTGATCCGAGGCTGATTTGATAGCAATTTCCATCGTTGGGATGTTTCCGTGCATTATTGTTTAGCAGAATGAGATTATTCATGGTGACGAGGATTTGAGGACGTGAAGCAGTGGCGAGGTGTTGAAATAGCATTGCTTTAGTGGTGAGTTTCGCTGTTGAAATTGCAGGCGACGCAGTGTTCGTTTGAACGACGATGTTTGGGATTGGCTTTGGGCTTCCTGTTGCTATGTGATGGTGTTGTGGGTGCTATGCATTGAATGGTGGGAGTGGAAACTGATTGGCGCGGTGATAGAGCGAGGTTAGGCCGTGGCTTGGTATTGATTAGAAGCTAAGGCGTTCAACGATCGAGCTGTTATGGTTTCGTAGTGGCAGCAACCATAGTAAGTTGAAGCGAGGCAATGATTATGCTAATGTATTGTTGAGCCAGTGGTGGCGAGGCGATGGCATCAGGGCTGTTTTGATTCGACTCATGGTGGTGTTGTGTTTGAGACTGATTCGAGGCAGTGGTGACAATTCGTTTGGCTTGATGGCGAAATTGTTTGAAGCTGTACCAATGGCGAGGTATTGGATATCCGATACTTTGTTGCCATGGTGATGCTAAGCGATGCAGCGTTGTCCCGTGATGTTATACTGTTACAATGAAAACTGTGGAGATGTAGCAGTAGCTATGGCTTCGTGATGGTCCAGTCTGTTGCTGCTATGAGGCGAGGTGATAGCAACGCGATTTCTAAGTTTGGTAACTAATTAGTTAAGTCCCTAGCTTCTTTGATTTCGAATTAGTGTTAGTAGTTTCAAGCCTGATTTGATTAATGGTAGATAATTGTGTTTTAGTTTTACATGATTATTAGTTAAGATTGAAGCTGAAAATTTTAATTGGAGTTGATTCATTCCATTACGATTTACTTATCATTGTCATTTGGCCAAATGATTAGCATTGATTTCATGTGAGCATATATGTGTTTGAGTATGCCTCTGAATCAATGTATGACATGTTCGAATAAATGTTGTTTAGTATTTCGGTGTGGTATGATTGAACGTGTCTGGGATTAATGTCAAGGATGAAGTTTGCATGAATCTACTTGAGAGTTGGAATCGATGTTCATATTGGGAAGATCAAGCCTAAAATTCAGTTCTAAATGTCATTTTGAGCATGAAATTTGTGCGAATATGATGTGAGATGAAGTATGTAAAACATGATAGTTTGGTTGAAATTGACTTTCCTGGTAAGTAGTAATTTGGCTCTTGTGGTTTGTTTTAAATGGAGTCTTTTTTGTAAGTGTCTGGGAGTTGAATCTTGAATCTGGTACGTGATTAGTTAGTTTGAGTCGATTTTTGAAGTGTATTAGGTTCTTGGCTGAGAGTTTAGACTCCAATTTTAGTTGAAGTTGTTTGAGTTTGGACTTTAGATCCATTTAAATCAAATGTAAATTTCTAGTGGGACTTGGAGTTAGAGTTTAGTTGAAATAGTTGTGATTTATCCAAATTAAAAATCAGATATTTTTTTTAAGAAAAAAGAGTGTAAAACTCAAGTAGAAAGTACTGTTGGCAGCCTTAAAAATAGGCTTTCTTCTGCCCTTTTTTGTGTTTTAGTGAAAGAGGCTTAGCATGCCTAAAGTAATTTTCTAAGGGTAAAAAACATAGGCACATGGGTGTATTTTTCACCCAACTTTTACACTTCTTCTTTGATCTATTTAAGAGGCCATTCCCTCACTCTTTAGGACACAACAACAGATCTAAAAACACCACTCTAAACTTTGAGAGAATCTGGAAAGCTGAGAACACATCTGGAAAAAAAAATCTCTAAAAACACACAGATCTGGGAAGAACACACCTGAAAAAAACTTTTGACTCCACAACTTGAGAGAGAGAAAAGTAGATCTGGGAGAATACTCTCTTCCACTACAAACATTTTATCTGAGAGATAAAACATGAAAAAATAGTGAGGAGGAAAAAGGAAAGGAGGAAAACAAAAAGAGTTGAATAAAGTTTGAGTTTTTGTATCCGAAAAATGGAGAGGGTCTTCACTGGTTGTTGGGTCTGTTAGCTACTGGCTGTTGTTGCTATTGTTGGTTGCCTATTATGTCATTGTTGTTGCAAAGAGCCGTTGGCTATTAGGTAAATTTTCAAGCTTTCTTTGGATTTGCTCCTTTGGTACCTTTCTTTACACCTTATATAAAACATGTTTTCTTTTTTCTAAAATCATGTATGAAGAGAGACTTGTGGTAAAGGCCACAATTTAAGAGCTATGGCCTGAAAAATTTCAGCTTTATTTATGTTTATATTTCTCAGCATATTGATCTTTCTGTGATAAGTTATAAGTTGTTAAAAGTTGTTCTCTTTACTTTGTTGCAAATGTGTTATCAGTATAGTAACATGGATTTTAGAACTTGGATGAAGTTAGGCAAAGAATCTGAAATGTGAAATTCTAAGTGCCGAATCTTGTTCAATTTTGGGATCAAGACAAATGTTAGGCAAAAGAGAGAAAGTTGTAAAAATGCAAACAAGAAGTCACATGGTATTACTGTGCACGTGTTCCGTCCAATTAAATAGCCCAATTAACAAATTGATTTAAGTACCAAATGAAATAAGAACAATACAATATTAAGGAATGTGGAAATTATTTTGGTAAATTATTTTGGAGGCGCATTCGCGAATCACTAAATTGGATGTTAATTAACGATATATGTTAGGATGTTTCACTCGAGTAGGCATTATTTAAAGACACTCGATTAGGAAAAAATAAGTATGATTTGTGATCTACTTATTAGGCAAAGAGCAATAAAAATAAGAAAGTTAAGTCGATTTAAAGATAAGTACGACAAATAAGTATGATTCATGATCGACTTATTAGGCACACCAAAATAAACAGAGAGGCAATTTGTTCTAAAGTATACCCAGTGAGTTAGCTGATACAATCTTTAGTTCAAAATATATTAAAGCGAAAATAATAACGGCAATAAACAACAAACAAGTTCAAAGAGTCGAAATGCGTCAATAAAAGCAACTGTGCTTGGCACAGGACTCGAGGGTGCCTAACACCTTCCCGCGAGTCAATCGAGATCTTTACCCAGAACTCTGACGCAGACCACTAAAACGAGTCAAGGGTGTTCTAGGTACACCACTTGGGTGGCTTGGCACACCTTTAACTTGTCAAGTGGCGACTTCGAAATCTCTAATAATTTTTGTACCTTGAACACTGTCACCGTCTTTTTAAACTACTTATAATTCTTTAAGTTCAAAAAGGGTCATGACAGCTTGGCGACTCTGCTGAAGAATGAAAGCGAAAACTGAGAGTCTCAGGCTTTAATAAATTGTCGTATTTCAGCTTGTGAATATTGTTTGTTGTTTGTTGCCATATCTTGAATGTTACTGCTTTGATATTGTTGAACTGTATATAAACTGTCTTCCTCCGCAACTCTCTGAGTCTCTGAAACACACACACACGTGCACTTACCAGATTGCTTGTGGCATCTGAGACTTTCTTACTAAATTGCCCATGATTTAGGAGGAAGGCGCGACGGGGTTTTAGGCCGGACACACTGTCTCTGAATGGCCCTGATGCGCTTTCCGCCCGGTTTGTCCACCGGATTTTTCAGCCAGTCTAGACACTGAGTCAGTTGTGTCACCTAGAGTTAAACCCTTAGGCCCAATTATCTGCATCATATTTGACTTAATGAGGTGCGATACACCGGTATTGCACTTGTCTAGGCTGACTACCTTTTGTCTAAACGGGACCCACGTTCTAGAAAGACACATTTATGGCATTTTCTGTGTTGCATATGTTCGAAAAGTTGTTATGCTGGCCGATCACCGGGGGCGAGTGTCAAAAAAAAAAGGGGCGGGGAGGGGGGGGGAGGAATGAAAAATGGGTTTAGTCTCGTGTCTCAAAATACCTTTAGTTGTTATTTTACGCCGTTATAATGGCACAAAAAAATTCAAGAATTTTTTTGAATCTCGTTTTGTGTCCGGGTTTGGTCCCAATAGTAGAAAATAAATTGTCATACTTTTGTGCCGTTATAATGGTGAAATTTTGGGGCCCCTTTTGTATTTGAGTTTGTAAAATAATTTATCGGCGGTTTTACGCCGTTATAATGGCCAGATTTTGTAAATGCTCTAAGACTAATTTTCAAGTTAGATCAAGGAGTTTATTTCAAAAAAAAAAAAAATTAATCTTTCGTGTCTGTCTTTGCATTGCCGTAATGTCCGATTTTGGAGTCACCTTTTGGATAAGAAAAAATAGTTTGTTTCATAATCCGTTCTTAAGTTCCATTTCGATTCTCCAGTTAAGTCTTAATTTTTTACTAAAAAAAAGAAAAAAAAAATCATTTTAGGGTCCTACTGTGTTTTATTTAAGGTCAAGTCAGGGTATGGTTGATGAATTGCAATTACCTGAATGGTATTTGTGTCGATCCTCATGGAATAATCTGACTCCGCTATAATGTCGAGCTTCATTATTTTCACCGTCTGGGTATACCCCCCAGTGTGTCAGTTTGTATATATATATTTATTTTTTTTGACTCGTGCATCATATCAAGCATTTTATTTTGAGTTCGTCTCGTGTTGTTTGTCTAAATTACGTTTGTTGAGTCAGAAAAAATTAGAAAGAAAAATAATAATAATAATAATTATCCAAGTTCGTCCTTGTACTGATTACGTATCAGTTACAATTTTGTTCTAATTTTGATCAATGCACATAAGCAATCTTTCAGGGATACGATCGGTACACTCGGCTTACGTCGTTAAGCATTTCGGGATGACGCATAACAACCTTAGGCTGCAATCTGTGCTTTTTTTGTGCTAACCTATTTGGTTTACTAGCTTGAGCAACTGCCGTGCTGGCCCCACATTCCTATTCCACCAGAATCAAGGGACCACTGCCTGTTCCAGAAGTGGTTGAAACACCTCTTCAGGAAAACACTCAAACAACGATGGCTGATGAAACTGAGAACACTGAGTTGGTTTGCTTGGCTGAGCAAGAGGCTCAGATGGCCGAGGACTTTGCAACTATGAAAGAAATGATGACACATCTGGTTCATAACTTGGCAGGAGTTCAGGCACCTCCTGTTCTGCCAGATGCTGCTGGTTTCATGGCAAATACTCAGCCACCACGGCAAAGGCAATCCACAGTGGCACGAGACCCCCGTTACCCTCCGAGATTTGGTCCACATCCGGCAACTGACAATGCAGTCGGACCCTTTACTATACAACCGGGGGCACAATTCCCACAACAAGGACAACATGGCCAACCCCAGGTTCCTGCCGCAATATTCACCGTTCCCGCAGGATACACTTTGCAAAGATCGAACAGTGACCCACACTTAAGGGCCCATGATCAACAATATGAGCAAGCTCAGGGTAATGTCTTCTGCCAAACCGAGTCGTATGATCAGGGACACCACCCAGAATCACATGCTGATATCGAGAGGCTGTGAAAAATAGAAGAGAATGATTTTGCTCGGAAATTGAAAAGCTTGGAGCAAACTATGAAAAACATACAAGGGCAAGGGGGTAAAACCAATATTTCATACAAAGACCTGTGTTTGTTCCCTCATGTACCAGTGCCTGAAGGTTTTCTTGTGCCCAAATTTGATATGTACATTGGACAAAGTGATCCAAGGATCCACATGAAGATCTACCTTAACAAAATGAGGGGCATTGAGAAGGATGAATTATTGATGGCATACTTTGCTGACAGTTTGGGAGGACCGGCAACAGAATGGTTTGTGCAACAAGATGTTTCGAAGTGGGTCACCTTTGATGACATGGCCAGCGCTTTCCTAAGCCATTATGGTTACAAAATGGATGCTGCTCCTGATCGTTCTTCCTTGAAGACGATCACAAAGAAACCAAGTGAAAGTTTCAGGTAGTATGCCTATAGATGGCGCGAGCATGCAGCGCGTGTGAGTCCCTTGATACCCGATGATAAAATGGTCGAAGATTTCATTGAGGTGCTTGATGAGACCTACTACCAAGCAATGGCCTCCGCCATAGGGAAACAATTCAGTGAAGCAGTGGGAATTGGGGAGATGATTGAGAGAGGAATCAAGGCAGGCAAGATTGTTAGCCAAACAGCTTTGCGAGCCTAGGCAGGAGCCTTGGAAAAGAAGAATCAAGATGATGTAGCCATGGTGGGTTTGGGTTCACAAAAGTGGAGCGAGAAAAGATACAATCAAACCCACTCATACCAAGCTCCACAAATATACCCTCCACAACACTACTACACCCCACAAAATCCGCAGTATTCCGTCCCTCCACCCCAATACTCAATCCATATAGTGCAGCCATACGCTCCAATATCATCTTATCCGTAATGGCGCGCTCCAACCCCACATGCTATATATCCTATTCACCAAGCTCCACATAACCAATTCCAGCTTCCACCGAACCTTCCTCACCGACCAAGAGGTCCTCCAGGTTTTTGCCCAACAGTTGAGTACAAAAAGGTGCATCAAGCGAAAAAGAATGAGTTCACGCCAATTAGAGAATATTATGCCGAACTTTTTCAGAAGTTGCAAGCTTTGGACATACTGAAGCCGATCAACGGAGGAATGCATCCTAGGGATAGGGTTGACGACTCTCGTCAATGTGCTTACCATTCAGGTGCACCGGGGCATGACACTGAGGATTGTCATTTTCTCAAGAAGGACATCTAAGCTTTGATTGATAACGGCCAGATTCAAGTTGAGGGTCCAGATGCACCATATATAAACCAGAACTCATTGCCTGTCTGTGATGATGTGCATATGGTCGGTATGGTATGTGGAGAAGATTTGAGAGTTGAATCTGCAATGCCGATAGTACCTGTTGGTGATGATTCAATTGGGGCCAATAAAATGCTAGTGACAATGAACTGTGTTCCTGAGATTGTGCTTGGGGTAGTAGACAGAGTAAGGGGTGAAGAAATGAAGAAGACGAACATGTCTCTTGAGAAGCCAATTCCCAATCTTACTCGGTCATTCATCAGTCCCAAAGAAGTGAAGTCCATCATGATGGGACTTGAAGAAAATAAGGAAAAGGAGAAGAAATTGCCAGATTCAGGGAATTTCTTTGGTATCAGTATGGTGCATCCTTGTGAAGAGCTCAACAATGCATGAAAAGCATGAAACTGGCCTTGACTTGCAATTGAGTGACTGTGAAATGTTGTAGCTTGTTTTGCTAATCTTTATGTGTACTTGGTTATTCAAGGGTTGTAACCCAAGTGCGTTATTTTGCTTGTTTTTATTTGTTCAAACCCTTCTATCTTTAATTCAATGAAAGCGAGATCCATCTCGTCCCAATATTCGGTCTTTTATGTTTTCTGTTCTTACCTCTTTAGTTTTCTCTTTTATGTTTTGTCGACCTTAACAACATGACATGCGTGCAGAACTTACGTCTTGATCTAAACACATGCTCTGACATTGTGAGCTATCTAAGTAGTAAAGAGGAATAAAAGAGGGAGTGAAATAAGTTGGGAATTAATCAGTAGTCATCTGATAAGGGAGATCGGTGAGAAGTTCAAAATCATGCACGGTCGCTTCGACCGAAGTTGAAATACTAGTTTGAGAACCATCAATGAAGCAGAAATCGAGGATACGTGTGGATCAGTCCAGGTCAATTGATCGAATCACTATTTGTGCGAGGCATTCTCGGGTCGGGATGACGAACGGTTTTTGTTTCTTCTACCCAAACACTATACCAATTGGCTAGCCCTTTTGAGCCTTGTCTGTGTTTTCTTTGGCCTACCCTCCCTTGGAATCAATTTGAAGAAAAAGAGAAAGAAAAAAAAGAGCAAAAAAGAAAATCAAAAGAAAACAAAACAAAATACCTCAAGCTAGAGCTACATCTGGCCTGATTCCTCTCAAAAGGATATGTAGACAACCATTCAGGTGCGGTCATCACAGGGAAAAGTTTATTTTTTCCCTATTCATATTGACGCAAAACTTGCCTCCAAGTTTGCGGCCAACGTCAAAAGAAATTTTGTTCCCCATTCTATACTAAACTGGGGCGTTTGTTTGTCTTTATTTTATTTTTTATATAAAATAAAATTAAAACAAACTTCTATTTTATCATACCATATATTCGTTTGTTGCATGAGTTGTTTGGTTTATCAATCTCGAAGTCGAGAAAAAAAACTCAAAGCGCCCCAGTTTATCCTAAACTGGGGCAGAAGTTTACTTTTAAGAAAGAAAAAAAGAAAAGGAGAAAGTCAATTCCTTTTGCTTTCTTTGTGTTCATCTCGGGGGAAAGTCTCAATATCCCCTATGTTTGCATATCAGAAAATTCAAAAGATAATTCCTCGGTTTTTCAATAAATTGGGGCCTTAATTAGTTGTTATTTTAAAAGAAATGATTCCAAGGGTTGTAATATTTTACCAAGTCATTTCATGAGATATTTTCATAGCGCTCTTCAAACCAAAGAAAAAAAAAAGAACAAGAGAAAAGAAAAAAACAAAGGGGAATCCCCAATTTGCGTAAACTGGGGAAAAAGTTTGGTTTATTTTTCAAAAGCGGTGATTTCAAATCTTATAATGCTTATTCTAGTCGTCTCACGAGATGTATTTGAGCTTTTATGCTGAATCTTTTTCTTCATCGCCTAACCAAATCCAATGTTACAGTCCAAATAAAGACCCTTCTGACCGATCATTAAGACTGTCAAGCCGAGTAGGGTATCAAGGGATAAGTTCCATGCTGTAAAGTCGCATTCTTATAAGCCGACAACCGCATTTAGGAGCTGGGAGCACCAAGGTCATTAAAGGAGAAATTCTCCGGGGAATCAAGATAAAGGCCAAACTTGAAGGAAGAAATGAAAGACGGGGTCGAGTAGCAAGGAGAGATGGGAGGTCGATTGGGAAAGAGCGAAAAAATGAAAAAAAAAAAAACAAAATAAAGTCTTGTCGGTGAATACTTGAAAGGGCACTGCAAGACAACAGTGAGTTAAAAGAACAAAGAGAGAGGCTAGTTAGTGAAAACCCCGAGGGGCACTACTAGTTGACTGAGGGTCGTGGAATTCATCATCAAGTTCGGGTTGAGAAAGATTGTCAAACTGGGAGCAAGTTCAGGAATACCCCGTGCGAACGGATCAAGTGTTGATTCTAAGATGCATGTCATGTTTTACTAAGGTCGTCATTTCACCTCTAAATAGTTTTCCTTCTATCTTTCAGGGACATCTTTTATTCGATGTCTCCCCTTTCAAATTTCTTCAATTCATCCTTCCTTCATTATTCTTTCAATTTCTTTCATTTGATAATATGAAACAAGCAAAAAAGAAAGTCTGGCAAAATTTGTTCACAGGTTTCAAAGTTGTACCATATCATTGTCAAGATCCAAATGGGTAACTCTCATGCCACACCTTGGCAACAAAAACAACATGCAAAGAATGTACCAGATAAGTCACCATTGAACAACATGCTATTTTCTACAAGTATTTGGGCTGAAGATTTGGGGGTAACATTTGGTATCATTGAGCTTTTGTTGGGATATCAGAAACAGATTGACAACATCAAGACTTTGTTTGTCTGACTTACTCTGAAAGGCAAGCCAAGAATCACCAACCTCATTTTGTAAGACATGATTTGGCGGATTGTGTAACCAGAGTGAAAGAATGCCAGAATGATATTTTTTGAATTGTTGGCAAGAGCAAGGACCACCTTAATCAAGAGTGGCAACTTCAAGCTTCAAACTGAACCCTAATTTGGAAGATGGGTAGGGTTTCCAATCTTCAGGCAAGGCTCCACTAGGATAATGGGTCAAGAGTTTTCAGTTCTTAAGTCAAGACCACATGTGTGAAATTGGTACAATTCCCACCTTCAAGACAAGAGTTCGTCACGGGTTAATGACTAAAAAAAATATGATCTGCCAGGAAGACGTTAGCCTCAACAACGGGCCCTCCCATTATAATGGAAGATGTCAAATTCAGCAGACAGGGCTCACCCTTGACAATGCAAAAGGATATAGTCTCAACAATTAGAAGTTTTAGTTTCAAAAGTCGGGCTCTCCCATATAATGTAGATGTTTTAGATTCAAAAGTCGGGCACTCCCATATAATGTAGATATTTCAGATTCAAAATTTGGGCACTCCCATATAATGTAGATGTTTTAGATTCAAAAGTCGTGCACTCCCATATAATGTAGAAGTTTTAGTTTCAAAAGTTGGGCACTCCCATGATAATGCAGAAGTTCATTTCTTACCAGTTTTTGCTGAAAGATAACGATGATTTCATTTTCGAGTCAGTTTCGCTCAAAGAATAGCAAGATCCATCAGAGTGATGGTTTTAAGTTCCAACAGAAGAAAGACCATCAGAGTGATGGTTTTCTATTTTCAGAAGAAGCAAGACCCATCAGAGTGATGGTTTTCAATTTCCAGAAGAAGCAAGACCCATCAGAGTGATGGTTTTCAATTTTCAGAAGAAGCAAGACCCATTAGAGTGATGGTTTCCAATTTCCAACAAAAAGCAAGACCCATCAGAGTGATGGTTTTCAATTTTCGGAAGAAGCAAGACCCGTCAGAAAGATGGTTTTCAATTTTCAGCATAAGCAAGACCATCAGAGTGATAGTTTTCTATTTTCAGAAGAAGCAAGACCCATCGGAAAGATGGTTTTCAATTTCCAGCATAAGCAAGACCCATCAGAGTGATAGTTTTCAATTCAACACAAACAAGACCCACCAGAGTAGTGGTTCCAGTTTTAATTTTAAAGTCAAATTCCGTCAAAGCGGCAATTTCAATTATTCAAGTCAAAGTCCGTCAAAGTGGCAATTTCAATTTTCAAGTCAAAGTTCGTCAAAGCGGCAATTTCATTCAAGTCAAAGCCCGTCAAAGCGGCAATTTCAGCTTTCCAGTCAAAGCCTGTCAAAGCCCGTCAAAGCGGCAATTTCAACTTTCAAGTCAAGCCCGCCCGAGCGGCAATTTTTAAGTTTTCAAGACTCACTTGGGTAGTGGGAGCTTCAGACCAGTTTATCAGCTTGGGAAGCATGAAGAAGTTAGCTTAGGAATTGTAATTTTACATTTCAAATGTTGTATTTTCATTTTTCCTTTGTAAAAGTAGTGACCACAAGCCAGCAACCAGCGACCAGCAACAAGTGACCAGTAGCAACAACTCCTCTAGTATGTCAAAGGTGTCTCTAGTTAGTCCGGGTAAGTCTAGGAGCATCGAGTCAGTCCCAGTTAGTTTTGAAAATGTCTAGAGTTAGTCTATGTATATCTAGAGAGTGCTTAGTGTTAGTCTAGGAGAGTCTAGTGTCTGTTTGCATGCGATAGTCCCAGCTATCGCACGTGAGGAACTACACTGACCTGATTCCTTAGTCCGGGGATATGTAGGTAGCCTTGTTCCTGGTTAGAACCGAAAGGTCAAGGTACGGTCACCATTTTGCGTGCTCTCGGCTAGAACCGAAAAGCAAAAATTAGTTGCTGATTACATCTTTGTCCAAAAACTCTTCATGTTTCCGAACAAAGAGGGGCAGCTGTAATCACCTAATTTCTGCACTAAATATCAAAAATAGCTCAAAATAGCTGAGCTGACATTTTAGGACTTTTGCCGAATTTTTCTAGAACTTTATCTTTTGTTTTAGCTAAAATTTGTCATTAAATGAAAAAAAATGAAAATTAACAAAAATACTTGTTATGTATTTAATTGTGATTTTATATGTTAGTTGTGGTAATGTTGCAATTTGTGTAGTTTTAATTCTAGTTTATTGTTTATGCTTTAACTTTGTTTTAACTTTATTAGTGGCCATTTGTGAATGAAAGATAACTAATCAGCCCAATGGTGCAACCCCCTGGGACCATCAGTTGACCCAGCCCATCCAATTGTATAAAACCCAAAACTTTCCCATTTAGTCCATTTTCCCCAAATCATCATGCATGAAAGGAAACTATGCCCTAATTGTGACCCCTACCGGAAATCGCCACTCCCACCGTGAACCACCATCAGAAAATATCAACTTTACATCCATGGACTCGGGTTGACCTCCTCATCCCGTTTCCGAGCTTGTTTTTCCCAAAATCGCAACTAGTGGGCGTAGATCGAAGTCGAAAGTGGCTGCAAAACTCAACTCCGGCCACCACTCGTTCTTCTCAGGCAAAAACTTACGTGAGCAGTCTCACCTTTACCTCCTTTTTCACGTCCTATACTCCGGTTGGACAGAAAATGTTCCTTCGGCCAAAGTTTCGAATTAAAATTAGAAAAGTGCTTTCCCTGTTCAGTTTCCGATCCCTTTCTCCATCCTCCTCTCGTTCTAATTGAGTCGACCCCGAACGAGGTCGATTCGATTAGAACAAGAAGAGTTTGGAGATTCAGTTTTGGTTATGTTTTTTTTTGCTTGAGCTAATTATGTGTGCGTGGTGATGTTTAGTAGTGGGCGATACTATGACATTTTGGGGGCTGTGATGATTTGTTTTAGTGCATTGAGAGGGGTGGTGTACTGATCCGAGGCTGATCTGATAGCAATTTCCATCATTGGGATGTTTTCGTGCATTATTGTTTAGCAGAATGAGATTATTAATGGTGATGAGGATTTGAGGACGTGAAGCAGTGGCGAGGTGTTGAAATAGCATTGCTTTAGCGGTGAGTTTGGCTGTTGAAACTGTAGGCGAGACAGTCTTCGTTTGAACGACGAGGTTTGGGATTGGCTTTGGGCTTCCTGTTGCTATGTGATGGTGTTGTGGGTGCTATGTATTGAATGGTGGGAGTGGAAACTGATTGGCGCGGTGATAGAGCGAGGTTAGGCCGTGGCTTGGTATTGATTCGAAGCTAAGGCGTTCAACGATCGAGCTGTTATGGTTTCGTAGTGGCAGCGACTATAGTAAGTTGAAGCGAGGCAATGATTATGCTAATGTATTGTTGATCCAGTGGTGGGGAGGCGATGGCATCAGGGCTATTTTGATTCGACTCATGGTGGTGATGTGTTTGAGACTGATCCAAGGCAGTGGTGACAATTCGTTTGGCTTGATGGCGAGATTGTTTGAAGCTGTACCAATGGCGAGGTGTTGGATATCCGATACTTTGTTGCTGTGGTGATGCTAAGCGATGCAGCGCTGTCCCGTGATGTTATACTGTGACAATGAAAACTGTGGAGATGTAGCAGTAGCTATGGCTTCGTGATGGTCCAGTCTGTTGCTGCTATGAGGCGAGGTGATAGCAACGTGATTTCTAAGTTTGGTAACTGATTAGTTAATTCCCTAGCTTCTTTGATTTTTGATTAGTGTTAGTAGTTTCAAGCCTGATTTGATTAATGGTACATAGTTGTGTTATAGTTTTACATGATTATTAGTTAAGATTGAAGCTGAGAATTTTAATTGGAGTTATTTCATTCCATTACGATTTACTTATCATTGTCATTTGGCCAATTGATTAGCATTGGTTTCGTGTGAGCATATATGTGTTTGAGTATGCCTCTGAATCAATGTATGACATGTTCGAATAAATGTTGTTTAGTATTTCGGTGTGGTATGATTGAACGTGTCTGGGATTAATGTCAAGGATGAAGTTTGCATGAATCTGCCTGTGAGTTGGAATCGATGTTCATATTGGGAAGATCAAGCCTAAAATTCAGTTCTAAATGTCATTTTGAGCATGAAGTTTGTGCGAATATGATGTGAGATGAAATATGTAAAACATGATAATTTGGTTGAAATTGTCTTTCCTGGTAAGTACTAATTTCGCTCTTGCGGTTTGTTATAAATGGAGTCTTTTTTTTTAAGTGTCTAGGAGTTGAATCTTGAATCTGGTACGTGATTAGTTAGTTTGAGTCGATTTTTGAAGTGTATTAGGTTCTTGGCTGAGAGTTTAGAGTCCAATTTTAGTTGAAGTTGTTTGAGTTTGGACTTTTGATCCATTTAAATCAAATGTGAATTTCTAGTGGTACTTGGAGTTAGAGTTTAGTTGAAATAGTTTAGATTTATCCAAATTAAAAATCAGATATCTTTTTTAAGAAAAGAGAGTGTAAAAGTCAAGTAGAAAGTACTGTTGGCAGCCTTAAAAATAGTCTTTCTTCTGTCCTTTTTTGTGTTTTAGTGGAAGAGGCTTAGCATGCCAAAAGTAATTTTCTAAGGGTAGAAAATATAGGCACATGGGTGTATTTTTCACCCAACTTTTACACTTCACCTTTGGCCTATTTAAGAGGCCATTCCCTCACTCTTTAGGACACAAGAACAGATCTAAAAACACCACTCTAAACTTTGAGAGAATCTGGAAAGCTGAGAACACATCTGGAAAAAAAATACTCTCTAAAAACACACAGATCTGGGAAGAACACACCTAAAAAAAACTTTTGACTCCACAACTTTAGAGAGAGAAAAGTAGATCTGGGAGAATACTCTCTTCCACTACAAATATTTTATCTGAGAGATGAAACATGAAAAATAGTGAGGAGGAAAAAGGAAAGGAAGAAAACAAAAAGAGTTGAATAAAGTTTGAGTTTTTGTATCCGAAAAATGGAGAGGGTCTTCACTGGTTGTTGGGTCTGTTAGCTACTGGTTGTTGTTGCTAATTGTTGGTTGCCTATTATGTCACTGCTGTTGCAAGGAGCCGTTGGCTATTAGGTAAATTTTCAAGCTTTCTTTGGATTTGCTCCTTATGTACCTTTCTTTACACCTTGTATAAAGCATGTTTTCTTTTTTCTAAAATCATGTATGAAGAGAGACTTGTTATAAAGGCCATAATTTGAGAGCTATGGCCTGAAAAATTTCAGCTTTATTTATGTTAATATTTCCGAGCATATTGATCTTTCTGTGATAAGTTATAAGTTGTTAAAAGTTGTTCTCTTTACTTTGTTGCAAATGTGTTATCAGTATAGTAACATGGATTTTAGAACTTGGATGAAGTTAGGCAAAGAATCTGAAATGTGAAATTCTAAGTGCCAAATCTTGTTCAATTTTGGGATCAAGACAAATGTTAGGCAAAAGAGAGAAAGTTGTAAATATGAAAACAAGAAGTCACATGGTATTACTGTGCACGTGTTCCTTCCAATTAAATAGCCCAATTAACAAATTTATTTAAGTACCAAATGAAATAAGAACAATAAAATATTAAGAAATGTGTAAATTATTTTGGTAAATTATTTTGGAGGCGCATTCGCGAATCGCTAAGTTGGATGTTAATTAATGATATGTGTTAGGATGTCTCACTCGAGTAGGAATTATTTAAAGACACTCGATTAGGCAAAAATAAGTATGATTTGTGATCTACTTATTTGGCAAAGAGCAATAAAAATAAGAAAGTTAAGTCGGTTTAAAAATAAGTACGACAAATAAGTATGATTCGTGATCTACTTATTAGGCACATCAAAATAAACAGAGAGGCAATTTGTTCAAAAGTATACCCAGTGAGTTAACAATCTTTAGTTCAAAAAATATTAAAGCGAAAATAATAAAGGCAATAAACAACAAACAAATTCAAAGAGTCGAAATGCGTCAATAAAAGCAACTGTGCTTGCACAGGACTCGAGGGTGCCTAACACCTTCCCGGGAGTCAATCGAGATCCTTACCCGGAACTCTGACGCAGACCACTTAAACGAGTCAAGGGTGTTCTAGGTACACCACTTGGGTGACTTGTCACACCTTTAACTTGTCAAGTGGCGACTCCGAAATCTCTAATAATTTGTGTACCTTTAACACCGTCACCGCCTTTTTAAACTACTTATAATTCTTTAAGTTTAAAAAGGGTCATGACACCAGTCACCTGCAATAAAATACATTAACAAAGGACCAAGAACAACTTTGACGGAATAAACACGGCAAAGGAATCAACTTTTCCAGGCAAGACAACGATGAGCGAATACAGAACAAAAAGGATGAGTACTCCTATTTCCGGTGAGCGAGTAAAATGAAAGAAGAGGGGAGGAGCGACACCAGCCAAGCTTTCCAGCGGCGGCGTCTCTACGACTCCGATCCCTTTTCCAATTTTAGCAATGAGAACAAAAACAGAGAAACAGCCATCGGCAATGGGGTTTTAGGTTTGACGATTACAGTGGTCGTGGTGCTTTTCACTATTGTTTCATGCTCTGTACTACCCTCTATTTCCCCCTGTTTCATTTTAATTTCAACAATAGATCAAACAGAACTGAGGGAAAGAAATGGCTCCATGGCGACGAGACTTTTCCGGTGGTGGCGATGTAGTTTCAGCAGTACCCATTTCCCCCGATTTCTGTTCCCAATCTACCTGTGTCCCCTGTTTTAGATCTCTGTATGTGTCTTGTACGGATCTGTTCTTATTCTGTGTCGGGAAGGTGATGGTGTTATGGATGCTTATTGAAAATGATGTAGGAAAAGGAATAGGTGTGTGTCGATGTGTGTATCGGTGTACAAATGGGGTGTGAGAGTGAGTGTAGCATGTATGTATTTGCCTCTGTTTTTTAAATGGGGGATGAAGTATTGTGATTGAGAGAGACAGAGGGATGGAGCTTGTACTGATCTTATGTGGTTTTTGGTATGGCTGTATGTGTATTGCACTGTGTGTTTTTGTAATATTCCCCTCCTCTGTAGAATGAAGAAACAATGGACTTTTTATAGGAAGTTTAGAAAGAGAACCGTGTGAGGATCAGGCATGATTGAAGGAATTGCTGATTGCCTGAGATTGAGAGGAGCAATTTTGGGGATTTGATTTCTTGCCAAAATGAAAGAGCCATTTTGTAGGGTGATATGGATATGAATTTTGAGATAAAATGTATGAATGTACTTGGTCAAGAACATTTTCCCGGTTCAATAGACATTTGAAAACCTCCCATATACCCTCGTTGATGCATATTTCTCTCCAGCCCTTGACTTTATAGAACTGGCGACATTTTCTCATACCTTTGCTAACAATGACTACGCTATGAGTGCTAGAGGGGGAGACACATTCATGAAAAGCGAGAAGCCTTGCCGTGTGGGAGATCAGGTTGAAAGGAGTGAAAGGAAAGTACCCGTCTTGACCGACCAACTTCCGAAATGTCCTTGCTTGGGAAGCTTCCCCCTCATGTAGTCGTCGGCCTTCCCCAGTCCCCCCTCGTCGCTTCTGGTGAAGCTGTTTTTTTTTTTTTTTGTAAAGTTTTTGTAAAAACGAAGAATTAAATTCGATTTTCTCTCCCGGGGCATCATAGCATGTCGGGAATAAGGGGGACATAGTGAACACTCCCTTGGTTGGGGACTGTGACTCCCCTATCCCATAGATTGGGCTTAATTCAAAGCCCACAACCAATGGAAGAGCCTACAACTTGACCAACCGATCGATCTAGCCATGAGCAGGTTGAAGAGAGCTCTAACAGGCCTTGGTAAATCCAGCGAAGGGGAACTTATTCTAAGATAGAATAAGAATAAGCAGAATTGCTTAAGTAAGGTGTAGGCCATAAGGCCTGGAGTTTCGGTCAATCGTGTCAGCCTACTTCGTACCTTTCCGGCATAAACCGTGTATCTCAGAGAGGTTGTATTTCTTTGGGTTGGGTTTCTTTCTTTTGGTTTGGTGTCAGCATAGGAATGGGAGCAATTCTTTTTTAGTAAAACCCCAACCCCCTTATTAGTAGCTGAAGTACAGATTCTCATGCATTTGAGGTTTTGCGGTTGCACAAATTCATGTGAGATAGTGATTTTCTAGGGAGCAAGTGTAAGGGTATGTGCAATGGAGCAGGGGTTGGTCAAGGGGTCTGTAAAGAGGTCGGAGATTGTCCTGCAACAAATGTAGGATAAGTGAAACCAAAGATAATGATAAAGTAAACTTCCATGTAGAGTTGAGCTCTCCTTTGTCATATAGTTGTCTAGTCTGTTTCCATGTGCTTTGAGTGTTAGAAAATATATGCTTCTCCTCTGGTTATATTCATTTAGGTGCGTCTTGTCAGGAGATTATTGTTTGTCGTGTCGGGCTATATACCCTGGGACACTGTCACGTTGTTTCCTGCAATAATGGCGAGCTTATTGCAAATAATATTTATAAATGTAAAGTAGACTCTCCTATCGTTGGATCATATTTCCAGTACCTCTCGTAAAGAGACATATGTGCTTGCTAGCACTGTTACTGCCTCCTTGTAAAAGGACCTACTTGCATTAAAAGAAAACTGCTACTGCCTCCTTGTTAAAAGGACCTACTGCAACTGCCTCTCGTCATGAGATGTATGCCTATCGCGTTGGGCTGTGTACCCTGCGAACAAAAATATAGTGCAAGAGAAGAAAAGAAGTACCTCTTGTCGGGAGATATTTGCCTGCTCGTCGGGAGCTATTTGCCTGCTCGTCAGGAGCTACTAAGTGCCTCTCGTCAGAAGATATTTGTCTGCTCGTTAGGAGCTGCTAAGTGCCTCTCGTCAGGAGATATTTGCCTGCTCTTCAAGAGCTATTTGCCTACTCGTCAGGAACTACTAAGTGCCTCTCGTCAGGAGATGGTTGTCTGTCGCATCGGGCTGTGTACCCTGCGAACAAAAAGTAAAGTGTCTGTCGCGTCGGGCTGTGTTCCCTACGAGCAAAAAGTAAAGTAAAGTGCTAAAAATAAAATGACATTATCATTTCTGCAATGTTGCTAGGAAGGTCGTTGTGTTTCAACTTTCGTAATGCCTGCACTCAAAGAAAATTTTTGTGAGTTGCGGGGGGAAGGTTTGACTTGTGCATTCTTCATTTGTTCCACGCCTTCCTCCTGTAGTTCCTTCTTTCATAAATCCTGGGCCTTGGTCAAGCTTTCTTCAGTGAATTCCCAATTTTGTACTTCGCCTCCCTTGAAAGTTTTTAGCGAATCTCAAAAATTTCTGCCTCAGTGTCAGCTTGCGTCTCATATTATAGTAGTGCCTATAAAACAAACATAAAATATGTGTGTATGTCCAATTCTAAGGATGAAGAGCCTATTGTAGTGGTCCTGCAAAACAAAATATATGAGTTCTTCCTATTTTAAGCCAGACAGGGCTGATTGTCATATTCTAAGTTTGACGAGGCTAGTCGTCATATTCTAAACCTGACAAGGCTGGTCGTCAGATTATAAGCTTGACGTGGCTAGTCATCATATTCTAAGCCTGACGAGGCTGGTCGTCATATTCTAAGCCTGACGGGGCTAAAGTGCTATCATCTCCCTTATGATTGCCTGCAAGTCCTATATTTGTGTTGAAAGATCTGCCCTCAAAGAAAGATTCGTCAGTTGAAACAAAGTAGTTGCATTGCATTGAACACCAATGTATTGGCTTGAATCTGCATCCGTCCTTCGTGTGATGCTTAGGTATTTCGATGACTCTGATTATGTGGGTACTTGCATACTTAGATTAAGGTTTGGTGTTTGGATTTTGCCGGATTTGGAAGCTGTCCAAAATTGTATTTGTCTTGGGTTGTGACGGGGTGTCTTCATTTTTCGTGCTTTTCTTTTCAAAAGTCACGGAGCTACCTTTGCTGGATAGGTTAGTATATAAAATGCATTTGTGGCTTGAGAGTTACAAGCTCCATTTTTTGGTTTTAATTGTATCATTGTCTAGCCTTTGTCAATCAGACTCTAAATTTTATGTTTCAGTGCTGGGTATTTTGCGAAGTCATGGTATTGAATATTTGAGTGATGGGTGTAGATCTTTGTTGGATCGAGTTTTTGCAATGGGTATTTGGGGAGTAGTTTGTTTGTTGGGTGCAATATCTTTCAATTGAGCTAAAGGAGTAAAGGCGTGAGGTTTTGTCTTTTTGTCTGTCTTTGATTGTGTTGAGCCTAACAAGGTTGTTGTTGAAAGTCTTGACAGATGGGAGGTTATTTATTGTGTGTGTCGGGTGCAGTGTGAGGTTATGAGTTTTGCTAGTTTAAATTGTATAGTAATTGGAGCTCTTTCTTGCGACTCATGTGTGGGTAAAATATTGGCTGATTTTGGTTGTCCACATCACAAGTTGTACGGTAATGGAATTTGGATTGTCTGGGTTCTCTCGATGTCATATGCTAGTGGTTTAAAAGACTTTGTCCCGAGGTAAACATTATCAGCTTGGCTTGCCATTTCGGCTTTTCTGAATGCAGATTCTTGACCAATTCAGTGTTCAGATGCAAAGCGACCGTAATAGACTGATAAAATGTGCAAAACTGTGTGTGGACATTTAGCAAAGATTTGATGCAAAAATAACACATATAGCTTAAGAGAATGCCTAGACCGCGTATGATAGATTAACACTTGAATTTGAAGATTATGACAAATTATATAGAGGTTAAAAGATTGCTCGAGTGCTTTATGTAGCAATCAAGATAAGGATTTTGTTAAATGACTGATGCTTGCTTAAGCAGGAGATGGGTCTGGTTAGATGTCAATCAAAGTTGACAAAGATTTCGGGTAAGGGGTACATATATGACTGAAAAGGAAGTTGGCTTTTGTCGAACACCAAGACCTTAGTGCATTTGTCATCCTTTCTTGCAAATTTGTGTGTCATGATGCCCGGGTGTCTTTGAGAGAGATACTCAATGTCTCTCATACTTGTCAATCAACTGCTGCAATTCAATCTTTGCTTCAACTTTTGCTTGTCAGGTAGATTTTGTTGCCAAGAGATCGATCCCGGTGTATCATGTATATTCTTAGATCGCTGCTTCAGTCAAGACCATTTTAGAGGTTGACCATATTGTATTCCTTGCTCAATGTAGTTGTTGTCATGAAAATTTATTCAAATAAAGCTTTTGACCAAAATAGCTCCAAGAAATCTGTCTGCCCCTGTTTTTGTATCAAATTAATTGATGGTGCTTCATCTTGAGTTCATCATCTTGTCCCACACTTGCTAGTTGGTAGGGATATGCTTTCAATACTGAGCAAGAGTTTCTAGCTCCGTCATATAATGGAATTTTTGTCACTGCGCCTTTGCATTCTTTTCCAAATTGAATCAGCCAGCTAATTTCGGTGGTTATGCATAAACCTTTGTATCATCAAGCGGGTTCCGATCATTTCTCACTTTCTTATTGCCTTGTGATAACCTTTTGAATCTTTTTTGGCCATAAATAGGTGCAAGTTTGGAAATATTTTGGATTGCCTTAAATGTATTACAATATGGACTAGACCGACGAAATGATCCGCAAACATTGTGTCAAAACGAATTATTTTGGTAACTCAGGTGTGCCTTTGAGTTTGACCAACAAATATCTTGCCCTGTCAATTTTCCGCTTTGTGTGTACAGTGCATGCTATTACAAACTCTTCTTGTTTTGAAAGATCCCTGATAAGTGCACTTTGCTTAGCCAAATCTTCTGCCTTGGTATTCAACTTAAGCCAACCTTTTGGATAATAGGTTTTTGAGTTCGTAAGGGATAGGAAATTATCAAGACATGCGAAAGATTTATGATATCAGGATATGCGTATAGAGTAGGGAGATGAGGTGTCTTAGTAGGAGATTGGATTTGGGAAGGGCTTGACTTAGGTAGAAAGAGACCTAAAGCAACAAACACACTCATGCAATGCACATATATCAGATAAGGAATGTATCCTATAATGAGAAAGATTGCTTGACGATTTAAAAAGCACATTATGCCACATGTATCATTTCATTTGCTACAAAATGCAGATTCTAAAAGAGAATATTACATTTATTGAACATTGGACTTTATTACAATGGTTTATATTGAAACAGCGTAAGAGAAGGAAAGGACTAAACAATGCTAGGGAATCAGATCATGGCCTGAGCGAGCATTCTTCATGTTGATCCATCCTCAGAAGATTCATTTTCTTCCTCTTCGGACGAATCTTTGTTAGACGAACTTGCCCTTGACGAGTCTCCTTGGAAGACGATATTGTCTGCGTCAGTTAAGAGCCGGGATATGTCGAATGTTAAGTTTTTCATCATTTCCTAAGCCTTCCTTCCTTTCTCCTCTATTTCTTTGTCAGCCACAGAGTCCATTCCTTTGCTAGCCCATACACTGATAGACTCTGTGCATTTTGACAGGAGCTCTACCTTATTGCGCCATTGGTCTTTTTCTTTGTTCTTTGCTTCGACCAAACTTTGCTTTTTCGATGTTTTCTCTCGTGCCTTTGCCAGTTGTTTGTGTAGCCTCTTGCACTCAGATTCCAATTCATCAACATTTCTTTTCCTTTTTCTTATTGCTCTTGGTTGAACTGCCTTTGCTATGTCTTTCCTAAGCCAGTCTGAGTGATCTTCAGCATAGCCTACATCAAACCTGTCTCGTCCAATAGTCTCGAACTTCATTCGATGCCTTGCTTTCCAAAGTTCTAATATCTTGTCTTTGAATGGTATCACTCCTTCGAAAATATCAGCTTTGAAACTTCTGATGTCTATAATCTGGGGTACAATCTGCTTTCTCCCTTCTTGTCTAAGTGCCCTTAAAGAAGTGTATGGTTAAACTCCTCTAAAGCCCACTAAGACAAGAAAAGAAGCTCTTTCAGATCTTGTGATTACTGTTGTGCCGGGAAAGTAATCAAACATCTATTGTATGTTTTCATATGTCAACTGAGAAAGCCTGTGGTGCTAGCCTTTGGCAGCTGTTGGCTGGTCCCATTTCTCGAGAGCGTTGTTCATGCGGGCGGTATGAGTCAAGATGTAGTTTTCTCTTGGTATGGGGTGGAAGTCTTGGTCTATGTTGTTCATCCTTTTGCAAATGTTCCACCAATCAAATTTGTAGGAGTAAATTACAACCTTCGAAAAAGCTAGCACCTTTCTTGCATCTTTCTAAAGCTCGATGCATTTCTGGAACAATCATCGGTACCAAAGTGTATTTCTTGTTGAGGTCCTTGAGTAAGGCGTCGGCAATTGATACCATATAAACATCAACTCGTCCTTTGTGTTGTGGAAACACGACAATCCCTAAAAAGCTGGTGAAAAAAGCAAGCACCCTCCACTCTTGCCAATCTGCCTGGTTGATGTTGAAATAGTTTTCGGCTTCTTGAAATGCTTCTCTATACCCAAATTTGATGTAGTGGGAAGTCAGAGAAATTCTCGATTGCTATATACTGTTTGTGCATAACTCGGGCATAAACCCTACCATTCGAAGAACTCCTCGGGTGCAGTGTTCTTAGGCATCAAGACTTCTTCACTTTCGAATGATAATTGAGTTAACCCACCTATTTCTTCCAGTAATGGTGTCAACTCTACACTCCCAAGTAAAAAACTGCTCGGTCTACATCCCAATAGTGTACTGCTGCTTCTGTTATCCCTTTCACTGCAGTGTGCTCCATTACTGAAATCAAATTCCCCAACACCATTTTGACTTGATTTTGTTGATTTATACTTAGGTTTTCCCACCAATCTCTTAGCAACTGAGGGATTTCAACAACAATGTCAAATGTTCTATTGGCCATGACCTTGTAAGCAAACGATTAACGTGTGGCACAAGATTTTGAAAAAAATGCAACAGAGAATATGAAGAGATATGTCGTTGTGGGTTGAGAACCTCTTAGAAACTTTAGACGAAAGTGGCTAATGGACTTTTGACATGCCAAGGATGTCAAGTCTTTATATAATGCTTTAAAGAATAAATGTGTGTTATGTCTCATCCCATCTATCGAGTGGTCATTTCTGCTTCGAATTGTGCTGTTAATGCCTATTCGGTTACCATTTAAGCCTTTGAATAGCATTGAATACAAAATAATTCTAATTTTTGGGAATAAAAAGTCGTTTCTGATTCAATTTAGGCTTTTAATGCCTCTTGGATAACCTTCGCGCCTTTGAATGGCATTGAATACAGAATAATTGTGACCGTTTATGAATAAACAATCATTTTTGATCTAATTTGGGCTTTTGACGCCTCTTAGGTTAGCTTCGTGCCTTTGAATGACATTGAATACATAATAATTCTGATTGTTTATGAATAAATAATCGCTTCTGATTCAATTTGGGTTTTTAACGCCCATCAGGTAACCTTTGTGCCTTTGAATGGCATTGAATACAGAATAATGCCAACTGTTTATGAATAAACAATCATTTCTGATTCAATTTGGGCTTTTAACGCCCATTGGGTACCCTTTGTTCCTTTGAATAACACTGAATGCAGAACAATGCCAATAAACGGTCCACATTTTCACGTTCAATCCCTTAAGCAAATGCAAATAAATTATGTTTAACGTTCCTTGGGGTCAAAAACCCTTTCAGATTGTTTGAACAAGTTATCTTATTGGACTTGAGAACAAGTCGACTAATGATATATCATGATGCATGATTCCTAGCATTGCTACTAAGGAATGGAGATATCAAGACCAGGTATGATTATCCTCTCAAGCGGATGATTCAGGAGCGGGAACATCATGGACCAAATAGATTCCAAGTCATTCCCCCTAAAGGAATTTTGTGAGGGAAAGGGTGGTTGTAACCACTGTATTTTCAACGCACGATTTAGATATTGCCAGTAGTGTCAGGAGGTATGAGCGGTATGCACAAGTTTAAAATGTACAAGTTTTGAAAGAATGCACATGTTTTAAAAAAATGCATGAGTTTTGAAAAAGAATGCACATGTTTCTTAAAATGTGCGAATTTTGAAAAAGGATGCACGTGTTAAAATAATTCACAAATAATCTTGGCAAAGAGAAGGAACAAAAATAAAAACAAAAGAAACAGGTTAGTCCTGGGTATAAAATAATTATGCAAGATAATATAAAAAATAAAAATAAAGTTATAAGTGAAACCGTTAAATTAGAGGATTTAACAAACTCGTGGAGAATTTGAAAGATCGTTGGAGCGAGCGTCGTGAGGTATTTTCCTAATCGAAGAGTGAGTTTTTCTAGACAAGGTTTCTCCCAAGCGAACAACTTGAAAGTTGAAAGCTTGCAAACTGCCAAAAGTTTCGCTATTTGGCTAATTTTGCGAACTTTCCCTAAAGGCTGCTTTGAGGGTAGAACGACCGCGGAGTCCGCATAATCGTTCTTGGTGTGTGCAAGTGTAAAAATTTTAGGAGTGGGGGAAGTACAATAACAATTACACATAGTAAATTAAAAGAAAACGCCAATAAAATAGAAAGCTAAACTTCAAACCTGCAAAAGGAAAAGAAAGAAATATTAGTCCTGAGAAATAACAAAATAAAGAGTCCCAATTTAAAGTCCGTTATGGTTAGAACATTGATATCCCCAGCGGAGTCGCCATTCTGTCGACACCCATTTTTTCTGAACCGGTTAAGGTTCAAAATAGGGCTCGACTTATTGGAACTCACGGGTAAAGAGTTGGAGTCGGCACCTAACATATTTTTTAACTAGGCGTATTAAGGCACCTACTTTGTTTCTAGCCAATTTTAATGTTAACTCCGTAACTTGATCTACGAACCGAAAATTTTGAGTAAGAGTTCAAATTAACCCAAGAGGAAGGTGTTAGGCACCTCTCAGATTCCACCAAGTATGGTTCCCGGCCGGACTAAATAATTGGGATTCAAATAATAAATTAAAGTAAAACAAACAAGGAATTTCCACTAATATTCTACAATACAAATAATTTGCATGAAAAATAAATATTCGTCTTCTCAAATATCTTTCATCCTTAGTAAATTCTGTCTCAAATATTCTGTAAATGCGCCGTCCTTCAATAGGCTCATCCAAATGTACCTCGCAAAAAATATAAAACGAATTAGTGTTAAAATGAATGGAGTAAAAAATAAAGTAGAATAAAGTAATGATAGCAATAATAATAATAATAATAATAATAATAATAATAATAATAATAATAATAATAATAATAATAATAATAATAAAAAAAGTAATGATCGAAATAATCATAAAAAAAATGGGAAATAGATTTTTTAAAGGTTTTAGGCTTAGATTTCGTCGTATCGGATAGAGATTTAAGGACGTCGATACAGCTGCAAACAACGGTGGCCGGCCGTGTTACCATGTCAGGTACCAGTCCTACACACCCTATGCTCATTTTACAAAGTGTATACTCATCATCATCGCCTTTTTTGTATATTTTCGGGATACATAATGGACGGGACATGTATTGGCCTCCAAACGTCATTGGCCTAACGGTGTAGTATCCGTTCAAATCAGTGTATAGCCTCAAATAAATTATTTTTATAGGCTACAAATGGGATACTGCATGTTCAAGATTCCACTTAGTGCAATATATGTTCAAGGTGAGGATCAAACTGTATAACAATGCATAATCAGTGGGTCAAGACGCATCACAACTTAAAGGGGCCAAAACTGCATAACAATCCAACACAATAAACGGGTCAACTGCAGCACAATAACAAAAAAATGGGTCTATTGTTTAACAAAATAGTCCAAAAAATAAACGAGTCAACGAGACCAAACTCAACTTTCACCAGTGACCTGCAACAAAGGACCAAGAACAACTTTGACGGAATAAACACGGCAAAGGAATCAACTTTTCCAGGCAAGACAACGATGAGCGAATACAGAACAAAAGAGACGAGTACTCCCTATTTCCGGCGAGCGAATAAAATGAAATAAGAGGGGAGGAGTGACGCCAGCCAAGCTTTCCAGCAGCGGCGTCTCTACTACTCCGAACCCTTTTCCAATTTTAGCAATGAGAACAAAAACAAAGAAACAGCCACCGGCAATGGGGTTTTAGGTTTGACGATTACAGTGGTGGTGTTGCTTTTCACCACTGGTTCGTGCTTTGTACTACCCTCTATTTTCCCCCTGTTTCTTTTTAATTTCAACAATAGATCAAACAGAACTGAGGGAAAGAAATGGCTCCATGGCGACGAGACTTTTCCGGCGGTGGCGATGTAGTTTCACCAGTACCCATTTCCCCCGATTTCTGTTCCCGATCTACCTGCGTCCCCTGTTTTAGATCACTGTGTGTGTGTGTGTCTTGTACGGATCTGTTCTTATTCTGTTTGCGGGGAAGGTGTTATGGATGCGTATTGAAAACGATGTAGGAAAAGGAGTGGATGTATGTCGATGTGTATATCAGTGTAAAAATGGGGTGTGAGAGACAGTGTAGCGTGTACGTATCTGCCTTTGTTTTTCAAATGGGAGATGGAGTACTGTGTGTGAGAGAGAGAGGGATGGAGCTTGTACTGATCTTGTGTGGTTTTTGGTACGGCTGTGTGTGTATTGCACTGTGTGTTTTTGTAATGCTCCCCTCCTCTGTAGAATGAAGAAATAACGGATTCTTTATAGGAAGCTTAGGATGAGAATCATTGGAGGATCAGGCATGATTGAAGGAATTGCTGAATTCCTGAGATTGAGACGAGTAATTTTGGGGATTTGATTTCTTGCCAAAATGAAGAAGCCATTTTGTAGGGTGATATGGATATGAATATTGAGAGAAAATGTATGAATGTACTTGGTCAAGCACATTGTCCCAGTTCAAGAGACATTTGATAACTTGAATTCAATTAAATACGCCCAACACTGCAAATTTAAATGAATCAAATAAAATTTTGACTGAACATTTTTAATTGCACTAATAATTAACTTAAAGGTACATAACAAATAAAAAATATTTATATCATATATAAAAGAAAATAAGATGCAGACAGAAAAACACAAATTAGATTAGTTATGTATAAATAACCACAAATAGTTACTACATGTTAGAAAATGCAATAATTACACAAACGATCATATTTTGACAAATAGCCTGGAATGATAAAATTGCATGATGTAACCGCAATTAAATATATATAGTGCATAAATAGGTAGTAACACACGTAAATGCATGCTTCCAAATGCAAATTCTATCAAATATTCGATATTACACCTTTAGGTTAAATATAGCCGATTTATGGAAAAGGATGGACAAAATTGGGTGTCAATAGCTGCCCCTCTTTGTCCGAGGATGATTAAAAGAGTCTTCGGGTAAAAATAGTTTACGGAATAGCCAATTTTGTCACGATTAGAAGGTAAAACGGTAGAAAGGGAAAATGAGAGTTTTGGGGTGCTTCGGCCGAACCCCGGTCTCTGAGTTGCCTACATATCTCGGATTTTACGAGAATCAGGCCCGTGTATAGTTCTAGACTGGCATGTTGCCTGTGTGAGATTTTTATGACGCACAATTTTAGATGTCAGGAGTAAACTTGTCCCAGTATGCGAAGTTCAAATTTTTGTAGCTTTTGAGTGGAAGTAATGAAGTAAAAATATGATGCATTTTGAGAAAAAAGTCATTGGCAAGGGTTGAAAAAAATTGAAATGAAAGCAAAGAAAAAAAGGTGAAAAGAAGAAACAAAGATAGAAAATATCTCAATCCTTGCTAGTGTTTTGCAAAAAGTAAAATAAATACTTAAAGTTGAGAGGGAAAATTCTTGGGTATATTGTAGACGGTTGCTTAGTTTGTTTTGAGAAGAATTGTGAAAAAGTTGAAAGTGATATATTAAAGTGCTTAGGGAAGTGTCACTATTTTATCCATATTTATCCTACCCATCCTTTAGCTTATATTACAACCTTTAAGTCCTAGTTAATTCCGAATTAGAGTGAGCCTACATTAGTGGAGTCCTACACCATGGGCAAGTCTATGGTATGTTGTGTGTGACACATGAACTTCTTTGTGACAACGAGTGAATTCTTTTTATATTATGTCCCAATATATTCTTAAAATTTATTCTTTGCATGATTTTTGGGACGCTCTCTTGATTTATTTTTTGGGTGAGGACACATGGTTTGCGAGAGATAGGTGAAGTTATTGACTTCTTGGTTGAGCAAGTGGGTGTGATTTGTGAATATTCATGAGTCAGTTTTTGAATTTGAGATGGTTGTTCTAGTGTATAGACGTGTAATGAATTTTTAGCATGTTGTGGGTCACATGGTATGTACTTATGCTCTCGTCTAATGGTCGGTTTCAACCATAACCATAGCTAGACCTGTTCTATCGAGTGTTGGTATTTAGTTGGAAAGTTGTTTTTAGCGATTGCTCGAGGGCGAGTGTTGACATCCAACTTTGTCCCTCTGTTTTTCGCAATTTGGCTATATTTAATTAAAAACGATAATAGTAATTTTTCAAATAAAAGTGCATTAGCTAGCCTGCATTTATGTGCGTAATACTATTATTAATCCTCTATTTATATTATTCATTACTTAATTGCGACTATATTGCGCAATTGCATCATTTAGACTATTTACTAAAAATACGTATGCTATTTATGTAATTTAACATATTACGATATTATTTAATAATTATTTATGACTATTTTTATTTAATCGATATTATTTAGGTTCATCTGCATTTATTTATAATTATTTATAATTTTTCCTATTTTTATACTAATTACTCACATTTATAAACATTTTAAATGGATACTAGCCAAATTTATCAATTTACAACTCATTCCCGCCACATCTAGTCCCCGTCATCATTTTTGTACCCACGTGTACTCCACCTAAGCTCCACATAAGCCTAAACCACACTAAATACACTTATAGCACAAAGTACACACACATTAGGCATGTGTACAACTCACTCCAGCACCTGGTACAACCCCCCCCCCCCCCCAAAGCACATTGGCCTACACCTCAGCAATACATAGTTATATACGCGTATACACACTCACCCTCAACACGCTCACGTGGCACGATCCTAGCCCTTCATCCCTCCCATCCGACGGCTCAAACCATTTCCCCATTTTTAATATCACACTTCAGCACCTCATTTCCAAAACCCTAAACATATTTCCCCCTCTTCCCCTTTCCCTCTCCAGCCGTCAACCATAAACTCCCTCTGACACGACCCAAAATCCGGTTAGGCCGTGCGGGCACCCGACATCCTTGCCTAGACCCGTCGGTCGAACCCTTACCAATTAAATTAGGAAAATAAATATAATAATTCATAAATAAGGACAAGACTTAAAACAAAAACACAGACATACTGATACCTCTAGCTGTACAAAAGAAATTACAGCTGACTACCCAACATACTAGGTTTAGGGCTATCCAGACTAGACATCTAAGAGAACAAAGAAGACAAATACCTCCTAAAGGGGAGCAAGATGCAACTGAAATAATAACCAATAAATTGGTGGCCATCCGGAATAAAAGTTGGCTCACCCTGACAGCTGACGTCGTCTTCGCTCCTTCACAACGTGGCGAACTCCATCCTGGAGCGAACCTGCCGAAACAAAATAGATAGACAAGAAACAAACAACAAACAAGGGTGAGTCAAAGGACTCAATAAGTGGGGCAGACTAGTCACCTCAAAGAATAGGATAGCTAGCCAGGGAGAAAAGAAATAGATAGACCAAATTCTTTTTATTTAAATTATAAAAAGGTAGAGCCAGATAACAACCGAAAACACGTAAGAAACTTATAAACTCAACCAAGGATGCGTGCCAGAAACATAACAACAAATAAGAAATGCACATATAAGCAGGACAATAGTTATGTACCACAAGTTTACACAATAGTATGAAATGAAATGAGATGAAATGAAATGAAGTGAGATGAAATGAAATGAAATGAAATATGATGCGAAGGGTCACATGTGCCCGTAATCCCATCCCGAAGCGGAATACTCCTGCATTCGAGGGGAATCCAATCTGATAACCAACTGGAGCAGAATACTCCTGCACCTGATATAATATAAACCAGAGGCGGAATACTCCTGCACTCAATATCTGACATAAGAGCGGAATACTCCTGCTCCCAGGGCGGAATCCTCCTACCCTCAATATGATACAATGGAGCGGAATCCTCCTGCTCCTGGGGCGGAATACTCCTGCACCCAATATGATATGCAATGTAATGCATATGAATGACATATAATGCATATGAATGCAATGTGATTCAATAATAACCCTTCACCGGCGCGGGACTCTCATCGACGGCCGGGAAGTAGATGCCAACTTACAGCCAGGGTACAATGCTCAGATCCTCAATGCAATACCAACAATAGGACATAACATATAATATACAATGTAAATCCAAAGCTAAGGCGTAATGAGTACGCCTATCGGTAGCTACACACGTAAGGAATACGTGGTAGAAAATCCACGAGGCCAGGTGCCTCCAAAGAAATGGATATAAACACTTACCTCTTCCAAAGTTAACACTCCTGTCCAACAACCGCTTTATTCTTTTGGATTCATTGCCAAACGATCCCACTGTGTTCAATGAGCAGAACAATATATCAAATAGGGATAAAGGCTTTATTCCTCACATCTTAGGGCAATCCAGTTAGGAGCCTGATACTCTATTCGCATACGCAATACGCAGGCCAGGCCTATGTACGGGGTTTATGGTCACATAACCAAACCCTAAATAAATTACATTTATAAGTTGCCCATAACTCACTGAGTACGAATATATAATCAATTCCATTATCGGGGTTCATTTGACCCTTTAAACTATTAATTGAACTTATTAAAACGATGTATAATATTCCAAGTTTTACCGTTAAAACATATTTAAACACACGTAATAAACTCAAATAATATATTAGGATCATTACCTGAATGTTTCAGGGTGAAAATTCTACTTTTCTCCGGCCCCTTTTCTCATTTTCTGGTATTTTTTTCCTCTTCTGCGTTTTCTCTTCTCAATTCTCGTTATGTTTCTGTTTTCCACCATTTCCATACATATCTAACCTTGTCCTTAGCTTAGACCACCGTTTCTAATTTTAATTATTTTTTTTGTTTTTCTTTTATTTTAATTTTTTTCTTTTCTCGACGAAAATTAAAACGGTACCCTATGATATTTAAAATAATTCCAACTTTTGCATAAAAGTTATACAAAATATATGTAACATATTCGCAAAGGCGGATCTCAAATTGGACTCCCGAAATTCAAGATGCGAATTTAAATAGAAAAAGTCAAATTATTTAACGTTCGGTATTTTAGCGGAAACTAGCCGAACAACATCGAAATTCACTTTCGAAAGTTTACAAAAATCACAAATAATCATACGAGCCTAACGGTGCTTTCGGATTTCGAATCGGAGCTCATTCGGCAAAACCGAGCTCGAAAATCTTTTTTTAATATTTATTGCCAATAAAAACTGAAACCTTCTTCCGATGCCTACCAAACGAGGTCTGATTTAGCTCAAATTTTACATACAGGTCCTAATGGATATTACGAATATTTTAAAATTATCGGCACGCCAATTGGAGTCCTAACTTCCGAAACGACTGACCGAGGTCATTTCATTCTCCTCCACTTAAATTCTCGTTCGTCCTCGAACGAGCCTAAGTCTAAAGCAAGATTCACGCTTATAACAAAATAATTTGCATGACCTTCATAAATCATCCCACGGAATTTTTCTCATGATTACAGAATTAAAACTATAACACGAACACCGAACTCTTGGAATAAAACATATCTGGATAATATGATAACACCATTTCCCGGATTATTCTGACTAAGATGATCCTTCATCGATCACGAGAGGAGAGTTCTATATTTTTGAAACAAAGATACACGGAACTTTGAATGGGTTAACATGATTAAGCCGATAATCATCTCTTCAATATACCTTTCGATATAGAACAAGTCGATGGAACTAGGAATTAGCTCACACTTGATGCAATAGGGGAAGCTTTTGAAGTACTTTGTCACTACACACTATAGAAGATTTGATGCAAGCTATATTATATTTTTACGAACGCACTATGCAACATCTCAGCTGATGTTAGTGTTATTCCGCAAGCTCCTTGTGGGAATGTAGTTACTCATATCCTAATGTATGTCAAAGGTTCATCTGAACAGGGTCTATCATATAAGGATAAGGATCATGCAAATACTTCCGGATAGTATGATGCAGACCAGGAATGATCTCCAGACTGAACATCTACTTTAGGGTATTGTCTTTCAATTAGAAATATTATGACTTGAAAAAGTAAAAATAAAGGAGACACGTAGTTGGACCATGAGCTGAGGCAGAATACCAGCAACAAAGTTGATTACATGAGCGCTTACAACGCTAAAGTAACCTCTCAAGGAGTTAAGGTGTGAAGGAGATATGCCAATGATGGATGGACGACAAGCTGCACTAGATCTTTAACTCTAAATTTTTCATGAAGTAAACAATGTCAGTATGAGGATCCAATTCTGGTTTAATACAAACAGATAGCCAGAAGAAAAACGGAGTCACCATACAGGGTTACTACTGACGGTTTTCCCATGTATAAAGATAGACTTTGTGCTCCTGATATTGCAAATTTACGTGGACAGATTATGATAGAGGCACATTGTTCTAAATACACTGTTCATCCGGGTTCGACTAAGATGTACCATGATCTTGAACAGATTTATTAGTGGGATGGAATGAAGTGTGACATAGCAAAATTTGTGGCTCAATGTTCTAATTGATAGCAAGTTAAAGTCGTGTCATCTTTCCAGACTTTATGTTTTCAACAGATAGGTACATATATATAATCAGGTTGCCAGCTTATCTCTATCATTAATAGATTGTTAGTGGGTTTATCAATGATCGACACTCATTGTAGATTTCTGTCGTGCCCTTACTTTGGGTCGTGAGAAAAGTGGTATCAACACCTCAAAGATTTAATATTATCATTCAGTATTTGGAGGAAGACTCCTCCAATTAAAGCACAAACTCATGCAGCCATTTTAATAGGAATAACCATTCTCGCACAGTCTGCTGGACTAAATAAGATTTAGCTAAAAGTTGAACGTAGGCAGACCTAAGCTACCAACTACCCTTTTGAGTTGCCAAACAGCTGCAACTCTCAAGTTCACAACTCCATACATTTGCCGTAAACACCGCCGCCTGATGGATGGTACTTCTATATAAAAATTTCGGCAGAGTTTCCCCTGAAACTGGATGATCCTCAAAAACAGAACTAACACTATACTATACATGGGAATGGATACCCGGATAAACTGATATCCAAAATAATAATATGCTTACCCGGCTACAATAACACGTACTCTGGCTCAACACAGGGAACGTCACAAACGGCTACCAATCGCCCAAGCTCACTAGTGCCGGACAAAGAAGAAATGGAAATGGATCGAGGATAGAAATAATTAGAGCTTCAGGAAGTTCATCTTCTTATTTGCTTGGCTACCAAAGCTATACTACTTCCGAGTCAGGCGAGCCAAAGAATCGCAATTGAAGAGATAGACATTAAATAAGCTTTATGAAACAACATCCATGACAATTTGACCTCCCAATAAGAAGGAAACTCTGACAATTTATCAGAACCCATTTTATAACCCAGACAAGCTCATAGAATAACATGACTTTACTAGCGTCTCAAACCAAGAGGAGATATGTAGATCGAATATTACTTACTAATCACTTTACACTGGAAGAAACAATATCACTTTCTGATTGTGACGAATAAGAATCCCATCATCCTACCGACACTGAGTTCCAAAGAGAGGTAAACTGACTTGAGATTATAATAGAATAAGGCACAACAAGATGCCAAGCAAACAATACCGATACTCACTCACAAATCTCTCACATTTAAACTAGATAAACTCGTAGGGTCTCACAAATTCCCTGAATAAATCATACTAGAAGCTCACCCCTCTACCACAATCGATTCTTAATAGAAACAATATCCAAGGAAGCCATGGAAACATGGTAAGATAAACGAAGTTCAGACCGATCGGAAGAATCAAATCTTACTCACATATACTGGAAGAATTACATGGGTGTACTACATCAGATGCCTCAACATCCTGCCAGACTAGCAGTTCATAGAACTGCCTCTGCAGCTGAGCTGAGCCACTACCCTGATAATCACCTTCTGAATAACCACTGCCACCACGCTCTCAACTTCTACTGGACGGTGGCATTTCTCTGGCTGATTGAGATCTAAATGAAATCCCATGCGACTGTGCAGGTGCCTGATGACGAGAGAAAGGACGACTGCCCACTTGTCGGAGTAAGGGAAAACTCCTCAAAGGATAGCCGGACTCACGACAATGATAACAGGAAAACTCCTCAAAGGATAATCAGACTCACGACAATGATACCACATTTTCGCTGAAAAATAGAAGCTGGAATGATTGTTGATAGCTGTAAAGAAAATATTGAACCTGATCTTGACGAGCTACTGGCACACTCTAAGAATCACGTGACACAAGCTGAGATAACCTGGAAGATGACCTCCCCAAATAATCAGAACTCTTACCTCTAAATGAGGTGCCATGGTTGCCCACTAGGGCCACGAGATCTCTTGCTCTCCCGCTCTAACTCTTCTCTCTCTAACTTATGGTGTGCTTAATACCTTTGAGCAATATCAACAACGACGTCAAATGAAGTCCCAACCTCAATTTTTCGAGCCATCTGGGATCACAAGGAAAAAGAAAGGTCACCAATAAATATTTGAACATTCTTGGAAGGTTTATGGACTAGTTCTAGTGCATATCCAGCCATCCTAAAGAATTTAATCCCATATTCTAAATCTGACAGGCTACCCTGTACAATTCACTCAATCTGGCGACACTTTCCATCTCGCTCGCAGCACGAAAGGAATTTTTCCACGAATCTAGAAGAAAAACCAAACCAAGTTAGCTAATAAGATAGCGGCCCACCAATTCAAGGCTGGACCCTGAAACTGGAAAGCAGAATAATCAACACCATACCGCTCAATATAATGAAAAGCCTGAAGGATACGCTGGCATCATTTTATTTAAAAAAAAAAAACTTACACAGAGATTATCTGATGCATGGCTTGAGAATATCTGAAGGTTCAACCGCGTAAAATAATGCAACCTCTTTAGGCACTCGGACCGAACTGATACCTCGAATGGTTAACCAGCCAGAACAATTAGAGGTACAACACATGCTACCTCCGGAATATAATTTACTGCAGCAATATTAAGAACCGGAAAAGGAGCTCCCTGAGATCGAATGTCTGCACATGCGGCAACCTCATAAGCTACCTAGCGAATAATAGGTTTTTTTTTGCGATATCTGCATCACCAAGATTCTCGTAAAAGCATCGTAGAGAGCCAAGGGAACCACAAGGCCCTGCTTCCTTGCCCATCGCGAGCTCGTACAGCTGGGACCTCCGTAACTACATCGTCAGCACGATCAAAACTCTCGGGGTTTCGTCAGTGCAAGCCCCAGGCTAGACTGCTTCGTCTTGAACTCATACCGTTTACTGATTTGTCGCATGAGGTTTCACGATTACCGCAAACGAATTAACGAAAATACTTTTGCATCCTAGACCGACGCACGATCAGAAAAGAAGGAAGGGAAACTTCCTAAATGCCATCATAGCCCCTCGTAGATAAGTACGGACGTCTACGTACCCATCAGCGAGACTCTACTAGACACTGTCTTAGTCTGGATAGACTCTAAATCGGGCTCTGATACCAACTGACACGACCCAAAATCCGGTTAGGCCGTGCGGGCACCCGATATCCTTGCCTAGACCCGTCGGGCGAACCCTTACCAATTAAATTAGGAAAATAAATATAATAATTCATAAATAAGGACAAGACTTAAAACAAAAACACAGACATACTGATACCTCTAGCTGTACAAAAGAAATTACAGCTGACTACCCAACATACTAGGTTTAGGGCTATCCAGACTAGACATCTAAGAGAACAAAGAAGACAAATACCTCCTAAAGGGGAGCAAGATGCAACTGAAATAATAACCAATAAATTGGTGGCCATCCGGAATAAAAATTGGCTCACCCTGACAGCTGACGTCGTCTTCGCTCCTTCACAACGTGGCGAACTCCATCCTGGAGCGAACCTGCCGAAACGAAATAGATAGACAAGAAACAAACAACAAACAAGGGTGAGTCAAAGGACTCAATAAGTGGGGCAGACTAGTCACCTCAAAGAATAGGATAGCTAGCCAGGGAGAAAAGAAAAAGATAGACCAAATTCCTTTTATTTAAATTATAAAAAGGTAGAGCCAGATAACAACCGAAAACACGTAAGAAACTTATAAACTCAGCCAAGGATGCGTGCCAGAAACATAACAACAAATAAGAAATGCACATATAAGCAGGACAATAGTTATGTACCACAAGTTTACACAATAGTATGAAATGAAATGAGATGAAATGAAATGAAGTGAGATGAAATGAAATATGATGCGAAGGGTCACATGTGCCCGTAATCCCATCCCGAAGCGGAATACTCCTAAATTCGAGGGGAATCCAATCTGATAACCAACTGGAGCGGAATACTCCTGCTCCTGGGGCGGAATACTCCTGCACCCGATATAATATAAACCAGAGGCGGAATACTCCTGCACTCAATATCTGACATAAGAGCGGAATACTCCTGCTCCTAGGGCGGAATCCTCCTACCCTCAATATGATACAATGGAGCGGAATCCTCCTGCTCCTGGGACGGAATACTCCTGCACCCAATATGATATGCAATGTAATGCATATGAATGACATATAATGCATATGAATGCAATGTGATTAAATAATAACCCTTCACCGGCGCGGGACTCTCATCGACAGCCGGGAAGTAGATGCCAACTTACAGCCAGGGTACAATGCTCAGATCCTCAATGCAATACCAACAATAGGACATAACATATAATATACAATGTAAATCCAAAGCTAAGGCGTAATGAGTACGCCTATCGGCAGCTACACACGTAAGGAATACGTGGTAGAAAATCCACGAGGCCAGGTGCCTCCAAAGAAATGGATATAAACACTTACCTCTTCCAAAGTTAACACTCCTATCCAACAACCGCTTTATTCTTTTGGATTCATTGCCAAACGATCCCACTGTGTTCAATGAGCAGAAAAATATATCAAATAGGGATAAAGGCTTTATTCCTCACATATTAGGGCAATCCGGTTAGGAGCCTGATACTCTATTCGCATACGCAATACGCAGGCCAGGCCTATGTACGGGGTTTATGGTCACATAACCAAACCCTAAATAAATTACATTTATAAGTTGCCCATAACTCACTGAGTACGAATATATAATCAATTCCATTATCGGGGTCCATTTGACCCTTTAAACTATTAATTGAACTTATTAAAATGATGTATAATATTCCAAGTTTTACCGTTAAAACATGTTTAAACACACGTAATAAACTCAAATAATATATTAGGATCATTACCTGAATGTTTCAGGGTGAAAATTCTACTTTTCTCCAGCCCCTTTTCTCATTTTCTGGTATTTTTTTCCTCTTCTGCGTTTTCTCTTCTCAATTCTCGTTATGTTTCTGTTTTCCACCATTTCCATACATATCTAACCTTGTCCTTAGCTTAGACCACCGTTTCTAATTTTAATTATTTTTTTTGTTTTTCTTTTATTTTAATTTTTTTTCTTTTCTCGACGAAAATTAAAACGGTACCCTATGATATTTAAAATAATTCCTACTTTTGCATACAATTTATACAAAATATATGTAACATATTCGCAAAGGCGGATCTCAAATTGGACTCCCAAAACTCAAGATGCGAATTTAAATAGAAAAAGTCAAATTATTTAACGTTCGGTATTTTAGCGGAAACTAGCCGAACAACATCGAAATTCACTTTCGAAAGTTTACAAAAATCACAAATAATCATACGAACCTAACGGCGCTTTCGGATTTCGAATCGGAGCTCATTCGGCAAAACCGAGCTCGAAAATCTCTTTTTAATATTTATTGCCAATAAAAACTGAAACCTTCTTCCGATGCCTACCAAACGAGGTCTGATTTAGCTCAAATTTTACAGACAGGTCCTAATGGACATTACGAATATTTTAAAATTATCGGCACGCCAATTGGAGTCCTAACTTCCGAAACGACTGACCGAGGTCATTTCACCCTCTCCCCTTCACCCTTAAAATCGTCCACATACATCACAACCAAAGCTCCACCATCCCCGCCATCAAATCCATCGTAACTCTGCTCCTTTCTCTCTCTCCCTTGTCGCTTTCACACGAAAAAAGGTAATAAATCACTCTCCTCCCTATTTCTATGGAAACTGAAAAGGAAGAAGAAATAATTGGGCGAATCTCGTCAAAATCATGGAGATTATCAACGTTTATACATTTACAAGGCAAGAAAGTCGAGGATTCGGGTTTGAATTCCACAAATAGAGCACAAATAAGTGGGCCAAACACGGGCCAACTCGACCCGACCCGGATGCAATGAAACGAGATAAATTCTTTCCTTTTTAATTCTATGTGATACTTCTCTATTAAAATTGGTATATTCGTGTGTGTTACATGTCCTGATTCACAATTTCATTTAACTTAGCTATATTTTCGGTCCGTAAGCATGAAGACATAATATGCCTATTTAATTTTATTTTTTGCTTGCCTTCATGAGTTTGATACATATGACTAGCCGAATGTATACACTTCTATTCTTAGGCTAGATTCATTAGTTGAATGTTCTAGAAGTCCGAATAGGCAGTATGCGATTTTGACAAAATGATGTGTCTCGAATCTGTTCATAATTGACTAAGCATGATATTAGTTGTTTCCTTGTTTAGCATTCTGTTGAAGAAACTGAATTTTGATTGCCTTCTTTAACGGGTTGGATAATTTTCAAAAAAAATCTCTTTCCTTGCAAGTATGCAAGCAGCTCTAACAGTATAAATACTCCTCCTCTTGAGACATAGAGGAGATATAGACACCTTGATACATCTACACACACTGAACCAGACCTAAGACACTACAAATACACCTTTGAAAATACCTTTACAGGCTGAATACTTAACAGTACACTACCCTACTCTTCTCTTCTCATTCTTTTACAATCTATACACTGAAATACAGGGCTAAAAACCACTTTCAGCACCTCCCATGCACTTTTTTTCCTTGCTTTACACCCTGGAGACTCTCTTCTCCTGTCCACACCTCTGAGTACATACAAAACACAAGGAGAACTGTGAAGGAAGACTGATTCATCCTCTTTAGTCCATTCTTGGGATTGGCTTTGGCTGGCTGAAAAACAATGGAAAGTGTGTTGTCTGTTTGATATTCTTGGCTGATGTCTATGCTTTGTGTGACACTTATGCTCCTAGCTTGATTAACTTGCTCTAAGACAAGGTAAATTCAAACCATATTCAAGTATGCTCACTTGTTTTCCTATGCTGCTACTCTTAATCTAACTATACTACTGCAAAACGTTCTCTCTGTAATATGGATTCTTTATGCTGTATGCATAAACTGTCGGAGCCTATTCCAGGCCATAGCTAACACTTTATGCAGGTTTTAAGATAGCCAAAAGGCTATACCATATGCTAACAATGTGGTGCAGGCTCTTTGCATTAGACGAGATCTCATACTATTCAGTCTAAAGCTCAAAAAATAAGGGACAAGGCCCTGCTGTTCTCTTTCTCTTGCTTAATTTGTATCCATTGTAATGAAGTATTGTTCATGTATTTGTTAGGGCTAGTATTGGTTTGTATAAGCACCATAAGGTGCATCTAGTCGCTAGGACAGGCACATCAACCTATACACACTGTTACAGCAGTGACAAGGCTAAAAGGGGCCTTTCTTTAACCTTACTCCTTACTTTCATGTGTTTGAAGTTAAGTCTGGCAGACAGTCTGAAAATAGGTTTTTTTGTGCAAAGTTTCAAGTTTAGAACCATGACAGTTGCATTAGGTGTGAAAACTAGAAATTTTGTGGATATAATATCATAGCAGGTTTCAAAATCAGATTACAATAGGGACTGCTTTGTTGAAAATCATAAATAGGCCTAAAATCGCAATAAAGGCTGAAAATTAGTTTATTTGTGCAAAATAATTTTCTGGAAATTATAGCATTATTTTAACAGGACTAAAGCTGAAATCTGAGTCTAAAATAGGCGATATATGCAATTTGATAACCTCTGAAATTAGATTATTTTCCTTGAAGGCGGAAAATGCGAAATTGCTTTAAACTAGCCTATTTCTGCATATGTATATTCTGTGATATAACAATCTATTTTGTTTATTGAAAATGTCAAAAATTGAAAACTAGCCTATCTACGCGAATATTATCTATTCTAAGTTCGTAACAGTCTAGCTTTATCCTTGGCATTAGTTAACTTGGAGGCCTATTTTGCTTTCTAAATCTTGATTAGTGAAGTTATTTTACATACATGATATTATTTTCTTATGTGTTCACATGACCGTATCATTATGTGACGCTTAGAAGTCTAGATTTGGGGCACTTAATACACATAGGAGAGTCTAGATATTTTATATTTACATTAGTAGTTTCAATGGCCTCCGAGACATTAAGTGGGACGCTAGTGAACCTTTAGGACTTTTCAAAATGTTAGTAAGCGCTTTAGTTAAAATACTTAAAGAGGGTATGGGGGTTAGAGTGAATTAAGCACCGTGGATATGATGGAAACTACCCGAGCTATATTTGATAGTGGATTCTGAAACTATCGTCCCTTAAGAAAGTCGGGTTATGATCCGAATAGGATAATAAAACCTAGGGTTATTCAAACGTTTAATTAGTTATCTATTTATTATTTTGTGGCTATTTGTACAATATAATTATTGTTTCAAACTGTTTATGCAAATACCTTAAATTGCCTATTTATTTATTTTGCACCCCATATCTCTTTTGTTTATTTTATTTAGATTTTGTCCTTTTATAAGCAATATATTAAACCCAATATAGAAATCGGTCGGGAACCACGTTTAGTGAAACCTAGGAGGTGCCTAACCCCTTCTTCTAGGTTATTTCGAATACTTACCCGAATCTCTGACTCGTAGACCGACCCGGAGTTAATTCTTTAAATAGAATTAGAAATTAATAGGTGACCTAATATGCCTAGGAAATTTATTAGGTGGCAACTCCAAAACTCCAACTCCAAACGAGTTTGCCCAGTCAAATCCGAAACCCGACTCGCCTCGAGTTGAGTCCAAAATTGGGTATAACAGCGAGCAAGGGTCTAAGTATAGGGTGGTGATATTCGACGATATATGCCTATATTTCCTTAATAATTCCTTGCATTTGTATTACTTTACTCGTTCCTTTTAGGTTATACTTATGGTTTTGTTCTTATTTTTCGTAGTTGTGCTTATATGGCTTAAACGAGTGTAAACGGAGCAAGATTGATAAAACCGAGCAAGAAATAATTATTCAACGAGAGGAGTTGATGGACTTAATAAAATGTGGAATATGTTGTTAGAAGTCAAGGCTATGGTGCAAGCTATATATCTATCACAACTTAAGACTATGGAAGGATGTTTCGCAGGCGACGCCTCTAACACAACCTTCACCATCAAGGGCTGTTTGGCATGCGGCGCCCAGAAAAAGCTTTTGTAGATTTGGGCACCACTGTTTTGTCAAGGCTGTACAAGAGGTGATGCCTTCAGAACAGCATGAAGCCTAGCGACCCCAACTTTTCCAACATAGTCTAGGAGTTGGTTTAAGTTAGCCTAGTATTTTCTAAATACTATAAATACATTATAAATTAGCCTTTTAAGGTAGCTGGACGTGGGGGAGAGCAGAGGAGCCTTAGATGTCTTCTAAACAATTTTTCTCTCTTTCTCTTATTTTTCTCCTTAATTCTATAGTTTGTTCGTTCAAGAATTAGGTAATTACATGAAGTTGATGTTTGAAAGTTAATTTCTACCATTGATTTACCATTACAGATTGTTTATTCTTTTTTTAGCCGAATTGTTTGGTTATTAGGGCCCGATAATTGAACACTATCTATGGTTTATAAGTTGAACTAGACAGAGGTAATTTATGAATGCACATAAGAGAGAATAGGGCTTGATTGTGAACCTGGACATCAGGAAATCGATTTGCGAATATGATAGACATATACCTATTCGCCTTGCTTAGCTAAATATAGAGTTCTTTAATGCATGTATGTGATTTAACTCCATAGAAATATAGGTATTAGAGTAGCTTGCATAGACTCATGAAGAATAGACATGTTTTCACGAATATATTTAACCAGTTAGTTAGAAATCTAGGAAATCGAAAAGTAGAATCAACTGGAAAACTCAACTGGATTGTTTGTCGCTCTAACTTTGGTCTGTTTCTCTCTTATTGAAAACAAATCACGAATTGCTCTCGAATACTTGACTTCATTACTTGTTTCTAATTATTGCTTGCTTTAGTTAGTAGAAAAATTACAATTACTATTGAACAAGATCCCTGGATAGTTTTTAGGAAATTGTTTACTAGAATACAATTGTTTACAATAGTCCTCGTGGGAACGATACTCGACTCACTACTTTATAACTTGTCGTATATTTGCATGTGTGTTTGGGAGAAATATCAAACGTAGCTCTAGATGGGCGGTAGCTAGGACTACCACATTCAGACAGACACTAGACTCTTCTAGATGCATGAAGACTGTCACTAGACGTTTCTAGACAACTGACAAATAATAAACACTTCTAGACAAGTAGACTAACACTAAACACTTCAAGACAAATGGGCTAACACGAAACATTTCAAGACGAACTGGGACTGTTATTACTGGTCATTGGTTGCTGGTTACTGGTCGCTGGCTACTGGTCGCTGGCTAGTGGTCATTGCTTTTACAGAGAAATATGGAAATACAACATTGAAAAATGAAAAAATTACAATTCCTAGATTATATCTTCATGCTTCCAAAAGGTGATGGATTAGTCACTTCTTAAATTGGTTTACCGAATCTCAATCGTGGAAGTAGGCTCCCACTATCCAAGGGGGTCTTAACTTAAAACTTGGAATGACCGCTTATATTTAAGTGGAGCTTGACTTGAAAGCTGAAATTTCCTCTTATGATTGAGTGGTCCTTGGCTTGGAAAATGAAATGGCCGCTTATATTTGAGCGGGTCTTGACTTGAAACTGAATTGTAGCATATGTTTGAGCGACGTTGACTTGAAATTGAAATGGCCGCTTTTGTTTGGGCGGATCTTGAATTGAAAGCTTAAAATGACTGCTTACATTTGAGCGAAACATAATTTGCAAAGGAAATGACCCCTTATGTTTGAGCAGATCTTGACTTGAAAAGAAAATGGCCACATATGTTTGAATGGATCTTGATTTGCAATGGAAATGACAGCTTATGTTTGAGCAGATCTTGACGTGAAAAGGAATGGCCGCTATCTTTTCACAGAAACTAACTCGAAAAGATAATGGTCGCTATCTTTTAGTGGAAACTAACTCTGAAAGGAAATGGTCGCTATCATTTAGCGAAAATTGACTCAGAAAGGAAATGGTCGCTATCATTTAGCGAAAATTGATTCGGAAGGGAAATGGTCGCTATCTTTTAGTGAAAACTGACTCGAAAAGGAAATGGTCGCTATCTTTTAGCGGAAACTGACTCGAAAAGGAAATGGTCGCTATCTTTTAGCGAAAACTGACTCGAAAAGGAAATGGTCGCTATCTTCTAGCGAAAACTGACTCGAAAAAAAAAACTGGTCGCTATCTTTCAACGGAAACTGACTCGAAAAGAAAATGGTCTCTATCTTTTAGCGGAAACTAACTCGAAAAGAAAATGGTCGCTATATTGAGCGAAGACTGACTTGAAAAAAATGATCGATATCATTTAGCAGAGATTGACTCGAAAGGAATTGGTTGCTATCTTTTAGCGAAAAATGACTCAAAAAAGAAATGATCGCTATCTTTTTACTGAGACTGACTTAAAAAGAAAGTGGTCGCTATCTTTTAGTGAAAACTGACTCGAATAGAAATGATCGCTATCTTTCAGCAGATCTTGACTCGAAAAAGAAGTGGTCGCTATCTTTTAGCAGAGACTGACTCAAAAAGGAAATGATCGCTATCTTTGAGCGGAAACTGACTAGAAAAGGAACTGATTGCTATCTTTCAGCGGAGACTGACTCGAAAAGGAAATAATCACTATCTTTGAGCGGAAACTGACTCGAAAAGGAAATGATCGCTATCTTTCAGTAGAGGCTGACTCGTAAAGAAAATGATCGCTATCTTTGAGTGGAAACTATGTCGAAAAGGAAATGATCGCTATCTTTCAGCAGATCTTGCCTCGAAAAGGAAGCAGTCGCTATCTTTTAGCGGAGACTAACTCGAAAAGAAAATGGTCTCTTATCTTTGAGCACAGACTGACCCGAAAATGAACTTCTGCATTATCATGGGAGGGCCAGACTTTTGAAACTAAAACTTCTACATTAAATGGGAGTGCCTGATGTTGAGGTTGACATCTTTCTGGTGGGTCATGTCTTTTCTATTTTCCCACCTATGATAAACTCTTGTCTGGAAGCTGAAGATTCTACCAATTCTCACATGTGTCTTTGACTTGACGGCTGCAAACTCTGACGCATTATCCTAATGAGGTCTTATAGGAAGATTGAAAACCCTGGCTATTTTTTAAAAAATATGGGGTTCTGTCTGAAACTTAGAACAGCTGTTCCCGATTCGGGTGATCCTTGCTCTTACCAGCAACATAGCAAATATCACACTGGTTTTCTTCATCGTGGCTACACAGGACCTGGATCATGTCCTTGCAAATAAGCTTAGGGGGTTCTTGTTTTGCTATATACAATAATTTCGGACAAACAATATCTTGATATTGTCGATGTGTTTCTGATCCAACCAAAAATCCACCAATACCAAAAGTTTCTCCCAATCTTTTGTCAATCCTTTGTAGAAATAACATGTTGTTCCGTGATGACTTTTCATGGTACAATCTTGGTGTGTCATTCTTATTATCGAGGTGTAGTGTCAGGCTGCTATTGTCCAAATGGAGTCCTGAAAATGATCTGATATAATTGAGAGACATACAAACAGATTTTGCCAAACTTTCATTTTGCTTGTTTCAATATTATCAAATGAGAGAAGTGAAGAAACGTAAAGACAAATTAAATAAATTCAAAGACGAGACAACGAACGAAAGATGTCCCTGAAAGATAGAAGGAAAAATTATCTAGAGGTGAAATGACGACCTCAATGAACATGACATACATCTTGGGATAGAGTATTGACCTTTCAACATGACTTGTTCTTGATTTTACCCTAGTTTGACAATCTAGAGGCAATTTCTTGCTTGGTTCAATCATAGTGAAAAAATCAGACATCTCTCATTCGACTAGTGGTGCATTTTCAAGTTTTCACCAACTAGCCTCTCTTTTTGTTCTTTTTCCTCACATTGGTCCTGTGGCACCTTATCACATTTTCACCAACAAAACCTCTTTTTATTTTTTATGTGCTTTCATTTTTCTTTTCTTTCGACGTCTCGTCACATTCTTTTTACTCTATCTATTTTCCCTTATCTTGATTTCTCAGGGAGTTCCTATCCTTATGGTCATCCAAAAAACTTGTAGGGTGATCAAAATAAACTACAAATTCCTCGGGCAAACTCGTCGTTTGATGGTACAACATTGCGTGACATTCTCAAAGATCGGTCAGAAATGTCTTTATTTGGATCATTGGGATTTTGTTGGGCTAGAAAGAAACGTTTAGCATGAAAGCTCCAAAAATATATCATGAGAAGACTGGTTGAAATAGTACAACCGTTGAAATCGTTCCTTTAAAAAAACAAACTTTTGCCCCAGTTTAGTGTAAACTGAGAATTTTGAGTTTTTCTTTTTGGTATAAAAATGATATGAAAGCATCTCATAAGACCTTTAGAGTGAATGTACAACCTTTGGAATTAATTACTTTATAAATAACCACAAAATTTGTCCCAGTTCAATTGAATATGGGAACCATATTTCTCTGATTTGATCACAAACTCGAAGGTAAATTATGCATCAATATGTGACCTAGGGACTATTGAGCTTTTTCACCTATATGAGACTGAAAAAGACCTGGAATATTGATTGATGATTTTTTTTTATGGAATTGAAAAGTTGGGGGATATTGAATTTTCCCCTGATATGAAATAGAGAAGCTTGGCGACATTAAACTTTTTCCCTGATAAACACGAAGAAAATAAAGAGGAATATTGAATTTTTTCTTTTTCTTAAAATAAATCTGCCCAGTTTAGGATAAACTGGGACTCTACAGTTCTTTCCATTTAGCCGCAAACTTGGAGGCAATGTTTTGCATCAATGTGAGACAGGAAAAAAGTAAACTTTCCCTTATTATGAACACAAAGAAAATAGAGAGGAATATTAAATTTCCCCATTTTTTTAAAAAAAATTAAAAAACTTCTGCCCCAGTTTAAGATAACTGGGCCTTTGATTTTCTTTATACACGCCAAAAACCTGGAGGCAAGTCTTGCGTAAATAAAAGAAAACATCGAAAAAATGAACTTTCTCCTGTTATGAACACAGATAAAACATAGAGGAATATTGAATTTCTTCTATTTCTTAAAAAATTAAAAAAACTTCTGCCCCAATTTAAGATAAACTGGGGGCCTTTGATTTTCTTTATACACGCCGCAAACTTGGAGGCAAGTTTTGCATAAATAAAAGAAAACATGGGAAAAATGAACGTTCTATTGTTATTGTCGCACCCGAATGGTTGCCTACGTATCCTTTTGAGAGGAATCAGGTCAAGACGTAGCTCTGGACTTAGTGCCAAATTTTATGTTGCTGTTTTTTCCCCCACAAGTACAATGACATTGATTCAAAAGTAGGATAGTCAAAAGAAAAAATATACAAGGCTTAAGGGGTTGGAAAATTGATATACTGTTTGGGTAGCAGAAATGATAGCCGTTCGTCATCCCGACCCAAGAATGTCTCACACAAATATGCAACCAAAACGAGTCAAACTAGAGTCATATATCGACGGGACTTGTCAACTTGGTGTCCTCGATTTCTGTTCCAACATTGATCCTGGAAATCACACTTGAACATCCGACTAAAATGGTCGTGCGCGATTTTTGGCTTTTTGCGTAACTCCTTCATCACAATCATGCTCACCATCCAGTTAGTTCATAGATGCGATATTAGACCATGTGGTCAAGATAAAAATTTTGCGCGCATGTCATGTTACTAAAGCCGAAAAAATAAACTACAGAAAAGCTAAAAAGACAAAAGTAGGAAACTAAAAAAATAAAGGGTTTGAGACGACAAGTGGATTTCACTTTTATTGAATTAAAGACATGAGGGTTTGAACTCCAAAACAAGCAAAATAATGTAGTTGGATTACAATCCTTAAATAACCAAGTGCGCAGATAGATTAGCAAAATAAGTTACAAGTGCTTCTCAATTTGTTCGTTTTCATGTCATGGTCAATGTATTGCACTCATGCCTTGTTGAAACCCTTCACTAGATTCTACCATGTCGGTGATGTCGACATACCTCAAAACCAATAATATTTTCTACTCTACCTCATCCGCTTGAAACCCCTTGGGCATGGGCTTGTTTTTTTTGGAACACCCGAATGACTGGGCAAGACATGGAATTGGCTCAATAGTCACATTTTGCATTGTCAAGTTGACGACTGACGCACTTGGCCTGGCAGCCGATTAAACAATAAATGACTCATGGCGTCTGATGTCGGAAGAATGATCAACTACCACAATCTGCTTGTTGGAAATCCCTTTTATGTCTTCTTCTGTGAACACTGTCCCAATCATACCCACGTCATTTTGAACATCATGAATCGGCAAAGTATTTCGGTTCACATTTGGTGTCTCATCCTCCACCACCGTTATCTTATTATTGTTGATCATTGCCTGGATTGCCTTTTTAAGTTCCTAGCATTACTCAGTGTCATATCCAGGCGCTCCAGAATGGAACATACAGCGTCGTGAGCGATCTACTTTCCCGGTTGGACCATGTATCTCGATATTGGTTTCAGCAAGTTAGCTTGTTGCAACTTTTCAAACAGGTTGGTGTATGATTATGCAATTGGCATGTACCTTATCTCTCACCTCTGTCGCAACTTTTTTTGATTCGTACTTGGACAGGAACATAGATTCTTTCTTTGTTTGGTTAGGAAGCTTAGGAAAAGCTTAGAAATGGTTATGTGGGGGTTTTATATGTGTTTTGCGGGGCTGGTTCACACCATTACGGATAGAAAAATACTGCAGCATATGGTTGCGCTCTGTGGGGTGGAGGAGCAAATTTTTTGGATTGTGTTCCAGATGATGCTTTTGTGGAGTTTGGGAGTATGAGTGGAGTTGTTTGAATTCTTTCTTGTCCCAATTTCTGAGATCTCGTACTTTTTCTTTTTCATTCCCAAGACTCTTTGAGCTGGTTAGGACGGTGAATTGTCGAGCGGCAGCCGAGGGTGGAGCAAGTAGAGGTGGTGGTGCCAGGGGATGCAATGAGGAGGATCCCACAATATTTGTTGCACTGTAGTAGTGAGGACAGTCTGGATAGTACAGTGGGTCCTCCACTATAGTGGGCGGGCCATGTACTTGATACACGTTGACTAGTGCAAAACTTGAGAGACTGGTGGTGTGGGAGGAGGTGCACGTCCCATGGTAACAACAAGATGCATGTCAACCACCAACTGTTTCAGATTTTTGACCTCTTCAGTCAACTTCTCATTACGCTCTGCTACAAACTGTTTCACATTTTTGTCCTCTTCGATCAACTTCTTATTCAGCTCTATCAAATGCTCGTGACTGTTGATCTCAGAATTCCTATGTCAAACATCATGGTCAGGGGTCCCGCTGATCCTGTATGGTACGAATGATATGATGCTAGAATGCCTGTCCAAGTTAAGGTAGAACTCCAAGCACTAGATAACAAATTGGGTCAGTACAAAAACACACATTAACAAGCCTACAATTGTTATGCATCATCCCGAAATGGTTCACGGTGCCTGTCACGTATACCGACCGTATTCCAAAAAGATTGTCTATGTGTCGCATTAGAAAATTCAGAACGCAAACCAGAGACGACACACGATTCGAGACGATAAACAAACTTAATTTTTTTAATTTTAATCCATTTTTCTTAATCATTTTTCTTAGAACAGTGGACATGACTTAAACAATGATAAGAGACAGACTCAAAAATAAAAATGTAACATGAGTCAGACAAAAAAATAAAAGCAAGACACGAGCTACGAATTAAAAACACAATAGTACTGACATAACATTAGGTGGGTACACATGGACTGTAAAAATAATGAAACTCAATATTTGATCGGAATCAAGTTATTGTACGAGGATCAGTGAAAATACAATCCAAGTGACTATAATTGATAATTCTTACAATGAATTGAGAATAATTAGACAAACCAGAAACACACAAGGAATTTAGGTTTTAATTTAAAAATTAAGAGTTGACACATAAAATCAAGCAAACCTACCGGGCTGAATCATGAAAATGGACTTTTAAAAATTTTCTTGAAATGCGACTCAAAATGGACATGACTATGTTATTAAAAAAAAGACATGACTATGTTATAAAAACAGATACGACACAAATTCTTTAAAAAAAATTGAGACACGACACGTGGTTCGAGTAACTTTTTATTTTTTAAAGGCACAAATTTCAAAACGAATCCTCTAATATAAACCCAAAAAGGTGACTCAAAAAAATTTATCGTTGTAACGGCACAAAAATAAACAGACACTTACAAATGACACCATATGACATACATGCGACAAACTATTAACACAAACATAGAACGACTCTAAAAATTTAGTTATTATAACATCGTAATATGAAGACAAATTATTTCAAACACAGGGCCAAACCTAGACACAAACTCATATATAAAAAGGTTTTGAAAATTTTTGCCATTATAACGACATGAAAATGACAACAAAATATTTTATACAACTAGGGATAAAACCCGAATACAAACCTAGACAAATAGAAAATATTCCAAAAATTTTACCATTACAACGACATGAAAATGACAAACAATTATTTTCAAAAAAGAACTCGGGCCAAAATCTGGACATAGAACTAAACACAATATTTTTTAAAAAATCGCTATTACAATGGTGTAAATAAATACAAAATATTTTTTGAGACTCAAGATTAAAATCCCCACTTTTTTCTCTTTACCCATTTTGTCTTTCTTTTCAAAATTATCGACTCCTGCCCCTGGTAAACGGTTAGTATAACAATTTTTTTGAAAGAAATGCAACACAAAGGATGTCATAACTGTATCTTTAAGGACATGGGCCCCACCGGTGTACCTCACCTCACTAAGCCGGATGTAATGCAGATAATTTGGCCTATAGGATTCAAATTTTTTATGACAGAATTGACCTGATGTCTAGACTGGCTGAGAACCCGATAGATAAATCGGATGGAAAATGTGTCGGGGCAATCCTGCAACAGTGTGTACGGCCTAAAACCCCAACACACCCTCATCCTAAATCGTGGGCAATTTTAGTAAGAAGTCCCAGATGCTACAAGCAATCTAGTAAGTGCATGTGTGCAAATGTTGCTCCCAAACGCACGCGCAAGTATACGTGGTCGACAATTAATAAAGTGATAAATCGAGTACCGTTCCCACGAGGACTATTCAGACTGAATTCTAGCAAACAATTTATATAAACTATTCAGGAATCTTTTTCCAATAGTAAGGATTTTAATAACTAAAGAACAGTAATTAAGTGGTAGAAGTGAATTCAAGCAATGGAGCAAAACTTGGTTGTTATCAGTAATAAGGAGACGGTCCAGGGTCAGAGTTACGAACAATCCAGTTGAGTTATCCAGTTGATTCTACTTCTTGATTTCCTAGATTTCTAACTACATGTTAAATGTACCCGTGAAAACCTTTCGATTCTTCACGGTCTATGCAGGCTACTCCAATCCCTATATGTCTATGGGTTGAATCACGTGCACGCATTAACGAATTCTGTGATTAGTTAAGCTAGGCGAGCAAGTATATGTCTATCCTACTCACAAATTGGTTCCCCGATGCCCGGGTTCACAATCTAGCTCTACTCTTTCTTATTGCGTTCATAAATTCCCTCTTTCGAGTTCAATCTAAAAACCATAGATAGTGTTCAATTATCAGGCCTCCATAATCAAACAATTATGATGAAGAAAGAATAAACAATCCGTAATGGTAAATCAATATATATAAATTAACTTTCAAACATCAACCTTCATGTATTTACTCTAACCCTAGAATGAACGAACTATAGAATTAAGGAGAAGAATAAGAGAAAGAGAGAAAGAACTTGTTAGAGGACATCTAGGGCTCCTCCCCTCTCCTCCAAAACTTGCTCCAAAGTCTGAACTCCCTTCAAAAACGAAGTAAAAGAGTATTTATAGGGTTTACAAAGGCCTAGTAATAAGTTACACCTAAGCCTAGACGAAATAGGAAGTCCAAAAACGCTCCAGGGGCGCTGTAGATGGTGCCCCGCGCCCCCGAACGCGCCAACCCAGGCAGAACCCGTCGAAACTTGGGCGCTTTTGGGGTGCCCCGCGCCAGTAACCACGCCAGAAGGCTGGGCGATTTTTGGGGGCGCCCCGCGCCACCTATAACGCCAGGCCAAATTCCTGCCTCCTTCGTCTGCAGCTCGCGTCACGTTGTGCCTTCGTATGTTCGATCCAATCCTCAATCCAAATCCAATCTTTTCTTGCTCGATCATGTTCTTTAAAGCTCCAATTGCACTTCATAACAACCTACAATCATACGACACAAAATCAGTGCAAAATCACATTTATTAACTAGAAAACGGGCAATTAAAGTACTCAAACGTGAGGAAATATTAAGGAAATATAGGCATAAATTGTCAAACATCATCACCCCACACTTGAACCTTTGCTCGCCCTCGAGCAATCACAAATAACTTCCCAACCTAGGTAGAACAGGTCTGCCTATGACTATGGTTGATACCGACTATTGAACAAATGCATACAAGACTACTATGGGTCCAACAAACATGCCAATAATTTCACAAACTCAAAAACATGAGAACAACCACCCCAAAATAGCTCAAATGCACAAACTCAACCCATTGCTACCATGCTCCCACAAAATTACACCTATCTACTCAACCAAGAAGCTACGACTTCACATATTTTATGCAAATCATGTGCCCTCACCAAAATGAAGCAAGAGAGTGTCCCCCAAATATCACACACAACAATGAATATCATGAATAGAACGGGGACAATAACATAGAACGAATTCACTCACTCTCATGAAAGTCTCACATGTCACACACAATGTACCATAGGCTTGCCCGTAGTGTAGGACTCCACTAATATAAGCTCACTCCAATCAGGATTAACTAGGACTTTAAAAAGGTTGTAATGTAAGCTAAGGGGCTGGTAGGATACATATGGGTAATAGTGACTACCTCTCTAAGCACTTTAATACATCACAATTAATTTAAGCACAAATCTCATCAAAGCCACCCAATCAACAGCTTCCACACACCTTCTCAACAAGTAGCAAAATTTTTTTCTTTTAAGCACACACTAGCAAGGATGTATATTCTTCTCTCTTTATTTCTTTTTTCCAATTTTTTTCAGCTTTTTTTTTCTTTTCATTTGTTTTCTTTTCTATTCACTTCTTTCCAAACCTTGCCAATGCTCATAATCAACTACTATACAATTCATTACATATTCCCCTCATTGGTTCCACTCAAAAACCTCTCAATATTCAACCACAACTCCATAATAATATCACAATATCAACTAAAGTGCTTAAGGAGCAAAGGGCCAAAAGAAAGCAATTTAGAACAAGTGGGTAGGCTTGTGGTGTGGGTGCCAACAAAAAGGTCAAAGAAATCATACAATCAAGTCCAAGGTGTATATGTAAGGGTAGGCAAATCAATAGAAGGCCTGTATCATTTCCCGACTAGAGTAAACCTCGGATTTCGCTTTGCACACACACAGGGCAAGTTCTAGACACCAATATGCAACACGGAGTAGAATAAGAATATGCCTCATAACACACATTGCACACAGTCTACACAAAAAGGCTCCATCACAACTCTCAATCAAGCAATTAGAGTGCAACTTGTGGAAAATTAAGCACTAATGCATAAAGGTACACAACAAAGCCAAGCGAGTGGACTCAAGCATCTCAAGGGGGTCATTTCATTTTTTTTCTAGGCATGCATCACAATTTAAAACCAAAAGACACCACAAATAGCACATGCAACAAGTTCAAGTCCACCGGTATCAAACAAATCAAAGGCACCTAGCATTCCACCTATTCCTTTCGTTTAGGGCCACCTATAACTAACTACTCTAATCCTAATAAAAATAAAAACTACCCAGTTCAAAGGCCTCCCCGTGGAAAAGAACCGATGTCATAAGAAAAACCACGGGGTGGATGACATGTACCACTAACAAAGACTAAAAAAAAATCTTTTCGGAATTTTTTCATTAATTTTCTAATTTTTTTCATTTTTTCACATATTAAAGCAAGAAACAAATAAAAATAAAGTCAAGTGACAAAGGAAAATCCTAACGGTACATGCATCCCTAACCTCAAAAATAAAGGAGAGTTCCCCACCCCACACTTAAAACTAAGCAATGTCCTCAGTGCGACAAAAATAAAGAACAAGGGGTAGAAGAACTTCCCTGAAGGCTCTAGTCCTTGGTGCTAGCATCCTCCAAGCTTCCGTATAGTATGAGGTACTCAGACTCCCCTCATCAGGTCAATAATATTAGGCAGGGGTGAGGACACCCCACACTTAAACTCAACATTACATGAACCTGCAATCCAAGAAAAAACAAAAACTACGTGACACTATAAATAAAATAATACAAGTACAAACTCGGGTTGCCTCCCGAGAAGCGCCTTAGTTAACGTCGTAGCACGACGACACTTTTAGCTCACTTCTAGCATTTATGTATTCTCTTCTTACGCCGAACCTTTGCTTTCTTCCTTTCTTTTCGAGAACCCCTCTTCAACTTCACATGTGGTATACTTCCATGTTCTTGTCTGACACATTCGATCATAGAGCACTCTTCTGCCTTAGCTATGTGCTCCTTCTCAGTATACACCTTGAAAGTAACCTTTTCTACATGCGCTATAACAGTCATCTCACCCAGCTCCATGTCAATAATTGCCTTTGAGGTGACTAAGAATGGTCTCCCCAAAATGATTGGAGCTTCTCGGTCCTCTTCATAATCTAGGACTACAAAATCAGCAGAGAATGTAAACTTACCAACTTTAAGCAACACATCCTCCAACTTACCATCAGGGTGAGTGAGTGATCCATCCACCATCTTAAGAATAACTGAAGAGGGCTTGATTGCTCCTAGCCCTAACCTTTTGCAAACAGATAGAGGCATGAGATTTATGCTCGCACCCAGATCACATAATGCACCAGTGATATTATACCCTTCAATAGTGCAAGGAATAGTAAACCTCCCAGGATCTTGAAGTTTTGGAGGTAGCTTGCTCAAGATCGTGCTGCACTCCTCAACTAACTCAACTGAATCTATCTCTTGAGGCTTTTTCTTCTTGACTAAGATCTCTTTTAAGAAAATTTTTTGATACTGGGCCAAATCCTTCGATGGTATAAGTCTCTGCGGGAATGGTGGAGGCGGCAGAGGTGCCTCCTTTCTCTCTTCTTTCTTCTTTACCTTCTCCACTTTTTCAACTTTTTCTATTTCAGCTCTCTCCTCGGACTTGGCCATTAGCTCTCCACCTTAAATTAAAGTCACTGCAAGATATTGTTCAGGCCCTTTTTTAACAGTACTTATTTCTCCCACCAACTGCCCCAACTGGTACTCCAGGTTCTTTTGAGCATTGGCAAGATCTTGTATGGCCTGTGCATGGGCTGCAGTGTCAGCTATCATTCTCTACTGGCCCGCCATTATCTGCCTTAGCATATCTTCAACTGAACTGCTAACCTGCTGTGGTGGAGCTGGAAGTGGGTGGTAATTATTCGGGGCTCTCGTATTGCCTTGATAATAAGCATTACCAAACTGATTTTGACCCTGCAGCCTGTTTTGATTACCCACATAATAAACTGACTCTGGATTAGAGGAGCAAACCTCTATAGCATGGTCTTGACCACAAACCTCACAAAAACTCTGGAGTTGTTGCACTAGAGCCACTGGTTGCTGAGTCTTTGGCGGAGCTAGCATGCTAATTTGATTGGAAATAGCATCCATCCTCGCCCTTAGCTCTGAAACTGCATCAAACTGAAGTACCCCTGCAGATTTCTGCGTAATAGCTCTACCATCTCCCTGCCAATCAGGATTGCTCTGCGAAAACTTATCTAGTAAATCATAGATCTGGTCAAAATTTAGGGCCAGTACTTGGCCTCCAGCAGCAGCATCTACCACGATCTTAGTATGCGCATTCAACCCCTCAACAAAAGTATGTGCAACAACCTCATTGGATTGGTTGTGGTGTGGACAATCTCTCAATAAAGCTTTAAATCGCTCTCAGGCTGAATACAAAGACTCTCCTTCTATTTGTCTGAAGGACATAATTTCACTCCTCAGTCGGGCTGTCTTGGCAGATGGATAAAATTTAGCCAAGAACTTCTTAGCCAAATCCTCCCAAGTAGTGATAGACCCAGGATTTTCAGCCTTTAAGCACTTCCTTGCTGCCCCGATCAGTGAAAATGGGAACAGCGTCAGGCGAACATAATTAGTAGGAACTCCCGTTGGTGTATAAGTATCACTGATCTCCAGAAAATTCTGAATGTGTTGCTGCGGATCTTCATGAAGTAATCCACCATATTGCCCAGTCACATGCAGCAACTGAATCATGCCAGACTTAATCTCAAAGTGCCCGGTGATAGCGGGCTTAACTATGCTAGACGCTACCCCCTCCAAGCTGGGGAGAGCAACATCTCGCACAGCTAAAGCTAGTTCTGCTGCCATTCCTGTAGGTAAAGATCAAGCAGGACCTAATACCTGAAACAGCACAAAACTCAAAACAAAAATTAAACCTGAATAGAAAGTAATAAACTGTTCAAAAGGAAATCAGTCAATTGTTTAGTCCCCGGCAGCGGCGCCAAAAACTTGTTGCTCCCAAACGCACACGCAAGTATACGTGGTCGACAAGTAATAAAGTAATAAATCGAGTATCGTTCCCACGAGGACTATTCAGACTAAATTCTAGCAAACAATTTATATAAACTATTCAGGGATCTTTTTCCAATAGTAAGGATTTTATTAACTAAAGAACAGTAATTAAATGGTAGAAGTGAATTCAAGCAATGGAGCAAAACTTGGTTGTTATCAGTAATAAGGAGACGGTCCAGGGTCAGAATTACGAACAATCCAGTTGAGTTATCCAGTTGATTCTACTTCTTGATTTCCTAGATTGCTAACTACATGTTAAATGTACCCGTGAAAATCTTTCGATTCTTCACGGTCTATGCAGGCTACTCCAATCCCTATATGTCTATGGGTTGAATCACGTGCACACATTAACGAATTCTGTGATTAGTTAAGCTAGGCGAGCAAGTATATGTCTATCCTACTCACAAATTGGTTCCCTGATGCCCGGGTTCACAATCTAGCTCTACTCTTTCTTATTGCGTTCATAAATTCCCTCTTTCGACTTCAATCTAAAAACCATAGATAGTGTTCAATTATCAGGCCTCCATAATCAAACAATTATGATGAAGAAAGAATAAACAATCCGTAATGGTAAATCAATATATAGAAATTAACTTTCAAACATCAACCTTCATGTATTTACTCTAACCCTAGAACGAACGAACTATAGAATTAAGGAGAAGAATAAGAGAATGAGAGAAAGAACTTGTTAGAGGACATCTAGGGCTCCTCCCCTCTCCTCCAAAACTTGCTCCAAAGTTTGAACTCCCTTCAAAAACGAAGTAAAAGAGTATTTATAGGGTTTACAAAGGCCTAGTAATAAGTTACACCTAAGCCTAGACGAAATAGGAAGTCCAAAAACGCTCCAGGGGCGCTGTAGCTGGCGCCCAGCGCCCCCGAACGCGCCAACCCAGGCAGAACCCGTCGAAACTTGGGCGCTATTGGGGTGCCCCGCGCCAGTAACCAAGCCAAAAGGCTGGGCGCTTTTGGGGGCGCCCCGCGCCACCTATAGCGCCATGCCAAATTCCTGCCTCCTTCGTCTGCAGCTCGCGTCGCGTTGTGCCTTCGTATGTTCGATCCAATCCTCAATCCAAATCCAATCTTTTCTTGCTCGATCATGCTCTTTAAAGCTCCAATTGCACTTCATAACAACCTACAATCATACGACACAAAATCAGTGTAAAATCACATTCATTAACTAGAAAACGGGCAAATAAAGTACTCAAACGTGAGGAAATATTAAGGAAATATAGGCATAAATTGCCAAACATCAGCAAGTGTTCCAGAAAACTCAGAGGTGACCAATAGAAGAAATGAGACATACTTCATGCATTCAAGTGAAACTTTAACATTAACAGCTGTAAGTTTTTGTTGCTATTTTCATACATTTTCTCTTGATACAAACACATGAGCAAACATATAAAAGCAAGGAAATAAAAAAAAAATATATAAATATGCTTTAATGGGCCTTACATAGGCTGTTTTGTAATATTTTCATAGCAAAATATACATACAAAGTTGGGGAGAAATCATTATGGCTGAAAAATTCAAAGTCAGTAGAAACACAGCTAAGACAACCAGCTAGAGACCCCAGGCTAACATCCCAACAACAGCAGAACAAACAACCCAAAATTGGCCGATAACCAACCAAGCTAAAGCTCGAAAACAACCAAAAGAAAACAGCTACAGTAAGCAGCACCACAAACAAAACACAACAATAACAATAACAACAACAACTTAATAACTCCTACCTCACCTTAAAACTCAAGCACTCAAGATTTGTTCTACCTTTTTATGGTTTACTTTTTCTTTCTATCTTTTCCTCTATTTTTCTTTCTCTTAATCACTTCTTTTCTCAGATTAGGAATGCTTTTTCTAACTCTATTTTTTGCTATCAAGAGTGACTTTTTTTTTTCAGATCTTGTTGTTTTTTGGAGTGATAGTTTGTTTTCTTTCAGGCCTTGTTGGTATTATTTTCGGCAGGTTATTGATTGTCAAATGAGGAGTAAAATGCTCCTCTATAGCCAAAAGTGATGCCAAAGGGTGGAGTATGGACTTGTACAAGAGTACAAGCCCACAACATTTCTACTTGAGTATACTTGCCTTATTTTTCAACATAGTACAACAACTATTAGGAGTACTTTTCAGCCAACTATGTTGTCCCAAAAAAAGCTAAAAATACAAGTTGATAGAACGCCCCATGTGTACCCTTTTACACTAAAACTAAAGGATAAAACTAAACTTTAAAAAAAACAAAAGACTAACTTTTAGACTTAGTAATTGGCCTCTTGGTTCCCAACCAAAGTCCATTAATGCACTAACTAGCCGAAACTCATCCCCTGGTTGAGTCCAAAAGAAAAGGTCACACTGACCCATTTAACTCCTAAATTCTAATTGGATAGCCCCATGATGACTCTTAAAATATATTTAATAAGTTAAAGAACAAGAGTGAATAAACAAACTAAGCTACAGATTACTCACACATATTCAGGAATAGAGCATAATCAATTGAGAACAAACTCTACGCCAAGTATAACCTCATATGTAAGCTAAATGAACCAGCTCAAATCATTTCATGCTTCTCAAATGCTCCCTTCCAGATACGCTAACATACACGATCATATAAAATATCATGCTGAAACAAACAACTCTCTGTATCTCCCTCAAATTTACACATACTATTTCAAAGTTTAACTGAAATAAACTAACAACTTTTAATTGAACAAGTTTAAGCAGATTCTAGCTTGATACTTAACGTCTCATTATGCCTAAACCACAAACTAGACAGCAAGCCACACTTGAATTAGACACGACTAAGAACACTTCCATATATACTTAATCACGCCCACACACAGGTGATCTCAATTAATCCCAATTAACAGTACAACACACGACATAACATGACTAACTCTGCAACAACTTACACAAGTACCTGAAATCAGACTCACAATAATTTTAATGCTTAAACATCTGCACAAAACAAGCATCTCGAATAATTTGCACTCTTAAAAAGTCAAAACAGAATAGGTCGTACTAAATATCATACTTAAACTAACAACATGTTGATTTAACTTCACATCAAATCGGGTAATAGACATAAGCATGCTAATCATATTTCTTATAATTAATGCCTAAATCTAGGACAGTTAAATTGATAAAGTAAAGGAAATGATTGTAGTTTTTTCACCCTTCTAACCCGTCGAAACCAGAGCCAAACCAACACCAAAACCTACTCATTGCTGCCTCGCTACAGCCGCTATGCCAACACAGTCAACGCCACCCTCGGATCAGCAGCACCACCGCCACTATTTCGCAAAACCAAACAGCGCCACACACCGCCAACCACCACTGCCTGCTGAACCATAGTATCAACCCAACACTGCTTCATCTCAACGGAATTATCACAGAAAATAACCACCAATCAATAAAAAACCCCGTCCAATACCACTGCTGCACAAAGATCAGAACCGACCCTCCAACGCCACTGCAAAACACCAATAGCCATGGGAAAATGGAGAATAGGGCAGAATAAAGAAGACAGAAACAAAGATGGATTTTTAGTGTAAAATACCTTAAGAAACGTGTAGAGGAGAGTGAGAGGAAGCCGAAAAAGTATGGGTTTGCCGGAGAAATATGGGATCCGTCAGAGTTGGATTTTGACAGCTCTTTCAAAGTCCGATCTACTCTGATTTGTTGGGAATTTAGGGAAAATAATAGTAAAAATTGAAAGAGGGGGTCAAGGCGGTCTCACTTATGTATTTTTTGTATTTCCCGACGGCGGAGGCCGGCGGTCCATCGGTAGCTGGATGGCGGGGTTGCAGCGGACCAGTAGTGGTTGTTTATTTCCATCGACAATGGAAATTTTGGCCAGGGCTGGGCCAGCTCCTAAGAACTAAATGGGTGTGTTTGATCAAATGGGCGGAAATGAGATTTTAAATGGTGAAAGGGATGGGTTAATATAAGGCATTGGATGAAAAGAAATCATGGGCTAGGATTAAATCTTGGCTTGGGCGGGTCAACTAAATTGGGTTGATCCAGTCAATTGGTAAGTAGGCTGCCCATCTTTTTCTTTTTATTCTGAATTTTGGTGGCACGAACTAGCCCTTTTTAACTAAACTAAAACCATCTATCTAAAATAATACACAATTATACAAATTGTAATATTATCATAATCTAAACGTAAAATCACAACTAAACAAAAAATATGTAATTTTTGGTAATGTCATATTGTTTCTTCCCAATTAATGACACATATTAACTACATAAAAGATTAAAATTCTAGAAAGAATAATAAAAGATAACAAGAAACTTAGCACAATAATTTGAGAAAATTTTGAATTTTCGTACCAAAATTAGGTGATTACACCCATCGATTTCAATTTCTTATTGACTTCCATTCTTGACCATCTCTTCTTCCCAATCATGACAACTCATTAGCCTAAAAGATACTGTACAAACAAACCAAGAAGTATCATATGAAAAATAACCACGAACGCTTCCCTATCCCATTCTCCGATCTGCTACCACCCATCACCACCTTGATAGTGTTGGTTTCTTGTTGAGTTTCTTGATTTTATTCTTGAAATTTGAGATTTGGAAGTTAAGCAAGAATTTAATAGAAATCTAGAAGTTGGATGTCAATGGATGTACAACGGTATACAGAACTGGAGAAATTTTTACATCACCAATGTCAAAGTAAATTTTTTTGATTGTATTCCTTTTTTGGTTTATATATTCGTTGATTTTGAAATAAAATAAAATTATATTTGTTCAATTTTAGATATTGAAAAAAACAAACAGTCAAATTATTCATTATTCAGGCCTAGTGATAACATCTTAATAATCAGATGTGTATTCAGGTTTAGATGTGTTAATCTTAATAAAAAAAATGAATCCTTAGTCAGCTTTCCGTCTTTCGCAATTGAGATAGATTGGTCAAACCTCATTAATCAGTATGCGTTGCTTTAAAAATAAGTACATAATCTGTTTAAAAGAAGAATGACACAATTTCCTATTAGGTCCGTTTAGTCATAGAATTTTTTCATTTTTTCCCGAAATAGATTTTGAAAACATTGTTTGTTTGTTAGCCACGACAAATTCTGAACAGCTTTTTTTAAAGATGAATTTTTCCAAATCCAAAAACTGATTCGTATTTGTTTTTAGGATAAAAAGTTGTTCACACTAAAAAAATTTCATTTATTTTTAATAAAATAAATATCCAAATACCTTCGCTAGCTTAGTGTATTCCAAAGAATGTCACATATTTGAATTTAAAACAAATTTAATATTAAACTTTTAATTTTACCTTAATAACTCCTTTTCGGCCTAAAATTTTAATGTCATTAGTATTTCTATCTAAATAAACTTGTTATAAATTATAGTGATTAAGATGGAGAGAGTAGTACTAGAGACGGTTTGGGTGAGCTTAAAAGTGGCTTAAAAGCATATATGTGATTATAAGTCCATTAATAAGTTGTCAAAAGTGACTTATAAGCAATTTTTGACTTTTAAGCTACTTAAAATAAGCTCTAGTATGAAAATAACGGAGCATTAGGTTGGGCATAGAGTAGGAGAAAATGGCACAAAAGGATCCTCTCAAGTGTCTAATTGAGAAAATGGACCTCTCCTTTTCTCTCTTTTATTTTTGACTTTCTTCTATTTTCTAAGTGTAATTAAGGGTTAAGTGGGGGCAGAGTAATATTTTAAAAACTTGTGGGGGCGGATTTCAACTCAAAACTTAAAAATACTACCCAGACACCCTAACTCACCCACTCACCCCACGACCCTCCCCTGCAAAATCCAAACACCTCCCGACACTAATCCCAAAACACCAAAACATTTCCCCTTCCCCAAAATCAAACAGCCAGTTCCCCTTCCCCAATTTTAACGCGACCAACGAAGATTTCAATTCTCCGACTGTCATTTTTCTCTAATACCCATTGTAAGTATATTCCGACATCTACATTGCATGATACTCCATAAAATCATCACTTTTTCTTGTTTTCCCTCTTTGTGTATGAATGAAAACTCTTTCTTGAAAACTGCAAAATCTGGGTTGATTCTTGTGGTTTCCTTTAGGATTTTGCTTGTTTATGAGTTATTTTTAGTGCGGGAAGTGTTGATTTTGAGCGGGAAGGACTGATTTTGGCGATGATATATTTAAACACGTCGACTAATTTTTCAAACATCTTGCATGTTGTTTGTGGTGTTTAAATATCAAATGAGGTGTTTGTTCATGTCACTGGTTGTTTAATTGGAGAAGACGTTATTCATTTGATATTTGATTTTTTAAACACTAGATCCAATGTTCAAACATAATCGTAAATGTTTATAATTTGAAACTTGGACATTAAATTAAGGCCTAAGCATTATGTAGATGCTTGCAGCATCACTACATTTATTATTAAACACTAACATGAATGTTTAAAAATCAGGTAAGATATTTCAACTTCACGGTTGAACATTCAATGGTGATGTTTAAACATAACTTAAGATGTTTTGAAATACCACGCAGGATGTTTAAACATCCATTACAATGTTTAAATGGTGGATTTATTCGCATTGATTTAGTTTGTATTTTTTTAAATAGTTATGCATTTTTTTGAACTATTTTAATTGTTCGCCTTTGCAGGTATTAAATTATGGGACCCAAAAGAAGAAGGCTGGTAAAGGTTTTGTCTAAGAAAGTGGTGGACACACAAAGAAGTCTTGACATGGATGAACATGAAAAATCTCCTCGTAGCAAAATACTGAGAGGCAGGGCTGGAGAAGCACCCACGCTTGTACAGGTACCTTTTGAGAGCCCAAGCAATAGTCGTGATCTTAGTAGGGAACAATCTGAATATGTAGAGGAAAACAGAAGTGGTGGAGATGAATAAAGAGCTGCCGAAGGAGGAGAAGTATCTAGGTCTACTCCTACACAGAATGTAGGGGATGAAGAACAGGAGGAAGTTCCTACCCTACAGAGGAGAATGAAAAGTCAAGATGGTACGACACCATTGGATCGGCGGCCTGGTACAGTAATCGCAGAAGCGGAAAGTGAAGCGGAACCCGTAATGAACCAAGAAATAGAGGTGAGTAGTGGTCAAAACATCCATATAGTTGCTGGCATATCATTTATATGTTTAAACATCAAAATGGATGTTTAAACATAACTCTGAAATGTTTTATAGATACACCTTAATGTTGTAAACATATATACAAAATGTTTTAAACATGTACCTAAATGTGTTAAACATAACTTAGAAATGTTTAAACATACCATTGATGTTTGAAACATGCACTTGGTATTCTTTAAACATAACTCTAAAATGTTTACAAATAGACTGTAAGTTTTAAACATAAGTGCGAAATGTTTTAAACATACATCTCAATGTTCTAAACATGACTAGATAATGTTTAATCATACTAGTGATGTTTGAAACAAGCACTTGTTATTCTTCATTACCCTCGTGAATCTACCTAACTTTAAAAATATTAGATGTAGGTGGCTTTGGCTACTGAGGTTGCCCCAATTATAAAAACTGACCTGCTTGATATGGTATTGCCTACCTGGTTGGACACGCATGTGGCTTTCGCGATGAAGAAAATTACGATTAGATCTTCACATTCAGGAAAGTTCGCTGAATTGCGTCAATGTTTAAAGGATTTGAATCTGACAGAAAGATTTAGGGAGAGCTATTTTGGTCACTTTCTTAGTATGCCAAGGGGATTGTTTGCTCCGAAGATCGTTCACAACGTCCTACTCCGTAGGGTTATTTGTGGGAAGATGCATGAGGTCTGGTTCAATTTCCATGGGCTGCCTTTACACTTTAGTCTTCTTGAATTTGCACTTTTGACTAAGCTGAGATGTTCAAAGTTTCCATCTGCTTAATACTTAGAGGATGTCCGTGAGAAGGGTAAGGAGCTGTGGGATTTGGTGACAGGGAAGAAGGCTGCCAATCTTGACAATATCATGACAATGATAAAGTCAAAGAAAATAACAGACAAAGATGTGAAGTTCAGTCTATGTTTGGTTTGGTTTGTGCATGGTGTTTTGTTTGCAAAGGATACGAGTTGTGGTGTTGAGGAAGATGTTGTTTGCTTGGCCAGCAGATCTGAGGAATTTAACAAGTATCCTTGGGGTAGAAAAAGCTTTGAATTGACGATGACGTATCTTACCAAGGATTTTGCAACAATTGGAAATCCAGAAAACAGCTATAACCTCTATGGATTTCCCTGGGCCTTCATGGCCTAGGTGTTGGAGGCTATACCTGCTGCTAGGCTAAGGCAATATCTAGAGCAAAAGACTGTACCAAGGATGTGTCGTTGGTTATGTGAAAAGCTTGAAAGAGACCCTGAACAAGTGTTTCAGCGTGTAAAGAACCCGGTAAGACACTCTTTTACCTTTTGCCGTTTATTATTCACACATCTGACATTATGTTGAAACATTAATCAGATGCTCTACACATGAAAGTGAATGTTGCAACATTTTTTGTAATGTTTCAACATCAAATTAGTTGTTTAACATATTACCGTATGTTTGGAACATAGCTCGTATGTGTAAACATCATTCTATATGTTTAAACATAATAGATATGTTGCAAACATTTGAAGTGATGCTGAAACATGTTTACTTTATGTGTGAACACTTGTTGGCTTATGTTCTTTGCAGAAAGTGCACCCGTACCTTGTTCCTACACCCTTGGAGATGAGGGATGTTCTTGATGGCTTTGTGCCATACCAGGATGTAGAGGACATGTTGATTGATGGGTTGATACAACAAATGGAGAGGGTTACAATTCTTAGGAAAGCAAATGTTGAACCCAATATCCCAATAGAACATGTTGTGCACAACTGTGGATCAATGTTAAATGCATACATTGGTGCACGTGGAGTTGATCTGTTTGGAGATGTTGGAAGACAGTATAGTGGGAGTGCAGGTGATTTGTTTGGATATGCCAGGAGAATGGAAGATACCAGAGCTGTAGTTGTTAGAAGAGGAGTAAGACGAGAAGAAGGTTGCAGGATAGTTGTAGTTAGGAGAGAAGAAGGACAGAGGAAAGCTACAGGAGAGTGTAGCTGCAAATGCCCCAAGTGTAAAGAAGACAATAAGTTGTTAAGAGACAAGGTGGATGCAATTGAGAAGATTCTTGTGGAGGTGAGGGACTAGACAAAGCAGCAGGTGCCAAAGAGAGTTGTGTTCTTTGGGGGAGCTCTGAAATCTCCATTTACTAGTAGAAGAAAGAAGGTGATGAAGAAGCTGCCCTTGAAAAAAGTTGATAATTACAAGGTTGTTGGGAAGAAGCGAAGAGAGGCGCTGGATGCCTTTTTTCAAGAGAAGAAAGAGGAAAAGACACCTCTCTGTCTTGGTCATGAATACAACTACAAAGACCTTGAAGGGGTGATGATGCATGGCAAAACACGCGGAAACTAAACAATGATATAAACTATGCGGAAGCGATAAAACACAAGATAGATGATATCAAAGATATCGGGAAACAAGGATTGGGGAGTCAAGAAACGAGAAGAAAGAATGGATTAATGAATTCAAGACATGAATTAATAATCCAAAAGGGAGAATGAAACTCGAACCTTACAAGGAATTCACACTAGTGGTAAATCTCCATAGATTCCAAGTCGTACAGGATACATGAAGCCTCGGCTTTAACAAGAAAGGCTCGGCCTTCTCTTAATTCTCTCTTCTCAAAATTCAATACAAGGTAAACTAAGTATGAAAATGGCTAAGGTTCCTATTTATAGTCTTTCCTAAGACAATGTGAAATGACTAAAATGCCCATGGTTTTGGTCAAGACATACAAGCCACTTAAGGGCAAAATAGGAATTACACCACAAAAACAAGTCTTGAAACATTCCGGAACTAGGCGCCCCGCCTGGTGCTGAATAGAGGGGAGTAGGCGCCCCACCTGCTGAGAGTAGGCGCCCCACCTGCTGAAGTAGGCGCCCCAGCCTAAAAACTGGGCGGTCCGCCCCCTTTTCAGGCGCCCCAAAGTCCAGAGGCTTGCAATCAACTAGGCGGTCCGCCCCTTTGAGTAGGCGGTCCGCCCCTTCCTGGGGGTTCTTGGAATGGCTCAAAATGTGTCCCCCCCCCCCCCGAGCCTCTCCTTTGGTGCCTATGTGCTCCTCCTTCCTCGGCGCTCCAATGCATGATCTTCAAGACATTTCCGGAGCCCTTTCCTTGTGTTCATTGTGCTCTCAAGCTTGGTTCTTGATGGTTGTTGATTAGGCCATTTTATACTGCATCATCCTCCCCTTCTTGAAAGGATTTCGTCCTCGAAATCAAACCATCAAAACCTACAATCAAAGCAAGCACAACCAAAATTTTCCTACTTCACAAGTAGGTTAGCTTAACAAGAATAAGCGCAAGTACTGTGTGGAAAACACACTCTTGTGATAGAGCCAAGCATCAATACCAATGAAAAAGCTTATGTCCCCAAAGGAGACAACAAAGTCTTGGCTCGACAAAAACAAGCACTCATTTTCAAAACAAGCAAAGAGATCAAAGTCATGCAACATGTAGCAATCAAATGTCCGATGACCCCTAAGCTTACTATCAACACACCAAGCCTTCAAATCAATTTTATCACAATGTGACACATCGGCTTTGGCATGACCAACACTCAAGGTGTGCTCAACATGTGGGAGGGAGTAAGTAAAATAGTTCAAGTTACAACTAACATTGACTACTCCACTCCCCTTCTTAAGAGCATTCTTGAACACACCGAGAGGTACCTTCTCACCTCCCAAATCAACCCCAAGAAAATCCTCCTTATTAGACAAACTCCAAAGGAAGATCTCTAAAATAGGTCCTTCATCCTTATAGTCCACACAACCAAGGCTAGGACTACTAGAAGATAGGTCAACACAACCAATACCAAGACCACTCTCCTCACTCGGAGTTCCAAACGTTGGATCATCCATGGAGCCTAACTTGACAAATCATGGAGGTTCGACTCTACTACCGACCCTAGTCCGATACAATTCACCACCACAAATGAGATTGCCTTCAAACAATAGAAATGTAAAGGCATGCACCTCAAATTCATGATCACACAAAAGCATAGAATCAAGACTAGGTCCTTCACTCTCACTCAAGGAGTCATCGAAAATAAATCGATCCATCTCACACTCAAGAGACTCCTCAAGGTCAAATCCACCCTCACTACGACACAAGGGACCACCACTATCAATTAAGCAATCAAAGGGAAGAATAAGATTATCATGCAATTCATCTTCTCCTTTATCAAATATAGGTGGGGTGTCATAACAAGGTTCACAAACAAGGTCAACTACAATATTTTCACTAAAGAGAGGTTCAATGAAAACCGAGCTCACATCATGATGTGGCTTTTCAACCCTCTCAACTAGTGGTTCAATTTCACACACAAGTTGACCCGAAGGCCCTACACTAGTTGCAAACACATTGTAATCATACATATTGTCAACTAGTGTGGAGTTATCACAAACACTAACACAAGACAAGGAAGTAATAGGCTCATGGGAAGAAGAACTAACACTTACACTTGAGTCGCATCCGGGCTCACTCAATGTACTTGAAGCGTCACGGTTAGCTTCTCCTCCTCGGAGCTCACATTTGGCATCTCCTTCACCTCGTCTTTCCATCACAGAACATGGTTGAGACTCCATCGGCTTGCCTCCAAGAATACCTACACAAGTATTCACACAAGTAGAAGAAAAAGGTAAAGGGTTAAGGTTAGAATAAGGGGTGTCCTCACTCTTTTTTCCCTCTTTCTTTTCCCTCATTTTTTTCCAAGGTCGGGTGTAGATTCGGGTGGCGACAACTCACTCACATCACTCAACACAACCTCTCCTTTTTCCACTCGAGAGTTGTCACCCGGTCGCTCCCTTACTCCTCTCTATCTTTTGTCTCTCAAATTCGGGCGAATTGGGACGAGGCCCAAGAATACCCATAGCCGGAGTAGGTGGACTCTTCACGTCAACCCGGAATCTAGGACTAGGAGACTCATCACTTGACGTCTCCTTCTTCTTCGTTGGTGAACCACTTGGAATTGAAACTTGTGGTTTCGGGTTCACCTTGTTGATGTCTATCAACCCTTTTCTAGCACATGTCCCACCATTGCTTGTGTTTGTAGGACTTCTTGTTTGCACCTTGTCAACCATGGAATGAAGTTCTTGCTCCTTGCTCCTTTGCATAGCCAAAGAAGGTGCACTAGTAGGCAATCGGTTCCTAGCCCGGTAAGGCACAAATTCATGAACTCTTTGCCCTATGCCCACAAAATACGCATCTTTCACCACACTATATTGCACCCTCTTGCCCTCCAACCACCGGTCACATATCCACACATCAACATGACGCATGGGATACACATCACACCATACATAGCATTTATAGTTCCTATGAGATATGAGTACCCGAGCCTCCTTAGAAACCCACACTCCATCATACTCATAAGGATGCTCTAGCTTATGGCATGGTATCCTAAGCCTATCAACCAAAGAGGTGCTAATACAATTGGCATCGGTATCACCAATCTTGAGCAAGTATCCTCCAATACCATCAACCTCAACAACGAACCTACGTCTACCCAAGTTTTATAGATTGGCATCCAAGTGAGAACTTGAATGCCCACAAGTGTCAACTCCGACAACTTGGGTCTTCCTTATCCCTCCACTAGTGGCAACACCACTAGAACCATCTCCACTTCCCGTCACTCTCCCAACATTAGAAATATTGTTGGAAGTCGAGGAAGGAACCTTGCCATGGAACCCATAAGTGCCTCTCGCCTTGGTTCCATAGCCCATAGTACTACTCCTACTACAACCATCCACGCCCCTCACGGCATATAACCCCTTTGTAGCAAAAGCAACACCATCTATCACACCAACCTCCTCATGGGAATTAGAAGCATTAGGTCGCATAGCGTACCTAGAAGATGCAAGCTTCTTCTTTCCCACGGAACAACCACCACCGCCTCCCATACTAATGGAAGGTCCACTACTACTCCCTTGCACACCGTTAGCAACACTAAGAGAAGATGCATAAGAATAACCCACATGCTCAACATCATCATCAACTCTATCTATGTCACTATCATCATCAACTCTATCTATGTCACTATCATCATCAACTCTATCTATGTCACTATCATCAATATCAAATTCTTCACAAGAAGAGTAAGTAGGATCAATGTACCTTGAAGCGTCACCATCTTCGATTTCTTGACTAGAAGCATAGGCATCATCACAATCTTCATCACAAGCCTCATAGTCTTCATCAATCTCATGATCATAATAGTGAACCGCTTCATCAACGTAGGAGCCATGGTTTCCATCATCATAGTAATGGCCATCATCACCCTCGTAGGAACCATAGTCTCCATCATCACCATACGAGTCATAGCAACTCGCATCATCGCCACATGAGCCATAATCTACTCCATCATCAATATCCGACATTGTTGCAATCACCAAAGAACAAAACCTCCCAAAAGTCACTCCCTCACGTGTATCACTCAATATATGTACACTCAAGAGCGAGGCCTTATTAACTTGGGAACCAAGGAAATCACAACTAGCATGTCCAAGTTAAAGTTCGGAATGGAATTAATGAGACTCGATGTACGGACGGCTATTTAAAGTGCGCACTTGAGGCCAAAAGGAGTTCTACGACTCTTCTTTGAGTTATAATCTCCTCTACGCACGAATACCTAATACGCTAAAGGATTAGTGTCAATTGAGTAGGCCAATTACCCTAGAAACACTAACCAAGAGGTACGGAAGCAAACGGAACACAAAAACACACGAAACGAAGCCAAACGGAGTCACCCCAGGAGTGGGCGGTCCGCCTACTTAGGGTGGGCGCCCCGCCTACTCAAAATACAGAGAGCAACCAAAAAACGGGCGGACCGCCTACTATTTGGGCGCCCCGCCTACTGGCATTTTCAGCACAGTCCGAAAATCGGTTTTTGGTTCGTTTAGCACTCAAAATCCAATGTTTTCGACTTGTTTTCGATCCTAATGATACCCAAAGATGTGTATGATGTTTCTAAACATTTCCCATTAGGTTTTAACCCCAAACAAACAACAATCAATCGATTTTGATTCTTGAGCAAAATTCTAGGGTTCTTTGAAAATTTGGGAATTTGATTTCTTCAAATTTTGAAATAGACCACCAAATCTTGTAATTTTGGTACCAAAAGAACGGGAATACGATATAGAACAAACCCCAATGATTTTAAATGTATGGGTGTTCCAATCCAACAATTTTTGTGAAATTTTCAAGTTTTTCAATTTTTTTATTTTCTTCAAATTTTCAAGAACAACAACAACAATCACAACAATACTAACATATGGAACAAGGAACGGGGGTTTGTAAGAACATAACCCGAGCCTTGCTCTGATACCAACTGATGCAGGGCAAAACATGCGGAAACTAAACAACGATATAAACTATGCGGAAGCGATAAAACACAAGATAGATGATATCAAAGATATCGGGAAACAAGGATTGGGGAGTCAAGAAACGAGAAGAAAGAATGGATTAATGAATTCAAGACATGAATTAATAATCCAAAAGGGAGAATGAAACTCGAACCTTACAAGGAATTCACACTAGTGGTGAATCTCCATAGATTCCAAGTCGTACAAGATACATGAAGCCTCGGCTTCAACAAGAAGGCTCGGCCTTCTCTTAATTCTCTCTTCTCAAAATTCAATACAAGGTAAACTAAGTATGAAAATGGCTAAGGTTCCTATTTATAGTCTTTCCTAAGACAATGTGAAATGACTAAATGCCCATGGTTTTGGTCAAGACATACAAGCCACTTAAGGGCAAAATAGGAATTACACCACAAAAACAAGTCTTGAAACATTCCGGAACTAGGCGCCCCGCCTGGTGCTGAATAGAGGGGAGTAGGCGCCCCACCTGCTGAGAGTAGGCGCCCCACCTGCTGAAGTAGGCGCCCCAGCCTAAAAACTGGGCGGTCCGCCCCCTTTTCAGGCGCCCCAAAGTCCAGAGGCTTGCAATCAACTAGGCGGTCCGCCCCTTTGAGTAGGCGGTCCGCCCCTTCCTGGGGGTTCTTGGAATGGCTCAAAATGTGTCCCCCCCGAGCCTCTCCTTTGGTGCCTATATGCTCCTCCTTCCTCGGCGCTCCAATGCATGATCTTCAAGACGTTTCCGGAGCCCTTTCCTTGTGTTCATTGTGCTCTCAAGCTTGGTTCTTGATGGTTGGTTATTAGGCCATTTTATACTGCATCATGTGATGAGTATGGGAACCAAGTTGGAGGACCAGATATATGAAATTTACTTCAATGTTTTTTTTCCTGTGAGCAAACATTCATCGACATGTTTAAACATCTATCTGTATGTGCACGCATATTTGTGGATGTGTAGACATCTCATTACAATGTTTGAATATGAACCAGTACTTGCGTGTATGTTTAAACATCTATCCTGATATGTAAACATACATTGAAATGTTTAAACATTTGGTTTATATGTTTCATTTTATATAAACATCAAAAATATGTAGAAACATAATAATAATGTTTAAACATCGCATGTAGTGTGAAAACATCTCATGTAATGTTTCAATTTTTGTGCGTTGGTTTTTATTTTTCTATTTTTATTTTTATTTTTATTTAGTATGTTGATGACATCTTGAGTATGTTGAGAGTGAGAATAAAAAAATACTCTCAGCATTATCTCAAAAGTGATGTCATTCTTGACTTGGAGTTTGTGAAGAATCTGTGTGAGTTGTACAAGTTTCAAAAAGCAACTACAGATGCCTTGGCAGCACTAATGGAGGTAGTGTTGAATACTTTCCTGTTTGAGGGTGACATGATGGAGTATGTAGAAGGTAAGAGGCCAACCACTGGGGGTAGAAATTAGGCTGGATCCAAGAGGATCATGAGTGTGTTCAAGTTGGTAGAAGAGCATTATGTCACCTTAGAGTTCGTAGTGGAGGAGCAAAGATTTTGGTGTAAGACTCCAACTATGGTGATAACAGTGATGATGCTTTTGACACTCTCATTCAGCCAATCACTTGCATGATCCCTATTTACATCAAGTAGTGTGGGATGTTCCAATACTTGCCGGAAGAGATCCTGAACAAGAACTCTTGGTCATACGAGCGTATGATAGATCTTCCGACAACCCATACCCGCGCTGCATCAGGTGGGTATGCCTTAGCTCTTATAAAGCACCTTCTCACGAAGACTCCCTGGGACTGTCTTAATGAAGAAAGCAAGGTTGCTCTCAAGGTGAAATGGGCTGTTGACATGTTGCATGGTAGGATGTTACCATGATTATTTCTGATGGTTGAACAATTTTAAGTATTTTGGGCATGTAATTAAGGGTAATCTATGCTTTTGTTTAGTACTTGTTGTACTTAAGGATAATCTATGCCTTAGCATTATTTAGTACTTATTATTTTTGTGTTATGGATGGATAATATATGGTGTTGTTAATTTTATTAATGTTAGTGTGTATGTTTCTCTGTTAAAATTGTCAACTTTATGTTTAAACAAGTTGTAGTGTGACTCATTATGTTTGATCATATTGCAAGATGTTGGAACATCTATATTATGTTTAATCATATTGCAAAATGTTGGAACATCTGCATGATGTTTGATCATATTGCAATATGTTGAACATTTGTATTATTTTTAAACATAAATGTTGATGTTGGAGCAGCTCTAGTATGTTTAAACATGATAACAGATGTTGGAACATCTATATTATGTTTCAATGTGCAGTTATATTTGGTGTCAATGTGTGTGAATGCGCAATTATTTTAACGTGTGAAAGGGCAGTCAATGTGAATAGGCATATGATTAACTACTCGTGAAGCAAACAACAACAACCAAATCTAAACAACAACATCCAAATATAATTGCATCTGGTGTTTTAATTTGAAACAATAACTTAAACTAAAATCATATAAAAAAATTCATACTAGACTTAAAAGGAGATTAATCAAACTACATTATTGCTTCACTTCACTTGTCTACCACTGGAGAACATCATGGTGATGAATAGTTCTCGAGGTCAATCTTGAGTTCAACAAGAATACCACGGAGCATACGCTTGATAACATCTTTATCTATCTTATATTCCTCTTGGAATTGGTCGAACCTATTGGTTAATTGCGTCACTTGATCCTCCATGTTTCCAATATAAACTGGTAACTGATCCACTTCTGTTCCCAAGGCTGCAATATCCTCACGAACATGCTCGATTTTGGTGGTCCTTGGCAGTCTACGATCAAATTTCGGTGCCCTTGGGTGCCTTCCTCTACGAGACATCTTTGTTGTTGTTGCTTGTTGCAGATGTACTTTGGTTGGTTTATAGGTTGTTTATGTTGTTTGCTTCAGATTTTATTTGGGCTGGATGGAAGTAATTATGGCGCGCGCGCGCGCGCGCACACACACACATATAGAGGCTAAACTTGGTGCCTTTTTGGTTGAATATGTGCCTATTCACATCCACCTCTTAATAAGTTCACATACACCCCTTCATGTTTTCCCTTTCATACGTTTAAATAACTACACATATATAAAAATACGACTTCTCATTGGCACAAAAAAGTACTGCACATTCGCACCAAATAATTATTTTGGCATCAAAGCGGTTTTTAAAAAACATCATCAAAAAATGTTTAAACATCTCAATGAATGTTCAAACATCTCGGAATAATGTTTGAACATCGTATGGGTATGTTCACAATATCAGGATCGATGTGCAAACATGACAATCGATGTTTAAACATATTATGGAAATATTGAAACATATAAGTTGATGTTTTGAACATGCTGACAAATGTTTACACATAACTTCTAATGTTTAAAAATTATATGAAAGGCTTAACCATCGTATTATATGTTTATGCTTTTGTTTGAGTTTTCAATAAGAATGAGTTCAATTATCAATGATTACTTACTTTAGAGTGTTTTTATTACCGTTTTCACTCCTAAATCCTTCAAATTTCGATGAAAATATAGGTTAACTCTACTCATTTGATTGATCACTACAAACTCATTGATTGATGTTCATATAGATGAGTGAGCAATTTAAATAGAGTTCTCACTCCAATTTTGATCAAAACTACTCACATACACATAAGAACGACTTCTTATTGGAGTTATCACTACCAATATGTGCACCTATCAATCAAAATACATGAAACCACTAAGTTTTTTGTATTATCACTCATAACACTTATACCGTTCAATCAAACACCTCAAACTTGAGTGGTAGAAATATCAATCATCATTGTTATCATTTCAAACACCTTAAATATCGATGGAATAATACTTTATATGGTTAATCATAAAGGTTGTCATTCAAAATGTGTAATTATTCTTCTTATCACTCAAAATATGGTCGAACACTTGCAAAAAATAGATTGGTATATTTAAACATATACACATATATTTAAACGTTAAAAGATATGTTGACAACATATCGTCATATGTTGCCAATATAAACCGATGTGTAAACATAACACTATGTGTGTCGTCATCTGCTTGGATGTTTAAACGTCGATGTCGAAGTTTAAATATATGATATGATGTGTGACATATCTGACGGGATTATACACATTTTATGTTATGTTTAAACATCATCGACGATGTTGCAACATTGTAGCTTATGTCGTAACATTTGTTATGATGTTGGAACATTGTAACTTATATTGTAACATCTGTTATGATGTTTATACTAAAATGAGGAAACACATAAGAAGAAGACACAAATCGACTAGTCATTTATAGAAACTGAATGCAATACACTAATACGTTCGATAACCAAAATTACATGATATATAAAACTTAGATGGGGTTCACAATATAATAATGCGTTAAATAAGGAAATAGATCATATATAAAAGCTTAAAATATATCATAAACTTCATCCTTCTACAATCTCTATTTCCAGTTCATCCAAAATTTCTGTAATTATTTGCATGATCCTTCAGTGATCCCTGGCGTGCCTGTACCTTAAACGCCAGAAATCTGCTCGTAGTGTTTCCATGGATCGATTCATCTCCGCCATGTCATCCTTTAGAATTGCAACTTCCCAATTTATATCGCCTCGTCGTTCTCTTTGTGGCGCATTCTGTATTGGTTGGTTTTGACGCGATGCCTGATCACTATTGCCAACCTGTAAGGATTCATTTGATCCTGCTTCAGACATATTTTTGTTGTTGAAGTCGTTAGTGATGAAAGTTTTATGTACTATTCGTACATGTTAGTATTGGGTATTTATAGGCTGTCATGGTGTTTTTTAAAAGTCACCGTTTACAGTTAAAGAGGCACCTTATGGACTGAATGTGTCTTTCAGTGTAGACGTGCAGTTTTGCAAACATTACATTTAAAGGGGTCATGTGGCAGTTACACGACACCCTTCAATACACAGTTATGTTAAAACATCCGCCGTGAAGTTTAAACATCATGTGTGATGTTTACTGTATTCAGTGGAAGCTGCAACATTTTCTAATATGTTCAGGCATTAGATGTGATGTTTAAATATATTAACTTATGTTTTAACATATGTTCTAATGTTTACCAAATTGATAGATATTTTAAAATATTGAGTGATGTTCTAAACATTTTTTCGGATGTTTCAACATTAGTTGAAAAGTGTAAACATTTGCTGAAATATTTACACATATTAACGATGTTTATACAGATAAGGTCATGTTTTTACTTTAGAGGAAAAGAGAGACAATGTAACTCCTACATACGTTCACATAGATAAGAGGACTATCTTAAACAAATATTTCAAATTAAAATACGGACCACATAACCATTGTCATAAAAATTACAAATTAAATAGATTGTCTCAAAGCATGCCACCAAATAAAGTATTTTCTTAAACTGAAAAACATCACTTGTTCCTTCTTCATTCACAACTGGAGGTCTTGTAAAAGTTGGACAGATTGTTATTTTATGGCCAAGCCTTTTGCAAATGCCACAATGATTCTTCCTCGAGGCAAATCGTCAATGGAATCCTCTTTATCCTCCTTCATCCACGCTTGGGCTTTACGTAAGGGATGGAAGGTTTACTCTCAACCAGCTCAGTAGGACAATCCTACCAAAATTCTTCATCTAGGACTGCATGGACAGTTTCTGCATAGGCAAGCATGTAAGAATCAATATAATAATACGGAGAAGTGTAATCATAGATTCTTCTCCCATAATCTGCACCAAACTTCATCTGGGTTGCTGCCATAGCATGTCGACAAGGTATCTTTTCATAATCAAACTCCCTGCAGGTACAAGTTTTGTTATAGATCCACAGTAGCATCTTTATCAGTTGTTCCCCCTAGAAACATCAAATTCAGAGTTATTCTTTTGATTGACCACAAGCTTGCTGCCCGCTGAATTATTGAGTGATATTTTAGTTTCAATCATTTTGACACATGTGTTGGAACTCTGTAAAAATTCCATGTGCCTATGATGAAACTTTTCAGCATAGTTTTTAGTGATAGCAGTGAATCAGGCATCAATTTGCAAGTCCTTCACTTCTCTAAACGTAGCATTAACAGACTCCGCAATGTTTGTAATCGTCACCGCATACCTACAATATTTGCAAAGAAAGAAACTCTTAAACAAGCTGACATAAAGGTTTGAAGCATCTATCACAAATGAAGCATCCATCATAAAGTTTAAAACATATACAAAAACGTCTGAAACATTAGATGTTGCAGTCATCATAATTTAAAAAAATATAATCTAATAGAATGTTTCAAACATCACTATAAAATGTTTTAAATATCAAATAAAATGGTTAAACATTTGTTTAGATGCTGAAAAAAGACAAGCCTACACACTTAAACATCAATCAGAATGTTGCAAACATCTCATTTATGTGCCAAACATCTAACATAATATTTAAACATGTTAACAGATGTTGAAATCAAAAAGCCAAAACACATGAGCATTATTAAGAATGTTCCAAACATCAATCAGGTGTCACAAACATAGGCTAAATGGTTCAAACATCACTCTGGTGTTTCAAAAATATGGAACAAAGTTTAAACATCTTCCATGTGTTTAAGCAGTTCAGCTAAGTCTTCGAAAACAGAACATCTTTGGAACATTAAGACTGACTTGTTTCTAGTAAAATGGCATCTGCTCCACTTATGAAGCCCAACTTTCTCCACTAGATATTTGGCAACCCTTGGATCCAAAGTTTCAATCTCTTTAAAATGAGTGTTAAACTCACTTAAACGATATGCCTCTGCATCTAAATAGTATTTGGAAAGGAGATCTCCACAATGAAACGTCGAGAAGAGGTTCTCAGCAAGGTGCCTAATACAATAACCATAATGAGCTGAAGGGAAAAACTTGGAAACAACCTTTTCTATGCTTTTGTGCCTGTAGGAAACAATGCACAACTCATCACTATCGGGGTTCACACCAAGCAACTGCTCAAAGAAGCATTCATATGCGGCATCACACTCTTTGTCAACTACACAAAATGCAACAGGATAAATGTGATTCTCAGCATCTTGTCCCACAGCAGACAACAACACTCCCCCATATGGGCCAGTAAAAAAAGTCCCATCAACGGCAAGGACGTTTCTAATACTAGCAAACCCCTAATCCAGGTACCATAAGACACAAACATATACAGAAACCTCCCTCTCTGATCAGTTACCAATCCAGTCTTGCTTCCTTCATTTAATTTCCTAATCATGAAACAATATGCATCAAGACAAGCATAATCGTGTTCGTATGTCCCCCTTGCCAAGCTCTTTGCAACACTACCTCCATTGAGACACTTCCAATAGCTTATATTACAACCCAAATATGAAAGAATTGTTCTCTTAATATCTCTTGAGCTTGGTGCTTTGCCATCAATAAACCTACTTTTCATATAATCACCAATGACGTCACACATGGCATGCGGATGGTTGCTTTGAGCATGCTCGGAGCCACATGTATGCTCGCCGTTGTAAACGGTGATATAAAAAAATCCCCACTTTTATACTTAATGGATCGCAACCACCAATGACAATTCTTGTCTACGCATCGAGCACAAAAGACTTTTTTTTCTTGTTCTTCACTGTCTCGAAATAAAAAGGCTTCTTCAATGCTGCCAACTTCAACAACACAACCAACTCACGGTTGTTCGCAAATGTTTGGCCCTTGTTAAAACCAGTGCCGTCTTCGCGATCGTTGCTGAGTTGTGATGGCACTGAACTCATGGTAGGTCAAAAATCACCTACCCCACTTTCACCTTTTGCTGCTTCTCCTACTTCCTCATTTCCAGGCACATCCATGTTCAATGGAGCATCCCCAATGTCTTCCAACACCTGATTTTCCATTTCTTTTGAATTTGAAAATTCTTCCGACCTAGGAACAACATTACCCTAAGAGTTGGCCTAGCACCTACGGCATCAACATCAGCCATAAACAGAGAGACATCATTATCATTCCTTATTTTACAAGGGGCAGTCTTTTGTTTTGCGACGATCATCATATACGTAATACAAAGATCCCTCGGATCCTCACTTATCTCCCAATATTGAATTATTTTCCCTACCAAATCAGCATAGGTAGCCTCCTTACTCACAAGAATTGGTCTACACTCTTTAACCACTGGAACCCAAGTATAACATTTTGCCTTTTCCACCCATTGCCCGAGATAATCCACTCCTATTAATACCGGCGCCATTTAATTGTCACGAGTCCTAAACACGCAAAAAAGAAATATATTAGGCCTTCATAGCATTATACTCATCATACAAATGTTTATATAAAGCCAGGAACATGAAATATTATAGTAATGTTTCACGCATTATGTCAGGAATTCATAATGTGTGAACATCTATCAAGATGTTTCACTGACTGTGACTGATGTTTGGAACATCTCATTATAAAAACACAACTTTGTTTAAACATATAACAGAGTGTGCACAACAACAAATATATGTTTACACATTCTTACAGATGTTTCATAAGATGTGCCAGATGATGAATTAAGCAATTCAAGTAAAAAAAACTTATGATTTAAGCATCTAATAAAAACACAAGATATTTAAAAATATGACGACGGATATTGTTTAAACATCATAAGTAATGTTTAAACGTCTATGGAACCTGACGATGGATGTTGTTTAAACATCACTTATGATGTTTAAACATTATGCAAACTGACTAACGGATGTTGTTTAAACATCATATTAAATGTTTAAACATCCAGTCATCATGAGGACAAATGTTTTTTAAACATCATAAATAATATTTAAACATCTCTGCAACATGACGACGAATGTTTCATCATAGCAAAACTCAGACGTGAAAAATCGACAAAATGCTTTTCCTAGTTCCATTTAAACAACCTAAAGCTTAAGGAAAACTTACAAGCGCAAGGGATGGGTCGAATAGTCATGAAAAAATGGTGAAATAATTATACAATTTTGTCAAATTTGAAAAATTCTAGATCTGATCAAAATGGGCCAATGCAGTTGGAAATGTTAGTTTGGTCTTTATGGAGGAGCTGAGATTGAACCAAAAAGTGAAAAAAAAATGGGGTTGGGGAAGACGGCGAAATGTTTGGGTGTTTGGAGGGAATTTTTTTTGCTATTTTTGGGGTGGGTTTGGAGTTTTGTATAAATGGGCTAAAGTACAAATTTATAAATTTAGGGTTCTTTTGAATTCATCTTTTAAATTATTAATATTAATTCTAAATAAGGCCTACACCTATTATTTAAAACTAGTAATTGGGAAGACCCCCAACCAACGGGACCCCATAGGGTAGTGGCGTGAAGAGCAAAGCTGCCTCGGATTTGAGATATTGGAAGAGAAGAAACAAACATGTCGGGCGGAATAGCGAGGGGTCGTTTGGCAGAGGAGCGCAAAGCATGGCGTAAGAATCACCCACACGTATGTAACCTTCCTTTTTCTCTCTTTCTGCTTTATACTATAATATAATATAATTGGGGTTTTAATTCTATGAATAATAATAACTAAATAGGGTTTTGTGGCAAAGCCGGAAACAAGTGCAGATGGGTCTGTCAATTTGATGGTCTGGAGTTGTTCTATCCCTGGCAAACCTGCCGTAAGTTTCTTCCTCTACCTCCTTTTCTAATCAATAAATTAAGCTGAAAGGCACAGGCGGAGCCAGAAATTAATTAAAAAATATATTGGAATGTCACACTTGCAATTTGAACTTGCGACCTAGACAAATTTTTATCCCTTTACCATTGTACTAGCATCTTCATTTGGGGTTCAATAATGTGTATATAACCCAATAACTCGGTTTTACCCTATCGCACCAACGGGGCAGTAGCTCCGGGTATAGATAGGGTTAAATCTGCTGCTGTTATGCAAATGCATAGGTTCGTTCTCTTCTTTTCTTGAATAAAGGTGCTGCTGCTCAGAGCATGATAAATAAAGTATTAATCACCTCTTCATAAAAAATGAGCTTGTGTTGGAGTAACCCGACAAGCTGATGTGACTCTATCCATCCATAGTGGCACTACCATGTCCACTATGTCGAGATGGTAATCCTTTTCAATTTGTTTGAGTCCTCTAGGCACTACGTCTCAACGTTTCATTATATCGAGTTGGGCTGGGTTATCCCTTTTTAGTTTGTTTAAATCCACTGCACCTCAAACCCGAACTAGTTGGGTAGCCTATCGGGAGTTGGAGTATCTATTACTTTTCAAGTTGTTTATTATAGCCATGGGGAATAAGAATCAGTATCAACCTTTACTTTTCTTTTCCTAATTCTTAGATTTGTTTCTCATAAAATCTCCGAGTCTTTGTCCATTTTGAGAATTTTGTTGGTTATGTTTGAATCTTTGTTTCTTGCATTGCTAATGAAGTTCAGTAATTTTGTGCTATACTTACCATGTTATTAACAATAATATTAAAAGCCATACTTTCGTTGCTTAAAGTGATGAAGCAATGTGAATTGTGAAGTGAGGGATTAACACTCCGTGGATGAGGGTGAAGCCATGCGTTTCACAGAAATGTATGCCTAACAAATGATGTGCAAAGTGTTTCCAACAAGAAGCAGCGGTTCTTTGGATTCCAACATCGAGGAGTTGGATTGATATCGGCGCTATTGTGTGCTAGAAAAAAAGTTCTAGTGCTTAAGTTTCCCTCCATGTATTACACATGAACAAGCAATTCTATACCTTTATGAAAGAATGTGCTATTTTCTGGTCATTTGTCGAGGCGTAAAAGATGCTTTAATAAAACAAATGTTGAGTATTTGCAGTTGTTCTTAAGGTTTTAAGCTATTTCGTTAGCTACTGACTTAAAACTATTTGCAGTTGTTCTTTTGAGAGTCACTCAGGTCTTTGGAATCGATAGTGTTTTAGCTGTTTTCTAGATTGTGCTATACTAAGTATGAAAATCACTCATAGAACGTTGTGAGGTAAGTTGTTACATTTTCCTGTAGGTTCTAGTATGGGAGCAACATCAACATTTTCTTGTGGATTGCCGCAGTCATATCCTATTGCCGCAGTCATATCCTGAGTTTTGATATGGTTTGAACTTTAACACTTTGATTACAAATGAACTTCAAAAAAAAAAAAAAAAGCAAAAAAAGAACTTCAAGGAAAAAGATGTTCTGCTGATGGTTGGCCTAAGCTGATTATTGAATTGCAGTCAACAAGCAGGGGACTATCTGGTCCACCATGAATGTGCAGAAAGCTAGCACTCTGTCGTTCTCCCTCTCCTGGTCAATGCTCTGATTTTATTTCTACATTTAGCTTGTTATGCTGAAAGGGATTTGGAGGTTTAGCCATTTACATATACCAAGTTCTAAGTTTCACCTTTTAAGACATTTTCCTTTTTGCAAGTGTTCACCATAATTGTTCCCTTCGTTGACCTTTTCCAGAAATTCCTTCCTTTACAGATTATCAGCTGAAATAATACATCACCACTTTGTCACCTCAAGTGATGAGGCGGTGCGAAGTGAGGGGTTGTGGCTGTGGCGATGCCTTCAGTGAGATCTGAGCTTCAAACAATGAGTCACGAACTGATATTTAGGAAAAACAATGGGTTCTTTGAATCTCAACTTTTTGAGTTGGATTAATATTTGTATATTTGGATGTTGAAATTAATTATTTTAACTTCAAAGTTTGATTATAATAGTACTAGATTCATATGTATCTAGTATTTTTTTTTTTTTGATTTTCTGTAACGCTTTACTTCAAAAAAGTGTGCGCTTCACTTCTCACTTTTCACTTTAAGCCCTTGGGATCTTTTTGCTGCTTTGCACTTTGCTTTTTAAAGACTCTGAGTAAACAATATTGTCATGTCACAGACCGATTGGGAGGGTGGCCATTATCCACTAACAATGCACTTCAGTGAAGACTATCCTAGCAAACCTCCAAAGTGCAAATTTCCTCAAGGTTTCTTTCATCCAAACGTCTATCCATCAGGAACAGTATGTCTGTCTATTCTCAATGAGGACAGTGTAAGTTCTAATCGTTTGCTGTTCTGTTACTCTGTCGATCTTGTTTATTTGTAGTTGCTTATGATTGGATATAAGCAGTCTTACAGTTTTGATAACTTTCTTAGGGATGGAGGCCAGCCATTACAGTTAAACAAATCTTAGTGGGAATCCAAGATTTGCTTGACCAGCCAAATCCTAACGATCCAGCACAAACCGATGGTTACCAGCTCTATATGCAGGTATTCAGAGCTGAGCATTGAGTTTGATGCAATATGATTTCCTTGAGCATTTGCAGTTGTTATATTAAACTTCTAGTCTGATTTGTGAAATTCAATCCTCACAAGTATATCATTTGCATGAATGTGAAACCTTAGTTATATAGCTGTTAGTTGAATCTAAAAGGGATTCCGTCAGCTATTTTGGACTAGGCAAAGTAAGAGATAGCCAGTGGAGTACAGTTCCAGCTAAGTTTGTACATGGTGGGTGGTTTGGAGGGAAAGATACTCTAGATGCTTTGAGGAGAAGAAGCTCAAATAGTGAGAGAATGAGGTTTGGTTGTCTTTTGTTGTTTCATTCTTGGTGTAAATTGGAGTACGATGAGGCTGAAACATTGTTAGAATTTAGAATTCATCGAGTCCCTCCAAGAAATTAAAGAGGGCCGTACTTTTGGCTCTCTTTTTTATGCTTTTGCTCACCTGCACAGCATTCTCAACACTCTTTGTGCTGCTCTATTTATACAATCATTACCTTTTCAAAAAGAGAAAAAAAGGAAAATGAAAGAAGGGATTTCAAATGAAAAATAATTGTCTGGCTTTTAAATATCAAGCTAATGATACATAAGTTCTCTACATAGTCAAATTATCTCTCCCTATCCCCAAAAGAGTGAATAGAAATATCTCTACCTATTCAGAAAAAGTAACCCTATATGAACATCTTCAAAGGACACTGATGCATTTGGTAGTGTGGTACTGAGATGGAATAAACCAATCTATCACAGATTGCTATTTGAGTTATCCCATTTTGCAGTTAAGAAAAAATGTGGCATTGGTTTTGCAGGATACTGCTGAGTACAAGAGAAGAGTGAAGCAGCAGGCCAAGCAATATCCAGCTCTTGTCTAATGGTTGTGGCTTTTGGACTATGTAATTAGTTTGCCATGTGGGTAACTTTTGCTTGATTTAGCAACATGGATATCCCCATTAACATGATGTGACCATGCAGCTACATTTGGTGCTTCTCTTTTTTATTATTCGCAAGTGTATATGGTTGGAATGACACATGCATGCCTTTTGTTATTGATCTTTGAGTATGTCAATACGTAGAAAATAAAGTGTCAATACGTAGAAGGTAAAGTTCTTTTACGAGTGTCTCTTCTTCGGCTGGGTCCCTGGGAGAGTGAGAGGCGAGGGTGCCAGTTACCGAGATGGAAATGCAAAGTCACTCATCATTCATCTGTATTTAGAGGTGGATGAGACCTTGGAGTGGTCCAGCATCTCCATGATACCTCTCATTGCTCTAATTTTTTCCTCTCCTCCAACCTCTTCCGCTCCTTTTAGCTTGTTCTGAAAGGTGGGGTTAGCAATCTTCATGTGTTTGAACACCCAAGAACATGGTCAATGAAGTGGGTGAAAAGCCATGGCGGATCAAGATTCAAATCCCACCAGAGATGAAAAAAGGCTAGGCGATGTTTTTCTATTTACCTAAGCTTTGGTGAAAGTTCCCCAGTATTTGTAGGTAGCAAGGTATTCGTGGGAGGTAGCAGGTACTCGACTTACTAGTTAAGGTAGTTAAGGTATGTAACCATTTAGTGAAAAAGAACAAAAAAGTTTTGTGTCTGGAGGCTTGCTCCCACTCATCCAGGCAATGTACTTTGAGGAAATGAAGAGTATTTCAGTGTTCAACATTTTCTTTTTTGCTTGTTCTCTTGTCAACTACTAGTGATTATGATTTATGTGAAACCGACGAACAGTCTACTAATAGCGCAAGCGTTTGTTTCATTGCAGGACATGCGGCCAAACTGATACTTCTGATTATTATACTGGAAATTTTATTTCTTATATGCATGTGCTTTGTGGTGCCAAACTGTTTACAATATCTTCAAACAATATAGATATGTAGAATTGGAATCATATTTCCCATATTTCTGTAAAGAAAAATAATCAACCAACTGAAATTAGTAGGGATAAGAGTAGCAGCAAAAGCAAATGATAACTTTAATATAAACATCAGTCAATTTCTTTCAGTCTGCACGTTTAAATTCTTGTTATTTCACAGGCTTGATACTATAGTAAGAATATTTCTACTAGAAATTACATTTTTTGGTTGTATTTTCCAACTCCAACCGGTTTTTTTAACTATGGACATTGAAGTACGACATGTTTAAATCAAGTCAGTACCATTAAGTTACTTAAAAGGTGATCAATTTACTTCTTTGCAGTAATCGGAAAGTGACAAGTATAATATGATTATACCAAGATTCTTCCACATGTACCGGAAATATTGTCATTGTAACGTCTCCCACCTTACTCCAAATCTTACTCCAAAATGTAGTAAACTAACTCTAACCATTACTCAAAAATAAAATATTCATTTTTATGTTCTTCTCTCTCTTCTATATTATATTATTATTTTTTATTTAAATTTTATTTTCTTATTTCTATTAATGCATTACGAGGTGCAAAATGAGCATCTTTGTCCTTAATTTTTTTATGTCGAGCTGAAAATTGATCGGATCGATGATTTTTCATCTACTACCACTTTTACATAAAAATAATATATACGAAAATTAATTTATCAAAATTATACACCAAATTAAGGTGTAAAATTAATATTATAAAGATTTTTTAAAACATAATTAGGTATATATAATGTGATAAATTAAAAGGATTAAATAATAAAAAATACTAATAAAATAATAGTTGAATAGTGATGGAGGAGACGATAGTGACACTATTCACCATTCAAAATGGAGGTAAAAATAAAGGTGGATTGGAGCAAAATTCCTTTATTTTTTACACTTGGAGGCAAAAATAAAGGTGTGTTAGAGATGTTCAAAGTCAGATCTATTTAAAAGTCATATCAAAAGTATATTTTCTTCCAGAAAAAAAAGAAGAGTATATTTCGTATGATTTGAAAAGATTACAGATGTCAACACGACAAGTAATCAGGATATGTTTGTGCAACCAAATTTAATGTATAATAATTTATTCACAAACGAACAGTTATGAAGTTTATTCGTAACTTTTTAACATATTCTTGTAACCAAAAAAATAATAATAATGTGATAGTCTTATCTTGAACTTGGAATTATAAAAGTAAGGAAAGTTACAAAAGTAAATTTGGAGTATATTTTGTAAATTTCAAAGGGAAATTAATTAATTAAATCTAATTTAGGTTCTTCTTTTGTTTTATTTCCGGAAACTATGGCATACAAGTGTACTAGGAGTAGTATTTATCTTCATTTTGTCAAGGAAAAAATGTTAGCACAAACAATCCTTGGATATTGGATTATGATATGATGCGATTGAAGTGCTGTCAAGCCTTTTACCAATAAACCTTGCTGGTACACTTTGTAACCAGTGAAAAAGTTATAAGAATGTTGATAAACACCATCTTCAACTCCATTGAACCCCTTCATCTCAAAACCTCTTCTTTCTTTCCAATTTCACTTTCCTCAAAACACCCTAATCTCACTTTCTCCATCAAACCCAATTCCACAAATTACCCACACAAACCAATCATAAAATGGTCCATCAATGCTGGTCAAGAAATAGACATGGAAAGAACAAAAGAAGGAAATTACACAGCAAAGCCTAAAAAAGTTGTAATCTTATGGGACTTAGATAACAAACCACCAAGAGGACCACCTTATGAAGCTGCTATGTCATTGAAAAAATTAGCACAATGTTTTGGTGAAGTCGTGGATATGTCTGCTTACGCCAATCGCCACGCTTTCATTCATTTGCCTCAATGGGTTGTTGATCAAAGGCGCGAAAGGCGCCATCTTGATGTTCTTGAACGTAAAGGTGTTGTAACTCCACCTGACCCTTACATTTGTTCTGTTTGTGGTAGAAAATGTAAGACTAATTTGGATTTAAAGAAGCATTTTAAACAGTTACATGAGAGGGAAAGGGAAAAAAAGTTGAGTCGTATGAGATCATTAAAAGGGAAGAAAAGGCAGAAGTTTAAAGAGAGGTTTGTTGATGGTAATCATAAGTATATTGAGGCTGCTAGGAGTTTGTTAACCCCGAAAGTCGGTTATGGTTTAGCTGCTGAGTTGAGGAGAGCTGGGGTTTTTGTAAAGACTGTGGCGGATAAGCCACAGGCTGCAGATTGGGCATTGAAAAAGCAAATGCAGCATTCCATGAGTCGAGGGATTGATTGGTTGTTTTTGGTTTCTGATGATTCGGATTTTTGTGATATGTTGAGGAGAGCGAATGAAGCCAATTTGGGAACAGTGGTAGTAGGGGATTTTGACAGGGCGTTGGGGAGGCATGCGGATTTATGGGTTCCGTGGAATGGGGTTGAGAATGGGGACATAACCGAGAAAGATTTGGTGTTGAAGAGTGAGAGGAGGAGGGAGTCTTGGGGTAGGAGTAATGCACGGTTTTCTGTGAGTGAATTTGATGGTGGGGTTAGTGGGGAGGGTGCTACTGGTTTAGGATGTTTGATGGATGGCCTTGTTGAGAAGTTGGAGTTATCTGGCTCAAGGATTTCAGCATTCTCTGAAGGGGAGGAGGATGAAGAAGCTGAAGAGTTAGATGAGGAAGACTGGCTTCGAGCAAGATTGGATCAACCTAGTATTGACGAATATGATACCGACGAATCCATAGTCAGTGACGAGGAAGAGGAGGAGGAGGGGGACTACTTATTGGATAGCGAGGATGAAGATACAGGTGAGATGGTATAAAGTGATAATGAAAGCAATAAGAGAAACAGCAATTTCAGGTTGCTTTGTTGAGAGATTTGTAGGAATTGTTCGAGATTAGGAGTACCCTCTGTGAACATGAGGTAGATGAGAGGTGACTAAAGCAATTTGACATACTGACTGAGTGCGTCTCTGGCAGTTCAGCTACCTGGAGGTAGCAAAGATGTAATCAGACCGTCTCTGAAAGTTTCGCTCTGAATGTATACAGTGGCTATATTCTCTTCCACAAACTTCTGGCAAGGTCACCGTGTGCTTATCTGCTTATGAGAACATTGTTAGTGATTTGAATATAATATATATGATTAATTCCATTTTTTAACTTTTCCCTGAATTTCTTTTGGAGCTTTAGATCACTTTTGCTACTTCCATCTGCTAAGCTCTGAGTTGGTATTACTTTTTTTATCTTTCTGATCTGTGTGTTGCGTAATCATGACCAATGCTAGCTGTTAATGGAGTTACTTTTTGAACCTTTTTTACCTGCTCATTTTTATGGAGACAGTCAAGTATCAGTCCACTGGAGTTTTTCCATAACATTGTATGTGAAAATTTCTGCTGCAATCATCTATGCTCTGTGGTTTTGTGAATAAATTTACTAGATGAATGAGGATTTTAGTAATTGGTGTGACTGATTGAATTCTTTGCTTCGCTAATTGCTAGCAGAGTTAGTGTTGTTCACAGTGTCAATTCTCATAGATCTTTGATTATGAATGAGCAGTTTTGTTCTATTGACAGCTTCAATTGGTACTATTTGAGGTAATTTCGAAAAGAAAGAATAGTTACTGATCTGTCATGTTATGTAGTACTGGAAATGAATTTGAAGATGAAAAGAAGTAAGTAGAATGCTTCTCATGGCATATGGAAAAGAACAACCTAATGGTTTATACATATTCCGGGACCACCTTTTAATTTTAGAAATTCGAGCATGTTTATTCAGGATTCTCTTTCCTAATTGATGCAATGCAAACCAAGCCAAGACCCTTTACTAGAAGTCAAGCCAAAGCAATCCATGTTGCTCACATTCACTTGATAGGGAAGAGCTTGGACGTGGAAGACGAGGGCTCCGGAACCACATTGAAGATCATGCATTGGAGCACCATGGATGGAGGACCACTTGGGCTCCAAGGGGAGCCACCCCAAGCTCATTTTGAGTCTCTTTCACAAGTCCCAAGATGAGGCGGAGCGCCTCACAAAACTCAGCTCTCTGGACTTTTGGAGGCGGAGCGCCTCAGCATTGGGGCGGACCGCCCACTTACTGAAGATTAACAAGGGGCGTCCGCCTAGCTGAGAGGCGGACCGCCTACCCCCTATGACAGTATTGCGGGATTTTGCTTAATTTTGTGTGAAATTCCAACTATAGCCCTGCGTGACCTTATTTGTTTTAACCCACTTTGGGGGTATTTTAGACATTACATTAGGCATAGAAGAAGACTATAAAAGCCTTCCTTAGGTCTTCATTTCATTTAGACTCCTTTGAATGATGAACATGAAACTTGAAAGCTTGAGAGCATTTCAATGGAAACCCCTTGTGCGGGCTTGATTTCAATTGGTGGATTCAAGTTGAACTTCAAATCCTTTCCAATCATTCTGTTTGCGAGAGCCGGGTGTCTCTCGAGGATAGTTGCATAGCGTAGGTGATTCTTTCCAATCATTCGGCGTTCTTCATTGCTACTTGGACTATCGTGTGAGTCCCGTCTCGTTCCTTATCTTTTATGGGAACGAGACGGGACTCACACGATAGTCCAAGTAGCAACGAAGAACGTTGTTTGGTTCCACCCGAATGATTGGAAAGAATCACCTACGCTATGCAACTATCCTCGAGAGACACCTGGCTCTCGCAAACAGAATGATTGGAAAGGATTTCAAGTTCAACTTGAATCCACCAATTGAAATCAAGCCCGCCCAAGGGGTTTCCATTGAAATGCTCTCAAGCTTTCAAGTTTCATGTTCATCATTCAAAGGAGTCTAAATGAAATGAAGGCCTAAGGAAGGCTTTTATAGTCTTCTTCTATGCCTAATGTAATGTCTAAAATACCCCCAAAGTGGGTTAAAACAAATAAGGTCACGCAGGGCTATAGTTGGAATTTCACACAAAATTAAGCAAAATCCCGCAATACTGTCACAGGGGGTAGGCGGTCCGCCTCCCAGCTAGGCGGCCACCCCTTGTTAATCTTCAGTGAGTGGGCCGCCCCAATGCTGAGGCGTTCCGGCTCCAAAAGTCCAGAGAGCTGAGTTTTGTTAGGCGCTTCGCCTCACCTGTGAGGCGCTCCGCCTCATCCTAGGACTTGTGAAAGAGGCTCAAAATAAGCTTGGGGTGGCTCCCCTTGGAGCCCAAGTGGTCCTCCATCCATGGTGCTCCAATGCACGATCTTCAATGTGGTTCCGGAGCCCTCGTCTTCCATGTCCAAGCTCTTCCCTATCGAGTGAATGTGAGCAACATGGATTGCTTTGGCTTGACTTCTAGTAAAGGGTATTGGCTTGGTTTGCATTGCATCATCCTCCCCTTCTTGAAAGGATTTCGTCTTCGAAATCAAACCGTCAAGTCCTACAATCAAAGAAAAGCACAACAAAAGTTTCCTACTTCACAAGTAGGTTAACTTAACAAGAATGAGTGCATATGGTGTGGAAAATACACTCTTGTGATAGAGCCAAGCATCAATTCCAATTGAAAAGCGTATGTTCCCAAAGGAAACAATAAAGTCTTGGCTCAACAAGATCAAGCACTCACCATCACAACAAGTAAAGAGATCAAGGACAAGCGACATGTAGCAATCAAATTCCCTACGACCTCTAAGCCCATATCCAACATACCAAGCCTTCAATGCATTTTCACCACATTGTGGCACAACGGCTTTGGCATGCTTATCACTCAAGGTGTGTTCAACATTTAGAATGGAGTAAGTCAAATAACCCAACTCACAACTAGCATCAATCACTCCATTCGCCTTCTTAAAGGCATTCATATTCACACCAAGAGATACCTCCTCACCTCCAAATTCATCATCTAGACAATACTCCTCACAAGACAAGTTCTTAAGGAACACATTGATAATGGCTTCTTCCTCTTCATAAACCCAACAATCGAGAGTAGGGTCATTAGAAGAATCACCCACTTCACTCAAAGTCTCAAACAAGGAGTTGTCTATGGGTTCAAACCCTTCACACCACGGAGGTTCTAGCTCATTCTCGACTCTAGTCCGATACAAATCACCTCCACAAATAAAGATGCCCTCATACAATGGGAATATAAAAGCATGCACCTCAATTTCATAGTCAAACAAAGGCTTAGTACCAAGACTAGGTTCTTCACTCTCACTTGAGGAGTCATCATAGACAACCTTGTTCAATTCATGCAATTTGGACTCCTGAAGGTCACTTTCATCCTTACTACGACACACAAATCCATCAAAGTCAATTATATCAACAAGGGTAGAGTCAGATAACTCATCTTCCCGTTCATCAAATATGAGTGGGGTGTCGTAACAAGGGTCACAAGCAAGGTCAACTACCACATTTTCACTAAAGAGAGGTTCTTTGAATATCGGGCTCACATCATGATGTGGTTTTTCATTCATCTCTACTAGCGGTTCACATGCACACACAAGTTGACCATTAGACTCTTCACTAGTTGCAAGTCCAATAGAGTCATTACAAGCACCAACTAGCATTGAGTCGCTACAAGACAAGGAACTAACATGCTCATGAAAAGGTAAAGGAACACTTACACTTGAGTTGCTTCCTTGAGCACTCATAGCACGTGAAGTATCAAGTTCAACTTCCTTTTCATGAAGCTCGCAATGAGGACCTTCATCACCTTGCCTTCCTTCCTTGCCAAATGGTTGAGGCTCCACTAGCTTGCCTCCAAGAGTACCTACACATAAGCCAAAACAAGTAGAAGAAGAAGATAAAACATGGTTAGAACAAAGGGTGTCCTCACTCTCATTTTGTATTTCCTCTCCTTTCTTTCATTTTTCTCAAGGCCAAGTGTAGATCACATCACTCCTCACTTCCTCTCCTTTTTCCTCTCTAGGATTGTCACTGGTCACTCTCTCACTCCTCTCTTTCTTTTCTCTCTCATGTTCAAGTACAAAGGAGTGAGACTCAAGATTGTCTTCACTTGGAGTAGAGTGACGTTCACTTTCAACTTGCAAGGGCATGACCATAAGATTGTCGGTTTCGGGCTCAAGTACCATAGGAGACTTGGCTTTAGCCGCTTCTCTCAACTCCTTCATAATCCTATAGTCATTGCTCACTTGCTTCGACGTCAAGGGCTTGAGTACATATTTTCTAGAACCATGCAACACCGTGTAAGAGTTGGTTCTACCATCATGCACTACGCTCCGATCATATTGCCATGGCCTTCCGAACAAGAGATGGCAAGCTTGCATAGGTACTACATCGAACATTATCTTATCTCGATAATTTCCAATGCTAAACTCAATCAAGGCTCGCTTCACCACTCTCAACTCTCCACAATCACTCAACCATTGTAAACGGTAGGGATGTGGATGCTTTGTAGTAGGCAATTTAAATTGGGGAATCAAGGTTTCGCTCACTATGTTAGCACAACTTCCCGAATCAATGATCATTGAGCACACTTGACCCATCACTCGACACCTAGCATGGAAGAGATTCTCCCTTTGCATATGCTCTTCCTCCTCAAGACTCGTGGCACCCAAACTCCTACGTACCACAAGTGTCATTTTAAGCTCATCGTCTTGTGAACCATCACCTTGGGGAGTGCCCAAGTTGTGGGGAATGCCTAACGGTTGGGGAATGCCCAACACTTCACCACTAGTACCTTCTTCGGTACCCTTTTGGACACTCGAGGTCCATTCTCTTTCAAGGTTCTCAAGCCTTTGGCTTATAGATCTTACCTCGGCTAAGAGGTAGGCCAACGTGCTTACCGGGACCCCAATGGTCTCGTCAACGTTTCCGGCTATGTACCTACATAAATCAAAGACAAGACAGAGATTAGAGTAAAAACCTCACCCGCTCCCTCACTTTTGAATGTCATTCGGGTACACTCATTTACTGGTGGGGGATTTCTCACTCAAGCTTGATTTCAAAAGTTTCCTCGTAGTTGAACAACCTCCTCAATAACCATTCAAGTTCACAAGAACCAAATACTCTCCGGGAAGAGTGGAATTGATGGGACTCGATGAACGCTAGGCTATTTAGGTGAGCACTTGAAGCCAACAATATACTACGAGTCTTCTTTGATTTCTACTCTCCTCTCAGCACGAAGGTCCTAATCGCTCAATGAACTAGTACTAGTAAAGTAGGAGTGTTACTTGAAAAGTACTAGCCGGAAGTGATACAAGCCAACAAAAAGCAAAAACCTACGAAAAACAACTATTCGGATGCGCTCCAGAAAGAGGCGCTCCGCCTCACCAGGTGGGCGGTCCGCCCAAGGAGATCCAGAGAGCTGCACAGAGGGAGGTGGTCCGCCTCAAAATGTAGGCGGTCCGCCTAGTGGGTTTTCCTGCAGCGTTTTACTTGGCGATTTTGATTCTTTAGCACCCAAATTTCCAACAAAAACACATTGTTTTTCCAATCTAATGGTACCCAAAGGTGTATAGGATGATTACAAACAAACCCCAATAGTTTTTAGCCCCAATCAAACAACAATAGATCGATTTCGATCTTGAAGCAAAGTTTCTAAGATTTTGAAAATTTTGAGATTTGATTCTTCAAATTTCAAATCACAACACCAAATCAAGATATTTTGGTTCCAAAAGAACGGGATTCAAACATATATCAAACCCCAAGGATTTTCAATGTTTGGGGTGTTCGAATCCAACAAGTTTCACCAATTTTTTTTGAAATTTTCAAGTTTTTTCTATTTCTTTTTTTGTTTTTCTTTCTTTCAAGGACAAGAACAACAAACACAAAGATAAAGAGTCATGATCGAGGGTTTGTAAGAACAAAACCTATCCGTGCTCTGATACCAAACTAATGCAGCGGAAAATACGGAAGCGATAAAAGATAAGGAACGGAACGAGACGAGACTCACACGAAAGTCCAAGTAGCAACGAAGAACATTGTTTCGTTACACCCCGAACGATTGGAAAGAATCACCTACGCTATGCAACTATCCTTAAGAGACACCTGGCTCTCGCAAACAGAATGATCGAAAAGGATTTGAAGTTCAACTTGGAATCCACCAATTGAAATCAAGCCCGCACAAGGGGTTTCCATTGAAATACTCTCAAGCTTTCAAGTTTCATGTTCATCATTTTACTTTAGTCTAAATGAAATGAAGACCTAAGGAAGGCTTTTATAGTCTTCTTCTATGCCTAATGTAATGTCTAAAATACCCCCAAAGTGGGTTAAAACAAATAAGGCCACGCAGGGCTATAGTTGGAATTTCACATAAAACTAAGCAAAATCCCGCAATGCTGTCACGGGGGTAGGCGGTCCGCCTCCCAGCTAGGCGGCCGCCCCTTGTTAATCTTCAGTAAGTGGGTGGTCAGCCCCAATGCTGAGGCGCTCCGCCTCCAAAAGTCCAGAGAGCTGAGTTTTGTTAGGCGCTCCGCCTCATTTGTGAGGCGCTCTGCCTCATCCTGGGACTTGTGAAAGAGGCTCAAAATGAGCTTGGGGTGGCTCCCCTTGGAGCTCAAGTGGTCCTCCATCCATGGTGCTCCAATGCATGATCTTCAATGTGGTTCCGAAGCCCTCGTCTTCCACGTTCAAGCTCTTCTCTATCAAGTGAATGTGAGCAACATAGATTGCTTTGGCTTGACTTCTAGTAAAGGATCTTGGCTTGGTTTGCATTGCATCACTAATCTGTCTATTATCTTGTGGAAGTAGTGTTAAGTGAGAATCCACGCAACAACATGCAACAATTGGCAACAAGGAGGTTAGTGTCCTCCTTTAGGGGTCTAATTAATCGTTAAGTATCTTGGCAAGCTGCAAGATACTTTATTTCCCTACAATTTTTTGATGCAATAATTTCCTAAATAAGTTTCTTGAGTGCAAGTTATGTACAATGGTTTGGGAGAGGAATGTCAGCTGAGTCAGATAGATGTTACTCTATTAGATATATTGAAGTTCTTTTGGAGAAAGTATCATTGTTGAATGAAGTGGGTTAAGAACCTTGACGTCACAGGTTAACCCCCAGCGGAGCCAAAAATCACTGAGTGATTTCTTCTCATCTATCCAAGCCTTGGTGGATATAGTTACTCGCTCCTGTGCTAGTGGAGGTAGCAAGTATCTTGTGGAATTAGTCGAGGTGCGCCCAAGATGGCCTGGACACCACGGGTATTAAAAAAAAGTGTCATTGGAATTGTCAAATGCTCATTCAGGGTGTCAGTAGAACAGTTGCACTTGCAGTCATATGATGAAGCAGAGGAAGACTGCTTAGTTGCAGATGGAGTGGACATGGCTTGCTAGTTTGGATGACGGGTTCATGTAAAGTTTAAGATAAAGTTTTTAAAGGTTGATTCTGTTGCCCAAGTGGTAATTTAAACTAAGAAATATGATTTCTGAGTTCTGACAGTATAAAATACAAGCAATTTGGACTCCAAGAGAAACTACACATGAGATTGGAGATATTTGGAGAAGTGACTCCAAGTAGCATGTGTCTTAGGTGGCGGAGTTGGAAGCAGTCGATGGGTCGTGTTGAACCTACCTAGTTCTCAGAAAAGCTGCATTAGCCAGGCATGACCAATAAAGAATTTCTAGGAAAATTCTAGAATGTCATAAGATGATGTTGGAAGTGTTCTTAGGATAATGAGCCCCCTCCCCCCAAATATGTTTTCAATATATCAATGTTCTAGATGACAATGGCTTCACCTTTGGTAATGGGAGGACGATCTCTTTTTTGAGTGGTAGTTTGTTGGGGCATGGCCCTCTCAAAGAGCTATTCTCTGACTTATTTAGTTTGGCTTCCAACTCAACAATCGCTGTTGAGGCAGCACGGTGGCGACAAGTATGGAACCTAATTTTAGAAGACTTTTAAATGATTGGGAGATAGAAAAAACAGTTGAGCTTTTGAAGTGCCTAGAGGTGTTTCAAAGAACCAACAACAGTCAGGACACTTTATTTTGTAGCAAAATCATTTCAATTAAGTCTACATATCAAGCAATGGACATCAGACCACCTGGTGGCCTTGGAAACACATCTGGAAACCTAAAATACATTGGTTGGTGGCGAAGGAAGCTTGCCTAACCTAGGAGAGCTTGAAGAGAAGGGGCATTCATCTGTGCTCCAGGTGCCTCCTCTGTCAAGTTGACACAGATTGCTTAGTCACATTTATTTGCATTGTGTGGTAGCAGATCAACTATGGCGGCTGTTCTTTAACATGATTGGTCCAAATGCTATATGCCTGAAACTACAAAAGAACCTCTGGGATGCTGGGAGAGTACAGGAGGCATTGTATAACAAAAGAGATGGTGGAGAATTATTCCAGCATGTATCTGGTGGACATTATGAAAGGAAATAGTGCAAGGTGCTTCTATGTACAAAAGTATTGAACTATCAAAATACTCAAAATGTAATTATATAATTAGTTGAATCTATCAAACAATGGGTATGATTATATATTTTTAGACGAATAGCCGCACCTGTACCCATACCTGGATCGTTGCCCCCTGAATTTTAAAATTTAGATGATGAACGATCCAACCTCTAGATCTGCACGTGTATCGAATAGCTGCACTCAAGCCGAGCAACTTAGTATGTATGTACTAAACACTGAGAAACAGAGTTGGCCAGGCAGTACCATGTCATCCCATCATCTACGTTCCTTTTGGCTATCTATCTCACACCCCATGAGCACACTGTGTTTTTGTTATACCCATTCTTCCTCACATTCTTGGCGAGGAGGTGTAATAGTCCCTTAAACAGCAAGAAGTTGTATTAGCCCCTTTTAATATTGTGTTAGAATGTTAGATATGGTTCAACTTTGACCAGTGGATATTGAGGCATATGTAGTTAGTAGTTGGGATCAATGAAACCTAGTTGCTTTATTGGAGACTTGTTATGACTTATGACACTAAACTTATGATTCGAAAGCTAAAATTGTAACTGTGATTCTGCATTGGATAAACAAATTTCTTGAATCTAATATAGTTGCAATCAAGAGATATATCTTAATAATATTCGTCAACCTTTAAGTTGCATCTCTTTATTGAGCATTGCGAGGAGTTTCACACATATAAAGAATGAAGGATGTAAAGAAAAAAGCAATTTGAATGTGCATGCAGGTTCATTATGTATCAATTAACTGATGAAAATAAGATTATTATCATTTTATTTTTAGCTATTCAATTTTTACTTATATGATAAGAATGATGAAAGGAAGATTATCTGAGAAGCATGTGAACTCTCAGTTTGTAACTCAAGTAGTTTTGTATCATCATCTTTCAGTGATATTAAAATCCTGAAGTTAGTTGCTCAAAGAGTAAAACATATTTGACAAACTATGTCGGAGGAAATTTCATTACTATTGCATTAGTAAGTGTGTGCAGGCCACCCAGAGAGTATTACCCTTTTCATTCTCTTTGGATAATTCTGCTTACGGGCACCATTTTTCATGAGATAGAAGCACGGATCAGAAACTGCATATGGAGATACTGTTCATCATTCATCCATTGAATTCCATTGGAACTGATTTTTGGTCCAATTTCGGTACAGCGCTTTTCTCTATCTTACGATGGATAGCTGTAAATTGGAATGATACAATCAATTGTGTATGTACTGTGATCTTGTGCTTTTGTGCTAAGTATTAGGGACTATGCTTGCATTGTAAGTCTAGTCTGCTGCTCCTATGACATACATTCTTTCCATGTCATGTTTCTGCAAGCTATGCTATTCACAGAGAAATGGTATTGACTTTTTCTTTCTCATGTGAATGTGGATTACTTATGAATCAATTTGCTTCATGTCATAGGAAGGAGGTGTGCGAATTAGCCACAGCCCTGTAGTCTCACTAAAATGAGGAAGCTGCTGTTACTAGTTGCTGGCAACAATAGTTATGTCTGTGTCTGGCACTTGATTTTTTTTTTTCTTTTTGTTGGTTTTCTTGTGGTGTAACAGTAGATTATTGGTTCTCTTCGAAAAATATTCTAGATTCAAATTTCTTCTGTTTGCCTCTACTTGAATTTGGTTGTAGGGCAATGCTCTACTCAGTTTGCTTAGCATCTTCGATGGAGAATCTTGGGTATTATATATGATGTAGGGAAAACCTACGAAAGCGAGTAAAGATAAAAGTGAGACGAGACTTACACTAAAGTCGAGTAGCAACGGAGAACTTGTTCCGTTACACCCCGAACGATTGGAAAGAATCACCTAGCACTATGCAACTATCCTCAAGAATCACGTGGTCCTTGCAAATAGAATGGTCGGGGAGGTTTGAGGTTCAACTTGGAATCGTCCAATTGAAATTCAAGCCAAGAATCAAAGGTTTCAATAGAGAGTATTTCTCTTGTGTTTTGCATTCAAGATTGGTTAAAATCAGTTCAAGACCTAATGAAGGCTTTTATAGCCTTCTACAACATGTAATGAAGTGTCTAAAATACTCCTAAGTGGGTTTAAACAATAGAAGCCACTTAGGGCCAAAGTTGGAATTATACACACAAAATAGTCAAAATTCGGATGGGGTCGCAACGGGGGTAGGCGGTCGTCCGCCCACCCCTAGTAGGCGCTACGCCTTAGCTCAACTTCCTGAGGCCACCAGTCAAGGAGGCGGTCCGCCTCTGTGAGATAGGCGGTCCGCCTCTCCCAAAGTCCAGAGAGGGTGCAAAGTTTAGGCGGTCCGCCTCTTCAGGTAGGCGGTCCGCCTCTTCCTGAAGCTTCTTGGGGTGTCTCCTTTTGTGTCTCTTGAGCCTCTCCAAGTGTCCTAGATGGTTCCCCTTCCATGGTGCTCAAATGCATGATCTTCAAGGTTGTTCCGGAGCTTCCATCTTCCTCGTTCAAGCCTCTCCATACCAAGTGAAGGTGAGCATCATGGATAGCTTTGGCTTGGCTTCTCGTGAAGGGTCTCGAGCTAGATTGCCCGGCATCATCCTCCCCTTCTTGAGAAGATTTCGTCCTCGAAATTAAGGTGTCATCCTCCACGGCATCACCTACATCACAAGGAGCCAAGTCACTAACATTGAAAGTATTTGACACATTGTACTCACCCGGTAGATCAATCACATAGGCATTGTTGTTGATCTTGGATATCACTTGGAACGAGCCATCTCCTCGGGGTGCCAACTTCCCTTTTCTAATGCTTGGGAATCTTTCTTTTCGGAAGTGCACCCATACCCAATCTCCTTTCTTGAATTCCACTTTCTTCCTCCCCTTGTTCTTCTTGGTGGCCAACTTTTCATAAGCTTCCTCCAAGTTCTTCTTGGTGGCCAACTTTTCATAAGCTTCCTCCAAGTTCTTCTTTGCTTTGGCATGGAGGTCCATCAAGGCCTTAGCTCGGCTTGTACCTGCAACATTAACAACCATTTCCCTTGGCAAAGGGGTGAGATCAAGTGGAATCAAAGGATTAAAACCGTAAACGCACTCAAATGGAGTCATGCCAATCATTCTATGCAAAGTGCGGTTATATGCAAACTCCATGAGTGGTAACTTCTCCACCCAAGTCCCGGCCTTACCTCGGGTCATAGCTTGAAGAAGAGACCCCAAGGTTCGGTTCACCACCTCGGTTTGACCATCCGTTTGAGGGTGGTGGGACGTAGAGAACAACAATTTGGTGCCAAGGGCACCCCACAAACATCTCCAAAAATGGCTTAGGAACTTAGTGTCCCTATCACTTACAATGGTTTGAGGCACGCCATGCAATTTTAATACATTATCAATGAACAAGGAAGCTACATAGTGTGCATCACTACTCTTCTTACAAGGAATGAAGTGAGCCATTTTGGAAAACCGATCCACGACAACATAAATGCTATCATGGCCCCCTCTAGACCGCGGCAAACCCATAACAAAATCCATCGAAATGTCCATCCACGGGCTAGTAGGAATAGGCAAAGGAGTGTACAAGCCATGGGGATTCGACTTAGACTTGGCGTGCTTGCAATCTAAACAAGCATTGCATAGCCGCTCAACATGCATTCCCATCTTAGGCCAATGGAATTGCTCCATAAGAATGGCCAAAGTCTTATCCCTCCCAAAGTGACCCATCAAGCCTCCACAATGTGCTTCACGCACTAGCAATTCTCGCCAAGAGGACTCGGGGACACACACTCTCCCATTCTTGAAAATGTAGCCATCCACCCATTGTTATTTTTCCACCCTTTCCCCACTCACTAGAGCATCATGAATGCTCTTGAACTTTGGGTCATGTTCATACAAGGATTTTATACTCTCAAAACCCATAAGTCTAGAAGCAAGAGTGGTAGCAAGGGCGAACTTCCTAGAAAGCGCATCGGCTACAACATTGTCCTTACCCCGTTTGTAATGAATTACATATGGGAAGGACTCAATGAACTCCACCCACTTGGCATGTCTTTTGTTCAACTTCTCTTGGCCTCTTAGATGTTTGAGTGACTCATGGTCACTCTTGATCACGAATTCCCGAGGCCATAGATAGTGTTGCCAATGGGCCAAAGCTCTCACGAGGGCATACAACTCCTTGTCATACGTGGAGTAATTCAAGGTTGCGCCCTTCAACTTCTCACTAAAGTAGGCAACGGGTTTCCCTTCTTGCATGAGAACACCCCCAATACCCACCCCCGAGGCATCACATTCTACCTCAAAAGCCTTCCCGAAGTCGGGCAATTGCAACAATGGGGCGGTACTTAGCCTACCTTTCAATTCTTGGAAAGCCTTTTCTTGCGGCTCTCCCCAAACAAAGGACTTGTCCTTTTTCACCAACTCGGTGAGTGGTGCGGCAATGGTGCTAAAGTCTCTAACAAAGCGCCTATAGAAACTAGCAAGGCCATGAAAACTCCTCACATGAGAAACGGTGGTGGGAGTAGGCCAATCTCTAATGGCTTCAACTTTGGACTCATCAACTTCTACACCATTGACACTAACAACAAAGCCCAAAAAGACAACCTTTTCAACACAAAAGGCACACTTCTTAAAGCTGGCATAGAGCTTTTCGGCTCGTAGCACTTCAAGTACTTGACTCAAGTGGCCAACGTGGTCGTCTATAGACTTGCTATAGATCAATATGTCATCAAAGTAGACGACCACGAACTTGTTGATGAAGGGTTTTAGCACATGGTTCATCAATCTCATGAAAGTACTAGGTGCATTGGAGAGGCCAAAGGGCATCACCAACCATTCATATAGACCAAACTTGGTCTTGAATGCGGTTTTCCATTCATCTCCGGGTTTCATTCGGATTTGATGGTAACCGGACCTAAGATCTATTTTTGAAAAGATGCTAGAACCACTAAGCTCATCTAACATATCATCCAAACGAGGTATGGGATGTCGATACTTTACCGTGATCTTGTTGACCGCTCGACAATCCACACACATCCTCCAAGTGCCATCCTTCTTCGGAACAAGGATCACGGGCACGGCACAAGGGCTCAAGCTCTCCCTCACCAAGCCTTTGGTGAGCAACTCATCAATTTGCTTTTGTAGCTCCCTTGTGTCCTCGGGATTGCTCCTATATGCCGGCTTGTTGGGAATTTGAGATCCCGGGACAAAGTCAATTTGATGTTCAATACCCCTCAAAGGAGGCAATCCATCCGGCATCTCATCCGGGAACATGTCCTCATAGATCTTCAAAACATTTTCAATGGCACTAGGCAAAGGGTTAGGGTTAGATAAATAATCACTTTCGGAATTTAAAACCATACCTTTGTGCACTAGGCATATGAGCATTTTGGTGCCATCATTACCTTTCAAAATCTCACCCGGTTGCATCATGGCACACATGCGACCGGTGGAAGATGGTGGAATCTCGGCCAAAGGTTTGGCCACAACCGGGGACTTGACCTTAGCCGCTTCCCTCAACTCTTTCATGCGCCGATAGTCTTCACTTACTTGCTTTGGGGTCAAGGGTGTGAGCACAAACTTCTTCCCCTCATGTCTAACCGTGTAAGTGTTGGCCCGACCATCATGAACCACTTGTTTGTCGTATTGCCACGGCCTACCAAATAAAAGGTGGCATGCTTGCATTGGCACCACGTCAAACATGTGTTCATCTTGATAGTTCCCAATCTTGAACCTAATCAAGACTTGCTTCAAGACTCTCAATTCCCCACACTCACTCAACCATTGCAAACGGTAGGGATTAGGGTGCTTTTGGGTAGTCAATTTCAATTGTGAGACCAAGGATTGGCTCACCACATTCGCACAACTACCCGAGTCTATGATCATGGAACACACTTGCCCCTTCACTCTACACCGAGCATGGAACAAGTTTTCCCTTTGTTCATCTTCCCTCTCTTCACTCACCATGGTTCCCAAGATGCGGCGAACCACAAGGAACATATTAGGATCATCCCCCTCCGTCACTCTCTCTTCACTCTCACCCTCAACTTCCTCACTCTCCTCCTCAACCTCTCCCTCGGACTCACTTTCCCCCTCATAGACCAACCCATCATCCATCACAATCATTGTTTTCCGGGTAGGGCACTCTTTGGCAAAGTGGCCATAACCCTTACATTTATGGCATTGGAAAGAAGAAGAAGAAGGAGTATTTAAAGTAGTTTTAGAATTACCTCCAACCTCTTTGTGGTCGCTTCTCGGGGTAGCCTTCTCAAAAGGCTTCTTCACATCTCGACTCCCACTTGCACCACTCGTGTATGGGGTCTTCCATTCTTTGGGGCGAGTTGTTGGAGTGGTAGTGGTGGTACTCCTATAGCGAGGAGCCTTCTCTTCTTTGAGCCACTTCTCGGCCTCAACCGCGGCATCACACACATCTTGTAGAGAGTGGAAGGTGTGTAGCCTCAATTGGGAAGCAACTTCCCTACTCAAGCCACTTTTGAAACGGATGATAGCTTGTTCCTCATCCTCCGTCTCCATATCAAGAGCCATCCGGTTCTTCTCAAAATCATTGAAATACTCATCAACGGATTTGGAGCCTTGTTTCAATTCATAGAGCCGTTTGAGTTGCTCTTGTCGATACTTGGGAGTCACATATTTGTTGTTCATTACTTCTTTCAACTCTTCCCAAGTGATGTTCATCCGCAAACCAAGTCGTCTCCTTGATCGCTTCATGGATTCCCACCATGTAGAGGCATAAGATTCAAAGGAAGCAATGGCATATGTAGCCTTCTTCTCCTCGGACATATCATTCGTGTCAAAGACCCGCTCCAATTGAACCTTCCATTCTAAGAAAGCCTCCGGATCACTAGTCCCCTTGAAAGGTGGGATAGTGATCTTTACACTATTGAGGTTAGTGTCACGACCCCCACGATGTGGTCCCGGTTGACCCCCGTAGTAGTCTTCAACCTCATCATACTCCCTTCTCAAGTCCCTTCCCATGAAAGCCCTTGGAGGTCCTCGACCTCGCCCACGACCTCCGTTCATCGCTCTCCTAGGTGGATAGTGAGCATCAAAATCATCATCTAATCCGAGACCCTCCCCTTCTTGAGCTTCATCAACTTGCTCAAGAGGAATCACATTTCTCCGGGGCCTTAAGAGTGGGACATCTCCTTGGGAATTGCCCAAGGGTTGGGGAGTGCCCAACGATCTTTCTCTAGCAAGAGCCTCGTCCCTCAACCGTTGTCGACGAACTAACTCCGCATATTGATCCGGCTTCATGATTGAATCATCACTTGTGCCTTCATTGGCATCCTTTTGGACACTCGGGGTCCTTTCCTTTTCAAAGACTTCCATTCTAAGGTTCAAGGTTTTCACCTCGGCCAATAGACTAGCCAAGACGTCAACGGGAACCTCAATGGTTGACTTGGCCTTCTCATCCGCCATTGTACCTACAACAATAAAAAACAAGTAAAGAGATTAGAGTAAAAGTCCTCACTCGCTCCCTTTCCTTTGATTGTCCCTCGGGTTCACTCTTGTTTTGGGGTAGGTTCACTCAAGCTCGAATTCAAAGTCTTCCTCGGAGTTGAACAACTACCTCAACAACCAAACAATCCAACAAGTTCCAAATGCTCTTCGGGAAGAGTGGAGTTAATGGGACTCTACGGGCGTTCGGCTTTTAAGTGAGCACTTGAGCCAAAGAAATTCTACGAGTCTTCTTTGAAGTTATCAAACACCAACATGCACGAATATCCTAAGCGCTCAATGAATTAGTACTAGTTGAGTAGGAGAATTACCCGCCAAGTACTAACCGGAAGTAATGGAAGCAAACAAATCACGAAAGCCTAAGAAACAAACTACCCGGACACCCTTCAGGGAGTGGGCGCCCCGCCTCTGTAAGGTAGGCGGTCCGCCTACTCCAAGATCCAGAGAGTGGCAGAAATTCGGGCGGTCCGCCTAAGCTGAGGGGCGGTCCGCCTAGGCCTTTTCTCCTGCACAGTTTCAAGTCCGTTTCTTGGTTTTTGGCACCCGATTTTCCAATGTTTCAAGGAGTTTTTGATATGTAATGGTACCCAAAGTTGTTTTGGACTATAACAAGCAAACCCCAATGGTCTAATCCAACAAACAACCAACAAACAACTTGATTCAAAGATTTGGAGCAAATTCTTCAAAAACTTCAAGAACACCAAGATTTCAAAAATTCGATTTTCACTCCGCTACTCCAAATGATGTTATAGTGGTATCAAAACGACGGGGTAACTATAAGGAATAATCCCCGATACCAAACAACCACAAAATCATAACATCAAACAAGTTTTAGCAAATTTTGCAAAATACCCAACCTAGGGTTCAAATTTTCCAACTTTTGATTTTCAACTCCAAAACGTGTTTTGTTGGTACCCAATTGTCGGGTTCACGTAAACAAACAATCCCCGATAATCAAAACCAACAAAATCGTAACAACCAACGATTTCTAGCAAATTTTTGGGTTTTCTAGTTTGACTTTTTTTCTTCTTTTTCAATGAAACAAGAACAAGAACACGAAAATAAACACGGAACATAAAAGACAAGCACGAAGAGTAGGACGAGGGCTCGTAAGAACGCAACCCTAGCCTTGCTCTGATACCAACTGATGTAGGGAAAACCTACGAAAGCGAGTAAAGATAAAAGTGAGACGAGACTTACACTAAAGTCGAGTAGCAACGGAGAACTTGTTTCGTTACACCCCGAACGATTGGAAAGAATCACCTAGCACTATGCAACTATCCTCAAGAATCACGTGGTCCTTGCAAATAGAATGGTCGGGGAGGTTTGAGGTTCAACTTGGAATCGTCCAATTGAAATTCAAGCCAAGAATCAAAGGTTTCAATAGAGAGTATTTCTCTTGTGTTTTGCATTCAAGATTGGTTAAAATCAGTTCAAGACCTAATGAAGGCTTTTATAGCCTTCTACAACATGTAATGAAGTGTCTAAAATACCCCTAAGTGGGTTTAAACAATAGAAGCCACTTAGGGCCAAAGTTGGAATTATACACACAAAATAGTCAAAATTCGGATGGGGTCGCAACAGGGGTAGGCGGTCCGCCCACCCCTAGTAGGCACTCCGCCTTAGCTCAACTTCCTGAGGCCACCAGTCAAGGAGGCGGTCCGCCTCTGTGAGATAGGCGGTCCGCCTCTCCCAAAGTCCAGAGAGGGTGCAAAGTTTAGGCGGTCCGCCTCTTCAGGTAGGCGGTCCGCCTCTTCCTGAAGCTTCTTGGGGTGTCTCCTTTTGTGTCTCTTGAGCCTCTCCAAGTGTCCTAGATGGTTCCCCTTCCATGGTGCTCCAATGCATGATCTTCAAGGTTGTTCCGGAGCTTCCATCTTCCTCGTTCAAGCCTCTCCATACCAAATGAAGGTGAGCATCATGGATAGCTTTGGCTTGGCTTCTCGTGAAGGGTCTCGAGCTAGATTGCCCGGCATCAATATAGTGGGTAAGATTGCTTAGATCTTCAAAGCATCGATTTCACCTAGCTCATCTGATTACTGAAGACCAATCAACAACATGGCTACTGGGGTGTTTTGTGCATTGGAAAGTACATATTTGAACCTGGGCTAAACATGAAAGGTTTATCGGGAAAATTTTCTATGATGTTGGACGCTTTCTGATAATGAACTTTTTGGATGCTTCTGTGTCGAAACTTAGTACAAATATGTTAATCCTTTACATTGTTCTGTTATCATGGGACTACTATCTGGACTTCTGGCGTTGTATGTTCTGTTTATATAATTCGGAGTATTGTAGATGCTTTCTTGTGGGTCGTTACAAGTTACAACTCAATATAGTCAACTTTTAGTTCTTAACTCGGCTTAGTTGTCTCTTTTGTCCGGTAATACTAAAATCCTGAAATTAGTTGCTTGAAGTATAATCATAGTTGACAAAGTATGTAAAAGGCAGCGTAGTGCACAAAGTTGACAAAGTATGTCATCCTGCAAAAAGGAGGAGTTTGATTATAAATTGCATTGGTAAGCTATCCACCAAGATGGCCTGATTCTGGTTTGGTTCTCTTTCCTTATTTGGTTTTCTAATGTTTCAGTTCCGTTTTTTATTGAGATTGTGTTTATGATTCAGCTATTCCAGTCCTGTTTAGTCTTTCACAAAATTGTCTGCTTTTAGCTGTTACTATTAGTTACAGTACTACTTTAGTTTTTCCTTTTGGCAAAATGGCTAAAGTCCCCTTGAACTATACATTTTTTTTCTTAATGACACAATAACTTTGCGGGAGTCCTGATACCCCTTATAGTTGTATGAAATGGTATATACACCACCTTTTGGCTCCACTTGACATGTGTTGAAGTTACACAAATAGTGGGGCGCTTGACAAGCCATAAATTTAAGAAACTTTCAGTTTCTAAATATATTTTTTACTTTTTTTCTTTTTAATATTTCTTAAATTTCTTTTCTTTATCCCATTGCTTTCTTCTTCCTGGTGCCTCTGTTACCTCTTATTCCATTTCATTACTTTTTTATATTGGTGTTAATGATCAATTTGTTCTTAGATTTTGTCCAAACAAGGTGGAGGTTTGGTGGTGGGTTTCATACTTATTTCATTTTTAATTTTGTTCGAAAATGTAGTTTTGATGGTGTAAATACTCGTTTTCTCCGAAGATGGTGGCAGTGTTCTAAATTTTCTGGGTTTCGATCCATGTATCCTTTTTCTTCTTTTTCTAATTTTCTTTCAAATGGTAGTTTTGTGATAAATGGGTTTGTTTAATTTGTAGCATAGAAGATGTTGATGGCAGCTGTTTCAGGGGTGGTTCGATAGTGTCCGATGGTGGATTACGGTGGTGGTAGATGATGGTGACGGTAGCGATAGTGCTCTGATTCATGCGAATTGGGTCTGTGTTGTGTTTTTCGTTGTAAAAGTTATGAGCGAGTCTTTGTGAGAGGATATGATCCATAAATTGAAATTTGTATGTGAAAAGATTGAAGACAATTTGGAAGATGAGGTGAGTAGTTTTTGGTGATGGTTGACGAAGGTAATTTTGAGGGAAGCCGTAATAGAAGAAGAAAAGGGAAAAAGAAAAAAGAAAAAGAGATGAGAATAGAAAAAAAAATGAAAATAACAGAATTATATTAGGTAGCACAATAACATTGGCACGTGTTGTACACAAACCCTATTAAAAGTGAGGATGAGCTTATAAGGTGGCTTTTATACCACTTCAAACAACTATAAGGGAGTGATATGAACTTTATAAAGTTCGCGTGTCATCTTGAAAAAAAAGTCATTGTTTAAGGGGGACTTTGAGTATTTGCCTTTCCTTTTCAAATGTGAGGTTTACTTGCGATGAAACTAATCCCTAATTTCATAATGCAGGAGTTTTTAATATTAGGTTTGTTAACTAACTCTGACCTTAGCCCTTTTTAAAACCCTTTGTAACCAGAGAAAGATATTGAGAATGTTTTCGAGGACTATTTCACTGCTCCAAAAACACCAACTCCAACACCACCATGTTCCCAACCGTCCGTCTCAATATTTCCGCGGCATAGAAGAAACTAGAAAAGGTTTGATCTTTGTGCCACCCTCGTGCATTCTCTTTTTTTTTTTTTCTTTTTCAAGATCACTTTTTTGGCAATTGTAATTTTGCATGATTCTTTTTTGGGTTTTGTATATACAAGCATAGCCTCCATATGAGCAGAATTTTGCAAATTTGCATCCGAGTCTGTGGAAAGCTTACATAACGCATCTGGTTGAGGAAGAAAATGAAATTTCTTCAAAAGTAGTACTCCATCTATTTAAAAAAGGATGATATGTTTTTGATTTCGAGAGTCAAATGAGTTCATTTTAGCCATGAATTTAAATATATAATCTTTAAGTTTTTTGGAACTACATTTATGTATTTGGAAGCTACATAAGAAGTACAAAGTCACAATAATTAATAATTCAAAATATCTAAAAAACATATGAAAATATTATGGTCAAAGTTAAACTCGTTTAAACTCGTTTGACTCTCGAAATCCGAAACATGCCATCCATTGTGTGAACGGAAGGAGTACAAAATAAGTCAAGGAGATGAAAAAAGCAAAAGAACAAAATTGCATTATAAGTTCCTTAATCAATATCACCTTTGCTACTTCCTGTAATCACCTAATTTTGGCACGTATTAAATAATTATCCAGGATATTATGCTAATTTTACTTGAATTTTGTTTCTTTTCATGTATCTGTTATTACGTGTCAAGTGAAAAATATCAGAAAAATACTCCGAAATTTGTTTTGAGTAATGCTTAGTTGACATCTGTGTGCTGTTATTTCTTATAAGTTTCGTGTGTTCGATGTGCGATTTGTTTAGTTAATTTAAGTGGGATAAATGTGAAATTAAGTCTATTGTTCATAGGGGTAACTTAAATCAGAAAATGAAAGAAAGAAAAGTGAGCCCAACTTCCAGCCCATCAGGCCCACGACAATGTCATGACCCGTTAGCCCATCACTTTTAATTTCCATTCCCCTCATAACTCCATTTCTCCCAATTCTTAAAAAACCCAAAGGAACCATGGCCGAATTCACATAAGCCGCTGCCATCCACCACCATCGACGACCTTTCTCCACCAAAATTGTACTTCTCCGGACTTGCCGTGATCCCCTCTATCCAATTTTCAAGTCAATTTATCTTAATTCTCGCTGGTCTTGCTTAAATCAAGGCTCGAAAAAATGGGTAAAATCCTAATTCCGGTGACTTACACATGGTACGCGATGCTTCTCTTTTCTCCTCTTTCCGTTATTTCCCTTTTCTAGCCGAAACGACCCCAAATAGGATCGTTTCCGTTAGAAGAAGAAGACAACGGATTCGATGGGTCTATGTATGAACTGGTTCTGTGCGATTTAGTGATAAACAAACGGAGTTAGTGTAGTATGCTTTGTCGTGTCGTGAGTGGAGTGGAACTGCGATGGGTGTTGATATGATGGGGGCTTTGGAGAATTTGAACCGTGACTATGGTGTTTGTTTGACGGGGTAAGGTCTGATTTATGACGATGATGGAGTGGGGATTTTGATCCAGCCACCATTAATGGTGGCGGGCTGAGCATGAGGCAGTGGCGATGGGGATGAGCGAGGCAGCGATAAGGGCGATTGGCGATGGCATTGCAAGGTAGTGGTGGTGCGACGATTAGGCAATCAACGATGGTGTTCGCGAGGCTGCTGTGTTTGTCGAGGCAGGGTAGTGGTGACGATTCATTCGGCTTGATGGCGAGTTTTGTTTGAAGCTTGATCAACGATGTTTCCGTGGTTGGGATTTGTTTTTCGATGTTTGGACTAAACGCAGTTGTCATAGGCGTTGAAACAGTGACGTCGAGGCGGAGTGAGGCTGTATAATAGCGAGGCAGCAGTGACGATGACACGGGGAAGCAACAGCCATGTTGATTGTGTCCGAGCCAACGCATTAACGGCAAGGAAAAGTACCCTCTGCTTTCTCTTTTGTTACTCCTGTTCCTTTGTTTAACTTGCTAGTTATAGGAAGACTCATTTTAGTATTGTATGTAAAGTCCATGTGTTGGTAGTATATGGAAATCTCATTGTGTATACTTTTGTTATGGTTAAAACTTGTTCTTGTTGTTTAACATAAATCTGTTCAGGAAGTTGTTGGTTTCATGTTTACGGCTGAAAGTTGTATAGTCTGTTTGAGTTTCGAACTTGTTTAAGCCTGGATTCATATGAGTTTGTTTATGTAGTTTTTACATTGTTTCAAGTAGGGATTGTGTATGTATGGAGTTTGTCCAAACATTAAGTCGGACTAGTCTTCGATATTCGGATCTGTGAGTGTGAAAGTCGTATGTATATCTTCATATATTGCTAAGCATGTTCTAAGCTGGTCAATGCATTTAGCAAAACTTTTGTTTAGTTCTGAATAAGCACTCAAGGTGGCTTAGTTGTTAATGTTTGTGTAAGCAAGTGTGATATTGTTTCTTGCCTAGTTTAGTGTTGTTTAGTCGTACAATTGGATTTTGAGTAATGGACTTGAGTCCACTTTTTTTTTTGGTTATTGGGCTAAGGTCAATTGGGATTGATTTTTAAGCTCAAGTTAGTTAGCTCTAGGATGTTTTAATTTAGAGGTTTAGGAGCAGATTTGTTTTAGCTTAGTAAGTAGAAATCTTTTAAAAAAAAAAATAGTTTAATCTAAAGTATTTAAAAATTTGGGAAAAGCAAGTCAAGGGGGACAAAAGAGTTCCCAAAAGGGTATGTTCAGCTTTGCCTTTTGGGTTGGTGAAACCCTAGCATGAAAGAGGTAATTTCTTCATTAATGCTTTGTCTTGCAACCAGCTGTTCCTACAGTTTTTTCCCCCTTCTTTCCATCACTTTCACCCCCCTTTCCCCCTCTTTTTTCCATCTATATAGGACTGTCCCTCTTCACACAGAACACACACGAAAATAGGCTGAAACACACACAGATCTGGAGAGACACAGACCACACACGAAAATCTGAGAACTTCTCTCTAAAAGGGGGCATGAACAGAACATTTGAAATACTTCCTTTCTCCTAGGAAAATTCAGATTTGGAATACATTTTACTTCTCTAAAAACAGAGAAGAAGATCTGAAAAAAAAAAAATAGAGAAAGTTTGGGAATTAAAAAACAGTCTTGAGGTTTAAATTTTGGAGTCGTAGGGAAGAAGTGAGGGGGTTTCAAGGTCTGTTTGTTGCTCGCTGCTGTTGTTGCTTGATGGTAAGGCTGTTGATTCCATTGTTGTTGCTAAAGGAGTTTAACTCAATAGGTACTTCTCTTAAACTCTTCCATGTATGATGTATGAATTTATCATGTTTCAAAGCTTAAACTTTGTTGTTAAATTGTTTTTTTGTTTAAAGTTTTGAAATGAGAAGAGCAAGCCCATTAAAGTTTGCCTAACCCATTTTGCAAATCTGCTTGGTTGTTAACAAAAGAGACGTTTGGTGAAAATCATATACAAAAGAAGACCACATTTGCAAAACCCTTTTTTGTAAGTCTCAAAACGGCAGAAACGGCAGAAACAGTATATATATTTTGTGGAGTTGGTCTGATTTCAGATTGAGCCTTTAACTTATAGCCATAAATGTTTAATAAATAATAAGTTATTATTGCTTAAAGGTTATAAGTAGTTTGTGATGAATCATACAAATAAATTATATTCTATGCAAGATTAGGCAAGCAATGTAGGCATGTTGACCCACGATGAATAATGAATTGTTTAAAGTGGTAAACGATACAAAATAGATACGCGAATAGGCAAGTGTTGCTCGAATAAGTAAATAGTTAAACGATCACATTGGATCTCATACTAAGTCAAGAGATTTCGAACGGGTGAAGTACCTGCGCGATTTAATTGATTTAAGTCGAAAGATTTCGAACGAGTGAAGTTCTCGCTCGATTATATTCGATTGAAGTTTCAATTGTCAAACGATAAATTTAACAATAAACTGAAGCGTAACAAAATCAAGACAAAAATATAATAAACAAATTCAAAGAGTCGAAATGTGTCAATAAAAGCAACTGTGCTTGCACAGGACTCGAGGGTGCCTAACACCTTCCCGAGAGTCAACCGAGATCCTTACCTGGAACTCTGACGCAGACCATTTACGAGTCATAGGTGTTCTAGGTACACCACTTTGGTGACTTGGCACACCTTTAACTTGTCAAGTGGCGACTCCGAAAATCTCTTAATATTTTGTGTACCTTTGAACATCGTCACAGACCTTTATAAAGACAATTAAGTATTTTTCTTTTTAAGTTAAAAAAGGGTCGTGACACTTCATATGTTCCAATTTATGTGTCATAGTTTGACTCGGCACGGAGTTTAAGAAACAAAAGATAACTTTTGAAACTTGTACTCTAAAATAAAAAAAAAAAAAAAAGATGTTTGTGTGGTTGTAAATCATTTCAGTAATGATAAAGTAGTAATTTTGAAATTAAATTCTTGCCAAATTTAGAATGTTGTCATTCTTTTTGGAACAGACTAATAAGGATATGATGCCATATAAATTGGAACGAAAGAAGTATATTATACAAAGCTTAATAACGAACTGGTGGCACAATTTGCTGGCATAACACAATGACGGAGTGTAAATTGCATAGAGGCAAGGAAATATATTGAATGGCTTACATAAAGTTTTAACAGCAAATGAAAAAATAATTACCTATAACCATTCCACAACATCAAATCACAAAAACAGATCTCATAGTACAAGTGTATGATACTCTTCGATCTAGCTATTCCATTTTTTCTCAAGGTGCAGGGTGTAGTCAATGTTTTTCTCCATTTTTGGCAGAGGAATATATCATTATACAACAGAAGGTACACAAACATAGCTCTTTGCCGATTTCTGAGTGGGCATAATAATAAGAGAGCTATTGAAGTAAACAAAAAGTTTAGGAATAAATGGAATACTAATCTACTATAGCATTAAAGATACAACAGTTTCCTTTGAGGAGCAAGTCAATACCACCTCAAATCATAATGCAATATGCTCAGCTGTCCCATCAAAAATTTAGGCTTTGACACCTTCTCTCTCTTCTTCACTAAAAAGAAAAAAAATCTCCTTTATTTCCCAATGGTATATTTATTAATTAGTTTAACCATTACATAAAATATTAATTAATTTAACATTTTTTTGTTTGTTAATTAGTTTAATGTTAATTTAATATTTTTAATTTGTTTAACATATTAGAAATATTTATTAGTTTAGTATTTGATCTATTTGTTAATTAGTTTAACTTTGGACTTATTTTGTTTAATATGTTAAATAAAGTTAAAAATTAAATTTAAGTTAATTTGTTTAACTTAGATCCAAACAGGATTATGAGATCATGAAAACAAAATGTTGTTTTAAACATGATTAAGTTAGATAGTTGACTAGGTTATTTTTCATGTGTTTAATTTTTGGTCGATAATTAAGAACATAGTGAACTTTCGACTCCATTATTAATATATGCGTTTATTTTGTCCGAATATGTATGTATGTTGAACATAAAACTTGTGTTTAAAATATTTCTTTTAAGATCGCCACTATATTTTTTTTATTTGTTAAAAGAATGTCTACAAGTGTGAGAAATATTGTTGCTGAGCTCAACAAAGGGTTGAAACTCAATGGTAACAACTATGAGACCTGAAGCTTAAAAGCTATTTTTTTTTTGGGTTCAAACAATCATTTCATTCAACCAAAAGTAATCTTTGTACAAACCAGGTTAATACTAACAATTAACTCTCTAACTATATGACTCATCTAACCTACTGCCAGACATGACTACAATGTACTACTCACTGTCTTTCGACTTACATTCATCAATTAATCTAACTACATTTAACTAACTAAGGCCAAGTACTTCGACTCTCAAGGATTGGCTTCCACTTCCTGATGCTTTGTCCTCGAATATGAGTATGAAAAGCGATCTCTTTGCATAGCTTGTCCTCTTTAAATGTAGTGTGCTAGAATCTGGCTTCATTCGTCTCCCTCCACATGACATAAACAGTCATGGCAAAAACACAGCTAATTAGTCCACTCATGCTAGACTTGCTTTTGGCAACTCTAGTGACCCATTGCAATTCATCTTCCCATGTACCAATCATTCTCCTAATTTTCATCAACTCCAGCAGCCTACTCCATAGACTTTTAGTATGTTGACAATAAAAGTGGAGATGTGATGCTGGGCAATCCATCACGAGGAGGCTATTCACTCGAAGCCAAGTCAAGGAGGTCCAAGAGGTGCATTTACACTTGGTGAGGAGAGGACTCAATGAAGGAAGCATTGGGAAGACGTTCCGGATGATCTCAGCTCTAGGCCTCACGTCTAAGGAGGAGGAGGGAGGCCCAGCACATTCAGGCGCCCCGCCTAGGTCCAGGCCCCCTGCCTGACTCAAGCACAGCCCAGGCGCCTAGCCTAGCCCAAGCACAATCCAGGCGCCCAGCCTAGCCCAAGCACAATCCAGGCGCCCAGCCTAGCTCCAAGCACCCCTCCTAGATGCTGAACTTATGTTGCTTTTACTGTTTTGCCCTACGTAGCCTATTTGATGAACCTTATTAGTAAGAGTATTTTAGTCATTATGCAAGCTTGGGAAATATTATAAATAGCCAAGCTTAGCCTATTTTGAATACTTAGCTTATTATTTATGAATGTTGAACTTGAGCAATGCTCTTTGTGATTGAATGAAAGAACCTTTGTTTGGGACTTGTTTTCTTCTAGTGGATTCTAGTTGGACATCGACCCCTCCTCGATCATTCTACTTGCGGGTTCTAGTTAACTCGAGGGTAGTTGCCTAGTGTAGGTGTTCCTTGAAATTCACTTGAGGTGTATCCAAACAAGTTCTTCGGTGCTACTTGGGTCATTGTTCGAGCCACGTCTCACTTTTATCTTACTTTATCGCTTTCGTGTTTTCCCTGCATCAGTTTGATATCAGAGCAAGGCTCGGGTTTTATTTCTACAAACCCCCGACCCTTGATTCTTCGTGCCTAGTATCTTTTCTTTTAGTTTCTTGTGTTTGAAGTTATTAAAAAGAAAAAATACAAAAAAATTGAAAAGTTAAAAATCCAAAAATTTGGTGTATCTTGTTGGTGTGTTTGATTCATGTTATGGGTGTTATTGGAGATTGATCTTTGTTGAAAACCCGTTGTTTTGGTTCCTAACTCTCGTGGTTTGGATTGATATTACAAATTGAAGATTTGAAACCCCAAAATTTTCTTAAACCCTTGATAAACCTTGTTCTTGATGATTTTGGCTTGGTTCTTGGGTTGAATGGGTGTTTAATTGAGAATTTGATATTTGGGATTTATTTTGATTGAAAAACAAACGATTTGGTACTAATTTTGTGGGATTTGAACATGTATAACACCAAATTTGAAGAATCACAATCCATTTTGAAAACCCTTTGAAAAACCCCATTGTTCTTGAGTTCTTGGCTTTGAATCTAGAAATTGATTGAGTGTTTGGTTGCAAATTTGATTGGGGTTTGTTAGAAAAGATCAAAAACAACTTTGGGTACCATTGGATTGTGAAAACAAGTTGAAAACATCGGATTTGTGGATTGGAAATCGAATTGGAGCAACTTTGGAACGATTTGAATCTGCTCCAGGGCCAGCCCCGCGCCTAAGCCAGGCGCCCCGCCTAACTTGGCTACTGCCTAGGAGGTGCAAATTGCACAGGCGCCCCGCCTGAATTCCTGCACAAGTCTAGGCGCCCCTCTTGCACTCTAGGCGCCCCTCCTGCTGCTGAAGCTTGTTGTTTGGGGTAGTTTTTCCTAAGTTTTCCTATTTGTTTGCTTGCATAACATCTAGCTAGTACTCCTTTGAGTAACTTTTCTACTTAATTGGTACTAGCCCTTGAAGCTTTTAGGTAATTCGTGCCTTAGTTGGAGAGTAGAACTCCAAGAAGACTCGTAGAATATTTTAACTCAAGTCCTCACTTTAAAGTGCTTATCGTCCAATAGAGTCACATAAACTCCACTCACCCCGGAGTACACTTGACTTGTGGATAGTTTGATTGAGTTGAGGATTGTTGTTCAACTACTTGAAGCTTTTAGATTCAAGTTCGAGTGAAAAATCCACCACCACTAAACGAGTGAGCCGAGTGAAACACTAGTGAGGGAGTGAGTAAGGTTATTTCACTAACGTTTGCTCATTTTGTAGGTACGATGGCTAATGAAGGTGATGATTTCACAAAGAATACCTTTGCTACTATCCTTGCCAAATTGGATAGTATGAACCTAAGGATTGAGAATCTTGAGAGGGTGACATCAAGTACCCTAGTTGAGCAAGGCAACTCAAGTGCCCAAGCGGAGAAAGGGACCCCGAGTGTCCAAGTTGAGAAAGAGGCCTTGAGTGCCCAAGTTGAAGCCATTGAAGGCACAAGTAGCTCAACCTTTGCCCCGGAACAAGTTGTTGAGTTGCTTAGACAACAACAACGGGTAAAGGAGGATCGTGATCTAAATGAACAAGTGTTGGACAATCTCCACACGAATGGGCATTCCCCAACTAATGGGCAATCCCCAAAGAAACATTCCACATCCCGGACCTATTCTAATGTTCAACCTCTTGAGCAAGTTGATGAAGCTCAAGAAGAGGAGGAGGAAGAGTATGGTGGTATTGGCTATACAGCTCCTAATCCAAATGGGAGGCCATGAATTGGGGACGTAATGTGGATCAGGGTAGAGTCCGAGGTCGAGGGCCACCCATGGGATATGTTGGAGGGAATGCTAGAAGGGATTATGGTGGTTATGGAGATCACTTTGGAGGCCAACTAGAGCCTTACCAAGGGGGTCGTGATAACAACAATCTCAATAGTGTGAAGCTCACTATTCCTTCTTTCAAAGGAAGTAGTGACCCGGTGGAGTACATTGATTGGAAGCTGTCCATTGAGCGGATATTTGACACTAATGATATGCCCGAGGAGAAGAAGGCAAGTATGCAATATCTTCCTTTGAGTCCTTTGCTTCTACTTGGTGGGAGTCGATCAAGAGGAATAGAAGGAGGACGGGTATGCCTATGAATGTTACTTGGGGGTGAATTGATTCGTGCGATGGATGACAAGTATTTGACTCACCAATACCGTGTAGACCAATACAAACGACTCTATGAGTTGAAGCAAGGTTACAAAATGGTTGGGGAGTACTTTAATGAATTTGAGCAAGTCTGGATGGCTCTAGACTTGGATGAGGAAGAGAATAAACCGGCCATGATTCGATTTAAAGGAGGTTTGAACCGAGACATAGCTTCACAATTGAAGTTTCAAAAGTATGAAGACCACTATGAGCTATGCAAAAATGCGGTTGAAGCCGAGAAATGGCTCAAAGAGGAGAAATCCATTCGCTACAAGAGTAGTACTACTACTCCCATGAGCAAACCAAAGGAGTGGAAGACTCCTACTCCAAATGCAAGATTCCCAAATGCAAGTGGTGCAATTGCTAGCAAATATGTGAAGAAGCCTTATGAGAAGTCTACACAACATGTGGGAGGTAACTCTAAAGCTCACTTGAGCAATCCTACTTCTACTTCTACTCAATGCTATAAATGTAAGGGTTATGGACATATTTCCAAAGATTGCCCTACCCAGAAAACTATGGTTATTGTGGGTGAATTGGTGTATGAGCAAGATAGTGAACCCGAGGATGGAGGAGTAGAGTGTGATGAGGAGGTTGATATGGGGAAGGATGCAATGGAGGATGATGATCCTCATGCCTTCCTTATTGTGAGGAGGAGTTTAGGTGCCATGTTTGTGGAGGATACTTAGAATTTGCAAAGAGAGAATCTCTTCCATGCTAGATGCTGAGTCATGGGTATTGTTTGTTCCATGATTATTTACTCGGGAAGTTGTGCCAATATCATTAGCCAAACACTAGTTTCCCAATTGAACATACCCACCTTGAAACACCCCAATCCTTATCATTTGCAATGTCTTAGCGAGTGTGGTGAATTGAAGGTGGTAAAACAAGTCATGATTAAGTTCAAGATAGGGAACTATGTGGATGAACACATGTTTGATGTGGTGCCTATGCAAGCATGCCACCTTCTATTTGGAAGGCCATGGCAATTTGATAGATATGTGGTTCATGATGGCCGTGCTAACACCTACACGGTCAAGCATGAGGGAAATAAGTTTGTGCTTAGACCCTTAACTCCCAAGCAAGTGAGTGATGATTACAATCGTATGAGGGAGTTAAGAGAGGCGGCAAAGGCTAAGTCGGTTGTTGAGACTAGTCCTTTGGCCGAGAGCTTGGTGGTGACTCCACTATCTTCTACCGGTAGCATATGTGCCATGATGCAACCGGGTGAACTTTTGAAAGGACATGATGGCAACAAGCTACTTATTTGCCTAGTGCACAAAGGTATGATTCTCACATCCGATCTTGATAATTCCACTAACCCTTTGCCTAGTGCTTTTGAAAATGCTTTGAAGGATTTTGAAGACATGTTCCCAGATGAAATGCCAATTGGTCTACCTCCCTTTAGGGGTATTGAGCACTAAATCGACTTTGTCCCGGGATCTCAAATTCCAAACAAACCCGCTTATAGGAGCAATCCCGAAGATACCAAGGAGCTACAAAAATAAGTGGATGAATTGTTTACCAAAGGCTTGGTGAGGGAGAGCTTGAGTCCTTGTGCCGTGCCCGTGATCCTTGTTCCAAAGAAGGATAGCACTTGGAGGATGTGTGTGGATTGTCGTGCGGTCAACAAGATCACGGTAAAGTATCGACATCCCATATCTCGCTTAGATGACATGCTCGATAAACTAAGTGGTTCAAGTATCTTTTCGAAGATAGACTTAGGTCTGGTTACCATCAAATCCGGATGAAACCCGGGGATGAATGGAAAACCGCATTCAAGACCAAGTTTGGTCTATATGAATGGTTGGTAATGCCCTTTGGCCTCTCCAACGCACCTAGTACTTTCATGAGACTAATGAACCATGTGTTGAAGCCATTCATCAATAAATTTGTGGTCGTCTACTTAGATGATATTTTGATTTATAGCAAGTCATTAGACGACCATGTTGATCATTTAAGGCAAGTTCTTGAAGTGTTGAGAGCCGAAAAGCTCTATGCTAATTTTAAGAAATGTGCCTTTGGTGTTGAAAGGGTAGTCTTTCTTGGGTTTGTTGTGAGTGCCCAAGGAGTGGAGGTGGATGAGTCCAAGGTAGAGGCCATTCGTGATTGGCCTACTTCTACTACCATGACTCAAGTGAGGAGTTTTCATGGTCTTGCTAGTTTTTATAGACGATTTGTAAAAGACTTTAGCTCCATTGCCGCTCCACTCACCGAATTGGTGAAGAAGGACAAAACTTTTGTTTGGGGAGAGCCTCAAGAGAAGGCCTTCCAAGAATTGAAAAGTAGGTTGAGTACCGCCCCTCTATTGCAATTGCCCGACTTTTGAAAGGCATTTGAGGTTGAATGTGATGCCTCGGGGGTGGGAATTGGTGGTGTTCTAATGCAAGATGGAAAACCCATAGCCTACTTTAGTGAGAAATTGAAGGGTGCCTCCTTGAACTACTCTATGTATGACAAGGAGATGTACGCCTTAGTGAGAGCTCTTACTCATTGGCAACATTACCTTTGGCCTAGAGAATTTGTGATTAAGAGTGATCATGAGTCACTCCAAAATCTTAGAGGCCAAGAGAAATTGAACAAGCGTCATGCCAAGTGGGTAGAGTTCATTGAGTCTTTTCCCTATGTCATTCAATAAAAGAAAGGGAAAGACAATGTTGTGGCGGATGCACTTTCTAGGAAGTTTTCTCTAGCCATTACTCTTGCCTCCAAGCTCATGGGTTTTGAGAGCATCAAGTTGATGTATGCTCATGACCCTAAGCTAAAGAGCATCCATGAAGCTCTTGAGAAAGGAGAAAGAGTTGAGAAATACCAATAGGTTAATGGCTATATCTTTAAAAATCGTAGAGTATGCATACCCGAGTCCTCATGGAGAGAATTACTTGTGCAAGAAGCACATTGTGGAAGACTCATGGGTCACTTTGGTAGGGACAAAACCTTGGCCATTCTCATGGAGCAATTCCATTGGCCTAAAATGAGGACACAAGTTGAGAGACTTTGTAATTCGTGTCTTGAGTGCAAGTATACTAAGTCCAAGTCGAACCCCCATGGTTTGTATACCCCTCTCCCCGTACCTACTAGGCGGATGGATATATCTATGAATTTTGTCATGGGATTACCGCGGACTAGGGGGGACATGATAGCATTTATGTTGTCGTGGATAGGTTCTCCAAGATGGCTCACTTCATTCCATGTAAAAAGTGTGATGATGCACAACATGTTGCTTCTTTGTTCATTGAAAATGTGTTAAAGTTGCGTGGTGTGCCTCAAACCATTGTAAATGATAGGGACCACTAAGTTCCTTAGCCATTATTGGAGGAGTTTATGGGGTGCCCTTGGCACCAAGCTTTTGTTCTCTACGTCCCACCACCCTCAAACCGATGGGCAAACCGAGGTGGTGAACCGAACTTTGGGTGCTCTTCTTAGAGCCATGACCCGAGGTAAGGGTGGGACTTGGATTGATAAGTTACCTCTTATGGAGTTTGCCTACAATCGCACTTTACATAGAATGATTGACATGACTCTATTCGAGTGTGTTTATTATGGTTTTAACCCCTTGATTCCCCTTGATCTAACCTCTTTGCCAAGGGAAATAGTTGTTAATTTTGTAGGTAAAACTAGAGCCAAGGCTTTGGTTGAACTACATGCTAAGGCGAAGAAGAACTTGGAGGAAGCTTATGCAAAGGTGGCCTCCAAGAAAAACAAGGGACGCAAGAAGGTGGAACTCAAGAAGGGTGACCATGTGTGGATGCACTTCCGCAAAGAAAGGTTTCCAAACCTTCGGAAAGGGAAGTTGGCATCCCGAGGAGATGGACCATTCCAAGTGCTTTCAAAGATCAACAACAACGCTTATGTGGTCGACTTGCCAAGTGAGTATAATGTCTCTAACACTTTTATTATTTCTGACTTGACTCCTCTTGATATAGGAGATGATGGAGCCGATGGTGAGGACATTGCGATTTCGAGTACGAAATCTTCCCAAGAAGAGGAGGATGATGCCGGGCAATCTGTCACGAAGAGGCCATTCACTCGAAGCCAAGTCAAGGAGGCCCGAGAGGTGCATTTACACTTAGTGAGGAGAGGACTCGATGAAGGAAGCATTGGGAAGACGTTCTGGATGATCTCAGCTCTAGGCCTCACGCCTAAGGAGGAGGAGGGAGGCCCAGCATATTAGGGCGCCCTACCTAGCCCAGGCGCCCCGCCTGGATACCTCACTGCCTAAGGATGCCAAAATGTCACAGGCACCCCACCTAGGTCCAGGCCTCCAGCCTGACTCAAGCACAGCCCAGGCGCCCAGCCTAGCTTAGCACAGTCCAGGCGCCCATCCTAGCCAGGCGCCCAGCCTAGCCCAAGCACAATCCAGGCGCCCAGCCTAGCTCCAGGCGCCCCTCCGAGATACTGAACTTATGTTGCTTTTACTATTTTTCCCTACGTGGCCTATTTGATGAACCTTATTAGTAAGGGTATTTTAGTCATTGTGCAAGCTTGGGAAACATTATAAATAGTCAAGCTTAGCCTATTTTGAACACTTAGCTTATTATTGATGAATGTTGAACTTGAGCAATGCTCTTTGTGATTGAATAAAAGAACCTTTGTTTGAGACTTGTTTTCTTCTAGTGGATTCTAGTTGGACAACGACCCCTCCCCAATCATTCTACTTGCGGGTTCTAGTTAACTCGAGGATAGTTGCTTAGTGTAGGTGTTCCTTGACATTCACCCGAGGTGTATCGAAACAAGTTCTTCGGTGCTACTTGGGTCATTGTTCGAGCCACGTCTCGCTTTTATCTTACTTTATCGCTTTCGTGTTTTCCCTGCTTCAAGGTATCTTAGTGTCTCTGCATCAGCTCCACAGAATGCGCACAACACAAGAATGTGTATGCCAAACTTTTTCAGTCTTTCTACAGTTGCCAACCTCTGCTTAATAGCCAACCACATTATTAATTTATGTCTCGGGTGTAGTGTGTGCTTCAGGGTGATACTCTTCCAGAGAACCTTGACATACTGGGGGAGGAGCTGCACATAAAGTTTCCTTATGGATAACTTTCCCTCAGAGATCTTCACAGCTTGCAGTCTCTCTTTTAGGCCTTCATGTAGTGTAGGACATTGTAGGATCAACTTCCTACTATTAATCTTCCTAATTACCCATCCTGCAGCTTTGGGTGGCTCACATGTCTCCAGAGTCTTTTTCTTCAAGTAATAATTGTGAACCCATTTAACCCAAAGAGAGTTTTTCTTTAGTGCAAGTGCCCACAACTGTTTGGCAACTGCAGCTCTGTTCCATAGGCAAATATTTATAATATTTAGGCCTCATGCAGAAGCAGGCATACATAGCTTTTTCCAAGCAACTATGGCCTTCTTAGATACATTTGCTACACCAGTCCACAGATAAGTTCTACAGATCGTTTCAATGGCTTTCATGACCTTTTTAGGTAAGATAAATATCTGTTCCCAGTAGGTTTGAATGCCAAAAAGCACTGGCTGAATCAGTTGAAGTCTTCCTGCATATGATAGAAGTTTTGAAGTCCAACAACTGATTCTTGAAGTGATCTTTTCAAGTAAGGGCCAGCATCACCTTACAGTGAGCTTCTTTGATGATAATGGAACTCCCAAGTACTTGAAGGGAAGTTCTCCTTCCTAAAAGCCCAGAATTTGCAAAAATTTCCTCTTAGTAGCGTCAGATATACCAGCTGTTGAACCCTCCGAAAAAATGTGGATTTGATTTCAACAATATGGGACTCCAAAGGGCTTCTTTGGAGTCGCCACCTAATTTAAGAATTATTAGGAACCTCCGTCAACTAAAGAGTGCAATTTATTCTTTATTTAAAAGAAATTAAATTCAGAGATTCTGAGTACGTGAACTGTTAAATTCGAAAGAAGATCCCATGCGGGAGCACTTTCGAAAATCACTTATTGCGGTTAATCCGGCGGCTTTCACGAATTTGATTAATTTAAAATTATTTAAAAAATGTAAAGTAAATAAATAAATAAAGGGATGATAAATAAGGATAAATAAATAAGGGATAATAAATAGATAAGGGATAATAAATGAATGACAATAAAAAAAATAAAGGATAAAATTGAATAAGGATAATAAATAACCAATGGTAAATAATAATAGGTAATAAATGATTAGAAGGGTTAAATAAATAAATAAATAAATGATAATGATGTATTAATTAAATAAATAAATTGATCCATTAATTAAAATTGATTAAATTAATAAACGAATAATTATGCTGATTGATTAATTTAATTAAATAAATTAGATTAAGTGAATAAATAAAAAATGAATTAAAATTTAATTAATTAACTAAATAAATAAATTAGATTAAATAAATAATTAAATATTTAATATAATAAATAAATAAGTAATTCAAATGCAGATTATGATGAAGGTACGATTTTAATTGAATTTGATTTGCACTCATTAATTGACAAATGATTCTTAACATTCATAGATCAATTGGCGGTTCGCAAAGAAATGATACAAGGCATTCATAAGGCAATCTAAATGATTTATAATCATTATTTACATTCAAATACAATTTTTATCCTACAGGGCTGCTAGTCCGGGCTACGGGGAAGTCCTATACATGGATTTCTAAAGAGCAGGAAAAGAATGAGTAAGAAGATAGAACCCGGAAATAGCAACTCAAAATTTGAGCCTTGATAGCAATGCATTTCAACCAAAGTTGACGCAAATGGCTCATGTGCCAGTTAGCCGAGCCCAATTTGCAAGTTTAGCCAACTCACCCCAAGCGTGATCATGCAAAGAAAATAAGAGGATAAGAATTAGTAAAGGTCCAAGAATCAAATACAACTGCATAAATTGAGTAAACGAAATAAAACTGAAGGCATAGCCGAGCATTGCAACAATCAAATTAATGAGTAGAACAAAATAGAATCTTTCATTCTGAGATACAATCATGGAGCCTATGATTTTTATCCTTCATCCACCAAACTAAAGAACACTTACATGCCAAACAATAAAACTCTCATACAACCTGCCTTTTCCTTAGCAAACTAGACAGATCTTAAACAGATTACAATACAAGCAAATATGGATTAGAGGGACCAAATATTCTAATTATGTTAATATTTTATGACATCTTAATAAAGGATCAAACTTCAAATATGTCTTTTGAATAAACAATATATGTAAATCACAATTCGCTTCAGCAAAACAGAGAGTCACCTTAGCATTATTTCATCGTGAACAAGTTTTTTTAATTCAAGAAAAATTCATTAGGACATTATTAACTTGAATCATAAATAAATCAATATGCACTCCATCCAGACATCAAATATGGAAGAAACCTATCCAAACTCATCATAAGACAATCCGAACTCAGTAAATAAGAAAAGGACACAAGCCTGGTAAAGAAACTTAAGCAAATTTTGAATTTTGAAACATAACTTATAAGAAGTATCAAACTTGATCCCTTAATCACTAAATAAACTTTTATATCCCAAAGAAAACACACTATATATTTTTTTAACAACAAAAAAAGGACAAACTGGAATCTCAACTATGCTATATAACTCAAGCAACAATATCAAAGTTACCAAGATTTTCATGCTATTTCAAAAGAAGGATCAGATTTCAAACTGGGACTTGAACTAAATGGACCGAAAATATAACGTTGCATTGATTTATTACAAACTTTCAGAAGCATTAGAAAGTGTAAGATATTTAAACTAATGTTCATAAGATTATGTAGTTTAACAAAGGAAGATTTAGGAAATTTGCTTATGAATAAAAGGAAATCACATGCATGCAACATCATTCAAAAAAAAAAAAAAAAAAAATTAGAGCCTCAGGACTGTAGAACATGAAACTAATAGATAAAGAAAGAGAATTAACAAGTCTGCTATTACTTAAGAAACACATATACGTTAGTTAACTCTGCTTAGACTAATTATGCAATTGACTCATTTCTTTTAAATATAGACTAATCAGATAGGAGGCATAAACAAACTATAACTATAACAGTAGCCTACAAGTTCAATTCCACTTTCTTAACAGTAACAACAAAGGAGGAAAAAGACTGGAACTGTAAGACTTCAAACCAACAGCGAGTTTCCCATTAATCAGAAAACAAATGCCTTTAACCCATTTTATAATGAAGACAAATGAATAGAAAAGAAATATTCACATATTAAAGCTAAAGTCTACCTAAGGAAGATCCGACATTTCAAAGAAATATTTTTAGAGTTCGAACAGTGGTTTCAGACATCACTAATTGAGGTAGATTATAGTTTAACTCATTCAAGAAAGCAAATAACATTAAAGAAAAGGAAATGGGGACAGAACTAACACGTTACACTGCACGTCCATCTAATCTAACAGAAAACAAAGAAAGCACCAAGTTGTTGCTACTGATTTCGCAAATACAGACACACCCACATCTTCGCAGACCTCTTCTACTTGCATACACGTACTCAACCCCAGACACAAGCACACGTTTGCCCCACACACACACACTACTTTCTGGACACATATAAAACTGAACGTATGACAGACCCCTTCACACTCTCATAGGCCACCTAAACCTAATCAAAATAGGGGAAACAAACAACTAACATACCTGAACTCCCTCAACCTTCTTACACACTCACTGAAATACCCTTAAGCAGCTGCAGCATCTCCAACTTAGCTAACACCACCTATAGGCCCCCCTAGGAACAGGAATAATATCCTGACTCTCCACACAAACTGCAAACCAATCAGACCTCTCTAAGCAACTATACACTAACCTGAACACTTCCCAGCACCTGCAAACATTTAAACCACTTCACAAGCTTTCCAAACAACTTCTGCACACCTCATAGACTCACACCACCTATCACTTGCTGCATAGACTACACTTATACACAGATTTCAGGCTCTCACACACACTAACATGCCCTCTCCTCACTGCCCTGAAGACAACCACAAATCTGGAACCAACTTGAAGCCCCTGCATGTTCCTCAAGCTCATGCCAACAAAACTAGACCCTATCCTAATCAGCTACAAGCCAACTGCACCTCTAAACTCAAGCTAATACCCGCAGCACCTCCTGGAAGCAAAATCAATCATTTGCCTTCTCTTTTGAACCTTCTGAAACAACCAGGAAACCACCTGCTACTCCTACTTGCTTAACTAGCTACCAGGAAAATACAGAACACCAGAGTATGCTCATACACAAACACCAGGACACACACACATACGGATGAACACACACATACCAGGACCCCTTACCTACATACCTGGAACTGAAACTAGATAGTATAAACATGCTCTTTTGACTTGAAACAATCAAAAATTCATATGAAACACCATAATAAAATGTTAAAGACTCAACGCTACCATTCAAGGTTCTAAATCTTCACACCTAATACAGTTCAGTTTCATTCGCAGCTTTGTACATTATATTTCAACTAACTATGATATATTAAGCAAATACTGCTAGTAGTTGATACGAAAATAAGGAAACAAAAAAAAGTTAAGATTTTTACCTGCTGCAGGGCAGTGAAAAGGTGTGAGGGATCCGAGAAGAAGCGCGACTCGACTAAGCGACTCGAACAAAGTTGGCGACTTGAAAAGTGAAGCGACGACACAAACTCGATTAACAATGTTTGAGTCTTAAATAGAAATAATAATAGTATGTTTTCTTTTTTAAGAGATCAACTGAAGAAAAAAGATCTAATGCATATATGCTTTGCCTCCTTTTCAACCTCCTAAAAAATGAAAGAAAGGATGAATATATACCTGCAGATTTAGGGTTTTAGCCTCTTTAAATTTTCCAAACGACCCCTACTCGATTTTGACCTTTCCTTTTGAAATCAGGGTCAAAAGAGTCTAATCCTTTTCGATCGTACTCATTTCACTCTGATTTAAAGGGAAATATGAACGTTGCTTTGGATTGAATGGTTCGGATGAATTCACGTTTAAAACATACGGCTTAGATCGAGGTAACGTTTCTTTTGTACGAGAAAGATGATGTGGAGGAACGTGGGGGACCATTCGGTACGAATTCTTGGACTGTTGCTGATATAGGAGGGAAATTGAAAAGGGAAAATTGGATCGGGTCTAGGGCTTTGAATTGGGGAAATCGGGTATGGGTTGAAGGGAATTAGGAAAAGATTTGAAATGGAGACTCTGTGTGTATATTATGTATGTAATATATATTTTGCACAAGTAGGCCAATATGTAGGATTAGAACGATTTTAGCCCTTTCGTTAAGTTTAATTGAAAATGAAAGGGATTGCGCAGGGTAGGCTGAATTTAGATTATGTCTTTCACATTTGACCTCTTTCTGAAATAAATTAGGAAGTGAAGGGGATTGCACGAGTAGAATAGAAATTAGGCCATGCTTTTCAAAATTTGGCCATTTACTCTGAAATTAATCAATTACATTTAATTCTCAAAATTGTCCATTAATTAGATAATTAGACATTTAATTAAAATTTTCGGGACAAAATTGGGTGTTAATAGCTGCCCCTCTTTACCCGGAAAAGGATGAAAGAGTTTTTAGGGTAAAGAAGTTGACGAGAAACCATTTTGTCACGATAAAGCCAAGGACTTTGATTCCAAGGATCAAAGTGTGTGGCTTATGGATATGGCCGAACTCCGGTTTCCGAGTTGCCTACATATCTCGGGCTGAAAGAGAGTCTGGCCATATGTAGTTCAATGACATTTAGATACGAAGACTCGCACGATTGACGGAAAAAGGACGAACGAATTGGAAAGAATTCAAACTGACGTCCTAATCTGAAACAAAAGATTAGGATATAATTTTCTTGTTTGAGTGCAATTCTTCAGATCCTCGCTGACGAGTCTAGTTCATATCAACGATTGCCCCAGTACACTGCTAAGAGAAACTTCCACGTTATGCTCCAAATGCTGCTGCGGTGCTGCTAAAATTCTGTAAAGACTTAACAAACGGTAAGCGAACAACTGCTAATAAACCTTGTCAATTGGGATAAGAAATCGAATAAAGGGATAATATAAAATTGTAAATGCTGGTTGCGATGCTGTCGACAAGTTCTTCCTTCAATCAACTGACGAGGCGCTCCGCCCGGAGAACTTCTAGGCGGATCATTATTCTGAAACAGTAAAGATAAGACAATAAGTAAGGTGGGTGAATTGCAGAATATAAATAAAATAGGTCGAACGACGAGACATAATGCCTCAAGTTGCCTTGCCAAATCTTAATCTGTGCAGATATAAAACATAATGCTTTTGCAGGACAACCAACCGGCGAGAAACACCGCTCATGGTGTCCCATAGTTGACTTGTCTATTCTACTCTAAACAAGTATATAATATAATGCTTTTGCAGGACAACCAACCGGCGAGACACACCGCACATGGTGTCTCATAGTTGACTTGTCAACACATAATTGAAACAAGTACATAATATAATGCTTTTGCAGGACAACCAACCGGCGAGACATACTGCACATGGTGTCTTGACTTGTCAACTCATAATTTAAACAAGTGCAAAATATAAAGCTTTTGCAGGACAACCAGCCGGCGAGACACATCGCTCATGGTGTCTCATAGCTGACTTGTCTATTCTATTCTAAACAAGTGTATAATATAATGCTTTGCAGGACAACCAACCGGGGAGACACACCGCTCATGGTGTCTCAAAATTGACTTGTCTATCTCTATCATCTACTTGAAAGAAACCTGCATATCCTATTTGTGGATGGAAGGACCCGAGATATCCTATTTGTGGGTGGAGAAACCCGAGATATCCTATTTGTGGGTGGAAGGACCCAATATATCCTATTTGTGGGTGGAAGGACCCGAATATCCTATTTGTGGGTGGAAGAACCCGAGATATCCTATTTTTGGGTGGAAGGACCCATAATATCCTATTTGTGGGTGGAAGGACCCAAAGTATCTTATTTGTGGGTGGATAAACCCTGTATCTTGCAAAATCTGAAATCGTCTGGCTTGTGCTGGTGATGCGATAATCGAGCAAAAGCTAAAATTACAAAGAGAGAAATAGAGTTGTTCTGCATATGCGATAAGGCAAATATTCTTCGAGGAACTAATAGTTGCGAGTTCTTCTCATTTTGCTGCTTGAGATTTCTGCATTCAAAGAAAAATTATAAGTACTATAAATTTTCTGGGAAGTCGCGACATTTTGCATTGCTCCTTCCACCTTGATGTTGAACTTTGCGGTAAATGAAAAATTTGCCCCTGTTTAATCAAAGAATAATTGTTAGTTTTCGATCAAATAACGGTTGGCTTGTTCGAACACCTAATTTGGCTTCAACTCTGCATTTTGCTTGCACGGTAATCAAATGTGTTGTTGCTGCGAGAATCTGACATTCTTGAAACTCTCCCTTTTGCACAAGATAAACCATCTAAAACTGCTTTGGCTCGGTTTATTTGGGAAAAATGAAATTTCATTGAATTTGAAACTAAACCCAATAAGGGTAGCAAAACATAACGTGGTTCATTACAACTAGGATGAGTAAAATTGCGACAGAGTAGTTAAAACATAAGACAGTTGGGCAATGAAATGCCATTTCAAGCTGCAAAAATGCGGTCATTTCAGTCTTCTTAGCCTGCAAACCGCTTCTTCTTTGAATATCTTGGGGCTGATGCCTCGCTTTTAATAAAAATTGTGCCTGCGGGAGGAATGTTGCAATTACCACTGAATGGATCTTCTTGCACTATTTTATTTTTCCATTATCAATCAAGCTTTGAATTTTGTATCTCAAGCCACTGCATTCTTCAGTATCATGACCTTGGATATTTGAATGATAAGCACAATGCTTTGATGGATCAAAGTGTGGAGGAAAGTAGTTAGGAATTGTTCCTTTCCTTGGTTTCAAAAGTCCTTCAGCTTGCAATTTTTCAAATATGCTCGTCACAGACTCTTCTAGAGGAGTGAATGTATTCGACTTCCTCTTCCTTGATGCCGGATAATTGGAATATGATTGTTGAAACTGACTTTGAGAGCCTTGTAAATTTGAGGGTTTTCTGATTGAGTGGTGTACCCAAATAAACCAGAAGGGATTTTTCCTGTTGCTATGCCTTCTTCTATCATTTTTTCCAGTTGGTTCAATTCAGAGAAGCTGCTTGCATTATTGACGACCATTTTGGCATAGTATATGCCTTCTTGCATGTCAATAAAAGCTGCTATTAGCTTATCCTCAGGCAAGGGTGGATGCATCTTAGAAGCCTCTAACCTCCACCTCATAACATATTCTGCAAAAGACTCATGAGACATCCTTTTAACGTTCCGCATATCAAACACGTCGAGATCTCCTACTATGTTGAACTTGTATTGTTTCACAAAGTCATGAGCCATATCTTCCCATGTGTGCCATTTGGTAAAATCCTGCTTGGTATACCATGCAAGTGCCATTCCTGATAAACTTTCAATGAACAATCTCATCCGCAAAGCTGTATTCTTGCCAATTCCAATCAATCTGCTGCAATAATCTTTCAAATGAGCGTAGGGGTTTTCCTTTCCATCAAAAGTGTTGAATTTTGGTATCTTATACCCATGTGGAAGCTCAATGTCTGGGTGAATGCATAAGTCTTCATAACATAAACTCTGAATGTTCCTAGAGCGCAACTCATCTCTAATGACCTTGTGCAAATTGCGGATTTGTCTCTTCATGCTATGTGAATCAGTTGTCTCAACTTCTTTTCTAGGCAATTCTTGTGGGCGCACTATCAATTGATTTGATTGACTCCCCACAGCAGGCATAGTGACAAAAGGCGGTTGGTATAAAGTTGCAGCTGGCCAAGCATTCGGATTGATAAGATATTTTTGTGAGTTTTGTGGATATACGGTATGTATAGGCGTTAAGTAATGAGGCATTGTTGAGTAAGGTGGATTAAAGGTAAAGCTTGTATTTGGCAAAGGTTTGCTACTGTTGACAAAGTTGACAATCCTATTCCTTTGGACCACATATTCTTCAACATCATCATTCTGCGCTTGCAAGACACCCATACCAGAACTGGTTGCCTGAAGCTGCTTTGCCATGTTGTTTTGTCCTTGATGCAGATTCTCAGCCATTTCAGTGTTCAGTGCTAGCCAACCTTTAACAAATAAATTCTCCACATTGAACAGAAGCAAGTTAATACGTAAAATGGCAAAACATGCAAAGATTTTAAGTATAAAATAGGCCATTAGGCCGAATGGATGGGACAAAAATCCCGACTCAATAGAAAAGTAAAATATTTGAGAGCTCGAAACTTAATGATCAACAAAATTTGATTTTAAATACGCGAGTTGAAAAAAACAACTTTGAAAGTTTTTACTAAATCAGTATGTGTGCGAGACCATTTTAGCTCAAATTGCTAAGTGGTCGGCTTATTTTGAACATCAATGCTTTGTTCGACTATCGATTCTTGCTTGTAAAATAACAATCTGCACCAATCTTTGAAAACTGCTTCTAATAACGACCAAACCAACTCAATGTCTTCAACTTGCTTTTTGCATAATTCTACCCCAGTTATGACTTCAACATTTCAACTTGCTTTGTGAAAACTGCCCCAGTTATGAATTCTGATTCTTCAAATTGTTTTGCAAAAACTGCCCCAGTTACGACTTTCAATACTTTAAACTGCTTAACAAAAGCTGCCTTAGTTGTAATCTCTCACGGGTTCTACTTGCTTTGCAAAATTTGCCCCAGTTTCTATCTTTGGGAGATGTAAAATTTAAACACTAAAGGGTCGAGCCCGATGGTGGAGCCTACATATCCCTCCTTTAGAATCAGACCGTGCATAGTTCTACTTTTTCAAGCTTGCTACGGTTGCTTGGACCCTGTTAACCTTGCCTTGGTTGGATTCATCATTTTCTTTCAAGTTAATCACATCAGTTTGACGAGCCATAGGTCCTCTTTTGATGTTCAAAACAATTAGCCCTTTAGCAACGCATACCGAAATTAATGAAATTTGTCAAAGCTGAAACTGACGGGTCAACTTATTCTAAAATCGAAAAATTGAGACCGTACTGGAAAAGACCCAAAAGTTTGAGCAAGACACTCATTTTGTTAAAGCCAACCAGATGCGAAAACTCTTTTTTAGCTCTAAAGTTATTTTCAAAAAGGGAAACACACTTGCGAATACTTTAAAATATGACGCTAAACAATGTTTTGCAAAATGACGAGACTGGGGTTAAGATAAACAAAATAACATTTGAAAGGCATTTTAAATAACATTATGCATGAATTCAGATGATAGGTGAATAAACAACTTCATAAAGCGGTTAACTTTTACAGAAGATAGGTTTAAGTAACATAACGTTAAGCTTACCATACCGCCGAACAAATTCAATCACATCGCAATCAATGCCAACAAATATCGGGCAAGCATCACATATTTAGCAAGTAATCGCATATTGGACAGATAATTTGACATGTGGCAACCACAAGTAATTGAGCGTAAATAAAATGCAAACGCGTCCTACCCTGTAAGGTGCCTCTTTGTGCTAGAGGTAAGCCTAATCGCGCAAACAAGCGGTAACGAAAAATAGTTCATCCAGTTCTGAGCAATTCAGATTTAGAGTAAGCGATAAATAGTAACAATAATTGATAACAATCAACTCTCCGCCTTGAAACTGCAATTCTGTTATCCCACCTATCTTCCAAAAGTTGGTATCCACTCGAAATTCCAACAGAGCTCATGCTCTTCAAAACATCTGCACAAAATTCTAATCCCAAATGCCTAAAACCTGAAACAATCCTCCATACCTTTTGCAAACATCCACACTCCTCCAAGGGTGAAATTTCCAAATGCCTTCACAATACCAGACTGCAAATCATAAAAGGTTCCAATTGACCTTTTACCAATAAAACCTCACTGGTCCTTGGCTTTGGTCAAGCCTCTTAGCTTCCTAAGTTTTGCAAGGCTCACAGACCTTGTTCATAAGGCTCCTCACTGGTCCTCGGCTTTAATCAAGCCTCTCAGTTTCCTAGGTAGCCAAGACCTCCCTGGTCTTCAAGGAGGAGCCACTGGTCATTCAAAGACACAGGGGCTTTACTCTCCTAGTATGCGACAAGCATACTTCAATTTTCATAAAGTTGCAGCTGGTCAATCAACATATGCCTGTACACACACAGGTTTTCAGAAGTGAGAATCCACCGATCTTTTAAAGACACCAGGGGCTGCACCTCTTAGATCTCACTACAATAAGCCATCTCCAAAACACAAACCAACCAAATCTGCCTAACTTTCTCCCTGACTGCAATTCTATCTTGTTCACAAAATTCTGCACTATGATGTCAAATTCTCCGTGGACTGATATGACCACATAGATTCTGCTAAATTCTTTTATTTTCTAACCTAAAAGACAACATAGGAGACAAAATTCTAAATCTGATTTCGCTCAAAATATGGTTAGGACTGAGGATTCGTTATCACACAGCACATAATATGCATTGTCGTTGGGTTTCAAAAACCCGCTGACGTAAGGGCGGTTTCCTAGTTATGGAGGCGGTACCAAGGACCGGGTCCAGACTAAGGTGTAAATGCATGCATGCTCCTAAAAGCTCTGTCTAAGATTGGGTTAACGGTTGAGGCTAACAGGTGAGTGGCAAGCGGCCTTGCAGTCGAATTACTCCCACGACAACCGCCGGTGTACCAACTCGTCAGAAGGATCTTTAGTGGAAGAAAGTGCGGGTACGCATGAGCGTACCTCACAGATATTTGGGGTGAAAATGCAAGAGGTTCCCAGGAGTGGGAGAAGTATGAACAGAATACCAGTTTATATATGTGCACAAATAAGGGTGTAGTGACATGCTTTCGTGACACACATCAATCAATTAGATTAATCTAAACATGGTTGCAAATAAACGATAGATATAATCATGCTAATTTCAACAATTATTAAATAAGCTACGCATACTAATATCAGCATACAAAACAATACAAACAAACAAATTCGTGAAAGCCTTATGGTTAGAACCATTTGCTATCCCCAGCGGAGTCGCCAGCTGTTGAACCCTCCCAAAAAATGGGGACTTGATTTCAACAATATGGGACTCCAAAGGGCTTCTTTGGAGTCGCCACCTAATTTAAGGATTATTAGGAACCTAAGTCAACTAAAGAGTGCGATTTATTCTTTATTTAAAAGAAATTAAATTCAGAGATTCTGAGTAAGTGGTTATATTAAATTCGAAAGAAGGTCCCATACGGGAGCACTTTCGAAAATCCGCTAAATGCGGTTAATCCGGCTGTTTTCACGAATTTGATTAATTTAAAATTATTTAAAAAAATGTAAAATAAATAAATAAATAAAGGGATGATAAATAAGGATAAATAAATAAAGAATAATAAATAGATAAGGGATAATAAATGAATGACAATAAAATAAATAAAGGATAAAATTGAATAAGGATAATAAATAACCAATGGTAAATAAATAATAGGTAATAAATGATTAGGAGGGTTAATTAAATAAATAAATAAATGATAATGATGTATTAATTAAATAAATAAATGATCCATTAATTAAAATTGATTAAATTAATAAACGAATAATTATGCTGATTGATTAATTTAATTAAATAAATTAGATTAAGTGAATAAATAAAAAATGAATTAAAATTTAATTAATTACTAAATAAATAAATTAAATTAAATAAATAATTGAATATTTAATATAATAAATAAATAAGTAATTCAAATGCAGATTATAATGAAGGTACGATTTTAATTGAATTTGATTTGCACTCATTAATAGACAAATGATTTTTAACATTCATAAATCAATTGGCAGTTCACAAAGAAATGATACAAGGCATTCATAAGGCATTTTAAATAATTTATAATCATTATTTACATTCAAATACAATTTTTATCCTACAGGGCACCTAGTCCGGGCTACAGGGAAGTCCTATACATGGATTTCTAAAGAGCGGGAAAAGAATGAGTAAGAAGATAGAACCCGGAAATAGCAACTCAAAATTTGAGCCTTGATAGCAATGCACTTCAACCAAAGTTGACCCAAATGGCTCCTGTGCCAGTTAGCCGAGCCCAATTTGCAAGTTTAGCCGACTCGCCCCAAGAGCGATCATGCAAAGAAAATAAGAGGATAAGAATTAGTAAAGGTCCAAGAATCAAATACAACTGCATAAATGCAGTAAACGAAATAAAACTGAAGGCATAGCCGAGCATTGCAACAATCAAATTAATGAGTAGAACGAAACAGAATCTTTTATTCTGAGATACAATCATGGAGCCTATGACTTTTACCCTTCAGCCACCAAACTAAAGAACACTTACATGTCAAACAATAAAACTCTCATAAAACCTGCCTTTTCCTTAGCAAACTAGACAGATCTTAAACAGATTGCAATACAAGCAAATATGGATTAGAGGGACCAAATATTCTAGTTATGTTAATGTCTTATGACATCTCAATAAAGGGTCAAACTTCAAATATGTCTTTGAATAAACTATATATGTAAATCACAATTCGCTTCAGCAAAACAGAGGGTCACCTTAGCATTATTTCATCGTGAACAGGTTCTTTTAATTCAAGAAAAATTCATTAGGACATTATTAACTTGAATCATAAATAAATCAATATGCACTCCATCTAGACATCAAATATGGAAGAAACCTATCCAAACTCATCATAAGACAATCCGAACTCGGCAAATAAGAAAAGGATACAACCCTGGTAAAGAAACTGAAGTAAATTTTGAATTTTGAAACATAACTTATAAGAAGTATCAAACTTGATCCCTTAATCACTAAATAAACTTTTATATCCCAAAGAAAACTCACAATAAATTTTTTTAACAACAAAAAAAGGACAATCTGGAATCTCAACTATGCTATACAACTCAAGCAACAATATCAAAGTTACCAAGATTTTCATGCTATTTCAAAAGAAGGATCAGATTTCAAACTTGGACTTGAACTAAATGGACGGAAAATATAACGTTGCATTGATTTATTACAAACTTTTAGAAGCATTAGAAGGTCTTAGATATTTAAATTAATGTTTATAAGTTTATGTACTTTAACAAAGGAAGATTTAGGAAATTTGCTTATGAATAAAAGGAAATCTCATGCATGCAACATCATTTAAAAAAAAAATAAAAAATAGAGCCTCAGGACTGTAAAACATGAAACTAATAGATAAAGAAAGGGAATTAACAAGTCTGCTATTACTTAAGAAACACATATACGTTAGTTAACTCAACTTAGACTAAACCATTATGCAATTGACTCCTTTCTTTTAAAAATAAACTAATCAGATATGAGGCATAAACAAACCATAACTATAACAGTAGCCTACAAGTTCAGTTCCACTTTCTTAACAGTAACAACAAAGTAGGAAAAAGACTGGAACTGTAAGACTTCAAACCAACAGCGAGTTTCCCATTAATCAGAAAACAAATGCCTTTAACCCATATTATAATGAAGACAAATGAATAGAAAAGAAATATTCATATATTAAAGCTAAAGTCTACCTAAGGAAGATCCGACATTTCAAAGAAATTTCTTTAGAGTTCGAACAGTGGTTTCAGACCTCACTAATTGAGGTAGATTATAGTTTAACTCATCCAAGAAAGCAAATAACATTAAAGAAAAGGAAATGGGGACAGAACTAACACATTACACTGCACATCCATCTAATCTAACAGAAAACAAAGAAAGCACCAAGTTGTTGCTACTGATTTCGCAAATACAGACACACCCACATCTTCGCAGACCTCTTCTACTTGCATACACGTACTCAACCCCAGACACAAGCACACGTTGGCCACACACACACACACTACTTTCTGGACACATATAAAACTGAACATATGACAGACCCCTTCACACTCTCATAGGCCACCTAAACCTGATCAAAACAGGGGAAACAAACAACTAACATACCTGAACTCCCTCAACCTTCTTACACACTCACTGAAATACCCTTAAGCAGCTGCAACATCTCCAACTTAGCTAACACCACCTATAGGCCCCCCGGGAACAGGAATAACATCCTGACTCTCCACACAAACTGCAAACCAATCAGACCTCTCTAAGCAACTATACACCAACTTGAACACTTCCCACCACCTACAAACATTTAAACCACTTCACAAGCTTTCCAAACAACTTCTGCACACCTCATAGACTTGCACCACCTATCACTTGTTGCACAGACTTCACCTATACACAAATTTCAGGCTCTCACACACACTAATAGGCCCTCTCCTCACTGCCCTGAAGACAACCAAAAACCTGGAACCAACTTGAAGCCCTTGCATGCTCCTCAAGCTCCTGCCAACAAAACCAGACCCTATCCTAATCAGCTACAAGCCAACTGCACATCTAAACTCAAGCTAATACCTGCAACACCTCCTGGAAGTAAAATCAACCATTTGCCTTCTCTTTTGAACCTTCTGAAACAACCAGGAAACCACCTGCTACTCCTACTTCCTTAACTAACTACAGGAAAATACAGAACACTAGAGCATGCTCATACACAAACACCAGGACACACACACATACGGTTGAACACACACATACCAGGACCCTGTACCCACATACCTGGAACTGAAACTAGATAGTATAAACATGCTCTTTTGCTTGAAACAATCATAAATTCATATGAAACACCATAATAAAATGTTAAAGGCTCAAACGTTACCATTCAAGGTTCTAAATCTTCACACCTAATACAGTTCATTTTCATTCGCAGCTTCGTACATTATATTTCAACTAACTATGATATATTAAGCAAATACTGCTAGTAGTTGATACGAAAATAAGGAAACAAAAAAAAGTTAAGATTTTTACCTGCTGCAGGGCAGTGAAAAGGTGCGAGGGATCCGAGAAGAAGTGCGACTCGACTAAGCGACTCGAACGAAGTTGGCGACTTGAAAAGTGAAGCGACGACACAAACTCGAAGAACAATGTTTGAGTCTTAAATAGAAATAATAATAGTATGTTTTCTTTTTTTAAGAGATCAACTGAAGAAAAAAGATCTAATGCATATATGCTCTGCCTCCTTTTCAACCTCCTAAAAAATGAAAGAAAGGATGAATATATACCTGCAGATTTAGGGTTTTAGCCTCTTCAAATTTTCCAAACGACCCCTACTCGATTTTGACCTTTCCTTTTGAAATCAGGGTCAAAAGAGTCTAATCATTTTCGATCGTACTCATTTCACTCTGATTTCAAGGGAAATATGAACGTTGCTTTAGATTGAGTGGTTCGGATGAATTCACGTTTAAAACATACGGCTGAGATCGAGGTAACGTTTCTTTTGTACGAGAAAGATGATGTGGAGGAACGTTGGGGACGATTCGGTACGAATTCTTGGACTGTTGCTGAATTAGGAGGGAAATTGAAAAGGGAAAATTGGATCGGGTCTAGGGCTTTGAATTGGGGAAATCGGGTATGGGTTGAAGGGAATTAGGAAAAGATTTGAAATGGAGACTCTGTGTGTATATTATGTATGTAATATATATTTTGCACAAGTAGGCCAATATGTAGGATTAGAACGATTTTAGCCCTTTCGTTAAGTTTAATTGAAAATGAAAGGGATTGCGCAGGGTAGGCTGAATTTAGATTATGTCTTTCACATTTGACCTCTTTCTGAAATAAATTAGGAAGTGAAGGGGATTGCACGAGTAGAATGAAAATTAGGCCATGCTTTGCAAAATTTGGCCTTTTACTCAGAAATTAATCAATTACATTTAATTCTCAAAATTGTCCATTAATTAGATAATTAGATATTTAATTAAAATTTTTGGGACAAAATTGGGTGTCAACACCAGCCAGGTACATACAACTTTTTTCTACACTTGCCTTAAGTCCTGTTGCTTTGGAAAATATCTCAAAAGTATTCAACATGAGGTTAATAGAGATCATATCAGATCTACAGAATATCAGGAGGTCATCAGCAAAACATATGTGAGTTACTTCAAACTTTCTGCATTTTGATGAAAGTTGAAGTCCCCATTCAGTGCAAGTTGAGCCATTTCCCTCTGTAAGTACTCCAGAGCAATCACAAATAGGTAAAGAGACATAGGATCTCCTTACCTTACCTCTCTCCTACCTTGAAATGGTTTTGTCAGTCCTCTATATATGACCAGGGAGTATGAGACAGTAGATACACACTCCATTACCCAGTTAACATATTTAAGAGGAAATCCAAGTTCACATAACTTCCTTTACAAGAAGATCCATTCAAGTGTGTCATAGGCTTTCCTAATATCCACTTTTAGCACACCCCTAAGAGAAAGCCCTTTCCTACCATATCCTTTAAATAGTTCATGACTGAACAAAATATTGTCCAAGATGTTCCTGCCTTAGATAAAAGCAGACTGAGATTGCCCTATGACTCCATCTAGTACTTCCTTCAGTACTTTGGATATTATCTTATATATAGTTGGATAGCAGGCTATAGGCCTAAAGTCCTTCACTTGAGTAGGGGAAGACACTTTAGGCACTAGTGTAAGTGCTGTAACATTGATGCCTTTATGCAACTTCCCAGTTCTGACGAAACTCTATACTGCTTCTATAACATCTTCTTTGATCAGCTCCTAGTTAGTAGTGTAGAATTCTACTGGAAAGCAATCAACTCCTGGAGATTTTTCCCTTGGCATGTCTTTCACTGCTTCTTGAATATCCTCAACAGACACCTCTCTTATCAATTGGCAATGTTGTTGGCGTGTTAGGAAAACACCTTTCCTAATCACTTCAGTGTTTGGCCATGGCAATTCCTCAGCATCTTCACACATTTGTCCTGAGAAGAAGGACACAAACTCCTTTTCAATAAGAGTCTGATCTGTTAACTTCATCCCATTATTGTTATATATAGAGCGGATAGCATTCTTACTACTTCTGAACTTTAGTTGAGCATGGAAATACTTGGAGTTGGTATCTCCGCAAGGTATCCAGACTGCTCTGGACTTCTACCTTATAACACGCTCCTCCACCTTACTCCACTTCTCAATCACAATGATAAGCTCTTTCTCCTGATCAATCAAGTCTTGTTTGTTCAGTAAGCCAGACATACTGGCTTGTACTATTTCCAGCTCCTTCCTTGCCTTGTCCAGCTTTTGTTTGTATGCTGCCATATAGGTATTGAAGCTCTTCAACTACTCCTTCAATTTATGCAGTTTAGTCCACAATCTATGCATAACATCCCCCACAATGTATTGGTTCCACACTGACTCCACTAATGGCATGAATTCAGGCTCCTCCATAATATGTGGGAACAATTTAAAAGGTCTAGGCTTGAGCTTCACTTTTTGCCCAAACTGAATCAGAATAGGTGTATGATGAGACACTGATGGATTCATATGTTCAGCTTCAAATTGGCCATGCTGCTGCATCCAACTGAAATTCCCAAATGCCCAATCAATTTTCCTATATACCCTACCTGCAGCTTGTTGCTTGTTACACCAGGTGAACTGCAAACCAGTAGCTTTTAATGGAGTTAGCTGCAGAGTATCCAAACAATCTTTAAATCCTTGCACTTCAATCTGATTACCAGGGGCTCCCGTGGTGTCCTCCAGGGATAAAATGTTTTTAAAATCACTTGCAAGGAGCCAGGGGCCTTGCACACTTGCTTCTAGCTGCATCAATTCCTCCCATAGTACTTGTCTCTGCTGCAAGTCATTATGAGCATAGATAACAGTAAAAATGAACTTTATTTGACCATTCTGACTAGTGACTGAGCAATGTATCCACTGTCCAGCAATTTGAATCACCTGAACATATAGATGATGTTGCCACATCACCCATATTCTTCCATTCATTTCTTGAGAGTAGTTGCATATTACCCTCCAAGCCTTTGCTATAATGTTTATTATTTTTTTGGGATCTTTTTTCTTTAACTCTGGTCTCAAAGCATCCCATGAGATCAATCTTATTCTATGTCAAAAAGAGCTCAAGCTCCTTTTGTTTGAAGGCTTTATTCAGCCCTATTATATTCAATGTGGTGACTTTCATGGTGGAATGTACTGTCTAGTACCTCCTTCATCAGCATACTCTATTGCTTCTTCATTCAGCACAACAAATTTGTCAGCAGAGCCAATAACATGATTGTTTTGCTTTCCATTCTCCACTTGTGGCTGTCTATCCTTAGTGAAATTGTTCTGTATTGCCTCTGCTTTGCTATTTCCCTCTGATTCAGTGGCTTGCTTAGCAATTACTTGTGCAGCAGGAGCTTTAGGTTGGCCTATAGTTTTCCACTCCTGCTTAACCTGAGCTTTCTTCTACCTTGTTATTCTTTTTCTTCTCTTTGGGACTACTTCTTCCTCATCTCATTGTTCTTTTACCCAACATTTTATTGTATCATGCCTAAACTTCAAGCACTTAGTACAATACTTAGGTAACCAGTCATAGCAAACATGCTGGTACAGAATGCCATATGGTATGTCTATCTCAATACACTCCAGCACAAGTCAATTCCCTGGAGCTTAAAAGTATGTGCTTGAGGAGCAAGAGGCTCTAGAGGCAATTAACATTGTCATGGATGAGACAGAGGAAGGCACCACGGCTCAACATAGGCATGACTGTGAAACTTATGACGCTTGGAAAAAGAAAGACTCCTTGGCTCGCATTACGTTGCTGAGCACCTTAGATGATAAATCTTAAGGGAATTTAAGGATCATCAAAGAGCTATGGGTCTTTGGGTTGCTTTAAAGAATATGTTTGATACTTGTTTTGATGCAAGACTTCGATCCTTAACAATCAAATTTGATTCATAAAAGAAACACCCAGAACATTAAGTGAAAACATATCTGAGGCATATGACAAATATGATTGGGGAGTTAAAAGATGTTGGTAATGTGTTGACCGATGAAAAACAAATTCAAGTTGGGATCATATGAAGATGCATTTGACCCACAATCAGCTAGTCACGTCTCTGGAAGATGTTTGGAGATCTCTTGAGCCAAAAAAAGACCGGCTTGAGGCTGCTAAGCCAATGGCTAAGTTGCACATGGAAACATCCTCTATGGCCAAGGGTGGCTCAAAGAGAAAGAATTGGGGGTATGAAAAGAGGGCCAACTCAGTCTTAGCTTGCTAAAAGAGCAAGGGCAGAACAACAAGGAAATAACAAAGGTGCCAGGCGTGTCAATGTTGCAAATGTGAAATGTTTAACTGTGACAAAAAGGGTCACCATGCTAAGGATTGCTTTAAGCCTCCTAGAAAGGCATTTCACAAAACTCGAACTAGACCACATAGAGAGGGAACACGATGCTTTTGTTGAGTTTCAGCGTATTTCACGTGCAACAAAGTGGATATATTTGGGAAACAACAATAAAGTTGTTGTTGAAGGGATCGGTACATGCAAGTTAGTCTTGCGTGGCGGTCGAGACCTACTACTCCATGATGTCCTCTATGCTCTAGGAATTCATCGAAATATCATTTCTGTTATTGTTTTACTTAGGCTTGGATGTTTTTCCATGACAATTCTGTCAAATTGACTTTAGGTTCTACTTTATTTGGTTTTGGTCGTGTGACCGGAGGTTTTATTATTATGGATTTGGATTATGATTCATTCAATAATAATGCTAGTTTTTCGATGTTTGCTTCCTCACATAAGTATGATAGTGATGTAAACGTATGGCATGCTAGACTTAGTCACATTGGCCAACAAAGAATGCAAAGGCTGGAAAAATAAAGTTTTCTTATTGGCATTGAACATGCGGAGATGTCCACTTGTGAAAGTTGTCTAGCAGGAAAACTTGCAAGAAAACCCTTTGGTAAAGCGACTACAGCTGAATATCCCTTGCAATTATTTTATTCAGACATCTATGGGCCTATGAATATCAGGGCTATTCATGGAGTATACTATTTTATCACATTTATAGATGACTACACTCGTTTCGGTTATGTCGATTTAATTTTCCATAAATCAGAAGCAATAGTTGTTTCAAACGCTACATCAGGTTAGTGAAAAATCAATTAGACAAGAAGATAAAAGTTCTTTGAACTGACCGAGGTCAAGAGTACTTGTCAACTCAATTTAAAGAGTTATGTGATGAAAAGGGAATAGTTCATCAGCTGGCTATCCCAAATACTCAACAACAAAATGGTGTTGCGGAGAGAAGAAATAGGACGCTCCTAGAAATAGTTAGGTTGATAATGGCCCAATCTAACCTCCAAATTAGTTATTGGTGTGATGCATTGCTTATTGCTATATATGTACTTAACCGAGTGCCTACAAAATCAGTTGCAACCGCTCCGTATAAGTTATGAACTGGAAGAGCACCCAACCTAAGTGTATTTAGATCATGGGGTTGCGTTGCCTATACACATGATTCTTTTCACAAATATGGAAAATATTAGGCCCGAGAGGAAATAAAAGTATCTTTATAAGATAATCATAAACCTCAGAGGATTGTGTGTTTATAGAGCGTAAGTGATTTAAATCACAGTATGTCACATTCCTAGAGGATGAGTTTCCTAAAAAGAGAGAGGTAGGTCAAGACCTAACCTTGTTTGATGTAGAGGATCAAGATGTACGAAGATCACTTCATTTGAGTGGGAGAAATTAAACAGATGATGAATTAGTTTCTCATCAGCAACCTCCTTCATCATTAGATGCAAATGTAAGTAATCATTTGACATCAAATAGTGACCAAATGGATCTTGTTCCAAGTTAGAGCGAGATGTTCACTGATCTTGTTCAAAGTAGGAGCCGGATAGATATTCTTGATCCAAGTGGGAGTAACATTGATCCAAATGGGAACAACGAAGAAGAATCACAAAAAAGACGTAGTTCACGAAAAATATTCCCCGCCGACGATTTGATATTGAAGGTGCTGAACTTTATATGTTACTCTTACAAGTAGAGAACGAGCCTAAAAATGTAAAAGAGGCTCTCTCATGCCCTTCTAAGAAAAAATGGACAAAAGCAATGAAAGATGAACTGGAGTCAATAAGAGTCAACAAAGTATGTGAACTAGTTGATCTCCCGAAAGGACGCAGCTATTGGGAGCAAATGGGTTCTCATGATTAAACTCAAGATTGATGGAACAATTGAGACATATAAGACTCGACTGGTGGAAAAAGGTTATACACAACAGGAAGAAATACATTATGAAGAGAATTTCTCTCATATTGTGCGATTTAACTCAATTCGCCTGGTTCTAGCTATAGTAGTAAGTTTAGATATTGAATTACATCAGATGGATGTAAAGATTGCCTTTCTGAATGGAGAATTAGATGAAGAAATTTATATGGAACAATCCGAATGTTTCATTGAAAAGGGCCACGAACAAAAGTTTTGTAGACCTTTAAAGTCTATTTATGGCCTCAAACAATCTTCAAGACAGTGGTATATACACTTTCAAAATGTGGTCATATCTAATGGTTTTACTACGATTGATGAAGACCATTATGTTTATACCAAGAGATCATGAGATAAGCTTGTAATTTTGACATTGTATGTCGATGATATACTTATAGCTAGAAATGATAAGGAGTTCTTAAACGAGGTAAAGTCCCGGTTGTCATCTCAGTTTAAGATGAAAGATATGGGTGAAGCTGCATATATTATTGGAATCAAGATTTCAAGAGATCATCCTAAGAAACTATTGTATCTCTCTCAAGAGAATTACATTAGGAAAATTCTTGAATGATTTAATAATAGCACCCCCAATTAACACTCTTATCAGCAAAGGCCATAACTTGGGAAATCATTTGTGTCCTCAGACTCCTGAAGAAATAAAAGATGAGGCGAGTTCCTTATAGAAGCGCATTCTAATGTCTAATGTATGCTATGGTGTGTACTAGACATGATATTTGTCAAGCAGTGGCTTGGTAAGTAGATATCAATCTGATTCAGGCCCAGCACATTGGCAAATAGTAAAGAGGATCATGAGATATCAGAGGAGAACAACTGACTACGCACTTTGTTATCAAGTCGGCAAAGATTTGCGATTAGTTGGATACACTGATGTTGATCATGGATGAGATTTAGATGAGAGAAAGTCTACCTCAGGATATGTCTTCTTACTTAGTAATGGTGCCATATCATGGAGGAGTAAAAAGCAATCATGTGTAGCACTATCTGCAATGGAAGCCCAATATGTGGCTCTCTCAAAAGCAACACAAGAAGCTGTTTGGTTGAATAGGCTCTTGAAAAGCTTGTTGAGTAATACTCTGAAAATGGTGAATCAATGTTGGTCTATTATGATCGTAAGGTTGCAATTGATGAAACCAAAAGTCCTAAGCATCATTGTAATACTAAGCACATAGATATCAAGTATAACTATGCAAGAGACATGCATATATGCCAGATGTTGAACCTGGTGAAATATCTACAAAAGATATGATAACAGATCCACTGACAAAGCCTTTAGCTAGAGATGGATTTGTGAGACACACTAAGTCTCAAGGATTGCGTAGACTTTGAATGATTTGTATTATTCTTTATTTTTCAAGTTGTTCACAATACTATGTTCTTTGATAATCAATATAGTTGATTTACTTACATACATATTCATGATTTATTGAGTGTTTAGTATATTCTTCAATTTTATTTTAGTATATCGGGTATACAAGAGTTCGGCCTTCTCACACATGCAGCCGCCTCTTTATCTTAGTGATAACTGGAGAGGAAACTTAATTTTAAGAGAAAATTATTAAATGGAAAATTTCAGAGCTATATGCTTAAAATCACTAGAGTCGCACTAGAGTCGCTTAAAAAATAACATAAGGTTATTAAGATGAAAGGATGTTCACCTAGTCTAATTTTTTGAGCTAGATGTGAATTTAAGGAACTCGAATTTAGATACTTATTGTGTCTGAGTTTCATCTATACAACATTCTTTATGAAGACATACACTCCTTAAATAAAGGAGAAAATGCTGTAGTACGTCTTTCATACCATGTGTTCTAATGTCGACCATGGGTTAACATAAGTTTAATCTCAACTTACTGTTGTGTGAGGACCAGAGCCTTTATGGTAGCTCAAAATTTGTACCCTCAGTGACTCCGATCAGATACTTGAGACTTAGTCTAATGTTAGCTATCTTAGTATATTTCTAAAAGACCATATAAATGGATGCGGTCTGGCGGGGCATATCTAGAAAAGCAGTTGAGCTAATATTAAAAGAATCGTGAGAAAAGGAAGATCATTAATGGAATCTCATTAATTTGTGTTCACAGGTGCTCCAGTTATAACTTATGAGTTATAATTGTGAATACAAAGAATAATGATATTTGAGATTTTGAGAGGATATCAAAATGTGATTCATATGATCTACGGTATTGCATACCCAATAATCTACTGGTAGGTTTGTACTCGACGAGAGGCTATATACTACTAACAGATGTATAGCGCCGAGCTCTCATAGTATGCTAGTCGTACTGTTTATTTTACTGTATGAATATTTGTAGAGATGAGATGAGAATATATTTCTCTTATTATAAGAGCACTCCCGTTATGTGTGAGTGGGAGATGTTGGGTTTATCTGTTTAAGAGTCTACCCATAAACGGGTTTTCTTAAAGTCTATCTAGGTAAAATCTTACCTGGTAGAGTCCTATAAGAGGACAACTACTGTATATACAATCTCTCTACAAATTAACTACTGTTTAGACTATGGATAAAGGGGTTGCTCCATTACTATGAAAACCATCAACAACCAATGAATCCAGCCACTGTTCAAGATCAACTGCTTCCGCTTTCGTTACAAGGAGAAAAAGTAAGTTCTCAGATTTATATTTTGATTAATCTATTTAGTATAGATTTTTGTATGTAGAATACTTCAGGTGTCTCTACTACGTATCCTCTATTACTACCTGAATATGCGTTACAAAGGTTTGCATTCTCATCCTTCCTGTCCTGCCAACCTAATGAAAAAGAAATATTTCATGCCTATGGTGAATGGTTTGGAATTTCACCCTCTCTAATCCCCCAACCTAATGAAGAAGAAACATCTGAGTCACATGCTAAGTGTCACATTCAAGATGAGAAGGATGAATCAGGCTACAATATGAATTTTGGGTATACTATGACTAAAAATATCACAAGTAGCAGACGTACCAAACAAAATGCTTTTTCTCACTCTGCAGAATTAGATTTGGCGGACCTTTCTAAGGATGACCAAGTAAAACTTGAGGTTGAGAAGGAACTCATGAAGATGGAACACCATGAGCTTGAGGAACTATATCATAAGTTTTTTGCATCAATTTGCTTCGAGGATTCTTTTGAATTGCAATGACACCCAGAATATCTTGGAGAACACTAGATGAGCCATAGTAAATTCAAACGATTTTTCCATTCGGAGCACTATTTAAAAGCACATGATATGGACATGATTGAGTGTTTTGTATTCTAAGCTGCACTTCTATTCGTCTTATCTTTTGTATCAATAATCTGCAGTTTCTGGTACTACTTCTAGATGTTTGCATGAAACTTCGAGGGACTTCTTTCTTTGTAGGCCATTGCTTTTATAAAATGGATGCATCTTAGGGCACATATCTGCCACTTTTGAAGAAGCTTTTGCATGATGTTGAATGACTAAAAATATGGCAGAGGTACACCCTTACTTTTAAGTATAATATATCTTTGATTTTTGTTGAGTTTAATGGAAGAATGTGAATGGGAAATAGGTAAAAAGTGAAAAGGTTCCCTTTTGTAGGGAAAGGTTCCCTTTTGTAGGGAAATGCACTTTCTCCCACATTGGTAGAGGAAAAGGATTTTGTTGGGTTTAAATAGAGATTTACTTCTCTTAGCTATTAAAAGGGTTGAGAAGAAGGGAAGCCTCGCGCCGTCGTCGTCGCTCGTCTCGGCTTCGGCTTCGGATTCGGATTCGGTCAATTGATATGATTGATTGATTTAAATTTTTAGACCAACAAAACTAAAATATTAATTAATTAATATTTTTATCTGTTTGTGTAACGGGCAGCTCCGTATGTGTAACGGGCAGCATAAGTGAGTCAGCAATGGGCAGCTGAAGTGAGTGCAGTACCCGGGCAGCTGAAGCAACATCAGCAGATTAGTTCCTCCACGTTTTCCCTCCACGTCTTCTCATTAATGTCGGTCCTTAGTGGTAGATTAATTCCTCCACATTAATGTCAGTCAGTGGTGGTAGATTAATTGCTCCACATTGAAGTCAGTCATTAGTGGACAATTAAACTCTCCCACGTTTTCTCATTAATCACCAGGTGTGTCTCTTCACCTGCCCTTGGATGTCTATATAAATTGATCATTTGTCAGTCCTTGATCACGACAGACAGAAGACAGACAACATAGACTGAAGTTCTGAGATAGAGACTCCACAGAGACTCAAACTCGGACAGATAGAGACGTAACCTCGGACAGAGGATACGTAACCTCGGGCAGAAGATAGAAACACTCGGGCAGAGAAAAACACTGACAGAAAGCATATCTCACTGCATCCCCTCTCTTTCTGCATATTAAGTGAGTCGTGTGATTTGTTCCGTTCTTTGTGTTCACCGTGTTCTAACCGTTTGAAGTGCCGCTACGGTAGAACTGTTATCCCGTTCCATCCTGGGAGAAATTAACCCGTGAACCTTGGGCATCGTGAGGGGGTTAGATTTCTTAAGGAGACACAAGTAACTTGTGGGCTCGGGATCGTCCTATACTAACAGATTATTTGCTGCAGGTTTTTGTATCTTCTAATTTATTTCAAGTGCAGGAACAACAAGCTTAAGAAATCTACTGATATCTATTTTCTGCGCTTAAATAAATATTGTTTAAGGAGACTGGTTGAGGAGGCTAAAACCTTTGTGGTTTTTCTGCTCCTAAACTGCATATTAATCTGCTCGGGGAGACTAAAGACCTTTGTGGTTTTTCTACTCCTAATTACTGTGAAATAGTCTGTTTGTGGAGACTAAAGCTTTCGTGGTTTTTTCCACTCCAATTGTTTAAATAGTTTATTGATATTGTTTCTGTCAGTGTCATTTTTCAGAGATGACTAACGGAGTGGAACAAACTGTCCCTGCTGTGAATACTAATGCTACCGTAGTTTCTGGTGCTGCTGGGCCTAGCCGTGCTGCTGCAACGGTTATGCCACCTGCAGAAAAGCTGGGGAAATTTTCTGGTGTGGACTTTAAAAGGTGGCAGCAAAAGATGTTCTTTTATCTGACCACCTTAAGCCTGCAAAGGTTTATCAAGGAGGATGCTCCAGTCCTGACTGATGAAACACCTGAAAGCGAACGCTTCCTTGTGATTGAGGCTTGGAAGCATTCTGACTTCCTATGCAAAAATTACATTCTAAGCGGCTTGGAAGATGACCTGTACAACGTTTACAGTAATGTTGAAACGTCTAAGAAACTGTGGGATATTCTATAAAAGAAATATAAGACTGAAGACGCTGGACTGAAGAAATTTGTGGCTGCCAAATTTCTGGATTATGAAATGGTGGATAACAAATCTGTTGTGTCCCAAGTCCAAGAACTTCAAGTCCTTATCCATGATCTCCTTGCTGAAGGTTTGATCCTGATTAATACTTATGCTAAAAGTATTATTTATATTGTTGCTAACAAACTTTTCTTTGAAGGTTTGAAGATTAATGAAGCGTTTCAAGTTGCAGCCATGATTGAAAAGTTACCTCCATCATGGAATGACTTTAAAAATTACTTGAAACACAAGCGCAAGGAGATGACCCTTGAAGATTTGGTTGTACGCTTGAGGATTGAAGAGGACAACAAATCTGCTGCAAAGAAGGCTCGTGGAAGTGCTGCAATAGCGGGAGCAAATATTGTTGAGCATACTCCAAATCAAAATAAGAGAAAGAAGCCTTCTGGAGGGAAGACCAACCCCAGCAAGAAAAAGTTCAAGGGAAATTGCTACAACTGTGGCAAGAGTGGACATAACTCCGCAGACTGTCGTGCTGCAAAGAAGGATAGGAAAAAAGAAAAAGGTCAAGCAAACATGGTTGAAGAGACAAAATTGGCCCAAGGAGTGCAAGACATTGATTTATGTGCTATGATTTCTGAATGCAACTTAGTTGGAAATCCTAAGGAATGGTGGATTGATTTAGGAGCCACCCGCCATGTTTGTGCTGTGAAGGAAGCCTTTGCTTCATATGCTCCCGCTGGACCTGATGAGGCGCTCTCTATGGGCAATTCTGCAACGGCCAAAATTGAAGGATATGGGAAGATATTCCTCAAGATGACGTCTGGCAAGGTTGTGACTCTGACCAATGTTCTTCACGTTCCTGAAATAAGGAAGAACTTGGTATCTACTGCACTTCTTGTTAAAAACGGGTTTAAGTGTGTGTTTGTTTCTGACAAAGTTGTAATAACTAAGAATGAGCTGTATGTAGGAAAAGGCTACCTGATTGAGGGCCTTTTCAAACTAAATGTAATGGTCGTTGACACTATGAATAAAATTGCAGCTTCTTCTTACTTACTTGAGTCAAATAGTTTATGGCATTCTCGTTTGGGACATGTCAATTATAAAACCTTGCAAAAAATGATCAATTTGGAAGTATTGCCTAAATTTGATTGCGCTAAGTCAAAATGTCAAATATGCGTTGAGTCTAAATATGCTAAACACCCTTACAAGTCAATTGAAAGGGAGTCTGAACCATTAGACTTAATTCATACATATATTTGTGACATGAAGTCAATACCATCTCGCGGTGGAAAGAAGTATTTCATAACTTTTATTGACGATAGCACTCGTTACTGCTATGTTTATTTACTTAGTAGTAAAGATGAGGCAATTGACGCATTCAAGCAATACAAAAATGAAGTTGAAACGCAACTTAACAAAAAGATCAAAATGATAAGAAGTGATAGGGGTGGAGAATATGAATCTCCTTTTGAACAAGTGTGTTTGGAATATGGCATTATTCATCAAACCACTGCCCCCTACACGCCTCAATCTAATGGGATTGCGGAAACGAAAAATCGAACCTTAAAGGAGATGATGAATGCCTTGTTGATAAGTTCGGGTCTATCCCAGAACTTGTGGGGGGAAGCTATATTCACGGCTAATCAAATACTCAATCGAGTTCCCCATAGCAAAACACTTTCCATTCCATATGAAAAGTGGAAAGGAAGGAAGCCCAACTTGAATTACTTCAAAGTGTGGGGGTGTTTGGCAAAAGTGCAAGTTCCAAAACCCAAAAGGGTTAAGATTGGACCAAAAACAGTTGATTGTGTTTTCATTGGGTATGCTATAAACAGTAAAGCATATCGGTTTCTGGTTCATAAATCAGAAAATCCTGACATTCATGTTAATACGGTGATGGAATCAGATAGTGCTGAATTCTTTGAAACTATATATCCGTATAAGAAGGAATGTGAGTCAATTGGTGAAAGATCCAAATGACCTCGGGAAGGAACCAAAGAAAATTCACCAAATAAGGAAGAACCAAGACGGAGCAAGCGTCAAAGAACTTCTACTTCATTTGGAGATGACTTTGTCACCTTTCTGTTGGAAAATGAGCCTCGGACGTTTAAAGAAGCAATGTCTTCTTCAGACTCTCCATTTTGGAAAGAGGCAGTCAATAGTGAAATAGAGTCTATTTTGAGCAACCATACTTGGGAGTTGGTTGATCTTCCTCCTGAAAACAAACCATTAGGTTCTAAGTGGATTTTCAAAAGGAAAATGAAAGCTGATGGCACTATTGACAAGTACAAGGCAAGGCTTGTTGTTAAAGGCTATAGACAACAAGAAGGTCTTGACTACTTTGACACATACTCGCCGGTAACCAGAATCACATCCATTCGTATGTTAATAGCGTTAGCCGCCGTGTATGGTCTGGAAATCCATCAAATGGACGTTAAGACACCGTTCTTAAATGGGGATTTGGAGGAAGAAATTTACATGGAACAACCTGAAGGGTTCGTGGTTCCAGGTAAAGAAAAGATGGTGTGTAAACTTGTTAAGTCGCTTTATGGACTAAAACAAGCACCTAAACAATGGCATGCAAAATTTGATCATACAATGTTGTCAAATGGCTTTAAAATTAATGAGTGTGACAAATGTGTCTACATTAAGAACACTCCTAATTTTGTAGTCATTGTTTGCTTATATGTGGACGACATGTTGATCATGAGCAATGACATTGTCAACATCAATGCTACGAAACGCATGTTGACTAGCAAATTTGATATGAAAGACTTAGGAGTTGCGGACTTAATTCTGGGTGTTAAGATCCATAGAACTCCTCAAGGTCTGGCGTTGTCGCAAATTCACTACATCAATAGTGTTCTTGAAAAATTTAAATATTTGGATTTTAAAGCTTCAAAGACTCCTATTGATGTAAACCTTGCTCTTAAGAAGAACAAAGGTCAAAGCACGTCGCAACGGGATTATGCACGTGTTTTGGGAAGTTTGATGTGCGTCATGAATTGTACTCGACCAGATATAGCTTGTGCTATAAGTAAACTAAGTCGATACATGAGTAATCCCAATCAGACCCATTGGATGGCAATGAAACGTGTTTTGGGGTATTTAAAATACACTCAAGACTTTGCATTGCATTATAAAAAGTATCCTGCAGTCATTGAAGGATATTGTGATGCCAATTGGATCACCGGCACAACTGATTCTAAGTCCACAAGTGGATACGTTTTCGCACTTGGTGGAGGAGCGGTGTTTTGGAAATCGTCCAAGCAAACGTGTATTGCCCGCTCTACTATGGAAGCTGAATTCATAGCCTTAGATAAAGCCGGTGAAGAAGCTGAGTGGCTTCGGAACTTTTTGGAAGACATTCCGTTCTGGCCTAAACCGTTGACACCAATTTGTATACATTGTGATAGTCAATCGGCTATAGGAAGAGCGAGGAATGTCATGTATAACGGTAAGATTCGTCACATACGACGAATGCATAAAACCGTTAGGGACCTACTCTCTAGAGGAATTATCACCATTGATTACGTAAAATCAAGGGATAATGTGGCGGATCCGCTTACAAAAGGCCTAACTAGAGAGGCGGTTGAATGTTCATCGAAGGGAATGGGACTGTGGCCAAGGACAAGTCATCACGGCGGCAACTCTACCTAGGAGACTGGAGATCCCAAGAACTAGGTTCAAGGAGAATACAAAGTTGTGTATGACGGTCCAACATTGTCAATTAAATGATTGGTCCATTCTCGTGATGAGACAATGTTCAAGTACCAAGGATAAAATGCTAGAGGCATTTTTTAATGATTATCTAAGTTTGATATTGCGTTTATCAAACAGTGTATATCTATAGGATTACACGTTTAGAAATCACCTATGTAAGTGTGAAGTGTAAGCCGCTTCAAGGAGAATTCTGTATGGCCAGTTCTTTAAGCACTTATGAAACCAGGCGGTGTTCATGGCTGAAACGAACACAACAGTGAGAACCAAAGACGGTTAAGAGTTAGTTGTCTGACTTACGTTGTCTAGGTATACACCAAAAGTTCGACGGTTCAAAGATATCAAATCTACCGATTGATCGAGTATATCCGATGTATGTTCACTACGGAAAGTTCAAAGGGAAACCTACTTATCCAGATGCAACTAATTCTTTCTTGCAAATCACACAAGTCTGTCATGCATGCGTCCATACAGCCATTCCCCATTCATGTGGGAGATTGTTGAGTTTAATGGAAGAATGTGAATGGGAAGTGGGTAAAAAGTGAAAAGGTTCCCTTTTGTAGGGAAAGGTTCCCTTTTGTAGGGAAATGCACTTTCTCCCACATTGGTAGAGGAAAAGGATTTTGTTGGGTTTAAATAGAGATTTACTTCTCTTAGCTATTAAAAGGGTTGAGAAGAAGGGAAGCCTCGCGCCGTCGTCGTCGCTCGTCTCGGCTTCGGCTTCGGATTCGGATTCGGTCAAATGATATGATTGATTGAATTAAATTTTTGGACCAACAAAACTAAAATATTAATTAATTAATATTTTTATCTGTTTGTGTAACGGGCAGCTCCGTATGTGTAACGGGCAGCTGAAGTGAGTCAGCAACGGGCAGCTGAAGTGAGTTCAGTACCCGGGCAGCTGAAGCAACACCAGCAGATTAGTTCCTCCACGTTTTCCCTCCACGTCTTCTCATTAATGTCGGTCCTTAGTGGTAGATTAATTCCTCCACATTAATGTCAGTCAGTGGTGGTAGATTAATTGCTCCACATTGAAGTCAGTCATTAGTGGACAATTAAACTCTCCCACGTTTTCTTATTAATCACCAGGTGTGTCTCTTCACCTGCCCTTGGATGTCTATATAAACTGATCATTTGTCAGTCCTTGATCACGACAGACAGAAGACAGACAACATAGACTGAAGTTCTGAGATAGAGACTCCACATAGACTCAAACTCGGACAGATAGAGACGTAACCTCGGACAGAGGATACGTAACCTCGGGCAGAAGATAGAAACACTCGGGCAGAGAAAAACACTGACAGAAAGCATATCTCACTGCATCCCCTCTCTTTCTGCATATTAAGTGAGTCGTGTGATTTGCTCTGTTCTTTGTGTTCGCCGTGTTCTAACCGTTTGAAGTGCCGCTACGGTAAAACTGTTATCCCGTTCCATCCTGGGAGAAATTAACCTGTGAACCTTGGGCATCGTGAGGGGGTTAGATTTCTTAAGGAGACACAAGTAACTTGTGGGCTCGGGATCTTCCTATACTAACAGATTATTTGCTGCAGGTTTTTGTATCTTCTAATTTATTTCAAGTGCAGGAACAACAACTTTTTCATAGGAGATTAAGGCGTTGAAATAAAATTGGGACATGATAATTTGATTATGCATTCAACCTTGAGTCACATTGAAGATTTGTGGAGAACCATGATACATTTTCTAAAAAAGCTGAATTATTTTTTTAAAAACAATTTTGCCATTTTATTTTGTTTTGGAATAGAAATAAGTTTCCTTTTTCCTCTTTTAAAAGCTTTGCGTTCTCCCGAGAAAAATAAAAATGGAAAAAAGTTTTTTTTTTTTCCCTTAGCATCGTATATCCTTGCTTCTTTGTAACATCCCTCCCCACATTATAAGTTTGATATTAATCTTTTTATTTTTTCATTTCGCCGCTAATTTTTGCAACAATCCTTCCTCGTCCCCTCAACCATCTCTTGTACTTGGTCTGCAATCCATTGGTTTATGTTTCAGATAGTTTGAACTTTGCAATAATATGAAATATTATGTACTGCTAATACTCAAAAGGCAAATTCAGACAATACACTGTAAGTTGGGGCTTTTTTCTACATGACCTCCCCCAAGTTTTCAATTAAAAAATAACCTCCAAGTTTTAAAAATTGGGTAAATGACCTCCTATTTTTTAGTCATGATTAGGACTTAATCATCCTTTTAAAAATAGAAACACTCCAATCCCCCCAAATTCTGAATATGACAAAATGATCCATCTTCATTTTTTTTTTCTAAATATAGAAAATTTCTTCCCCCAAAATTCACCCGCCCCAAAAATTTCTCCACCCCGTTTTAGCTCAAAAACAGATCAAATTCAGTGTCTGAGCTCACAATTTATTTCAATCTCTTACAAATCTTAGTTCCATCTTCCTTATTTCACTATCCATTTCATAATTTTTGTTTGTAAGAAAGCTCGATAACTTTTTTTAATTTATGTCGGAGCAAAAGCTTCAATTTTTCGATTTTACAAGGTATTTTGTCACTACATTTGGTTGGGTTTAGCTCTTTCGAGATATGCGTTGTGTTTTCTTCGTCTAATAAGCTTGAAAAGATCTGTTTTGTTGCTTTGATGCTGCTCCATTAAAGGTCTGGTTTTCAGATCTATGGTTTGCAGATTTGCTGCAATAGTTTATCATCAACCAGTTATAGTCGATTGTGGACCTTATCGCAATTAATAGACCATTGATTGGGCGCTATGCAGTAGTGATGCTGATTTCTAGGATCAATGGGTGGAGATGGCAACATGTTTGCTTGACATTCCATGACAAGTGCAACAGTACCTATTCTCTTAAAATTATACTCTATGTATGACAAGTTAGTTAACAACGTCATCGAATGTGGTTAATTAACTTGATATCGGCATGTGATATCCATTAGATACATGCTTAATATTGCGTCTATAAGGGCGAAATAGTTCATTCATTCATAAAATAATAGTTATATGTGTGTATTTCTTCTTGATGTCGCTATTAATAGCAATAGACCTATTTTAGATATATTTATTGCAGAAAGGTTCAAAACTTCTAATTTGAAACAAATAAAATAAATATATATTTAAAAAAATAATAGCACTTTACTAAATTAATAATTAATTATTAAAAGTTTATTAATGGATTATTGTAAAAAAAAAAAAGATAATATAAAGAAGGACTACATGTGAGCAATTCAAATTTGATACCATAAAAATAAACATATATTCATAAAAATACTAACACTCTACTAATACATAATCAACTACCTATGGTTTATTCATAGATAATTATAGAATTGTTATAAATTCATTTATTTGTGTGGATGACCACTACTCAAATATTATTGAATTGTAACATATGATTTACTACCCACTTTCTTCAACTTAATTCCTCCCTACTAAGTGATCACTAATTCCTTATTAAGTCAATACTTAATTCTTGTAACCTTTGGGTTGATTTGTAACCTATGTATTTGTATCCTATAAATAGAGTACATTTGGCTCTATGAAAGACACTTGAAATACTTGAAGAATAATACATGTTCTTCCTTCTCCTCTCATATATTTTATCTTGTTCTTGCACCACTTTACTATTAGTTTTATAACACGTTATCAGCACGAATCTCTATTTTATTACACGATTTAGAAGAAATTAAAAGCAAATTATGATGCAATTTATAGAAGCCAACGTTCTGGTAGCTAACACAAGATAAGTTTTTTATTTGTTTCTAAATCCATTCATATTCTAGTTTTTGTTAATCTGAAAATTAATATTACCCTATTTTCATTTTGTTTATACCACTTTAAATTGTGGAAACCTTTCACTGACTACAACTTTTGTCTATTCTTTCATTGTTTGGTTGATTTTGTAGCTATCCTTTGACAACAATTTAAGGGTGCATGTCCTAGCAACATGATATTGTAGATCAGTTCTACTCATGTTTCAAGGTAAACTGCTTGTGAGAGCAAACATGGATTATGTAGTATCGTTAATATTTTTCTCTCACATGGATATATGGAGTGAAACAAATATGGTAACTTTTAAAGAATGCTTCTTTGATTTTATAGTTGGGTATAAATTTTTATACTCTTGATAAGTGGAGACCGGAGAAATAATGCTTATTTTTTTATGATCTTTACCCGATATATTAGTGTTATATCATTGATACATGATTATAGTACTATGTTTCAATTACATGAAGCATGAGTACCTTTGAGTATTGTACTTCAAATCGCATCATATGTACACACTTTGGCCTATAATGTCATTAGTTAAGGGTAAGACATCATATTCAACTCCCAACGCTTTATGGCCTAACACGCTTTTGCGATAATAAGATATTGATGGCATAATGATGAGTGAGGCAAAGTAAAGTATTATAAAAAAGATAAAGTATTTTTGATAAAAATCATGAAGCTCGTCCATCGGATATGCTCCATACCTAATGTGAATGTGGGAGCAACATATGCACCATTCCTTAAGGTGAATGTGGGAGCAGGACATGCTCCATTCCCTGAGCTGAATGTAGTAGCAATACATAATATGCCTGAAAGAAGGCAAATTATCATTATGTCAGAAAGAAGACACAACATAATATGCCTGAAAGAAGGCAAAATATCTTTATGTCTGAAAGAAGACACAATACTTTTTGTCTTAAAGAAGGCAAATAATTTTATGTCTAAAAGACGATAAAGTAATTACCATGATAGAGACCATGGACGTGGATGTGGCAAGGGATGAAAAAATAGTTATCATTGTGAAATAAATAAGAGAACAATAAGGGTTCTGAAAAAGCAACCATTCAAACGGTAAATATAATAATGCCTTTAATGTATCATATGAGCATGAGGCAAGTCCAAATGATTATGGTCCATTCCTTGCAGTGAATGAGACAATTCATAAAAAAGAATTATAAATATAGACCCATTCACCGAAGTGAATGTGGCAATATGTGATAAAATATCAAAAATCGCCTCCAGAAGAGGTTCGAGAAAGATGAATATGGACGTGCCCATGCGTGGTTGATAAAGTACCACAACTCACCTCTAGAAAAGGTTTGACTATAATAATTATTTTGGCGTAAATGGTCATTGCTCTCGTACAGAACGTACGCCATAATTATGTATTATTATGGATTACATAAGAGCAAGTGAAGCAAGAAATTGATCTTGCCTATAATGATTTTACCATGAGAAAAATAATATGATTTTATAATTGAAAGGAGATATTCACCATATGGTTGGTGTAATAAAATATATGGTAGTACAAAACTATTTGAGTGCTCCGGAAGAGCCAAAATATTATTACTTGGAGGAATGATATTGATGAAATAATTATTGTAGTATGTCTCGAAAGAAACTTGTTAAGTTTCAAATACATTTGCCAAAATGGCTAAGAGACTAAATTTGATGGAAAGATATGAATATCTTTATATTACTACAAGAATGTCAGGTGAGATATATGTGCTTGAAAAGGTCCCCGCCTCTTCCTCGAGTATGTACTTCTCAAAATATAAGTGTGGTAAAATTATATGTGCATGGCACAATAAACTTTTAGTTTATCGCTACAATGCCCATACTATAGTAAACTAGAAGTTTACTTGATGAATAAATTTATAAGTTGGCATGACCGGTTTGATCATCCCGGTTCAAATATGATGCACAAAGTACATAAATGAAAATTCGCATGGGTATATACTGAAGAATCAGGATTCTTCAAGAATTCTTTTTGTGCTGTTTGTTCTCAAGATAAATAAATTATTCGACCAACTAAATTTGGGATCAGGATACCCGCACTTCTAGAATGTATAAAAGGTGAATATGAGCCCGTTCACCTGCCATGTGGACCATATAATTATTATAAATAGATGCATCTATGATAAGGTCACATGTGTATTTTATTACAAACCCGCAATGGTACTTGCGAGGTTAAGTACTTGCTCAAATAAATCTTATTATGAGCATATTTCCAAATTATGGAGTCAAGACAAGTTATCTTGATAATGTTGGCAAGCAAGTTTAGCAGATTCATATATTGAAAGCTTCCAATTGCTAAACTACGCATATGAGAATAATGCTACCTAAATCAGGTATGAGGTATGGTATATCCATAAAGCAGCACTTGTGCACGACATGCCACCAACTAGATTTCCCCTCATAATTGGTTCTGGGTCAGGAACCAAATATTTTCCATCTAATAATTATAATGTACGATTTGTTATTAATTGCTCCACCACAACGCACAAAGATGGATCCCACATAAGGTTGGGAACGAATGTTAGTTTAGCTAATATTAGGGGGAGAAAATTAGAGCAGCTGAGAGATAAATTAAATTATCATTTGATTATGATCCTAATCTAAAAATAATGCAAGTCACTGCCAGATGCATTACTGACCCAAAGAAAAATATTATATTCCAGCTGCTAATGCTCCTGATGTCCTGGTGAGACAATCTATTTATGTCAATGAGTCTAAGGCACGCCTGAAGCGTGGTAGACCATTCGGTTCCAAATATAAATCCTTGAAAAAGGAAAGGAGCAAATGATTATGATGGTCAAGTAAGGAGGCAGGGCTCTAAAATAGCCCACGACATAAAACTTTATAAAACCTCATCACGAGAGGTTCAGGTACCTGAAAATTTATGAATGTGAAGAGATCTCAATATGTTATGTCGGATTGGGAATCGAGATATGAAATTATCGTCGATGTTATCTTACATATATTATAAAGCTCAATGTTTATATGATTATGAGGATCTTGAGCTTAAGTCTGTTAGGAATACAGATATGAAATTATTGGCAAAAAATAGCAAAATACATTCAAGCAAAAATTGGCTTCACTCGAGTGACGTGAAGTTTTTGTACCTATAGTCCAAACACCTGAAGGTGCAAAGTCAGTGGTGTACAAATATATTTTTGTGTAAAATTATTGATAATAATAAGTCGTAAAATATATAAAGTACGACTTGAGGCACAAAGATCTGACATTAATTATATGGAGCTATATTCTCCTTTTGGTGGATGCAATCACCTTCAGGTATGTTATATGTCTGGCAGTGCATGAAAGACTTGATATCCGTATGAATGTTGCAACAACCTTTTATATGGCTCATTGTGCAACAATATATTTATCCTTGAAGGATTAAAAACCCTAGAAGCATGTAAAGGTTCCCGGAAAACCTATTCAATGAAGCTTCATAAATATTTATACGGATTAAAACAATCTGGCTACATGTGGTAAAATTGCGTTTGCGAGCTTCTTGATATTGAAATATTATATTTTAATGCAATTGGTGCATCGAAGTATCTTACCAAATATACTCCATTGGTTATAGCTTTTGTTGTAATCTTATTGGTAAGATTTTTTTCTTCCTCAATGCGAAGAATCAAAAGAACACATGAGATAATAGCCATACTTGAAGATATGCGACAATATTGGTGACTGAGATCAAGGACTCAACATATTCATGCAATAATGTGGTATTTCTTTGAAGACGGGGATCCCAGTAATATTATATGAAATATTGCATGGATAGTTCAGCTAAAAGGAAGATACAACTAAGGAGACAAATATTCAACAAGATTCATTTTCCGTCGTGATATTCAAAAGAATGATGAAGTTAATGCTGAAGAATTCACTCTAGTGATAGTTTGGCGGATCTGTCCACTAAGTCATTGCCAATCTCAACATTTGAGAAGCTGATTGACAAGATTGGAATGTGTCGTCTTTAAGATATTGAATGATGTTTTCATCAGGGGGATTAAAGTACGCGCTGCACTCTTTTTTCCTTAACAAGATTTTATTCCACTTGGATTTTACTTGTAAGGTTTTAACGAGGCAGCTCTAAAGGCGTATTACAGGATGTGTGTACTCTTTTTCCTTCACTAGGCTTTTTTCCATCGGGTTTTTCCTAGTAAGATTTTAACGAGGCACATTACCTTCCAAATGGTCATCCAAGGGGGAGTGTTATAAATTTATTTATTTGTGTGGATGACCACTACTCACCATTTTTCAATTGTAACATATGTTACTACCCCACTTTCTCCAACTTAATTCCTCCCCACTAAGTGACCACTAATTTGTTATTAAGTCACTACTTAATTCTTGTAACCTTTGGGTTGATTTGTAATCTATGTATTTCTATCCTATAAATAGAGCACATTTGGCTCTATGAAAGACACTTGAAATACTTGGAGAATAATACATGTCCTGCCTTCTCCTCTCATATATTTTATCTTGTTCTTGCACTATTTTACTGTTGGTTTTACAACAAGAATAAAAATTAGTTAATATTATGAAGGATGACGCGTGTCCATTTCAAATTTGATATAAAACAAAAATAAGCTTACATTCAAATATCAGAAGGGATATCTATGCATCGACATAATAATTTTTTTCATCAATCAATAATATAATGTCGTTTGATTACTAAAAGATATAAATTTAAAGAAAAAACAAATATTTTGCTAAATTAATAATCAACCATCCTAAATATAATACACATGTCCCATAAAAATTGATATAAATAAACATAAAGAATTATTTCAAAAAAAATCAAGTTTGTGAACTTGATTATCAACCGTTCTAGGTATATTAACATTTGCATACATTAAGATGCAAATCCACCAGGTTCACCAAATGCACCACTGGAAATGGTTGAAGAATCTCCACTGAATTCATCATATGCACCTGGTTCATCAAATGCACCCATTTCACTAAATGGACCATTGGATATGATTGAAGAATCTCCACCAAATTCACGCAATCAACCGAACTAGTCGTTTGTTATTGGTCTGTTTTTTATTGTTTTTATTTTAATGATCTAGACCTTTTAATTACGTAATGTTGCTTCAATTGGTAATATTAGTTTCAATTGTATTTTTATTATCCACAACTGTGGTCTATTAATATTATTCAGCTTCCTGTTTTAAGTTTGATTCTATTGTAATTTTGATTGTCTACCAAGTAAAGTCTATTAGAGAAATTATGGCTCAGAGTTAACAGTAATCAAACCAATAAAATAACTACATTACTAGTGAAAATTACTTTCACATTAACAAAATTAACTAGAGCGACCATCCCAATTTAGGCATTTACAGACTAAACTAATTGGAAAATACGACTCAACCTCTATTTGGTCTAGTGTACACTTATTGAAAAGCTGTGCGTTGAAGTTTTATCGTTCAGAATATTATCACGCGTGCGTTTGGTATTTGGGTTTGTGATGTTTGGGGTTTAGGGTCTAGGGTCTACATGCTTGGGGTTTGGGACTCAACCTCTATTTGGTCTAGTGTACACTTATTGAAAAGCTGTGCGTTGAAGTTTTACCGTTCAAAATATTATCACGCGTGCGTTTGGCATTTGGGTTTGTGATGTTTGAGGTTTAGGGTCAAGGGTCTACATGCTTGGGGTTGGGGTTTGGGGTTTGGGCTCTAGGTTTAAGGTAGATCATTTTGGCTTATGGGTATATTATCAACGATCCGAAATTACACTATTTTTGATTGTCAACATTGCTCAGGTTGATAATATACGCTCATGATTTTGCTTAAAATAATATAAAAATCCTATGTTAAACACTAGTAAGGGGTAATTTAATAATCAACGAACTAGGAGACCACTCAAATGACAATTTTGTTGCATAATGTACCTTAATGATGGACAATAACATTGATAAGGAGTGACATATATAACATAATGTATACTAATGTTAAGATTCTGAGAAAGCAAGACATCTTTCTCTAAGCATGGAAGAAGATCACAGTGATTGTTTATCACATTATGGTCATGTACCACTCACATTGCTTGCTTCTCATAGTATGATCTTCTTTCCAATGTGAGAAGCAAGCAATCTGATCATCTTCCATGCTTAGAGAAAGATGTCTTGCTTTCTCATATACATTATATTATATATGTTATCCAATGTCACTCCTTATCAATGCTATTGACCATTATTTAGGTACATTATGCAACAAAATTGTGATGTGAGTGGTTTTCTAGTTCGTAGATTACTAAATTACCCCTTACTAGTATTTAATATAGGGGTTTTATATTATTTTACGTAAAATCATGAGCGTATATTATCAACCTTAGCAATGTTGACTATAAAAAATAGTGTAATTTTTTATTGTTGATAATATACCCACAAGCCAAAATGATCTACCTTAACCTTAGAGCCCAAACCCCAAACCCCAAGTGCGTAGACCCTAGACCCTAAACTCCAAACATCACAAACCCAAATGCCAAACGCGCGCGCGGTAATATCTTAAACGATAAAACTTCAACGCTCAGCTTTTTAATAAGTATACCATGTGTTCTAATGTCGACCATGGGTTAACATAAGTTTAATCTCAACTTACTATTGTGTGATGACCAGAGCCTTTATGGTAGCTCAAAATTTGTACCCTCAGTCACTCCGATCAGATACTTGAGACTTAGTCTAATGTTAGCTATCTTAGTATATTTCTAAAAGACCATATAAATGGATGCGGTCTGGCGGGGCATATCTAGAAAAGCAGTTGAACTAATATTAAAAGAATCGTGAGAAGAGGAAGATCATTAATAGAATCTCATTAATTTGTGTTCACAGGTGCACCAGTTATAACTTATGAGTTATAATTGTGAATACAAAAAAAAATGATATTTTAGATTTTGAGAGGATATCAAAATATGATTCATATGATCTACGGTATTGCATACCCAATAATCTACGGGCAGGTTTGTACTCGACGAGAGGCTATATACTACTAACAGATGTATAGCACCGAGCTCTCATAGTATGCTAGTCGCACTATTTATTTTACTGTATGAATATTTGTAGAGATGAGATGAGAATATATTTCTCTTATTATAAGAGCACTCCCGTTATGTGTGAGTGGGAGATGTTGGGTTTATCTGTTTAAGAGTCTACCCATAAACGGGTTCTCTTAAAGTCTATCTAGGTAAAATCTTACCTGGTAGAGTCCTATAAGAGGACAACTACTGTATATACAATCTCTCTACAAATTAACTACTGTTTAGACTATGGATAAAGGGGTTGCTCCATTACTGTGACAACCATCAACAACCAATGAATCCAGCCACGGTTCAAGATCAACTGCTTCCGCTTTCGTTACAAGGAGAACAAGTAAGTTCTCGGATTTATATTTTGATTAATCTATTTAGTATAGATTTTTGTATGTAGAATACTTCAGGTGTCTCTACTACGTATCCTTTATTACTACCTGAATATGTGTTACAAAGGTTTGCATTCTCATCCTTCTTCTCCTGCCAACCTAATGAAAAAGAAATATTTCATGCCTATGGTGAATGGTTCGGAATTTCACCCTCTCTAATCCCCTAACCTAATAAAGAAGAAACATCTGAGTCACATGCTAAGTGTCACATTCAAGATGAGAAGGATGAATCAGGCTACAATATGAATTTTGGGTATACTATGACTAAAAATGTCACAAGTAGCAGACGTACCAAACAAAATGCTTTTTCTCACTCTGCAGAATTAGATTTGGCGGACCTTTCTAAGGATGACCAAGTAAAACTTGAGGTTGAGAAGGAACTCATGAAGATGGAACACCATGAGCTTGAGGAACTATATCATAAGTTTTCTGCATCAATTTGCTTCGAGGATTCTTTTGAATTGCAATGACACCCAGAATATCTTGGAGAACACTAGATGAGCCATAGTAAATTCAAACGATTTTTCCATTCGGAGCACTATTTAAAAGCACATGATATGGACATGATTGAGTGTTTTGTATTCTAAGCTGCACTTCTATTCGTCTTATCTTTTGTATCAATAATCTGAAGTTTCTGGTACTGCTTCTAGATGTTTGCATGAAACTTCGAGGGACTTCTTTCTTTGTAGGCCATTGCTTTTATAAAATGGATGCATCTTAGGGCACATCTTTGCCACTTTTGAAGAAGCTTTTGCATGATGTTGAATGACTAAAAATATGGCAGAGGTACACCCTTACCTTTAAGTATAATATATCTTTGATTTTTTCATAGGAGATTAAGGCGTTGAAATAAAATTGGGACATGATAATTTGATTATGCATTCAACCTTGAGTCACATTGAAGATTTGTGGAGAACCATGATACATTTTCTAAAAAAGCTGAATTATTTTTTTAAAAATAGTTTTGCCATTTTATTTTGTTTTGGAATAGAAATAAGTTTCATTTTTCCTCTTTTAAAAGCTTTTCGTTCTCCCGAGAAAAATGAAAAAGGAAAAAAGTTTTTTTTCCCTTAGCATCTTATATCCTTGCTTCTTTGTAACATCCCTCCCCGCATTATAAGTTTTGATATTAATCTTTTTATTTTTTCATTTCGCCGCTAATTTTTGCAGCAATCCTTCCTCGTCCCCTCAACCATCTCTTGTACTTGGTCTGCAATCCATTGGTTTATGTTTCAGATAGTTTGAACTTTGCAATAATATGAAATATTATGTACTGCTAATACTCAAAAGGCAAATTCTGATGCAACCCAAATTGCATAGAGACCATTCACTCGAAGTCAAGCCAAGGATATACAAGACGCTCACCTACACTTGGTTTGGAGAGGCGTGGATGATACGAGCTCGGGAGAGGACTTAAAGATAATGCATTGGAGCTCAATCCATGTGGAAACAGGGCAGGAAACAGTGCAGGAAGTAGGGGAGCAAAAAAGGGCAAAACAGGGGAACACCTGCTGAGCTTACTGCCTGACGCTGGACTTTTGTTCTTCGCGATCGCGTGCATCACCTTCGCGATCGTGATGAGGAAATGTTTTGTCTTCGCGGTCGCGGCTTGTCTCGCGCGATCGCGCGCAGTGCTTTTAAGTGTGCCTCGCGATCGCATATACTTCTGCGCGATCGCGATGAACACTTTAGCTGATGCGGACCAGAATGTAGGAAAACATTGTAAAGAGGTGTTATAAATACACCCCTCTCTCATTTATTGCTTTTTAGCTTACTTTGAACACAAAAACATTAATGAGCATTGCTCTTGAACCTTGTAACCATTTTGGCTTGAATCAATTGGATGAATCCAAGTTGCTCTTCAATCCGTCTCTGATCATTCTATTTGCTCGAGCCACGTGACTCTTGAGGATAGTTGCATAGTGTTAGGTGATTCTTGCCAATCGTTTGGGGTGTAACGGAACAAGTTCTTCGTTGCTGCTCGAACTTTAGTGTGAGTCTCGTCTCGTCTCGTTTTTATCTCTTTATCGCTTTCGTATTTTCGATTGCATCAGTTGGTATCAGAGCAAGGCTAGGGTTGCGTTCTTATGAACCCTCGTCCTACTCTTCGTGCTTGTCATCTTTGTTCCGTGTTTATTTTCTTGTTCTTGTTCTTGTTATATTGAAAAAGAAGAAAAAAATTCAAAAATTTGAAAACCCCAAAAATTTGGTAGAAAACGCTTATTGTTACGATTTTGTTGGTGTTGATTATCGGGGATTGATTGTTTATGTAATCTCGACAATTAGGAACCAACAAAACGCGTTTTGGAGTTGAAAATCAAAAGTTGGAAAATTTGAACCCTAGGTTGAGAATTTGCCAAAATTGCTAGAACTCAATTGATGTTATGAATTCTTGTGTGTTTGGCATTGGGGATTACTCCTTATAGTTTTCCCATTGTTTTGATATCACAATAACATCATTTGGAGTATTGTAGTGAAAAATCGAAAATTTGATTCTTGAAAGTTTTGAAAATTTTTGAAGAACTTGTTAAAAATCATTGAAACAAGTTGTTTGTTGGTTGTTTGTTTTGGTAGAACCATTGGGAATTGTTTTCTACAGTTTGGAACACCATTTGAAAGCTTGAAAACTGAAAACAAGTTGAATTTGGGTTGTTGGTGTGCCAAAACTGCAGTTTTCTGTCGAGTTTCTGGTTCTGCTGAACAGACCTGTGCGATCGCGCAAGGTTTCACGCGAACGCGCCCAAACCCAATCTTTCTTCATCGCGATCGCGCCTCATCTCACGCGATCGCGAAGGGTGCTGAATTTCCAGATTTTCCTGAACTGGGACAGAATGTTCGCAAAGGTATCGTAACAGTTTCCAACCACCAAAACTCCCATAGCATCATCAAATATGGTGAGTTTCTAGATCACAATCCAAATTTCATCCAATTCCGAATCCGTTTAGTGACGATTCGATCTTCGAACATTTGATCGCGTCACTTCCGGTTAGTACTTTGAGGGTAACACTTCTACCTAATTAGTACTAATCCATTGTGCGAATAGGATACTCGTGCCTAGAAGGAGAGTAGAATTCAAAGAAGATTCGTAGTTAATTGTTTGGTTCAAGTGCGCACCAAATAGCTTAGCGTTTATCGAGTCCCATTGAATCCACTCTTCCCGAAGAGCATTTGGTTCTTGTATTTTGGATTGATCATTGAGGAGGTTGTGCAACTACGAGGAGGCCATTGATCTCAAGCTTGTGTGAACCTAACCCCAACTTGAGTGAACCCGAGCGGCAAACAAAAGTGAGGGAGTGAATGAGGACTTTTACTCTAATCTCTTTTCTTATTTTGATTGTTGTAGGTACAATGTCCAACGAAGGAGAAGATACCACGAAAGATGCCTTGGCTACTATCCTTGCCAAATTGGATAGTATGAGCCTAAGGATTGAGAACCTCGAGAAGGTGACTTCGAGTATCCAAACCGAGAAAGGGGCCTCGAGTGTCCAAGTTGAAACCGGTGAAGGTACTTCAAGTTCCACCTTTACCCTGGAACAAGTTGTTGAGTTGCTTAGACAACAACGGGTAAATGAAGATCATGAAAGAGATGAACAAGTGTTGGGCAATACCCAACGAGTGAGCATTCCTCACATAGTAGGCAATCCCCAAAGAAATGTTCCACTTCCCGGACCTATTCGACATGTTCAACCTCTTGAGCAAGTTGATCAAGCTCAAGAAGGGGAGGAGGGAGAGTATGGTGGTAGTGAGTATGGGGCTCCTAATCCGAATGGGAGAGCCATGAATTGGGGTCGCAATGTGGATAGGGGTAGAGGCCGAGGATGAGGGCCGCCCATAGGGTATGTTGGAGGGAATGCTAGGAGGGATTATGGTGGTTATGGGGATAACTTTGGAGGCCAACCGGAGCCGTACCAAGGGGGTCGAGAAAATAACAACATTAATAGTGTGAAGCTCACTATTCCTTCTTTCAAAGGGAGTAGTGACCCGGTGGAGTACATTGATTGGAAGTTGACCATAGAGCGAATATTTGACACCAATGACATGAACGAGGAGAGGAAAGCCAAGTATGCCATATCTTCTTTTGAGTCCTTTGCTTCTACTTGGTGGGAGTCGGTCAAGAGGAGTAGAAGGAGAAATGCCCTGGCTATCAATGTTACTTGGGGGAGTTGCTTCGAGTGATGGATGAGAAGTATTTGACCGAGCAATACCGTCATGCCCAATACAAACGCCTCTATGAGTTGAAGCAAGGATACAAGACGGTTGGGGAGTACTTCGATGAGTTTGAGCAAATTCGCATGACCCTAGACTTGGATGGGGAAGATAATGAGCCGGCCGAGATCCGTTTTAGAAGTGGTTTGAATCGAGACATAGCCTCTCAATTGAAGTTCCACAAGTATGATAACCACTATGACCTCTATGATGATGCGGTTGAAGTCGAGAAATGGCTCAAAGAGGAGAAGTCCGCTCGCTACAAGAGTAGCAATGCTACTCCCATGAGTAAGCCAAAGGAGTGGAAGACCCCTACACCAAATGCAAGGGTTCCAAGCACAAGTGGTACAATTGCTAGCAAGGATGTGAAGAAGCCTTACGAGAAGTCCACACCGCACATGAGAGGTAACTTTAAAACTCATTTGAGCAATCCTATTTCTACTTCTACTCAATGCTATAGATGTAAGGGTTACGGACACCTCTCCAAAGATTGCCCAACCCGGAAAACTATGGTTGTGGTGGGTGAGTTGGTGTATGAACAAGATAGTGAACCCGAGGATGAGGGAGTAGAGGGTGATGAGGAGGTTGATGAGGGGGAGGTTGCAATGGAGGATGATGATGATGCCCATGCCTTTCTTGCAGTGAGGAGGAGTTTAGGGGCCATGTGTGTAGAGGATAGTGAAACCTTGCAAAGAGAGAACCTCTTCCATTCTAAATGTCGAGTCATGGGTCTCCTTTGTTCCATGATTATTGACTCGGGAAGTTGTGCCAATGTCATTAGCCAAACACCAGTTTCCCAATTGAAAATACCCATCTTAAAACACCCAAGTCCTTACCGTTTGCAATGGCTTAGTGAGTGTGGTGAATTTAGAGTGGTCAAACAATGCATGATCAAGTTCAAGATAGGGAACTATGTGGATGAACACATGTTTCATGTTGTGCCCATGCAAGCATGCCACCTTCTCTTTGGAAGGCCATGGCAATTTGATCGACATGTGGTTCATGATGGCCGTGCCAACACCTACACGGTGAAGCATGGAGGGAAAAAGTTTGTGCTCAAGCCCTTATCGCCCAAGCAAGTAAGTGATGATTACAAGCGCATGAGGGAGTTGAGGGAAGCGGCAAAGGCTAAGTCGGTTGTTGAGACTAACCCTTTGGCCGAGAGCTTGGTGGTGGCTCCACCATCTTCTACCGGTGGCATTTGTGCCATGATGCAACCGGGTGAGCTTTTGAGAGGAAATGATGGCGACAAACTACTCATTTGCCTAGTGTACAAAGGTATGGTTCTTACTTCCGAATTTGATTATTCTTCTAACCCTTTGCCTAGTGCTTTTGAAAATGTTTTGAAGGATTATGGGGACATGTTCCCGGATGAGATGCCCGATGGATTACCTCCCTTGAGGGGTATTGAACATCAAATTGACTTTGTCCCGGGATCTCAAATCCCAAACAAGCCAGCATATAGAAGCAATCCCGAGGACACAAGGGAGTTGCAAAAGCAAGTGGATGAATTTCTTACCAAAGGCTTGGTGACGGAGAGCTTGAGTCCATGTGCCGTACCCGTGATCCTTGTTCCCAAAAAGGATGGCACTTGGAGGATGTGTGTGGATTGTCGTACGGTCAACAAGATCACGGTAAAGTATCGACATCCCATACCTCGTTTGGATGACATGTTAGATGAGCTTAGTGGTTCTAGCATCTTTTCGAAGATAGACCTTAGGTCCGGTTACCATCAAATCCGGATGAAACCCGGGGATGAATGGAAAACCGCATTCAAGACCAAGTTTGGTCTATATGAATGGTTGGTTATGCCCTTTGGCCTTTCCAACGCACCTAGCACTTTCATGAGGCTAATGAACCATGTGCTAAAGCCATTCATCAACAAGTTCGTGGTCGTCTACTTTGACGATATATTGATATATAGCAAATCAATAGACGACCATGTTGATCACTTAAGGCAAGTGCTTAAAGTGTTGAGGGCCGAAAAGCTCTATGCTAATTTTAAGAAGTGTGCCTTTGGTGTTGAAAAGATAGTCTTTCTTGGGTTTGTTGTGAGTGCCCAAGGAGTGGAGGTAGATGAGTCCAAGGTGGAGGCCATTCGTGATTGGCCTACTCCCACTACCGTGACTCAAGTGAGGAGCTTTCATGGTCTTGCTAGCTTTTATAGACGATTTGTGAAAGACTTTAGCTCCATTGCCGCTCCGCTCACTGAATTGGTGAAGAAGGACAAGCCTTTTGTGTGGGGAGAGCCTCAAGAGAAGGCCTTCCAAGAATTGAAAGGTAGGTTGAGTACCGCCCCCCTATTGCAATTGCCCGACTTCTCAAAGGCATTTGAGGTTGAATATGATGCCTCGGGGGTGGGAATTGGTGGTGTTTTAATGCAAGATGGGAAACCCATAGCCTACTTTAGTGAAAAGTTGAAGGGCGCAACCTTGAATTACTCCACGTATGATAAGGAGTTGTATGCCCTCGTGAGAGCTCTAGCCCATTGGAAACACTATCTATGGCCTCGGGAATTTGTGATCAAGAGTGACCATGAGTCACTCAAGAATCTAAGAGGCCAAGAAAAGTTGAACAAGAGACATGCCAAGTGGGTGGAGTTCATTGAGTCTTTCCCATATGTGATTCATTACAAAAAGGGTAAGGACAATGTTGTGGCCGATGCGCTTTCTAGAAAATTCGCTCTTGCTACCACTCTCGCTTCTAGACTTATGGGTTTTGAAAGCATCAAATCATTGTATGCTCATGACCCAAAGCTCAAGAGCACTCATGATGCTCTAGTGAATGGGGAAAGAGTGGAAAAGTACCAATGGGTAGATGGCTACATTTTCAAGAATGGGAGAGTGTGTGTGCCCGAGTCCTCTTGGCGAGATGTGCTAGTTCAAGAAGCACATTGCGGGGGATTGATGGGTCACTTTGGGGTGGACAAGACTTTGGCCATACTTAAAGAACAATTCCATTGGCCAAAAATGAGGCCTCTTGTGGAAAAGTTTTGCAATTCTTGCTTGGATTGCAAGAAGGCCAAGTCTAGATCCAACAACCATGGTTTATACACTCCTCTACCCATACCTACTAGTCCGTGGGTTGATCTTTCTATGGATTTTGTTATGGCCTTGCCCCGGACTAGAGGAGGACACGATAGCATTTATGTTGTCGTTGACCGTTTCTCCAAAATGGCTCACTTCATTCCGTGCAAAAAGACTAATGATGCACAACATGTAGCTTCCTTGTTTATTGATAATGTTTTGAAGTTGCATAGGGTGCCTCGCACCATTGTTAGTGATAGGGACTCCAAGTTCCTTAGCCATTTTTGGAAGTGTTTGTGGGGTGCTCTTGGCACCAAGTTGCTTTTCTCCACGTCCCACCACCCTCAAACCGATGGGCAAACCGAGGTGGTGAACCGGACTTTGGGAGCTCTACTTAGAGCTATGACCAAAGGAAAGGCCGGGACTTGGATTGATAAGCTACCACTCATGGAGTTTGCATATAACCGCACTTTACATCGCATGATTGGCATGACTCCATTCGAGTGTGTTTATGGTTTTAACCCTTTAGTTCCTCTTGATCTTACCCCTTTGCCAAGGGATGTGGTTGTTGATTTTGAAGGTAAAGCTCGGGCCAAGGCATTGCTTGAACTTCACGCCAAGGTGTGGAAGACCTTGGAGGAGGCCTATGAGAAGATAGCAACCAAGAAAAACAAGGGAAGAAAGAAGGTGGACTTCAAGAAGGGGGATTGGGTTTGGGTGCATTTCCGCAAGGAAAGGTTTCCCAACCAACGGAAAGGGAAGTTGGCACCAAAGGGCGATGGCCCATTCCAAGTGCTGTCGAAGATCAACAACAATGCCTATGTGATAGATTTTCCCGGTGAGTACAATGTATCGACTACTTTCAATGTTAGTGACTTGACTTCTTTTGATGTAGGTAATGATACCTTGGAAGAGGACGCCTTAATTTCGAGGACGAAATCTTTTCAAGAAAGGGAGGATGATGCAACCCAAATTGCATCGAGACCATTCACTCGAAGTCAAGCCAAGGATATACAAGACGCTCACCTACACTTGGTTTGGAGAGGCGTGGATGATACGAGCTCGGGAGAGGACTTAAAGATAATGCATTGGAGCTCAATCCATGTGGAAACATGGCAGGAAACAGTGCAGAAAGCAGGGGAGCAAAACAGGGCAAAACAGGGGAACACCTGCTGAGCTTACTGCCTGACGCTGGACTTTTGTTCTTCGCGATCGCGTGCATCACCTTCGCGATCGCGATGAGGAAATGTTTTGTCTTCGCGGTCGCGGCTTGTCTCGCGCGATCGCGCGTAGTGCTTTTAAGTGTGCCTCGCGATCGCATATACTTCTGCGCGATCGCGATGAACACTTTAGCTGATGCGGACCAGAATGTAGGAAAACATTGTAAAGAGGTGGTATAAATACACCCCTCTCTCATTTATTTCTTTTTAGCTTACTTTGAACACAAAAACATTAATGAGCATTGCTCTTGAACCTTGTAACCATTTTGGCTTGAATCAATTGGATGAATCCAAGTTGCTCTTCAATCCGTCTCTGATCATTCTATTTGCTCGAGCCACGTGACTCTTGAGGATAGTTGCATAGCGTTAGGCGATTCTTGCCAATCGTTTGGGGTGTAACGGAACAAGTTCTTCGTTGCTATTCGAACTTTAGTGTGAGTCTCGTCTCGTTTTTATCTCTTTATCGCTTTCGTATTTTCGATTGCATCAAATTCAAACCATACACTGTAAGTTGGGGCTTTTTCCTTCATGACCTCCCCCAAGTTTTCAATTAAAAAAATAACCTCCAAGTTTTAAAAATTGGGTAAATGACCTCCTCTTTTTTAGTCATGATTAGGACTTAATCATCCTTTTAAAAATAGAAACACTCCAATACCCCCAAATTCTGAATATGACAAAATGGTCCATCTTCATTTTTTTTTCTAAATATAGAAAATTTCTTCCCCCAAAATTCACCCGCCCCAAAAATTTCTCCACCCCGTTTTAGCTCAAAAACAAATCAAATTCAGTGTCTGAGCTCACAATTTATTTCAATCTCTTACAAATCTTAGTTCCATCTTCCTTATTTCACTATCCATTTCATAATTTTTGTTTGTAAGAAAGCTCGATAACTTTTTTTATTTATGTCGGAGCAAAAGCTTCAATTTTTCGATTTTATAAGGTATTTTGTCACTACATTTGGTTGGGTTTAGCTCTTTCGAGATATGCGTTGTGTTTTCTTCGTCTAATAAGCTTGAAAAGCTCTGTTTTGTTGCTTTGATGCTGCTCCATTAAAGGTCTGGTTTTCAGATCTATGGTTTGCAGATTTGCTGTAATAGTTTATCATCAACCAGTTATAGTCGATTGTGGACCTTATCGCAATTAATAGACCATTGATTGGGCGCTATGCAGTAGTGGATGCTGATTTCTAGGATCAATGGGTGGAGATGGCAACATGTTTGCTTGACATTCCATGACAAGTGCAACAGTACATATTCTCTTAAAATTAGACTCTATGTATGACAAGTTAGTTAACAACGTCATCGAACGTGGTTAATTAACTTGATATCGGCGCGTGGTATCCATTAGATACATGCTTAATATTGCGTCTATAAGGGCGAAATAGTTCATTCATTCATAAAATAATAGTTATATATGTGTATTTCTCCTTGATGTCGCTAGTAATAGCAGTAGACCTATTTTAGATATATTTATTGCAGAAAGGTTCAAAACTTCTAATTTGAAACAAATAAAATAAATATATATTTAAAAAATAATAGCACTTTACTAAATTAATAATTAATTATTAAAAGTTTGTTAATGGATTATTGTAAAAAAAAAAAAAAAGATAATATAAAGAAGGACTACATGTGAGCACTTCAAATTTGATACCATAAAAATAAATATATATTCATAAAAATACTAACACTTTACTAATACATAATCAACTACCTATGGTTTATTCATAGATAATTATAGAATTGTTATAAATTCATTTATTTGTGTGGATGACCACTACTCACATATTACTCAATTGTAACATATGATTTACTACCCACTTTGTTCAACTTAATTCCTCCCCACTAAGTGATCACTAATTCCTTATTAAGTCACTACTTAATTCTTGTAACCTTTGGGTTGATTTGTAACCTATGTATTTGTATCCTATAAATAGAGTACATTTGGCTCTATGAAAGACTTGAAATACTTGGAGAATAATACATGTTCTTCCTTCTCCTCTCATATATTTTATCTTGTTCTTGCACCACTTTACTATTAGTTTTATAACACATTATCAGCACGAATCTCTATTTTATTACACGATTTAGAAGAAATGAAAAGCAAATTATGATGCAATTTATAGAAGCCAACGTTCTGGTTGCTAACACAAGATAAGTTTTTTATTTGTTTCTAAATTCATTCATATTCTAGTTTTTGTTAATCTCAAAATTAATAATACCCTATTTTCATTTTGTTTATACCACTTTAAATTGTGGAAACCTTTCACTGACTACAACTTTTGTCTATTCTTCCATTGTTTGGTTGATTTTGTAGCTATTTTTTGACAACAATTTAAGGGTACATGTCCTAGCAACATGATATTGTAGATAAGTTCTACTCATGTTTCAAGGTAAACTGCTTGTGAGAGCAAACATGGATTATGTAGTATGGTTAATATTTTTCTCTCACATGGATATATGGAGTGAAACAAATATGGTAACTTTTAAAGAATGCTTCTTTGATTTTATAGTTGGGTATAAATTTTTATATTCTTGGTAAGTGGAGACCGGAGAAATAATGCTTATTTTTTATGATCTTTACCCGATATATTAGTGTTATATCATTGATACATGATTATAGTACTATGTTTCAATTACATGAAGCATGAGTACCTTTGAGTATTGTACTTCAAATCGCATCATATGTACACACTTTGGCCTATAATGTCATTAGTTAAGGGTAAGACATCATATTCAACTCCCAACGCTTTATGGCCTAACACGCTTTTGCGATAATAAGATATTGATGGCATAGTGATGATTGAGGCAAAGTAAAGTATTATAAAAAAGATAAAGTATTTTTGATAAAAACCATGAAGCCCGTCCATCGGATATGCTCCATTCCTAATGTGAATGTGGGAGCAACATATGCACCATTCCTTAAGGTGAATGTGGGAGCAGGACATGCTCCATTCCCTGAGCTGAATGTAGTAGCAATACATAATATGCCTGAAAGAAGGCAAATTATCATTATGTCTGAAAGAAGACACATCATAATATGCCTGAAAGAAGGCAAAATATCTTTATGTCTGAAAGAAGACACAATACTTTTTGTCTTAAAGAAGGCAAATAATTTTATGTCTAAAAGACGATAAAGTAATTACCATGATAGAGACCATGGACGTGGACGTGGCAAGGGATGAAAAAATAGTTATCATTGTGAAATAAATAAGAGAACAATAATGGTTCTGAAAAAGCAACCATTCAAACGGTAAATATAATAATGCCTTTAATGTATCATATGAGCATGAGGCAAGTCCAGATGATTATGGTCCATTCCTTGCAGTGAATGAGACAATTCATAAAAAAAGAATTATAAATATAGACCCATTCACCGAAGTGAATGTGGCAATATGTGATAAAATATCAAAAATCGCCTCCAGAAGAGGTTCGAGAAAGATGAATATAGACGTGCCCATGCGTGGTTGATAAAGTACCACAACTCACCTCTAGAAAAGGTTTGACTATAATAATTATTGTGGCATAAATGGTCATTGCTCTCGTACAGAACGTACGCCATAATTATGTATTATTATGGATTGCATAAGAGCAAGTGAAGCAAGAAATTGATCTTGCCTATAATGATATTACCATAAGAAAAATAATATGATTTTATAATTGAAAGGAGATATTCACTATATGGTTGGTGTAATAAAATAAATGGTAGTACAAAACTATTTGAGTGCTCCGGAAGAGCCAAAATACTATTACTTGGAGGAATGAGATTGATGAAATAATTATTGTAGTATGTCTCGAAAGAAACTTGTTAAGTTTCAAATACATTTGCCAAAATGGCTAAGAGACTAAATTTGATGGAAAAATATGAATATCTTTGTATTACTACAAGAATGTCAGGTGAGATATATGTGCTTGAAAAGCTCCCCGCCTCTTCCTCGAGTATGTACTACTCAAAATATAAGTGTGGTAAAATTATATGTGCATGCCACAATAAACTTTTAGTTTATCGCTACAATGCTCATACTATAGTAAACTAGAAGTTTACTTGATGAATAAATTTATAAGTTGGTATGACCGGTTTGACCATCCCGGTTCAAATATGATGCACAAAGTATATAAATGAAAATTTGCATGGGTATATACTGAAGAATCAGGATTCTTCAAGAATTCTTTTTATGCTGTTTGTTCTCAAGATAAATAAATTATTCGACCAACTAAATTTTGGATCAGGATCCCGCACTTCTAGAATGTATAAAAGGTGAATATGAGCCCGTTCACCTACCATGTGGACCATATAATTATTATAAATAGATTCATCTATGATAAGATCACATGTGCATTTTATTACAAACCCGCAATGGTACTTGCGAGGTTCCGCAATGGAGTCAAGACAAGTTATCTTGATAATGTTGGCAAGCAAGTTTAGCAGATTCATATATTGAAAGCCTCCGATTGCTAAACTATGCATATGATAATAATGCTACCTAAATCACGTATGAGGTATGGTATATCCATAAAGCAGCACTTGTGCACGACATGCCACCAAGTAGATTTCCCCTCATAATTGGTTCTGGGTCAGGAACCAAATATTTTCCATCTAATAATAATAATGTACGATTTGTTATTAATTGCTCCACCACAACGCACAAAGATGGATCCCACATAAGGTTGGGAACGAATGTTAGTTTAGCTAATATTAGGGGGGAGAAAATTAGAGCAGCTGAGAGATAAATTAAATTATCATTTGATTGTGATCCTCATCTAAAAATAATGCAAGTCACTGCCAGATGCATTACTGACCCAAAGAAAAATATTATATTCCAGCTGCTAATGCTCCTGATGTCCTGGTGAGACAATCTATTTATGTCAATGAGTCTAAGGCACGCCTGAAGCGTGGTAGACCATTCGGTTCCAAATACAAATCCTTGAAAAAGGAAAGGAGCAAATGATTATGATGGTCAAGTAAGGAGGCAGGGCTCTAAAATAGCCCACGACATAAAACTTCATAAAACCTCATCACGAGAGGTTCAGGTACCTGAAAATTTATGAATGTGAAGAGATCTCAATATGTTATGTCGGATTGGGAATCGAGATATGAAATTATCGTCGACGTTATCTTACATATATTATAAAGCTCAATGTTTATATGATTATGAGGATCTTGAGCTTAAGTCTGTTAGGAATACAGATATGAAATTATTGGCAAAAAATAGCAAAATACATTCAAGCAAAAATTGGCTTCACTCGAGTGACGTGAAGTTTTTGTACCTATAGTCCAAACACCTGTAGGTGCAAAGTCAGTGGTGTACAAATATATTTTTGTGTAAAATTATTGATAATAATAAGTCGTAAAATATATAAAGTACGACTTGAGGCACAAAGATCTGACATTAATTATATGGAGCTATATTCTCCTTTTGGTGGATGCAATCACCTTCAGGTATATTATATGTCTGGCAGTGCATGAAAGACTTGATATCCGTATGAATGTTGCAACAACCTTTTATATGGCTCATTGTGCAACAATATATTTATCCTTGAAGGATTCAAAACCCTAGAAGCATGTAAAGGTTCCCGGAAAACCTATTCAATGAAGCTTCATAAATATTTATACGGATTAAAACAATCCGGCTACATGTGGTAAAATTGCGTTTGCGAGCTTCTTGATATTGAAATATTATATTTTAATGCAATTGGTGCATCGAAGTATCTTACCAAATATACTCCACTGGTTATAGCTTTTGTTGTAAGCTTATTGGTAAGATTTTTTTCTTCCTCAATGCGAAGAATCAGAAGAACACATGAGATAATAGCCATGCTTGAAGATATGCGACAATATTGGTGACTAAGATCAAGGACTCAACATATTCATGCAATAATGTGGTATTTCTTTGAAGACGGGGATCCCAGTAATATTATATGAAATATTGCATGGATAGTTCAGCTAAAAGGAAGATACAACTAAGGAGACAAATATTCAACAAGATTCCTTTTCAGTCGTGATATTCAAAAGAATGATGAAGTTAATGCTGAAGAATTCACTCCAGTGATAGTTTGGCGGATCTGTCCACTAAGTCATTGCCAATCTCAACATTTGAGAAGCTGATTTACAAGATTGGAATGTGTCGTCTTTAAGATATTGAATGATGTTTTCATCAGGGGGATTAAAGTACACGCTGCACTCTTTTTTCCTTAACAAGGTTTTATCCCACTTGCGTTTTACTTGTAAGGTTTTAACGAGGCAGCTCTAAAGGCGTATTACAGGATGTGTGTACTCTTTTTTCTTCACTAGGCTTTTTTCCATCGGGTTTTTCCTAGTAAGATTTTAACGAGGCACATTACCTTCCAAATGGTCATCCAAGGGGGAGTGTTATAAATTTATTTATTTGTGTGGATGACCACTACTCACCATTTTTCAATTGTAACATATGTTACTACCCCACTTTCTCCAACTTAATTCCTCCCCACTAAGTGACCACTAATTTGTTATTAAGTCACTACTTAATTCTTATAACCTTTGGGTTGATTTGTAATCTATGTATTTCTATCCTATAAATAGAGCACATTTGGCCTATGAAAGACACTTGAAATACTTGGAGAATAATACATGTCCTGCCTTCTCCTCTCATATATTTTATCTTGTGCTTGCTCTATTTTACTGTTAGTTTTACAACAAGAATAAAAATTAGTTAATATTATGAAGGATGACGCGTGTCCATTTCAAATTTCATATAAAACAAAAATAAGCTTACATTCAAATATCAGAAGGGATATCTATGCATCGACATAATAATTTTTTTCATCAATCAATAATATAATGTCGTTTGATTACTAAAAGATATAAATTTAAAGAAAAAACAAATATTTTGCTAAATTAATAATCAACCATCCTAAATATAATACACATGTCCCATAAAAATTGATATAAATAAACGTAAAGAATCATTTCAAAAAAAATCAAGTTTGTGAACTTGATAATCAACCGTTCTAGGTATATTAACATTTGCATGCATTAAGATGCAAATCCACCAGGTTCACCAAATGCACCACTGGAAATGGTTGAAGAATCTCCACTAAATTCATCATATGCACCTGGTTCATCAAATGCACTCATTTCACTAAATGGACCATTGGATATGATTGAAGAATCTCCACCAAATTCACGCAATCAACCGAACTAGTCGTTTGTTATTGGTCTGTTTTTTATTGTTTTTATTTTAATGATCTAGACCTTTTAATTACGTAATGTTGCTTCAATTGGTAATATTAGTTTCAACTGTATTTTTATTATCCACAACTGTGGTCTATTAATATTATTCATCTTCCTGTTTTAAGTTTGATTCTATTGTAATTTTGATTGTCTACCAAGTAAAGTCTATTAGATAAATTATGGCTCAGAGTTAACAGTAATCAAACCAATAAAATAACTACATTACTAGTGAAAATTATTTTCACATTAACAAAATTAACTAGAGCGACCATCCCAATTTAGGCATTTACAGACTAAACTAATTGGAAGATACGGCTCAACCTCTATTTGGTCTAGTGTACACTTATTGAAAAGCTGTGCGTTGAAGTTTTATCGTTCAGAATATTATCACGCGTGCGTTTGGTATTTGGGTTTGTGATGTTTGGGGTTTAGGGTCTAGGGTCTACATGCTTGGGGTTTGGGACTCAACCTCTATTTGGTCTAGTGTACACTTATTGAAAAGCTATGCGTTGAAGTTTTACCATTCAAAATATTATCACGCGTGCGTTTGGCATTTGGGTTTGTGATGTTTGAGGTTTAGGGTCTAAGGGTCTACATGCTTGGGGTTTGGGGTTTGGGCTCTAGGTTTAAGGTAGATCATTTTGGCTTGTGGGAATATTATCAACTATCCGAAATTACACTATTTTTGATTGTCAACATTGCTCAGGTTGATAATATACGCTCATGATTTTGCTTAAAATAATATAAAAATCCTATGTTAAACACTAGTAAGGGGTAATTTAATAATCAACGAACTAGGAGACCACTCAAATGACAATTTTGTTGCATAATGTACCTTAATGATGGACAATAACATTGATAAGGAGTGACATATATAACATAATGTATACTAATGTTAAGATTCTGAGAAAGCAAGACATCTTTCTCTAAGCATGGAAGAAGATCACACTGATTTCTTCTCACATTATGGTCATGTACCACTCACATTACTTGCTTCTCATAGTATGATCTTCTTTCCAATGTGAGAAGCAAGCAATGTGATCATCTTCCATGCTTAGAGAAAGATGTCTTGATTTCTCATATACATTATATTATATATGTTATCCAATGTCACTCCTTATTAATGCTATTGACCATCATTTAGGTACATTATGCAACAAAATTGTCATGTGAGTGGTTTCCTAGTTCGTATATTACTAAATTACCCCTTACTAGTGTTTAATATAGGGGTTTTATATTATTTTAAGTAAAATCATGAGCGTATATTATCAACCTTAGCAATGTTGACAATAAAAAATAGTGTGATTTTGGATCGTTGATAATATACCCACAAGCGAAAATGATCTACCTTAACCTTAGAGCCCAGACCCCAAACCCCAAGTGCGTAGACCCTAGACCCTAAACTCCAAACATCACAAACCCAAATGCCAAACGCGCGCGTGATAATATCCTGAACGATAAAACTTCAACGCTCAGCTTTTTAATAAGTATACAATAGATCAAATTGAGGTTGATTTGTATCTTCCAATTAGTTTAATCTGTAAATGCCTAAATGAACTACCTTAACCCTAGATCCCAAACTACAATCCGGATGAATATGGAGATGAATCTGATGTTATAATTATTTTATTGAAAAATGTTGTCTCATTCATATTAAATCAAGTTTAGCAGTGAAGATTGTCACTCCTAAATAGTTGATTATCAACTTTTATAGAAATCATTGTAATTTTAAAAAGTGTACCGCACTATGTTATGGCACATTGAATGTATTTTGGTTGATTGAATACTTGACGTAGATTATCAGTTTAAATGCCAAACGCGCGCGTGTTATATTCTCAGCGGTAGTAATAATAATAATAATAATAATAATAATAATAATAATAATAATAATAATAATAATAATAATAATAATAATAATAATAACAACAACAACAACAACAACACCACCACATCACCTGAGCGATAGATGTACAATAAACTACAACCAGGTTGTGCATAGACTTTTTATTAAATTAGTATTTAACTTAGTTTATAAATACACCAAAGTTAAATTGATGAGATATTATAATGGACCAAAATTGAGTAGTTAAGATGTTGCTTATGTATTAATTTAATGCTAAATATTTTAAATCAAAAATATTTTTCTAATAGTTGATAATCGACTGTCTACTGCTTGAGTGAAAACCACTTGATAAATACTATCAACCACTGTGTTTCATAATCAACTATCTTCGTGATGGTCATTAAATAATAAATTGAGTAGTGGATAATTGATTAAGTATAAGAATTTATTGGTTGAGTGTCTTTCAAGTTTGATTTAAGAATTTTAATGAAAGGTATTACATTGTGTGGATTAAATATTGGCGCAAGCCAAGTAAATGAAAGCACATAAAATTTGTGTAAACCAAAAGTCTTATTTAACTAACAACAATAACAATAATTTTAAAGCTTTCATTTCTGAAAATTCTTTTTGATACATAAAAGATACAAGATTATACAGGGACTCTTGGAAAAGTTGTAAGGGTGATGTAGTTTTCTTCTTGGTCGATTATCTAATACGTTAGTCTTCAATCAATCAACTGACATTTTATAACTCAGAGCAACAATTCAAGCATGACTAAATTAGTCTATCAACATCCATCTCGCTTTCAAGATTATTTTTCTAATGCAACGGTTAGTGATAATTTCAATTGTCTTGGTATATCAAGTCAATATGTTGTCACCTCTACAAATTGATCTAAAAAATCAGTATCCGCTGCTGCATATTGCCTATCATTGGTCTATTAATTATAATAAGTAAAGCCAATCATCGACAGGATTGGTTGATCAACTGTTACAGCAGATCTGAAAACCAAACCTCTAATGGAGCAACGTCAAAGCAACAAAACAGATCTTTTAAAACTTATTAAATGAAGAAAACACAACACATATTTCAAAGGAGCTATACCCAAACCAATATAGTGACAAAACACCCTTCAAAATCGAAAAATTGAAGATTTTGCTTTGAAAAAAAAATAATGAATTGGAAAGAAGAAGAAAATAAAATATAGAATAAATAGCGTTATCAACGTATGTCTATCTCGCTTTCTATATTATTTTCTTAAAGGTGTTGCAAAGATAAGTAATAATTTCATTTGTCTTGGAATGTCAAACCAACATGTTGCCATCTCCAGCCATTGGTCCAAGAAATTAGCATCACCACTGCATAGCTTCCATCAATGGTCTATTAATTACGATAAGGTCTACAATCGACTAGGATTGATTGATGATAAATTGTTACAGCAGATCTGAAAACCACAGATCTGAAAACCAGACCTTTAATGGAGCACCGTCAAAGAAACAAAACTGAGCTTTTGAAGCTTATTAGTTGAAGAAAACACAATGCATACCTTGAAAGAGCTAAACCCAAGCCAATGTAGTCACAAAACACCTTCTAAAATAAAAAAATTAAAGCTTTTGCTCCAAAAAAATAAATTAGAAAGCTTTTCAACCGAAACGACGTGTTGGATATGGGGGGGAGGGGATGGGGGAGGCAAAAAAATTATGGAAGAAGATGAAAGGATTTCGAAAAAATTAGAAGAGAGGATGAAGAAATGGTGTAAGACCCGTTTTTGTTTTTGATCCGGAAAAAAACCCATTTTTTAGTGAATTATATGCTTTCCCACAAGCTTCAAACCACACACAAGTTTCTTTATTTCTAATCTAGCCCCCGACCTCCACTTAACCACACTTAACATTTTCCCCTCAAAAAAGTAAGTCAAAAAGAAAAGAAGAGGTCATTTAGTTAAGTCAAATTTTTAGAGGGTCTTTTAGTTAATCTTTCTCCTATAAGTTAGAACATTACCTAGATAGCGTATACAACACCAGCATGGATATCTTGCTCCTATGTGGTGAATCAAACAGTTTATGGGCCTTGATTTTTCCTAGTGTTGTCATGTGGAGGATTTCACCTTGTGACAGACATGTAGAGGCTTTCTTCTTATAACGTTGAATCTCTAATATTACATAAATACCGATGATTGTGCCGATTATTTTTTGCCAAGGTATCTTTTCTACCTAGATCTCTGTTGTATGGAATTTCATTCGCTGCGTCTCTCCAACCTAATGGAAAAGAAACATCTCACTCCCTAGGTGAACAAGGAAGCGCAACAGAGAAAGCTTCAGCTCATGCTGATTCTAGCATTCTAAATGACAAGAATGAAACAGGTTGGAATATGACATTCAACGAAAAAGTAACATCTTAGTATAACATAGCTGAAAATGTCACAAGTAGAAGACATACTAAATTTTTTTGTCTTATTTTGATTCAGATTTAGGTTTGGTCGACGCTTTTAGGGATTAGTTGTTGAAAGTTTTGGCCGTGAAGGAAGAACTCCTAAGGATAGAACATGATAAGCATCATAAAATGCATGATAAGATTTTTGATATTCTTTCTTGGATAATGAGGGTCCTTGACAAGGTGGAGAATGTCATGGAGAGACAAGACCAGAGGCATCCAAATAGTTTTCCAGTACATGTTATGCTAGACGGTACATGATACCTAAGACATGGCCTAACCACCTCTTACGATATGCATTAATTTTTCCTATACTTCGCCACTTGCATATTATGTTGATCTTGATTATTTCTAATCTTGTGTCTATTTCTACTCCATCATTCACCGTAAAATTGAAACAACAAAAAATTATATGGGTGAAAACTTCTTACCATTTCTATTAAATAAACATCTATTTATACAAGTGAGTAAATCTAATATTATTTTGTGATCAAGTAGCTAATGTGTGCTTGGCCCAATAGCAAAAATAAAATTAGCTCAGTAATTAGAAGTACTTCATGAGCATAGGGTTACCACTGGTAACATAAATTTTATGTGGCTTACGCGAATCTAAATTAGTCTAGCCAGTAGGTTTCGAATATCATATGATTAAATAAAAAATGATGGATCGACATATATGTATATTTTGTATGTGTATTATATGTGAGATACGTGTTCAAGTGACTTCATGAAGTGGAATAAGCTAAATAACAAGTCATCAGTAAAATAAATGACAACCGTGGTAAACTTTATAACAAAAGAACAAGAACAAGACTGAAAGTAGAATGGGAAAAGGGGAATAAAAAAATACTGTTATTTACTATTTTTTACTTTTGGAGTTTTGGTAATTTTGGAGTCATGGTTAATAATTGGAGAAAAAAAATAATGAAAGCAGAAGATAAAGAATAAAAGGTTTTAAAGATGGAAAGTAAAATAATATTTTATGAAAGAAAACAAAAAGTTGTACAAAGAAATAATATTTATTTTAAAAAGAAAAGTATTGACAAAAAAGTACTAAGTACTTTACTATTTTACTTAAAAGAACGAAAGCGTGTAAATGTTGAAACAGTTGGGAACCAAACAAAAATAGAGCTAACGTTGGGATTCAAACCCCGTGATGTTCGGAGATAAAAGCTGAGCGGCCAACCAGTGAACTATTTGAATATTTTAGACTATGAGTTAACACAACTAATATAAGACTTATTTTTTAAAATGTATACTCTCTCCGTCTCAATTTATGTGGCGCTATTTTCTTTTTTGTTTGTCTCAAAATAAGTGGCACTTTTCCTTATTTGACAACCATTTAATGCATCATCTCTATTTTACCCTTGTTGGGCCCTGCATACTTTTAAATCTACCAACAACTTTTTTATTACTTAAATCTTCTCTCTGTTACTTTTTCAAGGGTAAAATTGATACTTAACAAGGTCAACCTCTATTTTCTTAAACTTCGTGCCCGGTCAAATAGTGCCACATAAATTGGAACGGAGGGAGTAGATGATATATCGAGTTTATTTGGGGAACCATGGGCTCATGTGAACCACACAAAGCATAGTAAATTCGCCCCTGAGTATAACCCTATAGCTACTACTATTTACAAGACAAATATTATAAGTATTCTATTACCCCCTCAAGTTGGAGCATAAGGATTACTTATGCCCAACTTGTCAAGGAAATAATCGAACTGTGCCCGTCCTAATGCCTTGGTAAAGATATCTGCTAGTGGAGTGTTTGTAGGCACGTATCCAGGACGTATTGTGCCCCCGAGAATTTCACTCTGAATGAAGTGACAGTCAACTTTCATATATTTGGTCCGCTCGTGAAACATTGGGTTCCTAAAAATGTGCAGAGCTGCTTCAAGTGTATCGATTTCGAATGACTGATGCTAAGATTCCACAAAATTCATTTGAGCCATTTCAATTCGAATATAGTCATGGCCATCGACCGATATTCTACTTCAGCCGAGGACCGAGAGACAATTTGTTGCTTCTTTATTCGCCACAAAATCATAGAGTCCCCTAAAGATATATACCATCTGGTTAATGATCGCCCCGTCCACGGACAACATGCCCAATCAGCATCACACCATCCAAACACACAGAGATCACATCGGGAGCTCATCACAACTCCTTGACCCCAGACAACCATCAAATAATGCACCAGTCGGAGAGCTGCCTCCAAATGCTCAACCCGTGGTCGTTGCATAAACTGAGACAAGACATGAACACTATAAGACAGACCTGATGCGTAAAGCAAAAATAAATCAGACGTCCGATCAATCTATTATAGCATCGGGATCATAAATAAACTGGCCATTTGCTAAGGCCAAACGATGATTCTGTTCCATCGGTGTACCAGCTTGTTTCGCACCCAACAAGCCAGCTTTCGAGATGATTTCCAATGCATATTTTCTCTGACACAAGAAAATCCCCTTAGGACCTTGTGCCACTTCAACACCCAAAAAATAATTCAAAATACCAAGATCCTTCATATGAAAACAACTAGAGAGATACAACATGAAAACTCAAATAGCTCTTGGATTGTTCCCAGAGATAATCAGATCATCCATATAAATAAGAGCATTCAACTGAACAGATCCCTTCTTCATTGTAAAAGAGAGTAATCCGAGTAAGATTGATGAAATCCATAGTTCTTCAAAGCAGCTGATTACTTTGCAAACAAACATTAGGGAGCTTGTTTCAATCCGTACAATGACTTCCGGAGACGATAGACGTTCCCGATTCCTTGGTTTCGATGACCCGGGGGCAATTTCATACAGACTTCTTCATGAAGATCTCCATGCCAAAATGCATTGTGCACATCCATATGATGCAATTCCCATTGTTTTGTCGCAGCCACGACCAGGAAAACTCAACAGTTACTATCTTAACAACTGGAGCAAAAGTCTCCGCTAGCGTTTGGACATGATTTGCTTAAAACTTGTAAAATTTGAGTTTTTGAAGTTGAGTTGAAAAATAATTTTTGGAGCTTGAAATTGTGTTTGGACATACATTTCACTTGAAGAAAAATTGAAGTTTTGTGAGTGGAATTTTTTTTTCCAAAAAACCAATATTTGGGAATCTGAAGATTTTATTTTCATATTTTGGACAAATTGTATAAACAAACAACGATTTGAAATATTATCCCAAATTTGGTTCCAATTTTTATGAACAAACACGTCCTCTGTGTAATCCATTCCTTCCACTTGGTGATTTCCAAAAATCACATGTCTTGCCTTGTTTCACTCAATGGTACCATCAAAGTTATATTTGACTTTATACACCCATCTGCATCAGAGTGCCTTCTTTCCCTGAGACAAGTGTTCAATACCCCAAGCATTGTTAGTTTCCAAAGTCTGCAACTCCTGTTGCATAGTCAATCTCCATTTATCATCTTTGACAGCCTTTGAGAAGGAACTTGGTTCATGCCCATCCGTTATAGCTGTAAGAAAGCTAACATGTTTTGGAGAGAAATTATCATAATTGACATAATGTTCAGGTGAATAAGGCTTACCAAAGGAATATTGTGGCTCGAGTAAACAACTGGATTTTCGTACACATGTTGATACCCGATGACTCAATTTCTGGACTTTATTATTAACGAAATCTCGTAAAAGAATACTTTCTTTCTTAGTTCTCTTTCCTCAACCCAACTCCTCCTCCATTACTTCTGCTTTCAAGTGTTCGGGGAAGATATCTAGGTTTTGATTTTTATGATCCACCCTCTCATTCCCCAGATTGAGTTCAATTTCCACTTGAGCTCCACCTTCAATATGTCCTGGTAAATTTTCAACGCCCCCGTTACTTCAATGGTATCATCATCCTCAACCATTCCGGTTGATGGAACATCAGCATGACACGGACTCTCGTTTACACCATCCTTTGGTTCAAACAAAAACTCACACTCATAGAATGTAACATCTCGTGATACAAAAACATTTTCAGTACCAAATCATACAATTTTCATGCCTTTTTCCCGTTTGGATAGCCCAAGAATACACATTGGTAACTTCTACTCTCAAACTTATCACTTGTCCGTGCCTTGTTACCGGAATAACATAGGCATCCGAACATCCTTAAATGGTCATAATTCGGTGTCACACCCATTAGAACATCATACAGAGTCTTTTCATTCAAGAGCAGTGTTGGTGTCTGATTAATTAAATAACAGGCCATCAAGATACACTTTCCCCAAAACTCAATTGGTAGGTTGGCTTGAAATCTAAGTACTCATGCTACGTTCAATATATGTCTATTTTTTTGTTCAAACCTACCGTTTTGTTGCAGTGTTCTAACACAGGAGGTTTGAAAGATGATACCTTGTTCAAGAAAGAATGTTTTCATGCTTGTAAATTCTGTCCCATTATCACTTCGAACACACTTAATTCGTTTATTAAATTGACGGTTTACCATAACAAAGGAAATTTTTCAATATCCAACTAACTTCTTTCTTATCTACCAAAAAAAATATCCATAACGCCCATGAGCAGTCATCGACAGCAGTTAGAAAATATGAAGCACCATACAAAGACTCTACTTTATATGGATCCCGCAAATTACAATGAATTAAGTCAAATCATTCGACAACTTTATTATCGTTTAACAGAAATACATTTCTTGTTTGTGTTGCCCGATGGTACATTTTCAAGAATATCCTTAACGTCCAAGCTCGAAGGGAAGGCTTCTCTAGTTTGAATATGCATACACAACTTATCTAGAATATAAATACTCGAGCTGCCTTCCTTTAATCTAATTGACTATAGAAAACTGGGCCATAATACAAGCAAAACTCAATTCGAGCTTGAGCTATCCAATTTCTTCCCAGAGTCGCTTAAGGAATTGCAACTCTCAAGTCAACGACCTCCAACCCTTTTTAAAGAAAACCACCACTGCCAATTCTACATCGCGAGTCAAATTATTTTCCTTACCTTCGGCTTCCTGGAAGCATACTGATAATATTATGGTGCTACATTAGCACACATTCCAGACAACAAGGAAGCATCACAAGCAACCACGAACTCGCCAGTGTCGGAAAGAAGAGATAACACTGGTGATCATGTTAGCAATAATTTGAGCTTTGTGAAAGCTCGCTTCACGCTAATTTGACCACCCGATCTAGATCACTTCTTGTGTCAAACGAGTTAGAAGGATTGCGATGGAAGAAACTTTTCCCACGAACAGTCAAAATCACCCTGATTTCAGATCGATCTTAGAGAAGAACTTAGCTTCCTCAATCCTTCAATTCTGACGGAACCATGAGACATGCAGGAATAGACATCGACTGAATCTGTGGCACCATATCAATGTTAAACTCAATCTCCAGACTAGGAGGAAGTCCCAGCTAATTATCATGAAGCACGTTGGGAAACTTTCTCAAAACAAGAATAGAGTCAAATAGTGAAATTACCGTAGCATTATCTCGAACCAAGGTGAGATAACCCGACATGGTTTACTCTTTAACTGCTTTACATTCAAGAAGGAACTCAGACGCTCTGTGGGTGACAAATGAGAACACGTCACACTATCCGCACCGAACCAAGAAGAGAAAGACCAACTAACTAGGCATAACGACCGAGGGTATCGTATTACAATACTAATCCGGACTACACCATTCATCATATCGAAATGCCTCACATATGAACTAGAAGATTAACTAGGGTCTCATGACCTTTAAGGATTACAGCACAGCCTGAACATACCCCCTACCACAACAAAATCTTCAACATGAGCGATAATGCTGAAGAATAAAAAAGACACATTAGGATATATGGGTCCTAGATCAATTGAAGAATAAGGATCATATTCAAGAAAAAGGAAAAGAAAATACATGCATCTACTGCATTGGATGTTTGGCATCCTGTCTGACTGGCAGAACTGAGCGACTAACCTAATAATCAACCCTGGAGGGACCACTACTACCATGCTCATGACCTCTGCCTGGTGGTGGTGCAGCCCTAGCTGACTGAGATCCAGATGAAGTGCACTGAGGCCGCACAAGTGCATGGGGTCGTGAGAAAGGATGATTGTTTCCCCTCTGATGTCTGGGACAATCTTTCTCATGATGACTCAAATCATATCAGAGATAACATTCCAAATTATACTGGCGCTAAAGAAATTACTTGTGGCTACAAGAAAGAAACTAAGAAAGTAATGCGCCGAAGGCTAAATTGATCAGACAGGTGTCCTATTCTGATCACAAGAATCCATTCCTACAAATGAGGTACTAGGATACCCATCGAGGCAACGAAACCTCTTACTCTCCCCTCCAATTCATTCTGCTCTAACTTATGATAGGATTCATAGATGCGAGCAATGTCTACTGCCATATCAAAGGAGGTACCAGCCTTGATTTCACAAGCAATGCTGGATCTTAACAAAAGAGAGAGGCCATCAATGAATCTCCTGACTAGCTCCTATGGCTCATGAAGCAAGTCTGGAGTATAACGAGACATATCGGAGAATCGAATCTCATAATCACACACAGACATGCTAGCCTGCCTCAATCTCTCAAACTGACGACGCCTCTCGTCTATCTCGCTATGAGGGAGAAATTTTTCCATGAATCTACGAGAAAATGCACTCCAGGTCAGCTTAGGCCAGCCTAGCCTAGCTGAGAGGAGTGTAGCCTACCACGCCAAGGGTAGATCCTCAAATAGAAAGGTTACGTAGTCTACACAATGCTCTTCCAAATCAGCCAAAGCTTTTAATATCAGATGTCAGTTGTCCAGAACTCTTGATGATTCTTTGATTAACAACCTGCAAAGATCGACGTTTGCAACCTGGTGAAGTGGTATAATACTTTCTAGGTTCCCAGATGGAACCACCACCTGGCTTGGCTGGCCAGCCAGCCTGAGCAACCTGAGGTACCACTCATGCAACCTCTGGAACACGAACTGTTGGGGATATATTCTGAGCTGGGAGCTGAGTTTCCTGAGCCTGAGCTCCTACTTCAACAACAACCTTAGGAGCTTCTTCAGGTAAAGAAAATAATCGCTAAGGCAGCTGACTTTCCATGAGCCCTACAAGTCTCATCATGGCATTTGGAAGCCTGGGGTATCAACAAATATCAAATCACCCAGCCTCTAAGGAACTGTCACTGCTGGAGACCTAGGATGGGCCTCAATCATCGGATCATCATCATCATCATAATTTGTTACTCTCATGGCCTCCTAGACTGGGCTGTTGCACGAGGCTGAACTCCACGTGCACCTCAGCCTTGATACCTACCTTGGCCTCTACCTTTACTATGCAGAGCAGTTGGCATAACGGGTACTGCCTCTGACTCTTCTACTCCACGCTAAACCGTGGCACGAGTTCTCAACATTGCTTACCATGCATGATCAGGAAAGAATGAAGGGAAACTTCCTAAATGCCACCATAGCCTCTCATAGATAAGTACAGACGTCAATGTACTCATCAGGGAGACCCTATTAGACATTAACATGGTCTGTTTAGACTCTAATCGGGCCCTGATACCCTAATATCACTCAAATTTCTAGATAGATCGTGCGGGCACTCAACATCCTCCCCTATACCTATAAGATAAACCCTATTGAATTTCGTTAACATAACAAACATAAAATAACTCAAAAAAAGACAAAAATAAAACATATATACAAGCTACTATGAAGAAGAGCAACTAACTACCTAAAATACAAGGTCTATAGGTTATCCAGATCAAACACCTACGAGTATGAAATAATATATACATCCCCAAGAGGTATATTTGCCAATGCCTTCAATGAAGACTATTGGTGAGAGGACCTAATTAATATTCTTCATAATGCTCTAAGCAACCATTTTCTTAAACTTATTTTGGTTGCTCCCTCTCACCTTAGCAAGGAAAACTCAATCAAGGGTCAGTTTTAGGAATCTAAACTAGCTTAGGTCACTTTCTTTGGCTAAATGGATGAATCAAATCTCTTTAATTCCAGTATAGAAAAACATATTTCTTATTCTTTTGACAATTCTTAATAAACATGTGCAACAATCTTTGCAATGTCCAGTTTTACCATAATGTGTGCACAGTTTATTCTCACCTAGTCCAGTATACTTGCTCTTTTGATCCATTGGAGGCACTCGTTTTTGGTACGAAGACCTCTCCTATTTTAATTATGGTGGTAATTTAGCTTGTTAAGAGCATTAGCTACTTAATGTTCCCAGTATGTTCAAACTTAGTCCTATCCAATTTTTCTTGAAACATTCTGTTTCCTTCAAGTTCGGAACACATACTTTCTTTAGTGACTTTCAGCTCTGCTTCAGCGGACACTTGATCCTCACCAATTATTTGCTTCTTACTAGACTCTTCTAGCATAAGCTTTTCGAGTTTAAGTGCTACAATGGTGTTCACAATCTCAAAAACCTAGTTCTTGAGCTTTTCAAAATTAGTTTCAAGTTGTTTTTTTTTAACTTCTAAACTTTTATTTTTCAGATCTTAAGCTTATGAAATTGGACAACATTTGTCTCTTTCAACACTTATACTTTCAAACTCATCAATTAAAGTAAGCAGAAGAATGACAATTTCTATTTAGAGTAAGAGCACTTTTCCTTATTGTAGAAAAACTTACATCATGGGAGTTGTTTTTAATCTCTGAATCACTCATTGATATAAAAGTTATGACAGCTTCTTCACCATTATCTTCTTTACCATTTTGATCATTAGTGTCTCCCCAGATAACTATGTATGCTTGCCTTGCAGCTTCCCGAGATGCTTAATCTTTAATCCTAAGCCTACCACCTATATGTCCTTTTCTGGTCCTTCTTCTATTCTTTCTTCCTTTCTGGACAATCTTTAGCAAGGTGATACATTCTACCGCATTTGTAGCAGCCATTGAACGATGGCTTATCAAAAGCCTTATCCTCGCCTCCTTTCCTGAAGTTGTTTTTTGCGCTTATGACACAATCATGAAATATCGTTGTTATGAGAGCCATCTCATCGTCACCACCTTCATGTTCATTTCTTGCAGTAGCATTGAAGACAAGGTTCTTGTCTTTCTTAGATTTTGGCTGAGCCTGTAATTGCTTCTTAAGTTCATACAATTTTGGATTCCCAATCAGCTCATCCAGTATCATTTTGTTGAGGTAATTTTCTTCCTTAATGGTTGTTGCCTTATCTTCCCAAAACTGTGATAGAACACACAGTATGTTACGGACCAGGTCCTCCATTAGAAAAATCTTACCCAGAGATTTTAACTCATTGTTGGTGACTATGGTAAACCCTGTACCACATCCTGAATCAACTCACCTTTCATCATAGAGAACTACTCATAGCCCCTCATTAGCAGCTCAATTCTAGATTTCTTCACTTGCTACTTCCTTCGTGAGAAGTTTGAAGCGTATCACGGATTTCCTTAGCAGTCGTGCATGCAGCTGAGGTTTCCAATGTGCCGATTATATATTGTGTGTAGAAGTTCTTGATAAGCGGAAATAATCTTCACCAGTAAAGACTAGGAGAATCCTTTGTATGGCAATGTATGAGAATACTTTCTTTGTATGAAAATGTCTCCTACACAATATTTTCCTTCTTGGACTCTTGAGAATATTTTCATATATTTAATAATATCTTTCAAGATTTACTCTAGCTGGCACAAAGGCTTTTAGGGTTTAATCACTGCTCTTTAGGTATGTGTATTCGCACCATAAGTTAGTCCAAATTCCTTTAGGATTGTGAACTTCGATGGTTACCAGAACTTTCCTCCGTAGGAGGTCCTTCTCCTACTCCAGCTAGGAAATTGTTTCCTTCACCTTGTTCCTCTATGAATCAACACTTAGATCAATAACAAGGACTAGGTCCATACATCATTCTCCAACATAGTAATTTAACATGCATGCAAGTGAGTTTATTTGACTCATGCAACATTTGTTATAAAGATAAAATATAAGGATTAAAGAGCTTGCTAATCATCAATGCATAAATAAGCCCTTTCAACTTCAGTCCAACAAATATAGAATGACATGCAACATTCGTTATAAAGATAAAACATAAGGGTTAAGGAGCATGCTATTCATCAAAACATAAATAAGTCCTTTTCAACTTTATCCCCACAGATATAGAATGAAGAGTGTGTTGAAAATTATATTTTAAAAATGATATTTCATGAGTTACGAAGTATTTTAGCGATATAAAAGCAAAATACTTGGTCAAATTAAAAGTGCATACAAGCTCAGATAATCATAAGTTATGAGTGATTAATGTATGGATTATGGCTGATTTTGACTTATAAGCACTTGGCTTATAATCACTTTTGGTGTTTACAAAACGTGTAGATAAGACAAAAAGTGGTTATAAGTTGGTCAAACCAACCAACTTATAAGCTTAGCCAAACATCCTCTTAGTTCTTTTTTAAGTCATAAAATGATGAGAAATTTACACTGCCTGAATAATGGCTAGATCACTTAAACAAAAATTGGAGTTATTTCATGCATATTATGTGTATAATACGTGTTTAATCTATGCATACTAATTAGAACAACTATTTCTACAAACTTCCCATAAGCAATCGTACTTGTCAACAATTACATCTAACTTTTATCAACAATAATTGTAGCTTTTTCCTACTCTACTTATTTAAAACAATTCCAATTGTTATCAAGTGTGTATCTGTTTTGCGTTCTCCTTATTATTCTCGATCGTTCATTAAAAAAGGAGTAGACAAAACAAAAGCATTGATCCACCAGATCGAGAAAAGAAAAACAAAGGAAACGAGTAGAAAAGTTTAACACTTGTTCATTTTCCTTAGCATTTATTATATTAGGTTGTTATAATTAAGTGAAATAAGAACCGGTGATATAGCCAGGATTCTCGTCAAGATGTTCAAAAAATAAAGGGGTCAATAATTATTTTTTTTCCAAAAATTGGCAGCACCGAAATTTCTATCAAGCTAGATAATATTTAGTTAGACCATAAAAACGCGTGAAATAAAATTACTATTTTATAAATCAAACTACCATAAAGAACTTAAAAAAAATATAAGTGAAATAAAATGCAAAAAATTTGCACTACGCAATGATACATTTTATCTGATTTTAGCACTAGTTTTTTTAACAGGAAAAAAAAAAGTAAAAGTAACAGCAACACATTGACAAATACACAAACAACAACATAAAATATTGTTTAATATAATATAATTCAGCCACATACACAACCAATAAAGCCCCCACATAAACAAAAGCATAACATCAATTAAAAGCATTAGCATCAATTAAAAATGACAATATAATGATTAATGGGGAGCTTAAAAAAAGAGTAATAATAATACCTCTAAAGAAAATAGCAGCAAAGAGGATTGTGTTAAAGTCCCATCAAAAGTAGCTTCGACATTGGAGATTGGGGATTTGGCTTTGGCAAAAAGAGTGCCCTTTGCTTTTCACATTTTGGTTACAAAATTTCTTTTCTGGAGTAGTTTTTTGTTTAGTTAGCAAATTCAATTGGGTACGATATAATTTATTTATTTTAAAAAATGTGAACCAACGTCTGGTTTGTATTTTGGAATAATAGACCCGTCACAACAAAATTCCCAATGAGCTAACTGAAGCAAAATATATATTTGTGATAACAACGGGATTCAAACATGCGACCTAGAACTAAAATTGAACAATCTTCGCCGACTGCACTATTTTGCCCTTTGTGTTAAGGTTGTTCGTTATTAAATATATATCAGTTGTTAAATAATACTTGACTTATATTTTTACATGGTATAATTTTCTGATGAAGGTTGTTCGCCTGACCACCTTATGGTCCATATAGCTCGGCCCCTCATAAGAAAACAACAATACATATGAATGATTGGTTATTATTAGAAGCTCAAAATTAATATACAAATATATGTATGCATTTATTAATTGATTATTATTAAATTCTCCCAGATAAAGAGAACGTGATAATTGACTATTAAAGAATACACTGAGATGAATATTCTTATACTTTAAACATAGATGCATTCGAGTTTTAAAACTAGAGAAATTCTCTATAAAACTCTTTGTCTTTAACTGTTCAATACGAACAAGTTCGGGATGTAAAGGTAAAACTTACCACGTGAATTTTAATTGTTAATAAGGAACTGCTTTCCCATAAAACAAAAAATGAAAAAAAAATCTCTCTCTAACTTTACTTTCTCCAACGACTATTAAAAACTAAGCAAGCAAGTGTAACCACGCTCCACCACATGGAGCCTCCGGGCGGCGCCAATCAGGCGCATCCGGAACAGTTAAATGTTCCTCCAGAGGAGGCGAACAAGACTAATGAAGGAATTGCTCAGAATACTAGTTATGCTACAACAGTGGCAGTGGCTTCTTCACCTGCGAACATCCCTCGACATGAACGAGAAAATGTAATCGCTAGACACTCTGAACATAACGGGATGCCGGCTGCAATCTTCAAAGCTAAAGAATATCATGGGATAATGGCTGGTGAGTGTAACCGGACTATTGTTGGAAGATTCTTGAAACCAAGACCACAAATTGAAAGAATTAGATCAAGTTTTAGAGAGCAAATTCCTATGAAAGGATCAGCGAAAATTGGTGTTTACGATAATTACAATGTTTTTATTGACTTTACAAATGATGTAGATTACAAATCAGTTTGGTTCAAAAGGGTTATTGAGATCGATGGGAAGCAAATGTGGTTACAAAAATGGACTCCCGACTTCAAGCCGGAAGAGGATCTCCCTGTTGTTTCGGTATGGGTTCTTCTACCAGGTCTTCCTTACCATTTACATACTTGGCATTTTGTTAAGCAAGTTTTGAGCTTTGTGGGTACACCATTAGCTCTGGATGGTGCTACTTCTTGTAAAACAAGGCCTAGTATGGCCAAAGTGTGCGTCGAAATTGACTTGTTAAAGCCACAACCTGATTCTATTTGGGTGGGGTTGGAGGATGAAAATTCTCCATTAAAAGGTTATGTCCAAAAACTTGAGTACGAGGGGATCCCAAAATATTGTGAATTTTGCAAAAAATTGGGACACAATATTACAAACTGTAGAGCTATGGAAAAAAAGAGAGCTAATGACATTAGAGATGAAGAAGAGAACGTATCTAATGAAGATAGTGACAATGCTGAAAAATCTGCTAAGGATAATGCAAATAAGACTGTAGAAAATAATTAAGAAAGTGACAAGGGGCAAAACCAAATCAGAGAAGACATCAATGGGAATAATACAAATAGTAGAGAAGTTCCTAATTTTACTATAGCAGGAACAATGAGTAAGAAAAAGAAGAAGAAGAAAAAGGTTAAGAAGATGCCAAAGAAAAAAACAAAGTGTTGTTTAAGCCTGTGCAGTCCTATCAAAGCAGTAAGAATAAATCTGCTATAAATGAGAAGGATAGATCTGGGGAGAATTCAATTTATGTGGTAAAAGAGAGGAATCACAACCATGAAAACCTATGCCTTCTTGACCAAAAAAGTGACAGCAACCAAGTGGAAAATAACGCAGAACACAAGAATCATTTAGAGGGTAACAAAAACCTTACAGACAGTGGAAATCAACATGATAGTAATTATGCAGAATCTAATAGCTATCACGCTATTAACAAGAATAAGAACTACCAAAAAGGGAATATTATTTGTAGCTCTAGTTCCTCGAGCATTCCCACTGAAATTAAACAACATCCAGGTATTCAATTAGTGGTGGACTTTGATTCAATCACTAAACCACCAGTAGAAAGAACTGGTGATGAAACTGCTAAATTCTTTTTATCCCCTGATGACAATATAGAAGGAGGAGAAAAGGAGGACACATATGAAAACCGACAAAAGGAAGATCAACCAAATGAAATACTAGTTGATGCAGATAGAAGAGGCGGAAGCAAAACGAGAAAAAGTACCAAGAGACAAAAAGGAAAAACACCTTCAGTGAGAAGGAAAACAAAGGAGGATACCACCACTAATTGTTCTTATGATTAGTGCAATCTTCTGGAATATTAGGGGGGTAAGGTCAAAAAAGGTCATACATATATTGAAGAATCTCATTACTATAAACAAATCTCAGTTTGTGGCAATATTTGAACCTTTTGTGAGCAAAGACAAAATTGAAGGCTATAGAAAATTTCTCGGCTTTCAAAATTGTATTTCTAACAATAATGGTCAAATATGGTGTTTCTGGAACAATACGAACCAAGCTAATATTATTAAAAATGAAGACCAACTTATTACCATTAAGTTGGACAAGGTGTTTAACAATCAAAACCTCAACATCACTGTGGTTTATGCTAGTTGTAAAGCTGTAGGTAGACGGATTTTGTGGGACTACCTTGAACAAGATAACATTGTGGTAGATGGGCCATGGTGCATAGCTGGTGACTTCAATGTCATAATGGATCCTACTGAAAAACTTGGAGGCAAACCTCACAGGATGCACAAAAGTGTGGATTTTCAAAATTGTATGGATAATTGTGGTGCGACTGATATAGGTTTTACTGGACCCAAGTTTACTTGGTGCAATAATAGAAGTATTGATAAAAGAATCTGGAAAAGGTTAGACAGGGCTTTTATTAATGATAGTTGGGCTCAAGCATTTCAAAAAACCTCTATCAGACACTTAGTGAGAACTGGCTCTGACCACAGACCCCTTCTAATGAAGTGTGCGGATACCAATAAAAATTATATCAAGTATTTTAGATTTCTCAATTGTTGGACCGAACAAGAAGGTTTTATGAATGTTGTCGAAGAAGTTTGGAGTTCTCAAGTTCATGGAAACCCTATGTGGATTCTTCAATATAAATTAAAGAATCTTAGTAGGAGACTGAGCAATTGGTCTAGAGAAGACATTGGGGACATCAATGACAATATGATTAAGTGGGAAGAAAAAATACAAAATTTAGAAGAGTTGGACATAGATGCAAACTCAGAGTTGGCCAGACAAGAATCCAACAAAGCTCATGCAGAATATATTAGATGGCTAGGCCTTCAAGATTCTCTTATCAGACAGAAAGCACAAATTAGATGGTTTGAAGAAGGTGATTGTAACACAAAGTACTTTCACTGCCTATTGAGGGAAAAAAGAAGGAAATTGCAAATCAATTCAATCAAGAATCATAAGGGCAAATGGATTAGTAATGAGGAAAAGATTGCTAAGGCTGCTGTGAAACATTTTGAGAGCTTGTTCAACCTTCCTAAACCTGTTCTTAACCCATCTATTCTGGACTGCATTCCGACTATTGTAAACGAACATGATAACTCCTTACTAACTGCTATGCCTAATGAAAATGAAATAAAAGAAGCAGTTTTTAGTCTTGGTGCTCATAGCACTGCTGGACCAGATGGATATAATGGGATATTCTTTCAAGTTTGTTGGGATATTATCAAGAAGAATATCATTGCATTTGTCAGGGAGTTCTTCAACGGTAACAGACTCACAAAATTTTATTCTCATACTTGTTTGGTTTTAATTCCTAAAGTAGATAATCCTTCTACTTTTTCAGAGTTTAGGCCCATCAGTCTTTCAAATTTTACTAATAAAATTGTTTCCAAAATTCTTTCCCTAAGATTAAGTACTCTCCTTCCAAGGCTTATTTCAAATAATCAAACTGACTTTATGCAAGAGAGATTAATTACGGAAAATGTGCTTCTCGCTCAAGAAATTATTCATAACATCTCTCAGAAAAACCAAGGTGGTAATGTTGTCATTAAACTAGACATGGCAAAAGCCTATGGTAGGATGTCTTGGCTTTTCGTCACATCAGTTCTTAGAAAATTTGGTTTCTCTGAAAGTTGGATTGACATGATTTATAATCTAATTTCTGGAGTCTGGTATTCAATTATTGTCAGTGGTTCAAGGAAAGGTTTCTTTACTTCTTCTCAAGAATTAAAACAGGGAGATCCTCTATCTCCTTCTATTTTTATTCTTGCTGCTGAAGTTCTTTCCAGATCACTCAACAATCTTCATCTTGATCACAGTTTTGTTCCTTTTTCAATGCCACCAAGAGGTCCTCAAATTAACCACTTGGCCTCTGCAGATGACATTCTCATTTTTACAAGTGGTAATAGTACCTCTATTAATCTCATCATGAAACAAATTAAGAACTATGAGAGAAGCTCCGGTCAATTGGTTAATAGAGACAAGAGTTATTTCTTAGTTCCTCCCAAAACTGGTGCTGACAGAATTAATAGAATTAGGGATTGCACAAGTTTTATGGATAAGAGCTTTCCTTTTATTTACCTTGGTTGCCCTCTTTACATCGGTAGGAAGAAAATTTCTTTCTTTGACAGTATGGTAAGCAAGGTTGTCAAAAGACTCAATGGTTGGCATGGTAAATTTCTCTCTTTTGGAGGTAAAGTTATTTTAATCAAAAGTGTTTTACAATCTTTACCACTTTATACTTTATATGCTATGTGTCCTCCTAAAGATACTCTTAATCTCATTGAAAAGCATTTTGCAAATTTCTTTTGGGGGTCTAGTGGTGATAAAAAGAATTACCATTAGAGTTCTTGGGAGAACCTTTGTAACTCTGTTGAGGAAGGGGGTATTGGCATGAAATATATGCATGATATTTGTCTCACTCTTAACATGAAAAGATGGTGGAAATTTAGGTCTACATTTTCTTTGTGGGCATCATTTTTAGTTAATAAATATTGCTCTAGATCACATCCTGCTACTAAAGCTTCCGTTTCAGGTAACTCAAGTGCTTGGAGAAATATGTTAAAGGCTAGAAAAGAAGCAGAGAATCATATGATTTGGCACATTAATTCTGGTACATATAGCTTCTGGCATGACAATTGGACCACCAAAGGACCTTTAGCAAAGTTGATGCCAAATACTAGAAAGAGTGCCAAATTACAGGTGAAGGAGTTCATCTTAGATGGCTCCTGGAACTTAAACAAAGTCAAGGAAGTCCTCCCTGATCATTTTGTTCAACAAATAGCTAATATTGAAGTTTGTCACCCGGAAAAACCAGACCAAATCTGTTGGGAACTCACAGAGAATGGTAACTATTCTAATAAAACTGCTTGGCAGCTTATTAAAAAGAGCAAGCTAAAGAAACCTTTCATCAGTAAGGTTTGGCATTCTTGTATCCCTTTTAAAATCTCATTTCTATGTTGGAGACTTCGGTATGAAAAACTTCCATTTGATGATGTTGTTATTAGGTTTGGGAAGCAAATAGTTTCCAAGTGTAACTGTTGCGCTAGCCCTAACAATGAAACTATTAAACATGTTTTTATTGAAGGACAGGCTGCTAGTTACATTTGGAACCATATTGGTTCCCCATTAGGTATTAATTGTCAACATAACTCTATTAGGTATTTTATTAATACTTTGTGGAAAATGAAACCTACTAACGATGTTCATAATCTAGTTCTTCACATTACTCCTATTATTACTTGTTGGATTATTTGGAAGGAGAGATGCTCGTGCAAGTATGGCAAGCAAAAAAAGTTCAACTACTTCAAGATGGAGCAGCAAATTTGTTGGATAGTTGCAGCAGCTGTAGCTTAAGTCTATCCTAATTGCAAGTTACCATGGCACTGGAATCAACTTACAGAGGCATTAATGAAGATTCATCAGATTCTGAAAATCATTATAGTTTATTGGCACAAGCCAGAAGCAGGATACTACAAGTTGAACACTGATGGAAGTTTCATTGAAGAAACATGCAAAGCAGGAATTGGAGGAGTATTAAGAGATGACAAGGGAGACTTACAAATGGTCTTCTCATTCCCAATTAAGAGTAACAACAATAATCATGCAGAGGCTATTGCATCAAAGTTTGGAGGAAGTTGGTGTATAGAAAATGGGTATACTAATTTCAACATCGAAATTGACTCTATGTTGGTTGCGAATATGCTTATGGAGAGGAAGGCAACCAATTACACCTTGAACAAGATCATAGAGGACACTAACAAAATTCTTGATAGAGCTAATGTGCAAATTAATCACTGTTATAGAGAGGCTAATCAGGTTGTAGACTGGTTAGCAAAACAAGCAACTAGGATGGAGGAAGGCAAATTCTACTTCAATGTCCAACAACTACCAAAAGAAGCTAGAAGCAGATATCAACTTGACAAGAGCCAAATGCCGAGTATTAGAACAAAGTATGATAAGGCCAACTTTTTTGTTAGTTAATGGTCTTATGATTAGTTAGTCTAGTAACAGGGCAGGTTCTCCTCCCTTCACTTTCTTTTTTGAAAGGATAGCTATTTATCCTTTGTGTTGTACATTCCAGAGGTCAGGCTATACCCCCCTCTCGTTCTTATTTGAAGAAATACAACACCGCATCTAAACTGGGAAAATGAAAAAAAAAATTAATTGTTAATATGCTTTTTCTTTTTTACTTACTATGATTAAATAATATAATAGAGGTCAGGGATTCAAGCTATGTAATTAAACAGCTACTAATGCTTGCATTAGGGTAGGCTACATACAAAATACCTTTAGAGTACAACCCTTTCTTGGACACTGCGTGAGCAGGATGCTTTGTGCATCGGGCTACCCTTTTTCTATGATTAAATAATATCCTACTTCAGTACATCACTATACCATAATTTGTACTACATATGTTTCAGTTTATATGAACATATTTCCTTTTTAGTTCGTTTAAAAAAGAATGATCCTTTTGAAAACAAATTAACTCAAAATTCACAATGATATTATTAATGAGATAATTTATAATCAGACAAATACCAATGGTTCATTTTACATCACACATTTTAAAAAATATTAATTTCTTTATTACTTTATATCAAGTAAAGCAGGTTCATATAAATTAAAATCAACAACAACAACATACCCAGTATAATTCCACAAGTGAGGTCTGGGGAGGGTGAGATGTACGCAGAACATACCCCCACCAGGATGGAGAGGCTATATTCGGTAGACCCTCGGCTCAAAAAATAATAATCCGACAACATGCTAGCAAAAATAAGATGAACTACCCATGATAAAGAAAATACTGACAATGAAACTACTGATAGCTAAAGTAAACAGACAACAATGAAAATAGTACAGATGCAGAAAATAGTAAATAAAGTATCTAAATACTACAAATGATATTAAGACACACTCTCACGGCTACTACCTAACCTTCTATCCTAATCTTCGACCTCCACGTTTTCCTATCAATGGTCATGTCCTCGGTGATTTGGAGATGAGCCAAGTCCTGACGAATCACCTCACCCCAATTCTTCTTTGGTCTACCTCTACCTCGACATAGATCCAGCACTGCCAATCTCTCACACCTCCTCACTGGAGCATCTGTGCTCCTTCTCCTCACATGCCCGAACCATCTCAACCTCGCTTCGCACATCTTATCCGCAACTGCGGCCACTCCAACCTTATCTCAAATGGACTCATTCTTAATCTTATCCATCTCGTATGACCACACATCCATCTAAGCATTCTCATCTCTGCTACACTCAACTTTTGGATGTGTGACGTCTTGACTGGCCAACTTTCCGCTCCATACAACATAGCAGGCCTAACAATCACTCTATAGAACTTACCTTTAAGTCTAGGTGCCACTTTTTTATCGCATAGGAGACCATACGCGAGTCTCCACTTCAACCAGGCTGCCCCTATACGATGGGTGACATCCTCATCAATTTCTCCATTACCTTGCAGGATGGACCAAGGTACTTGAAGCTCCTCTTCTGGGGAATGACCTGAGAGTCAAGCATCACGACTACCTCTGACTCGTGGGGTGCATCACTAAATTTGCACTCCATGTACTCTGTTTTCGTCCTGCTCAGCTTGAAACCTTTGGACTCCAGGGTCTATCTCCAAACCTCCAGCTTATCATTAGTTCTGTCGTGAGTCTAATCAACAAGAACTATATCGTCTGCAAACAACATACACTACAGTACCTCCCCTTGGATGCTCCTTGTCAATTCATCCATCACTAGAGCAAATAAAAACGGACTAAGTGCCGACCCCTGGTGCAACCCCATCTCGACTGGAAAGTGATCAGAATCGCCTCCAATTGTTCTCACTTGGGTCTTGGCGCCGTGGTACATGTCTTTAATCGCTCTGATGTATGCCACTGGAACACCTTTAGATTCCAAGCATCTCCACAAAACCTCCCTTGGAACTTTGTCATAAGCCTTCTCCAAGTCAATAAACACTATGTGTAAGTCTCGTTTCTTGTCCCTATACTGCTCGATCACCCTCCTCAAAAGGTGGATAGCTTCTGTAGTCGATCTCCCGGGCATGAAGCCGAATTGGTTCTCAGAAATTGCCACATCCCTCCTCATTCTCTTCTCAACCACCCTCTCCCATATTTTCATTGTATGGCTTAATAGTTTGATGCCCCTATAATTGTTGCAATTTTGAACATCGCCCTTATTCTTATACAACAGAATCATAGTGCTCCACCTCCATTCTTCGGACATCTTTACCGTCTTCAGGATGACATCAAACAGCCCAGTCAGCCAGGTTAAACCTACTACACCTGAATTAAAATGAAAGGAGTATTTATTTATGGTTGGATATAAAAAAAATTATTGCGGGTAAGTCTCAAATTGATTAAAAAAAACACTCTTCGATAAAAACTCATCTTTTAAGGGTTCTATGTATAGCAAAATAGTGGGTAATTTTGATCAGTAGCCATTTTTGAACGCGCTTATTGAGGACTATCCACCGTTTTAAAATTCATTGAAGAATAGCCAAAAATTCGCGCGCACACTTAAGCTCCATTAGCATTGGAAAAACACCCAAGACTAGTCCCATAAGAAAATACTGGGGCTTTGAACAAAACTTATTCAAAGCCCAAGTATTTGGTTATTGGGACTGAAGAAGTCCCATAACAAAATAATTTTTGTTATGGGACTTTATCCCTTAATAAAATAATAGAATTTATTCCCATAACAAAGGTTCCATCAAAGGGATAAATCCTATTATTTTATTATGGGACTTCATATATAAAGCTTCAGTCAGCCCCAGCATTTTGTTATGAGACTGAAGCTTTATACCAAGTCCCATAACAAAATTATGGGGCTTTGAACAAACTTGTTCAAAGCCTCAGTATTTTATACTGAGGTTAGTTTACTGAAGCTTCCCAGTATAAGTACTGGAGCTTTTAACAAGTTTTTCAAAGCCCCAGTACTTATACTGTGATTTGTCCGGAGATGGCTATTTCTTAGCGAATTTTTTTTGACGGCTACAAATCAATTAACGCGTGCCAAACAGACTCCTACACGAAATTTTTACAAAATAGTCGAGTGATACATTGTTACTTATTAAAAATAGAAAAATACACTAAAGATGAGTGTGTCGGCCAAATTTGTACTTATCTTAAAAGAAGATAAACGTGGCTGCCGTGCCAGACGACAGACTAGTAGCCAAGTAGGATACATAAACCTCTGCCTCTCAAACACCCTTTTGCGTACTGCATATTCTCTCCTTCCCCAAGCACTCATGTTGGGGTCTTTTCCCCCAGCCCCACCCTCCTACCCCCCACACAAAAAAAACCTTTAGCGGTGTCGTTGTACCTTACTATTTACTCCATATATATATAACCGTTTTCTGGTACATCTGTTTCTTGTTTAGATTCCCTCTTCAGTTTTGTTCTTCTAGGGTTTTTTGTCCTAGTTCTTTAATCTTGATGATGGAAGAAGATGGATCATCATGTTGTTCAACCACAGAGAAAAGAAAGCAAAGGCAACACCACCACCAAGATAAACCATATAGAGGGATACGAATGAGGAAGTGGGGCAAGTGGGTAGCTGAAATTAGAGAGCCCAACAAACGTTCAAGAATTTGGCTTGGTTCTTACTCTTCTCCTGTTGCTGCTGCCCGTGCCTATGACACTGCTGTCTTTTACTTGAGAGGTCCTTCTGCTAGGCTTAACTTTCCTGAATCAATAGTCCGTGATGATGATCATATTGAGGATCTCTCTTCTGCTGCTATTCGGAAAAAAGCTACTGAAGTTGGAGCCAAAGTAGATGCCTTAGAATCTGCTCTTCATGCATCATCGTCTTCCACGGAGTCTAATTGGACTTGTAGTAATTCCAACACTTACACGGTTGACTTGAATGAATACCCTAATCCAGAGAGCTGTGAAGAAGATAACTGAAACATATGTCTCAAGGTTATGGTGGAATTTACGGATGATTAATAGATTCATGTTTGGTTATTGAATATATAGAGAGATAAATAATCCGAAGGGATTATAGATATTGTTAATATTCACTTTGTTAGTTGTTTAAAAATCGACTAGATTATGAAGTATAACTTGGTTCTTTCTTTCTTTTCCTTCCAAATCCGGTTCTTGATTATGCAATATGCTCAATTTTCTTTTTTCGTTTAAAAATTTTACTGTTCCATTGAATGGTGGTGGATGATGTGGAGGAGCTTGAACTACTAGTGGAGGGATAGAGGGGAGGGAATTGTATCATATCATATCAGTCAATTATAGAAAATAGAAGAATGATGAAGATATTTAAGCAAAGCGCAGCTATGGCCTACTAACATTCAGCTGTCGAACGAATTTTCCTAGCTTAATTAGTTGATAAGAAGATAAGAGAGAGATGGTGTTTTTGTAAATGGGTATTGTTAGTGACATCGTTGGATGAAGTGTGGACAACACCACCGCCACAAGATGAAGATGGTGAGAAAGTAAGTGGTCCATACAAGCTGAAGAGAAAAGTGTTTTCTATGTTGGTTTTATGTAGATGATGTGCTAGTAGGCGGTGCTTGTTTTTTCTCGATATTTATCTTACTGATTACTATTCCCTCCGGTTCATTTTATTTGATTTTTTAACTTATTATTTTTTTGTCCACAATATTTGATCTTTTCGAAAAGCAAGATACAATTTTACAATGTCACCCTTTGCTAATAAATGATTTTAAACAAAATGATAAGTAATAATAACTTGAATAAGGGCTAATATAGTCAATTACATTACTAATTAGTATTAATAGGGTGATTTTCTTAATATGCGTAAAAACACCTAAAAAGTCAAATAATATGGACCGGAGGGAGTAGTTACTAGTACTAGCTAGTTTAGTTGTGTTGATAAGAGTCTTTCACTTGATATGTGTCATTTCACGTAATATAATAGGTTATCACTAATATGCATCGAATTCGATTTTCACTGTCTTGGTTTGTTTTTTCCCCCGCTTTTCCAATCTGCTAAATATTTAGTACTCCTAAAAGTTAAGTATTCAAAATGAAAAATAATTTGACACTGCTAGAATTCACAGTGAATAGAAAAGTTAGATTGGTTTGTTTCAACCCGATGATTAAATTCTTTGTACTGTTCTACTAGGAAGTAATGCTATTTAAGAGAAAAAACTGAGCTAAAGGAGAGTTCTATAGAAGTTGTACTATAGTGAGGTTAGATGTCGAGAACTAAAAGATTTCTACCACCGAACGGATGAGATTGACTGAACGACTATCTACGGCAAAGTTGTAACAAAGTTGTTAGATGCTCTTGAATGGAAGGCACCAAATGCATCTTAAAATGTTTCCTAGTTAGGCCTCTATGCCCTAGGGCTCTAGACAGACTAGCGCTGGGCACATACTCGACCAGACGTGTATCTCGAGCTTATAAACTCATAGACTACCGCTGGGCACATAAATTTCTTGAGCTAGCACTTGAAAAAAATTCTCAAACTAGTCTTTAGCTTTTCCATTGCACTAACTCTGGGAAAAAGCTCCAATATTGTCTTTTCTAACATAAATTGCACATACTGCTAGAATATTTATCTGTAGACATTCTTAAATATGGAGAAAATGATCTGTGTATTCAGTCGTATTGGTTCTCACGTGGATATTGGAGTTGTGAGGCATAATTGCCAACTAAATTAAACTAAACAAAGTAGTTATATTCGCTAGATTTGGTCAGCTATATATGATGTCATGAATGGACATGGTGGGAAATGATTGCTTATTTAGGGTAGGGGTGTTAATGGGTTGGTACAGTTTGGATTTTAGCTTATTGGTAGCGGTATATCGGTTTATGGTATATAATTATGCAAAATCAATATTGTACCCGATAAAAGGTATCGACATATCGGTTATCGATTGTTAACGGTTCGATAGTTAATGGTTCGGTATTATTAGTGTGTCGTTGCGTAGGAGGCTTCCAAGCAACCACCAACTAGTACGTAATAATAGAACATACAAGCTAATACTAAAGCACAATGGATAAGGCCTCTATTGACACCTAATTTTATCCCTCCTGTTTCAATAGTCATTCTTCAGACGAAACTGCACTAATAACCATACAATTACCCTCACTCGCCCCTATTCAAAATTCTTATTTCGCACAAGCACGCCAATTTGGATATTTTTAAAGACATTAGCACAAGCTATGGCTACTTTACAAAATTCGCACATTCAGTTATGAATTTTGCAATTTTATTATTTTCGTAAAATTGATCAAAATTATTTTTAGAACTCATAATAATATTTATGCATTTCCCCAAGTCATTATGGAATTTTTCAAATTAATTTTACAATTTTCTACATATTTATATATATTTTACACACATTTGTACGTATTTTTATACCATCTTATACAATATATATACACATATACATGCATATACACATCACCCCCACTACTTATCCACCTCAGCACCATCTCACACCTACGTGGCCAAATCCTGGCCGTCCACGAGTTTAATCCAACGGCCAGGAGCATACTTTCCTATTTTAATTACACAAACAACCCCCGAAACCCTAAAACCCCCTCATTTTCCGCACACACTCAGCAGCCTCTCCTATCTCTTTCTCTCGTCCAAAAACCTAACGACTACACTGTCTATGGCTGATTCCGGCCACCAAAGGCCATGATACTTATATTTTCTTACTCCTCTTGTTATCCGCTTCAAAACCCCCATATTATTATTCTCGTTTGAAAAAAGTTCAAGGATCAACCCTCGCCTCGATTTCGTCTCTGTCAGAGTTCCGACGATGTTCTACGGAAGTATGGGTATTATTACCTTAAAGAACAAGGAAACCTTCACGCATGCGTAATCTAAATGGGTCAAAGTCGATCTAAATTTGAAATGGGTAACCCTTAAATTTCTTTGTTTGATTCTCGAACTTGTGTGATAACATGCCTAAACTGCCTAGTCTTTCCATAAATTAACATGTCTGTTGTTACTTGATCAATTCGTTAAGGTAAAATTCCATGATTACTGATTTTGCCTAATGCACTGATTTAGTTGAACAATTACTTTGAACTCTCATACCTATGTATATTGTTCCCATAGTTTGTAGCCTGTTTCATCTTTGTTCTATATGCAAAAGTCAGTGAGGGTTGAGGTTTGAGCATGATCATTTATGTTTCACAGTATGCTTGCCTTTTGGTTATGATCAAATACATGACCTCAACGATTATATGCGTAAAGTTAAAATTGTAATCTAATTTAGCATGATTAAGGGGATTTTGAATTGAGTCAAATGGAATTCTTGATTGAAAACTAGAAAGGAAATTGTTTCTTGTAATTGACATGGTATCAATTAAAGCCTGATCGAAATCTGTTAGGCTAATATATTGATTCTCAAGCCTAAATTAATTTGAGACACTTTTATACACTGACTCTTGAACTTGGCTATGTTATTATTTAAGGGAGAGAATTCTACTTATTTAAAATCTTGTTCACCTTAAATATTGGGACCCTAATTGATCTATACATGGAAAGTCCACCTAATTGAATCTCTTTAACTGTGAAGCCTTATTCCCTTGCCTTTTGTGTCCTTCCATTTGAACTTGAACCCCTCACCCCTTTACCTATATAAACTAGTCTTGTTTTTTTTTACTATACATAGTTCAATACACGAAATACGCAGCATACACACAAAGGCACTAAACATCTGAATACCTAAACATAATACTTCTCTCTAGTTTCTGGGAATTTCTGCTCTTTCTTGTCTTCTCTTGGATCTTGTCCTGAAAGCAATCACCCTGCCCAGGCTCACTTATTTACTGTTGTCACTGAGAAGGTATGACTCTATTTAAGCCATTGTTACCTTGCACTTGAATTTGTCCATGCTTAAAACCTCTGTTTATTCTTGCTTATCTTTATACTTGAATTGCCTAAGTGTGTGTAATATTTATCAAATTTGCATCTCTATCTGGGCTTCCCTTTGGCCCTCTGGTAACTACTGTACATAGTTTGTTTGGATGGCCTTAAAAGCGTCATACCAGTCTTAATAAACTCAATGACTATGCCTTGTTTAGTACAGGTCCTTTGAGGCAAAACCATTGGGATCATGACTTATCTTGGTAGTTTGAACCTAATGCCTATAAACAGGGCACATACCTGCATTCTTGTCCCCTTTAGAATCCCTCATTTGTATATATTTGATTAGGATGCCCTGCCTGTATATGTATGAGGAAGATATCCTCACTGGTAGTATCGTTTGGCTACACAGAGGCCCTTCTTTCACTCTACCCTTTGCTTGTCTGCATCATGCCATGCTAAAAGGATAATTCACTACTAGAAAAATAATAAATAGCTACAAAATGGTTGGTGAGGGAACTCACTCGCCAACCACTTAGCGAGTGAGTTCCCTCTCCAATCTGTGTTTTACCGTAGAAAATAGTTAAAAAAATTTAAATTGAAAAAACTGGCGATGGAATTCATTCTCCAGTTAAAAAGTTAAAAAGGTATCAGGTGCTGGCTAGGTTCTGTCGCCAATCACCTGACATCTTTTTAAACTTTTTGATTGGAGACGGAATTCTATCTCCAAGCCTAACAAAATAATACATACTCTCCCTTTCCGCCTAGCTTTCTTTCAAATGTTAGATCACAGGTTTTTCTACTCATACTCTTCATCTACAAAAATACATTTTTATCTCTTCTTCTCCATCACTATATTTTTAAAAAGAAAAGCAAAACCCTTTCTTTTCTTACACAATTCTTCATATATACCAATCTTGTTATGTTTCCCTGACAACCCCGAAACTTTTAACAAAACCCCATCAAGAAACTCATACAATTTGCATAAAAATACACTTTTTAACGTTGAAGGCTCGTGGGATAAAGGTGGAGATACAATGGCAACTAAAGCTGAAGATTCAACTTAGCTAATTTACAACCCATTAAACACAAAATCTAAAAATTCAACAATAAAGTTGAAGATCACAAGGATGTTGAAGATTTGAACGTCAAAGTCGTACGAGACTTTGACTTGAATGTTGTCGATACTGGTTTTGATTTAAACAAATTTCCAGATGAAGAACAAGCTTTTGAGCAAGACGTAGCGCAATAAGTATTTATTAGGATGATGTTTCGAATCTGGTTTCCCAAATATTTTTAAGGCAGTCATATTTAATGAATATCGTTCTGTTATATTTTTGTTGTTCTATGGAAATGAAGCTCAACAATATGATCTGCTTTGATGTATAATTTTGGTTGTATGTTGAGAAAAATAATTAACATTGCAATATGAAGCTTTCATTATGCTTGAACAGGTTGTATTACTGTTTTTTAACGCAATTTAAATGGCTAATATTGGTTTTTGCTGCCTTGTATCCAGTTTCTAACGTTTTTTTAGTACGATTAATATAGTTAGCCAGTGAATTTCGTCGCTAAACACTATCTGACACGCCAGCTGCATTTTCGTTTGGCGACGGAATTCCCTTGCCAAACGCTTTCTGACACGCGAGCTACGTTTTTGTTTGGCGACAGTATACAGTCGCTGACACTGTCAACGACGCGCCAAAAAGCAATGACACCGCAGCGATAGAATTCTCTCTCTATATCCCGTTTAGCTAGAGAATTCCGTCTCCAATCATTATCGCAAAACAGAGTTTTTCTAGTAGTGATTCTGCATGAAATCTAGGTAATGGTACTAAAAGACTGAGAACTGTTTGTTCCTAACGTGTCATGACTTTTAAAATTTAATACTATAACGTTCACCAAGTATTCCATGCGATATCTGAAAATTTTGATAACAGGGGCTTATTGTGTGTTAATTGCCTAAATTTGAATCGTCTTCATAAAACAGACTGCCCCTTTTTGCGTGATTAAGCTGGGTCCAGAACTCTTTTCAAATCTAGCCCATTTCGTGTGTTTAAGCCTATATTTTCGAACTTTAAATCTCTTATACACTAACCTAATAGTGTATAGGGGAGTATAAGTTAGGAGGTCAACTATACATATTAATATTTTCTAAAGCCTATTGATATCATCTAACATGTATTTGCATGCCTATATATGTATAACTTATATGTGGAAGCTCATTCTTTGCATTTATATATTTTGTGCCTCCCCTTTTCAAAAAAAAAAATATATATATATATATATATATACACACAAAAAATTGGCCGCAAATATAAAATGGCCATTAAGTTCAGGGCTCAACAATTAATGTCAAGTCACACCGACCATAAATGGCTAACATTTTATTTCAAAAATAACCCCGACTTGGTTTGAAACAAATCTGAAACGTTTTTTTCTTCACAACTGGCTATTTCTGTAAAATTGGTCATTTCTGCAAAACTGTATTAGACATTGAAAATTGCTTAGATAAACTGAGTTGAACAAACCCTTGTGATATTAGCCCTACTTCATATGTGCTTGCAAATATGAGGTCAAATATGCGATTAAGCATTGGGCTTAGGTCGTTTCTGCAAATTCATTAGGCCTAATACTTAACTACTCACTGCCCCTTTAACCTGTTTTGCACATACGGACCTTTTTTGATTAATTAGTTGTAATTTTAGCCTTCATGTTAGCAATACAACTTATAAATGCAATGCATGTTTTATCCATAACCTTTTTACATCCTAAAATTAATTGCTCGGGTGAGAACTACTTTTTGTGGGGCTTGGGGAAGTGCCTAACACCTTCTTCCCCGAGTCATTTGCAGTTCTTACCCTCGAATCTCTGGAATATGTTTTTACTACATGAAACTTAACCTTAGACATTTAGGTGACCAAATACGCCTTAGAAAATATATTAGGTGGCGACTCCAATTTCTAACTAAAACGAGTTACCCAATCAAACTCGAGTCTTGACTCGCTTTGAGTTAAGTAAAATGTGGGTAAGACAGCCTCATAAAGAGTAATGACTATCAACAACAATAATAGTTGAAGTTTAACCTATAAGCTAAAGTTGTACAAAATAAAAATCTAAAAGGGTTAATATATTATTAATAAATAAAATAAAATATATAAAAAATATCTTATCGGTTATAGGTACGGTAACGGTAAAGATATATGGATACAGTTCCGTACCGATATTTTATCGTAATAGAAACCAATACCATTACCCAACTGATATATCGCTATACCCATAGCGTTATGCTTATCGTAGCGGTAGCAGTTCAGCTATCGGTACCGATTCGATTTTCCACACCTTAATTTAAGGGTTTGTTAAAAGAGTTCTTGTAAAAAGTTTTAAGAGTAGTAGTTTTTTTTATTTTTTGGTGCAAACAAGATTATATTAATTTTAGGAAAAATTTGGACATAGGGAGCTTCTGAGAGTTTCAAGGTTGCCATGATCGGCAGCGAACTTACAAAAAAAGTAGAAATAGTCCTAATAGTACATGCACCAGTTAGGTCATTCAAAATACTATCCCAAACATAATTAGGAGGCCTGGCCATTACAAAAAGATTCTTCCTACTAGCCATCCTAACTCCTTCCTTTGCTAGTTGATCTGCTACTTTGTTTTGTTCCTTGAACCAGTGCCTAAGCTCCATCAATGCCATCTTCTCCATTAATAACATGCAGTCATTTATAATAGCAGCGTATAAGTATGTGTTACTTTTGAACATTTGGAGGACCTTTATCGAATCAGTTTCAATTATGAGAGGAGTTAAATTATTCTAACATGCTATCCATAAACCATATCTGATAGCTAGTAGTTCTGTATATGTGTGATTTTCAACAGGAATATGCATTTTAAACCCTATGATCCAATTGCCTTTATTATTTCTAATCACTCCCCCAATGCCTCTTTTATCATAAGATAAAGCTCCATCTACATTGAGCTTATAGCTTTTAGGGTTGGGTGGTATCTAATGAAGGTCAAGGAAAACAGTTTTAATATGATTCGAGAGGCTTTTACCTAGAGTGACATATTCCACAGTTCTAGCATTGATGATCTTGTAAGACACATGGTTATTTAGGTTGTTGTGGAGATTGTTGTTTCTGTTAATCCAGGTTTGCCATAAAATCTGATGGAACATATCTGTCCAGGTGTAGTGTTTGGAAATAGTAGTAGGAGCTATGTTCCTAATATGATCTAGGAAGTGATAGTTAGGGATTGTGATGGAAGGAGCTGTGAAAGAGATACCAAACATATTCCATATGTGCTTGACATGGACACATGAGGTGAAGATGTGGTCAATGTGCTCAATAGAGTCTTTACAAGAGGTGTAGAAAGAAGATATATTTATACCAATGTGTTGGAAGTAGGCACGAGTGAGAAGTCTTTTATGGTAAAGTGTTCGCAGAAAAAATTTATTTTGTTTGGGACTTTGAGCTTCCATATCCAGCTAAAATCTAAGGCATTTTTTATTTATAGGTGTCATTCATATGCACACACTTTTAGAGTTAAACTTTCTATTAGTGCTAAGGACCCAAATAGGATAATCAGCTGTGTTATGGTATATAGGGATTGTGATGCTGTTGACGTGGTCAATGATTTCTTTTGGAAAAACAAAAGACAGGTTGTCAAAATTCCATCGACCATTGCTGATTTGACTGGAAACCATGAGATTTTCTTCATGTTCAGGAACGAGGCCTTGAATTTGATTTCTAATAGGAGATTTACAGTTAATCCATGGCATGTGGAAGAAAGAGATGTTTTCACCATTCCCATTTTGCCATCTTATATGACCAAAACAGTATTTTCTGACTTTTATGATATTGCCCCAGGTTCCAGGTTTATTTTTAAGTTGTTTCATTCTAGGGCACTTTTTATGATGTTTCTTGATGAGAACTTGTGCCCATAGGGTGCCAGGGTTTGAGAAAAGTCTCCAGGCAAGGCTAGTTAGGAGAGTCAAGTTTTTAGTTTTAGCATCAATCACAGCTAGACCCCCACATTCTTTAAGTTGAGTTATAGTATTCTAGTTTATGAGGTGAAGCTTGGATTTGTCATCTGTGGTTCCCCATATAAAATTTCTTTGAATTTTTTCAATGTCATGACATGTTTTCTTGGGATGTTTGTGGTATTGCATGATGCGGTTTGGCAGGCTATTCAAGACAGATTTTGCAAGAGTAGTTATACCAGCAATGTTAAGGCATTTGGTTATCCAGTTTGTCAGCCTCATTTTCATGTTATCAATAATCACTTGGAAGTCTTTTGCCCTTGGATTTTTATCAAAGATAGGAAAGCCCAGGTACTTACCAAAACTTGAGGTGTATTTCATGTCAAGTTTGTGGGCTAGTATTTCTTTCATAGTGTGATCACAATTCTAAGAGAAAATGACTTTTGATTTGTTGACATTTAATTTTTGACCAAAAAGATTGAAAAAGTGAAGTTTAATGTTTTTTTATAGTATCACAGTTTTTATTATCAGCATGGGATAGAAAGGTAATGTCATCTGCAAAGAAGAGATGCGATAAAGGAGGCTCATTTCTAGATAACTTAATAAAGTTTCATAAGCTGAGGCTAATACTATTATCAATAGTATGAGATAAATATTCAAGGAATATGATAAAAAGATAAGGGGATAGAGGATCCCCTTGCCTAATACTCCTAGAGGGCTCAAAGTAGTTTGTGTTACTGTCATTTACGGAAATAGATATAGAAGTTGAAGTAATGCAGGACATGATAAGATTTGAGATGTATTTAGGGAAACTAAAGAAATTTAAGCAAGAGTAGATGAAAGACCACTCCATTCTATCAAAGGCTTTCTCCAAATCTATTTTGATGGCCATGAAATTATTTTTGCCTTTCTTTTTGTGGAAATGGTTCACAGCTTCCTGGATAATAATAGCACTATCACTAATTCTTCTATTCCTAAGGAAACCTGATTGAGATGGACCAATGATATTGTTAAGATAAGGCTTCAAATTATTAACAATGAATTTAGTAACAATTTTATATATGGTGTTGCACAGACTGATAGGTCTAAAGTTCTGGATATTGTTGGCATTACCAAACTTGGGTATGAGACAAATATAAGTTTTATTAAGGTCTGGTGGCATGGTGGAAGTTGTAAAGATATCATGACACTGCCTGGTAACAGGTGGTCCTACAATATTCCAATATATTTTTAGGAAGAAAGGGTGCAAACCATCAGGTCTTATAGAGCTTTAAAAGGTTTAAAGTTGTTAAGGGCATCTATGATTTCTTTGTCGAAGAGGTTTTTCCATGTTAGTAGATTCAGTAGTGGTTAAAGTTGGGCCTGGAATATTAATCCTAACCTTATTGGAGCTCATGTGGCTGGTTTTAAATAAATTTTGAAAAACTTAGGATATGGTTTTCAATTTTATTCTGATCAAAGATGATGTTGTCATTTGCATTTTTGAAGAAAGTAATTTTATGAACTCTTCTCCTGTTTAATGTACTACTATGGAAAACTTTTTTATTGGCATCTCCTTCACATAGCCAGTTTATCCTAGACTTCATTTTTCAAAAGTCTTCCTCACTTTTCAAAATAGAGTTGACAAAAGTTTGGAGTATTGATTCTAGGTTTTGGAGAAAAGCACTACTTGGGTAACTTTGAGATTTTTGTATGCCATTTAGTTTGGGTAAAACATGCTTTTTCTTTTGAAAAATATTTCCAAAAGTGTTTTTATTCTATTGAGTGACTTTTTCTCTGAAAAACATGCATCTTTGAAATTTTGGTTACACGCCCATGAGTTTTCTACTATATTTATAAGGTCAGGAGAGTTGCACCACATGGATTCAAACCTAAAAGGTTTTCTTAAGCCTGTCCTATTAATGAAAGGAGATAATTGGATAAGGATAGGGTTGTGATTACCATGAGTTCTAGGAAGGTGAGTCACTTGACAGCTTGGAAATAATTTAAGAAGAATATCATTTCCTAAACATCTATCAAGCCTTTCAAGGATCTGATGGCCTTCTTTCTTTACACTTGGACCCTTTAAACCCTAGGGTCAAAAAGCTTGCATTCGTCCAAACAGTCCCAGAAAGCATTGCATCTTGTAAGATTTATGCTCATACCTTCCTATTTTTTATTTCACGTTAAGACTTCATTGAAGTCACTACAAACATGTCAAGGCATATTGAGGTAGCAAGATCAATTAATCAAGCTATTCCATAAATTTAAACGATTATGAAAGTTATTACTAGCATAAATAGCAGTATAGTAAAAGACTTGAGATGTGAAATTTACCTTGATCATAGCATGTATATCTTGGCCACTTAGATGAATGTCATCTACTGAGACAAACTTGTTGTCCCATAAGATAACAATGCCTCCAGAGCTCCAATAGCTGACTCCTCCACCATGCCAGTGAAACCAAAGTCCTCCCTTAAAGCAGTATGGTCCTCCATATGGGTCTCCAACAAGGTAACAAGGGAGGGGCGATGGTAGTTTAAGGTAGCCCTAAAGGTCCTTCTAAATTCATCATTATTAGCACCCCTAACATTCCAAACTGCAAAAAAATAATTTGCACTATTTATTGGGAGGCTTGGGTTCTGATTTACCTGGTTCTCTAAAGGTAAATTGACATTGTCCCTCAGGGTGAGACTTAGACTCATGGTATATTTGGCTACCCTTTGATTTGCGGGGTACCTTATGTCCATAGAGCATTTGCGCATTATGTTCGGGCGTAAAACAACATATTTCTTCCCTATATTTTCTTTGATTAACATTATCATGATTTCTAGTAGGGTTATTACATTTGCCTGTAAGTTTTCCTATGGAATTTCTGGTGGTACGTTGTTTTGGTTGTTTGGAATTACTGTTTCTGGAGCTTGTGGAGGGGGTGGTGGTAGAAAGAATTCTGGTGGAAAATGAGGTTGGTGAACTTCCTGGGGAACTGCTTGGATTGGCCATGGTGCAAAGATTTCCTGGTTCTTCATTGGATGGTAAAAATGAAGGTTCATTGGTTGATTCACTTGATGGTTTGCATAGGCCAGTGTCTGGACAATTTGTTGATGGAGTTATTGGTCCATAAAGTAGTTCATTCCTATCCTCATGCCCGCTGATATTATACGAGCTAAAAAGTTTGGATTTTGGAGAGCTACGATGACCTCTTGATTGTTGGAGATCATGTTGAAAAGCAGTGCATTGCCCTCTAGGGCTTGTTCCAGAATTGATAGAGGTAGTTGGTTCTGTTTTGGGGGAAGGAGAAAAGTTTAGGGTGGCGGGTTTTGCCTGGGGGAGGTGGTGGTTGAGGGTTCGTGGTGAATTGAGTGGGAGCTATAGGGTTTACTCTTAATGTAGTTCTGTGTAGTCTTCATCTGAAGCTCATGTTCCTGGTTGGTAGCATTGGCATCTTTAAATAGTAAATTTGGAGAAGTGGAAGAGCTTGCTATGGAGTAGGCAGTAAGAGTAGTATAAATAGAGTTTTGATCAATTTTCATGCAGTGTAATGATTCTTGTGTGATATAGGAAATAAATGCATGGAAATTTATTGGCGCAGTGGATATATGTTTAGGATAGGGAATGAGTGGCTCTAGATTTTGTTGATTGGCCAAGGAGGACGGTGAAGTGCTCTCATTGGAAGATTTTTGCATGAGAGCTGAGTCGTCAGCTTGTTAATTTGCAAGGCAAAAATTTTGTAATGATTGAATGGTATTTATATCAAATTTTGTGTGTGCCACGTACATTGGCTGCTTTGTATGTATGGGGGAAAAATTTAAAGTTTTAACTATGGGTCGGGTTGAATTTTCAACTATGACATTGGGGTTTTTAACTTTAGACGAGGTATCTTTATTAAAAATTTTATTCCTATATTGTAACTTCTGGGTGTCAAAATATTTCCCACTTCTAGCATCAAATAACTTAATATTTATTCTATGGTTCTCATTATATTAATATAAGGTCTAGAATTAACAAGCCTAGAGCCTATATCATAACTATTATTAGGAGAAATAACACTTTGACTATAACTGGGATTTGGGTACTTTCCTCTCCTTCATGGGAAGGAAACTATTTTCCATCCTTCATCATCTTTTTGGGACAGTTGGTTCTGCTGTAGAGACATATCTTCATTGTTTGTGCTATTTAATGTAGCCTTTGCTGAACTTTTCCTGTATGTCATAAAGTTTGCTTGTGCCCTAGGAAACCACACATAGTACAAAGGAGATCCCCTCCTTCATAGAAAATTTTCTGCTTGTGCTGACCAATATAAACATAATTTAAAACTGGTTCGTCAACTGGCACTTGAACACAGATCCTTGCATAGCGCCCTTGTCGCTCCAAACGCACACAAGTATATGCGGTCGATCAAGTAATAAAGTGATAATAAAGTATCGTTCCCACGAGGACTATTGATTAACTATTAACTAGACAAACTTTAATTCAAATATTATTCAAGAGAACTCAACCAAATTTCGAGTGTGTTTAATTAAACTAATTAACTAAAAGTAATTGAAGTAAGAATTGAATGCAAGACAATTCAAGAATTTTAGATATTAGTGAGATGAAATATTCCAGGATTATGGGACGTTCACCAATCCAGTTGCACTCCTCCGCTAATTGAATTAACTTTATTTATCTGAGTTGCTAATCACAGGGTTGATTATACTCACAGAGCTCTTTCGACACCCTGCTCGCCTATTCAAGGTAACTTAACACCTATATGTCTATGGAATTAGAGTTAACAAGAATTCATGTGCTTCTCCTCTATACTGATTAAGCATGACTGTTAGGTATATTTCTATCCTAACCGCGAAACTATTCCCCGATGCCCAGGTTCAGGAACACGTTCTATTTAACTGTATTGCAACCTACGGTTTCCACTTTCGCGTTCAACCTTAGATTCATGGATTGTACTTAACAACTGGCCAGAAAATCAAGTAATTCAGAGCAGAATTAAATAAACAACTCAATCTGATAAATTTAATGGATTTCAATCAACTTCAGAGTACAGCTTTCATGGTTAACCCATAACCCAAGAATAATAGAGTTTAGCTACTCAAAGACAAGATAGCTTTCTCACAAAATAATCCAAAAATCATGAAACAATCAAGAGGAAAGAAGATTTACAACTCAAGTGATAAATCTTTAATACTCTAGCCTCTACTATGTTTCTTGCCTCCAAAAGTACTTAATAGAATGTCTAATAATTTGTTTACAAGGGTTTAAATATGGAATAATAGGAGTAATACACGCCCTAGGCTAGTCCAAACTCGGGTAGGAAAGCTCCCAGTCGTACAGCAGCCATCCAATATAAGAATATTTGTATGCTCAATTTTCAGGTCTCACAGCTTCTCATACAATGTACGCCTGTTGTAAGGTTCATACAATGAGCTTACAAAGCTCCTAGTCCGCTGATGTTTTTACACTAGAATTCTTCATTTTTCTACTTTTGACTTCGAACTTCTCCACAAAATGTAGCCATCTCGCTCCAAATTCCACCAGTTCGTACCTAAACCATTCAAACACACCAAGTTAAAATCATGTCACAGATTAGCATTTTTGGGCATGTATTGTTATGAAAACCATCTAAATGTTTTAAATACCATTGCTAAAAATAAATATAGGAAATATGCCCAACATCAACATCCCATACTTAGCTTTTGTTCGTCTCCGAACAAACAAACCCAACACACTTGTACTCAATAAATCTCATCCAACCAACTCAAGGACTTCAAGGAAGCGCATCTATGAAATAGATTGATACCAACAATTAGCCACCAAACATACAAGCACACAACTTCCCCATATTTGCACACCACGCATTTAGAAAATAAGATTATCAAAGCAATCAAGTAGCAACATCCAAGCCTCAAGAACGACTCCTCACACCAGCTTGCTCACGACATGCCAGCTCGCTCAAGATTAGGGCCTAATAAAAGCTCCAACCTCTCATAATCCATGTGCCCTCACCAATCAAAGTCTAGTCCCAATCACACAGAAATATATTAAATGAATTATAATGGACGTTCAAGATAGAAAGCATTCTCTCACACTCAAAAAGAATCTCAAGTGCCACGCAATGGTACCATAGGTTTGCCCGTAGTGTAGGTGTTGATACCCAATTTTGTCCCTCCTATTTTACAATTTTATCATACAAAACTTTGAAAATGCAATGTTACTTTTTTAGACAAAAACTGCGCCAATTATCATGCATTTATCCATATCACCATCGTCCTATCTATATGCATACGTATCTCAATGCAATTATATTACATAAATACGTCATTTAAGTCGTTTTCAAAATACTAGTACAATTTTGTAACAATTTATGCAACTTATATACTTGATTCTCCATTTTACAATTATTTACATTCAATTAATACTACCTAAATTCATTTATAATTATTTTGAATGAAATATTATTTTTTTTCTAGGTCTATAATATTACTCCCCATATTTTTATTAAATTTTTCTCTTATTTATTAGCATTTCTAAGCTAATTATTAGCCAAATATACTCTTATATACAAGATATACAACATATATACACTTATATATATATATTTAAGACACATACTACATATACACATCACTTTCTTTGGGACCCACGCGCACACACATCAGCCCACACGCGCCTACATGGCGCATTCATGGCCAGCCACGTGTCCACGTCGGCCCCATTTCAGTTTTTCTCTCATTTTTTTCCACCTTTAACCAAACACTCCCCTCACCAATTAAACCCTAATACCCATTTTCCCTATTCCCCTCTCCCGCCATCAGTCCCCTCCCCTTCTCCCCCTTCGCCCAAGAAACTGACCCGATACACTCCCCCCAAATCCCGCCGTGGTCCCGACACCACCACCACCAATCACGCCATTTCCTCTATCTCCTCCCCTCCTTTTCTCTCTCTAGTCACTTATTGGGAATCTGAAAAGAAGGTAAGGAAATAGAAAGTTGGACATAATCATGATGATTCCGATGCTAATCGAGACAAAAGTAGATGGAATATATTACAAACAAGGTATAGACCGAGATTTTGGAATCAAAATCAAGAGTATCACTTCAAATCCGGGTAAACCAAGGCATGAATCATGGATATTATCAATGCTTATATACGTACAAGGCAAGAAACACACATTTTTGAACCTGAAATCCACGAAATGAGCAAGAAAATGAATCGGGTCAGATTGACCCGACCCGATCCGAAACGGTACCACTTGTTCTTTCACTTTTGTTACTATTTTTTGTTGTTTTAGTTTAATTTTGTTAACTTGTGCATCATCATTCTTTCATGATTAGATGAAACCATAGAAGATACATATTTAGTTAATTCTACATCTTGAAATTCATTGTATATTGACTGAAGATCCGTAAATTCTAATGCTATATGAGTAGGGAAAGTTTGTTAATTGTCTCATGTACATTGATACTAAACTGTGTAAATCTTGAAAACATTGTTTAACTAATAAGATTTTGATTAGGATTTGGCCAAGTATAAAGTCAGTATTATTGATTGGAATATATTGGGTAATTGATTTCTAAAAATTTATACATTTTAAGGAAAAAATCAGACTTTACCTCTTTCAAAATATGCCATTTTTAATTTCGAAAATTAGTTAATTGAGATTTATTATGGAACTGCACTTCTTTAATTGAAAAACTGATTCCCCTTGATTATTTCTTGCCTTATAATTTTTTTACTAATTTTATTTGACCCCTTTTCACACTTAAAAATTAAATAGTAAACCCCTACCCTAAAACTATAAAAGGGGCAGCCCTTCCCCTGTTACAGACACGCTAAAAAATCTTAAGAAAGCACAGAAACCACAACTTTCTTCTCTTCACTGTGCCCCCCTAGTCACTGGTTCGAAAAGCAGGCAGCTTTGGCTTTCATTGCTTCCTCTTAATTTGCTTGCTCACTTCATTGTTTATCACCAAGGTAAAAAGCCTAGAATTGAAAGAATGTAACTCTGGGTTTGATGAATAATATGGTTTACTGTTTTTTCTCTCTATTGTCTAAGACTATATGTATCTCTCTTGGCCAAATCTGGCCCTCCTACTAATCTTGTTCTTGCAGAATGTTGTGCATAGCCGTTAGGGTTATACCAAGTCTCACTTTTTTTCACAGGTCTTGAACATGATGATATGGCTCATAGAGGTCATACTTTGTATTAACCATTCTCTGCAGGATGTCATGATTCAAGAAGAGTTTTTTTTTTTAAACGAGAGATTGAAGAAGTTGAAGGGATAAATGCCCGATCAAGGCCCGATCATTCTTACCTTTCGCCTTTATTTTTGAACATAAAGATATATCTTATTCATTAAAAGTGTTGTTAGTTCTTAATTATGTAAGATGTGTTATTAGACTTTGTTACAGGGATGTTTGTACTGTGAATTTCCAAAAGGCAATATTATTAAAGCTAAAGCAGGGGCTTTCTTCTTACCTTTTCTTATTATGTGATTTGCTCTTTGCTATGAAGGATTAAATCTGATATAAAGATAGCATGAAATATGAAATTCTGTTAAGCAGGGATTATTTTATTAAATGAGGGGGGGGGGGGGGAGATTTTCGATTTTTATTTAAAATAGAGGCTATCTTCGCAAACTGTCTCAATTGAGGCTTATTTCTGCAAAAAATAGAAGTGTGCCAATAAGCGTTAGTTTCAAAATAACGTAATTCTGAAATTTTTAAGGCAGAAGCTATTTTTCGCCAGCCCACCTCATACGAGTCATTTTCTGTAAATCATTTTGGGCCAGTTTTTAGGCTTGCTCTATAAGTTTTGTTTAACATTTTAACCACAAGCCTATTTTCTGAAAAGGTCACACAAAATATAATTTTCTTCTTCTCCAAGTTAATTAATAATTTGGAGGGGAGCAAGGGCTTTTGAGGTCAAGCTCTACCAAAAGATATCTATTTTCATAAACTTAAAGGTTTGCGTTTAATTATGTGATTGATATTTGTATGGTGCAAGTGCATATTTATCATATAACTCATTTAAAAATAATGGTATTATATTTTTTACACATACTTATCTGTTACCCTTCTTTATGTACACATGTATTTATCTCCTTATAGAAGTATTTATAAAGTTATATTTGTGAAAATATTGATATGCATTTATATAGAAATTCTCCATTTACAAAAGTTATATATGCAATTTAAATTATATCTATACAAATATTATATATGCCTATTTTTTTGGAATTATTTATAAAAGTACTAATCCTTTTTTAAAAGAAAAATGACCTCACATTAAAAGCCGAATGATATGGGTATTTTGACAACTAATGTCAAAATATCATTCAAAATGGCTAACACCCCTTTAGGCATTATAATTCCTGTTTTTTTCTTAGGGAATTTCCCGCAATTTAGGAAAATTTTAAGGAAAAAATATTTTCTTTGTATTTTTTTTAATTTGGCCTAATCATATGTTTTGTGCAGAAATATTTTTTCCGTGGCATGGCTAAAAATTTTAATTTTTTAAAAAGAGACAATCGTGTGAGGCTATTTCTGTAAGAAAGTCACATTAGTGGCCCGTGTGTACAAAGGCCTAGGAGAGAAATAGGTGACTCTCATAGCAGCTCACTGCCTTCTCTGAATTTTCGTGGATAGTCTCTTTCGCGCCTGACTTGATTTTGCGTCCCTATTTTTTTTTTTTTTATAAAACGTTTTAAGTTTAGATTATATTTCTAGCCTTATCATAACTTGTGTTTGTATTAGACATATTTAAAATCTCTTTAGTGAGTCTTTCCCATATATATAATTAAAGTCCCAAAATTTTTAACTCGGTCGGGAACCACTTTTAGTGGGACTCGGGAAGTGCCTAACACCTTCTCCCCGAGTCATAAGGGCTTCATACCTTAGAATCTCTATTAGTAAAACCTACCCGGAGTTAACTTTAGAAACTTAGAAATTTTAGGTGACCTGATACGCCTGTTATATAAATTTATTAGGTGGCGACTCCAAGACCGACTCAACCGAGTCACCAGGTCAAACCCGACCTTTGAACTCAATCCGGGTTCGAAAAAAAAGGGTGCGACAGTAGGACTCCATTAATGTAGGCTCGGTCCTATTCGGGATTAACTAGGACTTTAAGGATTGTAATGTAGGCTAAAGGACGGGTAGGATATATATGATTAAAATAGTGACTACCTCCCTAAGTACTTTAATACATCACTTTCACTTTTTTTTTAATAGCTTAACTCTTCACAAAACCAACCAAACTACCACCCGGACATCAACCAACAACTTTCCTCACTTTAAGTATTTTTCTTTAATCGTGCACAACACTAGCAAGGATTGAGAAATTTTTCTCTTTTGCTTTCTTTATTTTTCTCTTTTCATTTTTTTTCTTTTCTTTTTCAATTTTTTTTTCAACCTTGCCAATGTACTTTCCCTCAAAATACACCAAATTTCATTGACTCCACTCAAAAGCCACCAAATTTCTCCAACCAACTCCACTAATAAAAATATTTTTCAATTAAAGTGCTCTAAGGAGTAAGGGTTCAAAAAGAGGGTAATTAAGAACAAAAGGAAGTTTTGTAATGTGGGTGCCAACAAAAAGTCTAATAGGCTAAAAAAGGAGTTACGAGGGATATATATATGAACGGGTAGGCTAATTGATGTTGGCATTTTATGCCTATATTTCCTTAATATTTCCTCACGTTTGGATACTTTATTCGCTCGTTTTATAGTTTATGAATGTGGTTTTACACTAATTTTATGTCGTGTGTATGTAGGTTGTTATGCAGTGCAATTGGAGCTTTTAAGAGCATGATTGAGCAAGAAAAGATTGGATTTTGATTGAGGATTGGATCGAGCACACGAAGGCACAACACGAAACGAGAAAAGGAGGAACGGAACAGGAAAATGGCCTGGCGCCCTAGCCCATGCGCCGCGCCACTTATAGCGCGCAGTGGCTAGGCGCGATTCCTTGTGCGGCGCGTGCCAAACGCGGGGAGTTTTCGATGGGTTCTGTTCAAGGTCACGCGTTCCGGGGCGCGGGGCGCCCGTTATAGCGCCCCGTGTGCGGTTTTTACTTCCTATTTCGTCTAGGATTGGGTCTAACTTATTACTAGGTGTTTGTAAACCCTATAAATACTCTTTTACTTAGTTTTTGAGGGGAGTTCAGACTTTGGAGCAAATTGGAGAGCTCATAACATCAAGAACAAGGGTTTTTCTTCCTTCCATTAATCTATTACATCATTATTTCATTATTACATCAAATCTTTGTGTTGTTATTATGAGTATGCGTAGCTAAATATATCGTTCTAGGGTTAGAGTATTACATGAAAGTTGATGTTTGAAGATTGATTTCCATTAATTGAATCCCATAACGGGTTGCTTATTCTTTCTTGATTTCACTTGTGTAATTGTCAGGGCCCGATTATTACGCATTATCTATGGTTTTTAGATTGAACTCGAAAGAGAGAATTTAATTACGTAATAAGAAAGAGTAGGACTAGTTTGTGAACCCGGGCATCGGGGAACCAATTTGTGAGTAGGATAGACATATACTTGCTCGCCTAGTTTAACTAATTACAGAATTCGTTAATGCGTGCACGTGATTCAACCCATAAACATATAGGGATTGGAGTAGCCTGCATAGACCGTGAAGAATCGAAAGGTTTTCACGGGTACATTTAATCTGTTAGTTAGTAACCCGGGATTTAAGAAGTGGAATCAATTGGAAAACTCAACTGGATTGTTCGTAACTCTGACCCTGGACCGTCTCCTTATTACTGATAACAACCAATTCTTGCTCCATTGTTTGAATTCACTTTTACCCTCTTAATTACTGTTCTTTAGTTAACTAAATCATCACTACTGGAAAAAGATCCCTCGATAGTTTGTTAGAAATTGTTTGTTAGGAATCCAGTCTAAATAGTCCTCGTGGGAACGATACTCTACTTTCACTTTATTACTTGTCGACCACGTATACTTGCGTGTGCGTTGGGAGCAACAAGTTTTTGGCGCCGTTGCCGGGGACTAATTATTGACTGATTTCTTTTTGAACAGTTTATTACTTGCTATTTATGTTTAATTTTTGTTTTGAGTTTTGTGTTGTTTCAGGTATTAGGTCCTGCTTGATCTTTACCTACAGGAATGGCAGAAGAACAAGCTTTAGCTGTGCGAGATGTTGCTCTCCCCAGCCTGGAGGGAGTAGCATCGAGCATAGTTAAGCCCGCTATCACCGGGGGCTTTGAGATTAAGTCCGGCATGATTCAGTTGCTGCATGTGACTGGACAATATGGTGGATTACTTCATGAGGATCCGCAGCAACACATTCAGAACTTTCTGGAGATTAGTGATACTTATACACCAGCGGGTGTTCCTACTGATTATGTTCGCTTGACGTTGTTCCCGTTTTCACTGATTGGGGCAGCAAGGAAGTGGTTAAAGGCTGTAAAGTCTGGGTCTATCACTACTTGGGAGGATTTGGCTAAGAAGTTCTTGGCTAAATTTTATCCGTCTGCCAAGACAGCCCGGCTGAGGAGCGAAATTATGTCCTTTAGACAGTTAGAAGGAGAATCCTTGTATTCAGCCTGGGAGCGATTCAAAGCTTTATTGCGAGATTGTCCACACCACAACCAATCCAATGAGGTTGTTGCACACACTTTTGTTGAGGGGTTGAATCAACACACTAAGATCGTGGTTGATGCTGCTGCTGGAGGCCAAGTACTGGCCTTAAATTTTGATCAAATTTATGATTTACTTGACAAGTTTTCGCAGAGCAATCCTGATTGGCAGGGAGATGGTAGAGCTATTACGCAGAAACCTGCAGGGGTACTTCAGTTAGATGCAGTTTCAGAGCTAAGGGCGAGGATGGATGCTATTTCCAATCAAATTAGCAAGTTAGCTCTGCCAAAGGCTCAGCAACCAGTGGCTCCAGTGCAACAACTCCAGAGCTTTTGTGAGGTTTGTGGTCGAGACCATGCTACAGAGGTTTGCTCCTCTAATCCAGAGTCAGTTTATTACGTGGGTAATCAAAACAGGCTGCAGGGTCAAAATCAGTTTGGTAATGGTTATTATCAAGGTAATACGAGAGCCCCGAATAATTACCACCCACTTCCACCTCCACCACAGCAGGTTAGCTATTCAGTTGAAGAGATGTTAAAGTAGTTGATGGCAGGCCAGCAGAGAATGATAGCTGATACTGCAGCCCATGCAGTGGCCATACAAGATATTGCCAATGCTCACAAGAACCTAGAGCACCAGTTGGGGCAGTTGGTGGGAGAAATAAGCACTGTGAAAAAGGAGCCTGAACAATGTCTTGCAGTGACTTTAATAGAAGGTGGAGAGCTGATGGCCAAGTCCGAGGAGAGAGCTGAAATAGAAAAAGTTGAAAAAGTGGAGAAGGTAAAGAAGAAAGAAGAGAAAAAGGAGGCACCTCTGCCACCTCCACCATTCCCGCAGAGATTATTACCATCGAAGGATCTGGCCCAGTATCAAAAATTTGTGAGTATGTTGAAAGAACTTCAAGTTAATATTCCTTTGACTGATGTGTTTGAATTGATGCCATCCTTTGTGAAGTTCTTAAAAGAGATTTTAGTCAAGAAGAAAAAGCCTCAAGAGATAGATACAGTTGAGTTAGTTGAGGAGTGTAGCACAATCTTGAGCAAGCTACCTCCAAAACTTCAAGATCCTGGGAGGTTTACTATTCCTTGTACTATTGGAGGGCATAATATCACTGGTGCCTTGTGTGATTTGGGGGCGAGCATAAATCTCATGCCTTTGTCTGTTTGCAAAAGGTTAGGGCTAGGAGCAATCAAGCCCTCTTCAGTTACTCTTAAGATGGCGGATGGATCACTCACTCACCCTGATGGTAAGTTGGAGGATGTGTTGCTAAAAGTTGGTAAGTTTACATTCTCTGCTGATTTTGTAGTCCTAGATTATGAAGCGGACCGAGAAGCTCAAATCATTTTGGGGAGACCATTCTTAGTCACCTCGAAGGCAATTATTGACATGGAGCTGGGTGAGATGACTGTTAGAGCGCATGGAGAAAAGGTTAGTTTCAAGGTTTATAATGAGAAGGAGCACATAGCTAAAGTGGAAGAGTGCTCTATGATTGAATGTGTCAAAAAAGAAGATGGAAGTAAACCACATGTGAAGTTGAAGATGGGTTCTCTAAAAGAAGGGAAGAAAGCAAAAGTTCGGCGTAAGAAGAGAAGACATAAATGTTGGAAGTGAGCTAGAAGTGTCGTCGTGCCACGACGTTAACTAAGGCGCTTCTCGGGAGGCAACCCGAGTTTGTACTTGTATTATTTTATTTATAGTGTCACGTAGTTGTTGTTTTTCCTTGGATTGCAGGTTCATGTAATGTCGAGGCTAAGTGTGGGGTGTCCTCACCCTTGCCTAATATTGATGACCTGATGAGGGAAGTCTGAGTACCTCATACTATATGGAAGCTTGGAGGATGCTAGCACCAAGGACTAGAATCTTCAGGGAAGTTTTCTTTACCTTGCACTTTCTTATTTTTAGCACTGAGGACAGTGCTTAGTTTAAGTGTGGGGTGGGAAACTACCCTTTATTTATTTTTGAGGTTAGGGATGCATGTACCATAGGATTTTTCTTTTGTCACTTGACTTTATTTTTATTTGTTTCTTGCTTTAACATATGAAAAAAAAAATTAGAAAACCAATGAAAAATTCCAAAAAGATTTTCCTTTTAGTTTTATTAGTGGTACATGTCATCCACCCCGTGGTTTTTCTTATGGCCTCGGTTCTTTTCCACGGGGAGGCCTTTGAACCGGGTAGTTTTTTATTTTTAGGATTAGGATAGTTAGTTATAGGTGGCCCTAGACGAAAGGAATAGGTGGAATGCTAGGTGCCTTTGATTTGTTTAATACCGGTGGACTTGAATTGATTGCATGTGCTATTTGTGGTGTCCTTGGGTTTTAATTTGATGCATGCCTAAAAAAAATGGAACGACCCCCTTGAGATGCTTGAGTCCACTTGCTTGACTTTGTTGTGAACCTTTGTGCATTAGTGCTTAAATTTCCACAAGTTGCATTCTAGATGCTTAGTTGAGAGTTGTTGATGGAATCTTTTTGTGTGGACCATGTGCAATGTGTGTTGTGAGGCATGTTCTTGTTTACTCCATGTTGCATATTAATGTCTAGAACTTGCCCCGTGTGTGTGCAAAGCGAAATCCTAGGTTCGCTCTAGTCGGGAAATGATACAAGGCCTTCTTTTGATTTGCCTGCCCTTACATATATACCTTGGAAAAAATTGTTGTTGTGATTTCTTTGACCCTTTTTGTTGGCACCCACACCTCGAGCCTACCCATTTGTTCTAAATTGACTCTTTTGGCCCTTTACTCCTTAAGCACTTTAGTTGATATTGTGTAGTTGATTGGAGTTGTGGTTGGAATTGGGAGGTTTTTGAGTGGAACTAATGAAGGGGAATAATTGTAAAATTTGTGAAGTAGTGAAAGGCATTGGCAAGGTTGGATGAAATTGAAATAAGAAAAGAAAAAAAAAAAGCAAAGTTAAAAAAAAAAATTTTGTGGAAAAAGAAATAAAGAGAAAAGATATCCAGTCCTTGCTAGTGTGTGCTTAAATGAAAAAATGCTACTTGTTGAGAAGGTGTATGTGTAGAAGAGTTGATTGGGTGGCTTGATGAGATTTGTGCTTAATTAATTGTGATGTATTAAAGTGCTTAGGGAGGTAGTCATAATTACCATATGTATCCTACCCGCCCCTTAGCCTACATTACGACCTTTCTAAAGTCCTAGTTAATCTCGATTGGAGTGAGCTTACATTAGTGGAGTCCTACACTACGGGCAAGCCTATGGTACATTGTGTGTGACATGTGAGACTTTCATGAGAGTGAGTGAATTCGTTTGCTATTGTCCCCATTCTATTCTTGATATTCATGGTTGTGTGTGATACTTGGGGGACACTCTTTTGCTTCATATTGGTGAGGGCGCATGGTTTGCATGAAATAGGTGAAATTGATGGTTCTTGGTTGGGTAGATAGGTGTGATTTTGTGGGAGCATGGTTGCATTAAGTTGAGTTTGTGCATTTGAGCTATTTTGGGGTGGTTGTTCTCATATTTTTGGTTTTGGTAAATTGTTGGCATGTTTGTGGATCCATAGTAGTCATATGTGCATTTGTTCAATGATCGGTATCAACCATAGTCATAGGCAGACCTGTTTTACCTAGGTTGGGAAGTGAGATGTGACTTGCTCGAGGGCGAGCAAAAGTTCAAGTGTGGGGTGGTGATGTTTGGCATTTTATGCCTATATTTCCTTAATATTTCCTCACGTTTGGATACTTTATTCGCTCGTTTTATAGTTTATGAATGTGGTTTTACACTAATTTTATGTCGTGTGTATATAGGTTGTTATGCAGTGCAATTGGAGCATTTAAGAGCATGATTGAGCAAGAAAAGATTGGATTTTGATTGAGGATTGGATCGAGCACACGAAGGCACAACACGAAACGAGAAAAGGAGGAACGGAACAGGAAAATGGCCTGGCGCCCTAGCCCATGCGCCGCGCCACTTATAGCGCACAGTGGCTAGGCGCGATTCCTTGTGCGGCGCGTGCCAAATGCGGGGAGTTTTCGATGGGTTCTGTTCAAGGTCACGCGTTCCGGGGCGCGGGGCGCCCGTTATAGCGCCCCGTGTGCGGTTTTTACTTCCTATTTCGTCTAGGATTGGGTCTAACTTATTACTAGGTGTTTGTAAACCCTATAAATACTCTTTTACTTAGTTTTTGAGGGGAGTTCAGACCTTGGAGCAAATTGGAGAGCTCATAACATCAAGAACAAGGATTTTTCTTCCTTCCATTAATCTATTACATCATTATTTCATTATTACATCAAATCTTTGTGTTGTTATTATGAGTATGCGTAGCTAAATATATCGTTCTAGGGTTAGAGTATTACATGAAAGTTGATGTTTGAAGATTGATTTCCATTAATTGAATCCCATAACGGGTTGCTTATTCTTTCTTGATTTCACTTGTGTAATTGTCAGGGCCCGATTATTACGCATTATCTATGGATTTTAGATTGAACTCGAAAGAGGGAATTTAATTACGTAATAAGAAAGAGTAGGACTAGTTTGTGAACCCGGGCATCGGGGGAACCAATTTGTGAGTAGGATAGACATATACTTGCTCGCCTAGTTTAACTAATTACAGAATTCGTTAATGCGTGCACGTGATTCAACCCATAGACATATAGGGATTGGAGTAGCCTGCATAGACCGTGAAGAATCGAAAGGTTTTCACGGGTACATTTAATCTGTTAGTTAGTAACCCGGGATTTAAGAAGTGGAATCAATTGGAAAACTCAACTGGATTGTTCGTAACTCTGACCCTGGACCGTCTCCTTATTACTGATAACAACCAATTCTTGCTCCATTGTTTGAATTCACTTTTACCCTCTTAATTACTGTTCTTTAGTTAACTAAATCATCACTACTGGAAAAAGATCCCTGGATAGTTAGTTAGAAATTGTTCGTTAGGAATCCAGTCTAAATAGTCCTCGTGGGAACGATACTCTAATTTTACTTTATTACTTGTCGACCACGTATACTTACGTGTGCGTTGGGAGCAACACTAATCAAGGCTGCAAAAGAAGGGCTAATCAAAGAAATGCCTGTATCATCTCCCGACTAGAGCAAACCTAGGATTTCATTTTGAACACACGCGGAGCAAGTTCTAGACCAATAATGAAAGCACTAGAAGAAATACAAGCACCTCACCACTCATGGCACATGAACTAGTTAAGATGGAACAATTCTAAGACCTAACAAAACCAAGCGAGACAAGTCATGCTATTCAGTCAGCACTCAGAGTCAGAAACGCGAGCCGGGAATCACTAACAAGACTAACTATCAATCCAATACATAACTTACACCAAAAATCTTTAGGGAAGTTCAACTTGCATGTAAAGAACTAAATATGATAGTATCAAACAATTCACAGAGAAAGCTTCACCACTTCGCTACTCCTATTTCTTTATTTTTTTTTTTTGTATTTTAAATTTTAAATTTTTTTTATGTTATGTTCTTTTTTCCTAAAAACATCCGGTTCAAAATAAAAGGAATCCTCAGGAAAGAACCGTTGCTTTCAAGAAAACCCAAGGATTATGCCACTAATCTAACAATTAAAATAAAAGTAGTAAAAATACAACTACAAGTCATGATACCCCACACCATACTTAAAATAGTGCATGGTCCCCACTGCACAAATAAAAAAATAATGAAAAAGAATGGGTATCAAGAAAGCTCCCTCAAACTGCAGAGTCTGGAGGTGCTGCAGACCGGTCTGAATCCGCGGTCTGAGCAGTGGAGGGATCTAACAATGTAGCGCCAGCTGCATCTATCGCATCAATCAGTGACCCCTCCATAGTAGTATCAGTAGCCAGAGCTGGCTCTGTATCAGTGCCATCAGTAGCACCCAAATCAACAATCTCGTGACCGGACTCTGCCTCAGTCTGGATGCCAATGGAACGCGTCATTCTGGTACTCTGTATGGAGAAAAATAATTCTGAAAGTCTACTCATCAGTGCTGCATCACGGGCCTCTAGCTGACTAAGCAACAATCTATCTCGAGCTTCTTGTTCCTCCCTCAACATGGCCAATGCAGCCTCTTTCCCCTGCCTTAACTTGGCCAACTCGGCCTCAATTCGCTCAGGGAATATTCTTTTATCAACCTTCACCACCTTAGGACCATGGACCGCTGTGATATCATACATGGGTGGAGTATCTGTATCCATCACATCAGCCGTGTACCTCGAGACCTTATGCTTACGCATGATGACTGACAAAGTGTGTGCATAATAGAGCCCCCATTGCATGTTTTGTCGTGTCCGAACCATCTACTCCCGCATGAGCTCTTCCAAATTTAAGAATTATACCAGTCATCAAAGCATAAACGAGCAGCACCCTAGCTTAGGTCACATTGGTCTGAGGATCAGCTTGCATAATCCTATTATAAATCCAATTCAACCAAGCCTTTGCTTCCTTGACCATCAACCTTTTGGTAGTGCACTATAGGGTGTGCGGTTGTTAGGAACCCATTCTACCATCTCCGATTCTTCATATAGAACCTTAACAATGTCATCAAAGTCTGGATCAACTACAAGTTTCTTGAAATCTATCATATCAGCGTTTGGAGCACCGTAGAACCTATTTATAGCACGGGGTGATATGTCCACCTCTCTCCCTCTGATCCAGACTACATCACTCTTTTTATTGTCCCAATTGGCATAAAATTCACGAACTGCTGTTATATTAGCAGGACCTTTTGGCCCTTTCATGAATGTTATCCAATATATTTCCTTCAACTTGCGAACAATAGCAGGACAATCTCTATCACATGCCTGAATATTCAAAGCTCTCTCCGGCTTGTGTTGTTTCGTACATAGCCAGTTGTATGCCTTATAGGCGTCCTCGCTCACAAAGGTGCCCTCCCAAAGAGACCATTCAATAGGGATACTCGTGGACGGCAGGTCTTCAGGCAAGGGAATAGTAATGTACTCTTCTTCAGCATCACAATCAACCTGGATATCTGCCTCATTGTCCTGCACTATTAGTTCCTTCCCTTTCCCTTGAACTACTCTTCTCCTCTTAGCCGGTGGTTTAGAAGTACCACCTTCACGGATTACCACTAGTTTTTCTATCAGACTGGTGCCTTTCTTGTTACCTGAGGCTGCCTGAGGAGAAGAAGTGGCCTGAGCACTTGGAGCCGACCTCTTTTTCGCTAATGGTATGACCTCAGGGTCATCATTCTCCTCCTCCACTTCTGGGGCAGGCTTGTCTTATTTCCTCTTTGAGCGTTGCTCTCGTTTATCCTTGCCCTCTGTTGGATTCCTTGGTGGTTGGCCCCTCCACCGCTCCTGGATGCGTGGTTTGAGATTACCATTTTATAATGAAATCCCTGCACAAAAACAATTAAAATCAGCCATGGAATGCAACCAACTTCATCAAGATAGCTAAAACCTAGTCCGTTCAAGCTTTGTTTTTCTTTTATTTTTCACATTGGCGTGCACCCCACACTTAAGCTTAAGTGTATTTCACTTTTAAAAAATTTAAGCTCATTGTAAACTCATTATGTCATATGCGAGGTAATCTAACTTCCCTCGACGTGCACCTCTTTGTTTGAAATAATTCTCGAGTTTAAAAATTGCCAAAGTGTGCAAACGGGGTTCCTACACCCCACACTTACGCAATTCTTCATCACAAAAACATAGGGAAATATTCTATTAAGAAAAACAATCAAGGCAGCCCATGAATTGCACAACAGGGCAGTGACTCGCGCAACTAGTGTGCAAACGAGCGCTTGCGACGTGCAATGAGTGTCGCTCAAGTTAAAGTGCCTTAAACGCTGCTCCTAAGCCATAATTCTAACCAATATATGTTCAAATTATGCCCCATAACTAATTCGGTTACTCATACTTGGCCGAATGCTTCAAATTTTTCATTGGAGAATTTCATTGAACACCATATGTGCGAGAAACTGACAACTTGTATGTAAGCTTTTTGATTGTGTTTTGGCCTCCAAACTTTGGGAGATTTCATGTAATACTCATCATGGTGCATCACCACACCCCCTGCAGCAGATACCAAGCAAAAATTATTCAGTTTACACCATATTGTTACCATAAAACTGGAAGTTAAACTACACCTAAGGGAAACTTGGGTGGGGGAAAACTGAACCCAGCAGTGCTAAGGGCGAATGGCACGCCCTAAGAGAGAGAGAAAATCCGAGGGAGAAGAGATCATACCTGGGATTTTGCAAGAGAGTCAGCGTTATGTGAATGAGAGCAGCGTTTTCTTTCTTGGTAAGTATTTCTTTTGCTTCAGCGTGTTCTGCTAAGAGAGCAGCATATTTGTTTCTTTTGCTGTTAAGTGTGTGTGTATATGTCTTAAAAAAAGGAAGTATGTCTTACAAAACCCTTACATTGTATGCCTAAGGTGGAACTTGAACTTGAAGAGTAAAATTTTCATACAATATCCTTACAATACTCTTAGTCCACTGATTTTTGTACATGTTGCCTGCGCTACAGGCCTTACAGCAGGTCTTACAATGTAAGACTTGTTGTAAGGGCCTGAACTCTGCTCATTTCCTGCATTTTTGCTTACTCCACATTGCTTAATTCTCCATGTTCCCACGCTCATTCCCTGCCATAACACACTTAAACAACCAATTAGTTTCAAGAATTACATCCTTTTTTTGTATTTTTTTTAATATAAAAACTAACTAACTAACTACCAAAAAAAAAAAGGGATAAAGCATGGGTTTCCTCCCATGAAGTGCTTGATTTAACGTCGCGGCACGACGATTACATCCCTTTTCAAGGGACAACCAAAGAGATGGAGGATTTAAGCCTATTGACTTCACCTCCCCAATATCGCTTCACTCTTTGCACATTCACTTAAAACGACTTGTCAGAACCCCGGGCTCGTAATACAATCGCTCCATGGGGCATCACCTTAACAATTTCAAATGGACTGGGCCAGCTCAACTTGAGCTTACCAGGGAAGAGCTTCAACCTGGAGTTAAATAAAAGAACTAGTTGGCCCGGCTCAAAGTGATTGTGTTGAATGTGCTTGTCATGCCACCGCTTAGTTTTCTCTTTATATAATTTGGCGTTTTCATACGCGTGCAACCTAAACTCATCAAGTTCATTGAGTTGCAACAATCTCTTCTCACCCGCCAATTCCATATCAAAGTTTAGCTTCTTAATCGCCCAACAGGCCTTATGTTCGAGCTCGACTAGCAAGTGGCATGCCTTTTCATAGACTAGCTTTTACGCTGAAGTCCCAATTGGAGTTTTATAAGCTGTCCTATACGCCCAGAGCGCATCATCAAGCTTGGTAGCCCAATCCTTCCTATTTGCACTGACAGTCTTCTCAAGAATTTGTTTCACCTCTCTATTGGACACCTCAGCTTGCCCACTAGGTTGCGGATGATAGACGGTGGCGACCTTGTGCTTGACCCCGTACTTAGTTAGAAGGTTGTTTAGCAACTTGTTGCAGAAGTATGTGCCTTCATCACTAATCAAAGCCCACGGGGTCCCAAATCTGGTAAAAATGTTCTTCTTGACGAAACTCACCACCACCTTCGCATCGTTAGTAGGAAGAGCAACAGCCTCCACCCACTTAGACACATAATCTACTGCCAGTAAGATGTATTTGTTATCATTCGATGAGGGGGAAAGGGCCCATGAAGTTGATCCCCACACATAAAAAATTTTCACCTCTAGAATACCTTGCAGCGGCATCTCTTGCTTCCTTGTGATTGTGATTGTGCCTGTTCTTTGGCATCGATCACACTTCTTTACAAAAGGGTGAGCATTTTTGAAAAGTGTCGGCCAATAGAACCTGGACTACAGTACTTTGGCTGCTGTCCTGTCACCACCATGATGACCCCTATAAGGAGATGCATGGCACTCTTGTAGAACAACTTACGTCTCTTCCTCAGGAATGCATCTTCGCACTAACTAATCTCCACATCATGGAAAAACCGACGCTTACCCTCTGCAGACAAATGTGATGACACTACCTCACTTACCAAATAGTTGACATAGTCAGCATACCATTGGTCCGACTGACTTGTGATGGAAAAAAGTTGCTCATCAGGGAAGGTTTCTTTGATCAAACCTCCCTCATTCACATGCTTGTGGTTTTCCAACCTAGATAGGTTTTCAGCTAGTTGATTTTCTGTTCCCTTAGGTTTCGGACCTCCAAGTCAAATTCCTGCAACAATAACACCCAACGAATTAATCGAGGCTTAGCATCCTTTTTATCAATTAAATACCTGATTGCTGCATGGTCTGTGTAGACAATAACTTTGGTTCCAACCAAGTATGCCCGAAACTTGTCAAAGCCATACACTACTGAAAGCAACTCTTTTTCAGTAAATGTATAATTCAATTGGGCAGGATTGAGAGTTTTGCTGGCATAGTAAATGGAATGGAACACTTTGTTCCTCCTTTGCCCCAGGACTGCACCAATAGCGACATTGCTAGCATCACACATTAATTCAAATAGTACAGTCCAATCAGGAGCCACTATTATTGGCGCAAAGACCAATTTCTCGTTCAGCTCATTAAAGGCCCTCAGATAGGCCTCATCGAACACAAATGTTGTTTCTTTCTCAAGTAACCTACACAAAGGAGTAGAAATCTTAGAAAAATCTTTAATAAACCTCCTATAGAAGCGAGCATGTCCGAGAAAACTTCGGACTCCCTTCACTGACATGGGCAGAGGTAATTTTTCAACCGGCTCCACCTTCGCCTTGTCAACATCAATTCCAGCACTGGACACCTAGTTTTCCAAAACTATACCTTCACGAACCAAGAAACAGTATTTATCTCAGTTTAAAATAAGGTCAGTTTCTTCACACCTAGCAAGAACTAGACTAAGATTAGTTAGACAAGCATCAAAAGAAGAATCAAAGATAGAAAAATCATCCATAAACACTTCGACAAACTTTTCCATCATATCAGTGAAAATAGCCATCATACACCTTTGAAAAGTCGCAGGTGCATTACATAGCCCGAATGGCATCCTCCTATAAGCATAGGTACTGTAAGGGCATGTAAAATTAGTTTTCTCCTGGTCTGTGGGAGCAACAATATCTGGTTATAGCCAGAGTAATCGTCAAGGAAACAATAATACTCTTGACCAGCTAGCCTATCGAACATCTGATCAATAAAGGGGAGGGGAAAGTGGTCATTTCGGGTGGCTTTATTAAATTTTCTATAATGAATGCACACCCTCCACCCTGTAACAGTTCTTGTAAGGATAAGTTCATTGTTCTCATTTTGGACCACTCTCATCCCTCCCTTTTTAGGGACAAATTGCATTGGACTTACCCACTTGCTGTCAGAGATAGGAAAAATTATACCTGCATCTAACCATTTAATCACCTCTTTCTTTACCACATCTTTCATGATTGGATTGAGGCGACGCTGATGCTCCACACTTGGCTTGTATTCTTCCTTCATAAAGATATTGTGCATGCAAAAATCCGGGCTTATTCCCTTGATATCAACTATGGTCCAAGTAGCACTCTTATGCTCTCGTAGCACTCTCAACAGCTTTTCTACCTGCAGGTCGGACAAATAGAGAAGAGATAATCACAGGTAAAGTGTCAGATTGTCCCAAATAGGCATAACGAAGATGAGCAGGTAAAGGTTTGAGCTCGAGCTTGGGCGCCTCTTCAACAGATGGATAGGGTGGTGGCCCTAGCAGTCTATCTAGAGGCTCAAACTTGGGAAATCCCATAATATAGTCACAAGAGCAGTCGAAAAGCTGCAACATCTCCTCTACATTAGCATCTTCATTAGTTTCTTCTCCCCAACATCGGTGCTCGCTGCAAATCATCATTAACATAATCATCTGGATCACTCGACTTCTCCTCTGGGTCACTCACTGTGATCATGGAAAACTATTCATGATGGTTAGGACTTTTTAGAGCCTTGTACACATTAAAAACTGCTTCTTGATCATCCACCTTCATTTTCATTTTTCCCTCTCGGACATGGATCACAGCATCACCAGTGGTTAAGAAAGGTCGTCCCAAGATGATAGGAACTTTCTTATCTGCCTCATAATCCAGGATGACAAAATCAGCGGGCAAAATAAATTGACCAATTTGAACCAATACATTCTCAATCACCCCCTCAAGATAGTAGTAGACCGATCAACTAACAGTAGTGAGACCGTTGTTGGCTTTGGAGTACCGAGTCCCAGTTGGTTGCACACAGACAATGGCATAAGATTTATGCTAGCCTCTAGATCACAAAGGGCTCGACCAACTGCTATGTTGCCAACACGAATAGGAATGGTGAAACTACCTGGATCCTTCAACTTTTATGGGAGTTTGTTCTGAAACCTGGATGTGCATTCTTCAGTAAGTGCCACAGTTTCAAATTCATTGAGTTTCCTCTTTGATGACACTATGTCGTTGATGTACTTGGCATACTTTGGAATTCCTTGGAGCACGTCAACCAATGAAATATTGATACTAGTCTAACAGAGTATGCCCAAGATCTTTTTGACTGAGGGATCCTACAGATTCTTTTGCAACCTTAGAGGAAAAGGAGGTGGTAGTTTAGCAGCAATCACTGCTTCTTGCTTTTCTACCTCCTTCTCGACTTCGATTACTTGCTCAGCTTCTTTTTCTTTGTCAGAGTGTGACTTCTTTGGCTTCTTTAGCAATTCTTCCAGCTCTCTCCCATTTCTTAATGAAACTGCTTGCACCTGTTCCTTGGGATTGGGACCAGTATTGCTTGGCAATGCACTAAGTGGCCTTGTATTTTGATTGCTAGCGACCTGTCCCATTTGTTTTTCTAAAGAGCGAATGGCACTGTCCTGGTTCTACTGGAGAGTTGTAATCTTCTGATTAAGATCAACAGCCAGTTGTTGTATCATTGCCTCTATTTTTGACGTTTCAGACTGTTTCCACTGCGGTGGATTCTGTACTTGCTGAGTATTACCTTAAGGTTGTCTACTGCCTTGCCCGCCTTGATTACCGCCCCATGAGAAATTAGGGTGGTTACGAAAGTTAGGCGGGTAAGTGTTGCCATACTGAGCATTTTGGTTGAAACCCCTGCTCTGCTGACCCACGTAATATGCAGACTTTGGGTTGTCCGGGCAAACATTACCTATATGATCAGATCCACCACACACATCACAGAATGGAGTTGCTTGCACTTGTTGAACCTGGGGTGGAGCCTGCGGCTTGCTTACCTGGACTAGTACTGCATCAAGTTGCAGCTCAACAAAGTGTTGCATTGCTGCCATTTCAGCTCTCATAGCTGTTAGTACATCTACTTCCATCTTTCCACCTAACTTGAGATTTTTGCCTCTACCTGAGTCACCTTCATAATGCTGAAATGCTGACTTCCTTCTAAAATTTTGTTAGGAGGAATGACTCTAGCTCATCATACTGCTTCTCTAGACTCGGTTCGCCACAATAAGCATCCAACAAGATTTTACTGTGCGATTGGAGTCCCTCAACAAAAATATGTCCCAATACATCTTTTGATTGACCACGGTGTGGGCAGCTTCTCAACAATGCCTTGAACCTTTCCCATGCTTCACCTATCTCCTCTGATGAACTCTGAGTAAATAACACTATCTCACCTCTAATCTTTGCAGTCTTGCCCGATAGAAAGCATTTTATCAAAAACTTCCTTGCCAGTTCATCCCAAGAGTTAATGGAGTTAGGTGGTTGGATCAAGAGCCACTTCTTTGCTTTACCCAGCAAAGTGAATGGGAACATAGTAAGCCGTATATATTCATCCGACACATCAACTTATTAGTAGGTGTCACTGATCTCCAAGAAATTCTGCATGTGCTGTTGAGGATCTTCATGTGATAAGCCCGCGAACTGACCATTAGACTAGAAGAGTCGGATCATACTCTCTTTCAGCTCAAATTTACCAGTAATGGTGGGCCTCACGATAGCTTTGGCCATGTTATCAAGAGTGGGTCTGACCACATCCAGTATGGCGCGGTTTTGATTTTCAGCCATCTCTGCAGGTTCAGAAATAAGGGCTTTCTATAGCTTTGCTTTGAGTCTGCCCTCCTTCCTTAGCCTGTTAAAAAGTCGTTCAGGTTCAAAAGTGTAGAGTTTATCACCACTCTTGCTCCTTCGCATTCAAGCCAAAACTTGAAACACCCAAAGACAACTAAAACAAAAATTAATCTTGAACAAATAATAAATTAAAGCTAATCTAGAAACTAATTAAATCTAGTCCCCGCCAACGGCGCCAAAAACTTGTCGCTCCAAACGCACACGCAAGTATACACGGTCGATCAATAAATAAAGTGATAAGAAAGTATCGTTTCCACGAGGACTATCGATTAACTATTAACTAGACAGACTTTAACTCAAATATTGTTCAAGAGAGTTCAACCAAATTTCGAGTGTGTTTAATTAAACTAATTAACTAAAAGTAATTGAGCAAGAATTGAATGCAAGACAATTCAAGAATTTTAGATATCAAGTGAGATGAAATATTCCAGGATTATATGACGTTCACCAATCCAGTTGCACTTCTCCACTAATTGAATTAACTTTATTTATCTGAGTTGCTAATCACAAGGTTGATTATACTCACAGAGCTCTTTCAACACTCTGCTCACCTATTCAAGCTAACTTAACGCCTATATGTCTATGGAATTAGAGTTTACAAGAATGCATGTACTTCTCCTGTATACTGATTAAGCGTGACTGTTAGGTATATTTCTATCCTAACCGCGAAACCATTCCCCGATGCTCAGGTTCAGGAACACGCTCTATTTAACTCTAATACAACCTACGGTTCCCACTTTCGAGTTCAACCTTAGATTCATGGATAGTACTTAACAACTGGCCAAGAAATCAAGTAATTCAGAGCAGAATTAAATAAACAACTCAACCTGATAAATTTAATGGATTTCAATCAATTTCACAGTACAACCCTAGAATAATAGAGTTTACCTACTCATACACAAGATAGCTTTCTCATAAAATAATCCAATAATCATGAAACAATCAAGAGGAAAGAAGATTTACAACTCAAATGATGAATCTTTAATGCTCTAGCCTCTACTATTTTTCTTGCCTCCAAAAGTACGTAATAGAATGTCTAATAATCTGTTTACAAGGGTTTAAATATGGAATAATAGGAGTAATACACGCCCAAGGCTAGTCCAAACTCGGGTAGGAAAGCTCCCAGTGGTACAATTCTCAATTCGGGTAGGAAAGCCCATACAATGTAAGAATCCTTGTATGCTTAATTCTCAGGTCTCACAGCTTCTCATACAATGTACGCCTGTTGTAAGGTTCATACAATGAGCTTACAAAGCTCCTAGTCCGCTGATTTTTTACTCTAGAATTCTTTATTTTTTTTACTTCAATTTTTGACTTCAAACTTCTCTTCTCCACAAAATGTAGCTATCTCACTCTAAATTCCACAAATTCGTACCTAAACCATTCAAACACACCAAGTTAAAATCATGTCACAGATTAGCATTGTTGGGCATGTATTGTTATGAAAACCATCTAAAAGTGTTAAATCCCATTGCTAAAAATATAGGAAATATGCCCAATATCAGCCCTCTCAAAGTAGATAAAGTGCACGTGTCCACCTTAAAAAGTCTACCGATGTTATTCCCTACCTTAGTTAGAACCTCCTTGTCTGGTAATCTGATCCAGATCGTGGAGTATATTACCTTTGCCTGTGATGCTACGTAGTTTGTTTCCCATCTAGTGATAGATAGGAAGAACCCATTGATGAACCAAGGTCCGTTATGTAAGGTGTTCCTGAAATTTTCTTCCTTGAGAAATTTGACTAAATAAAAATTCGATCCCAGATTTATTAGTGGGAAGTCCTCCATTGGTTTCCATATCTGTTGTAGCTTGGATTTTAGGTATTGGTGGCTGATCTTTCTTCCAAATAGCTTAATTATGACCGAGAATTGCCATGGGCGATCTAATCTTTCTAATTACATCGTAGAAAAATTTATTCTTTTGTCGGTTTGTGAGTTTTTTAATGGATCTGAATTCGGATGATCATTATTTTGGGAGGTTTCATTTTGGTGAAGGAAACAGGTGTTTTGATTTATTTGCATAATTTGCGTCGTTTGGAATAGGAACCGACGAGATTAGTCTAGGAATGATTTTTTGTTTTTCCATGGAATCTGTGAGGATAGTTTGATCGTCGGGGATCTGGTGGGATGTGAATTTCCATTGACTGATCTTCCTTTGAAATCATGGGATAAGATCAAATCTGATTTCAATATTTCCTAGGTGTTAGGTTTGAGAGAGAAAACTTCGATGAGAAGTTTTAAGTTATTAAAACTTTTAAGACATCGTTAACCATAACCTAGCTAACCAAAGAGTAATAGTTAGCAATATTGTTTTCCAATTCCAATAACAAAAACTATCTTTTCCCAGTTCCACTCACCCAAGTAATTTTGATTTACCTCCACTGTGATAAGGGATAATTTTGCTGTTTGGTTGAACAACCAAGCTTTTTGTTTTCTTTTTTTTTTTTTTTGGGAGGGGGCCGGGAGGTGGTGGCAGCAAAACTGAAGAAGCTTTTGCACACACTTTCAATCAAAATTTTGAAGCACAAACATAAAAAAAGCTTAAAAAGTCAAGACTCAACTTTACTTCTTTGTATTAGATCATTTTTCCGAGAAAAGGATTTTATATAATTGCCGATAAATGTCGGGTGATTTGTTAAATGGCCTCCTACAAAAACTAATAAAAGTCTATGACAAATAAAATTAAGGCTTTTACTTGATGACCCTTTGGGCCCCACTAACTTAAAAGAAGATGACATGTCATGTGTATTAGGGAAATTAAGAAGAAATGAAGGGGTAGTTTTACAAAATTCAAAAGTTGTAATTTTTTACAATAATACTCGCTGGCTTCTCATTCCCGTTAGCTGCTACAGGACGTGCTTTCTTGTTTTTCCTTTTCTTCCGTTTTTCACTATTCATATATTTTTGTAAGCCTGTAAGTATCGACTCAATCTGTTCCACATGTTTACATTAATAAGCTTATATGCTGTTGTTCCAATATCATCTCTGCTGCAATAAGAAAAGCTAACAAATTCTTGGTGATTATATTATGAATGTCTGTCATGGTTGATCACTTATGGAGAAGATAATAAAATCAATCAAATTGTACTGTTTTTTTTTTTTTAAGAAATGGTGAACTTAGTGGGCTATTGATTTTCATAAATAAAAAAATACAAGCTATAAGTTGATTTTGCTAACTATTACGTATCATTGTTTTAGCCGGTTTCCATTAGTAAAAACGGAGTAAATGCGTCTTGATCTTCGAAAACCTAGCCTAGTAGTTACGTAAGTTTTTATTCGGTTGCTTGTTTATTAATATTTACCAAGATCACCCAAATTGTATTTTTATAAAGTGGGAGATCCTAATAAAATCACAGGTCGCCTTTGTATTATTAATGATCGCTCGTGTATTGTTCATGATCGCCTAAATTTATTTATCGTAAAATAAGCAGCTTAAATATCTTTTAATTTATTTTCATTTGCTCTACAGGCCTACGATAATGGTGGATTAATTTATATGCATGGAAGTTGAAACCAAAAGTTCATCCGCTGAGTTAATATTAAAGGTGATTGGTGTTAGGGAAGGAATAACATATTGCATGAAATTTGTAAACGTTGTGATGTGAACTGCAATCCGTATAAATGGAAGCTACAGTACAAGCCAAGGGTAATTGATATGTACCATATTTTCTACAGAGAGATGATTACGATTTGGGTATGTATTTTAAAGTTTTTGATTAGCGGGGGGCAGGGCCTATATTAAGAGTATTCTTGGATCATAATAGTGATGTGGTAAAAAAATATAGCTCTCTTGATCCGTTGCTCTATGTCGAGAGTAACAACTTTAGAATAGTTAATGGTCAGAATGATGATGATTTTAATGAACAAGTTGTTATGGTTGATGATACACATTTTGAGTACGACTTGGATGCTGCAGATGTTGGTGAAAAAGGTGTTGATGAAGATTCTGTTGAAAGTGGGGAGGCTGCAGAAGTTGGTGTTTTGGAGTTGGATAAACTTCAGGCACAACTACTGGCATTAGATAATTTAGACGATGGGGTAATAAATAAAGTGACAATGAAGCCAATGATGATGAAGTGCTTAAATTTAATGATGATTCAGATTTGTGCATTGGTAAAATATTTGATGGCAAGGAGGAAGTGGTAAAATACTTGAAATTGATCGCAGTGAAGGCTACATTTCAATTCAAGACAAAGAAGTCTAATCCTTCATTAGTAGCAGTAGCTTGTGTGGTTGAGGGGTGTACCTGGCGGGTTCGACTAACGAAGATGGGCACATCCAACCACTTTGAAGTTAGAACTTATATTGGTGAGCATACTCGCGGACTTAAAAGTGCATCCAAGGGAGCGCTTCACCAAAAGAGATCCAAGCATTCGTCCAAAAAGAGCTTGGCTGTGATGTTAGTTATTTGAGGGCATGGAAAGCAAGACAGCAGCAATGGCAAAGGCGAGAGGTAGTCCGGAGCTTGGGTATGCCGTCTTACCAGGATATTTTGAAGCACTTAAGAGAAGAAATCCTGGAACTGTGACAGCTTATGAACTTGAGAAAGATCAATTCAAGTATTGTTTTATTGCTTATGGTGCAACGTTGCATGGATTCCAATTCTTGAGGAAAGTGATTTGTGTTGATGGTACATTCTTGTCTGCAAAGTACGGAGGTGTATTGCTTTGTGCAAGCGCAGAGGATGGTAATGGACATATTTATCCCCTTGCGGTTGGAGTGTTTGATTCTGAAAATCATAAGTCTTGGAAGTGGTTCATGGAGAAATTAAAAGAATGCATCCCAGACAACGATGAGCTTTGTTTTATTTCAGATCGACATCGTAGCATAATAAAAGCTATTGCTGGTGTATATTGCAGCAGATCATGGTTGTTTTACATTTCACTTGTGGAAAATTTTGACTCACAATTTTAAATGCTACGAGGTTCAAAACACCTTTGAGCGAGCATCAAGAGCTTATACGATTACTGAGTTTGACACTTACTTTGATATAATCAAAAGTGCCAATAAGAAAGTTTGGGAGTACCTAGCAGTTGATGTCGATGTGCAGAGGTGGGCAAGAGCGCACTTTCCTAGAAGCAGTTACAATTTATTGACAACTAATATTGCTGAATCCTTGAACAATGAGTTGAAAGTTGAAAGGCAATGGCCCATATTTGTATTGTTGAGAGCTATCCAGGTCAAGTCGTCAAAATGGTTTCATACTCGTCGTACGAATTCGTCAAAAAACACTAAGCATGTGACACCACGGTGTGAAAAAGATGTTTGGAAGCGCTATAAGAAATCCACATGTATGGTTGTTGATCCATTGAATGACTATGAGTTTAATGTTCGTGGAATCGGATTTGAGCATCTTGTTAATTTAGAACTAAAGGAATGCTCATGTAAGGTATTTGATATAGATCGAATGCCTTATGAGCATGCTATAGCAGCGTTGAATAAGGTTCCTGGTGCAGATATGATGGAGCAAATCCATGGGTTATGTCATCGTTACTACTCTAATGAGAATTGGGGGAAAGCATACGAGATGACTATCTACCATGTTCCACAAATCACAGAATGGATGACGATAGAAGAAATAGCTGCAATCAAAGTATTGCCACCTGATATTAAAGTTTCCAAAGGGAGGAAGAAAGTTAAGCGGATCCCATAACAGGGAGAAAGTTCCCGCAGAGCAAAACAAAGAAAAAGGTGTTCGATTTGTCGCCAAACCGGTCACTACTAGAAGCGTTATCCACATAGAGTTCCGGATGAGTTTGCTCCAACTGTTTAACTGTAGATTTTTGTGTCTTTTTTCTGATGTTTGATGAATCCTTTAATAAGCTTATTTGGGTGGATTAATACATTATCTTTGTTCATTAGGCGATTTCACTTATACAATAGGTGATTTCGGAGATGGCATAGGCGATTATACTTATTCTAAAAGGCGATCTCTATTTTATCCTTTGGTGATTCAATTATACAACAGGTGATTTAATATTCCTAAAGGCGATCTTTATTTTATACTTTGGTGATTTCATTTATACAGTAGGCGATTTCAGCTATACAATAGGCGATTTCGGACATAACATAGGCAATTGTATTATTCTTAAAGGCGGTGTTTATTTTATCCTTTGACGATTCAATTATACAACAGGCAATTCCAGATATAGCATAGGCGATTGTACTATTCCTAAATGCGATCTTTATTTTATACTTTAGTGATTTCATTTATACAGTAGGCAATTTTAATTATATAATAGGCGATTGCAATTATGTAATAGGAGATTTCAATTAAACAATAGGTTATTTTAGACATAATATAGGTGAGTGTATTAATTCTTAAAGGCGATCTTTATTTATCTTACCAGACTTATTTTGAAATACTTACTCATTTCCATGTTCATAATTAAGTCATAAACATAAATTAAAAAAAAAATAGTTATTTTAGCAATTCTAAGATCGTTCTATAGTTAACATAAGTAGGCGACTTAAGATTTATAATAGGAGATTTCAGATATATAATAGGCGATTTTAAATATATATAGTAGGCGATTTACCAAGGTGACTCTTAAACTTTATATATTTTAGACATTTGGAAATATGAACTCACTTCCCCGTATATAATATAGTTAAAATCTTACATTTCAACAACAAATGGTTATTCGTAAAGATTATATCACACCAAAAGATTATACTACACTAATTGGATATACTTTAGCGTTAAACACATTCCAAACTAAATGAGTAACCCTATAGTGTAACCTTATTGTTTGTGCTTCAAAACTTTCGAATTATTTGATAAACTGATATTTTGATTTTCTAAGTTATTTTAGCATGTTGAAATCACATTTTTTAAACAAAAAACAAAAACACTTCTCCTTTCTAGGATCATTCTACCATATAAAAAAGTAGGCGACTTAAATGTATAATAGAAAATTTCAGATATATAATAGGCGATTTCAAATATATAGTAGGCGATTTACCAATTCTTAAAGGTGACTCTTAAAATTTATATATTTTTTATATTTGGAAATAAGTACTAATTTTTCCGTATATAATATAGTTAAAATCTTGCATTTCAACAATAAATGATTATTCGTGAAGATTATATCACACCAAAAGATTATACTACACGAATTGGATGAACATTATATACTTTAGCGTTAAAGACATTCATAACTAAATGAGTAACCCTATTGTGTAACCTTATTGTTTGTGCTTCAAAACTTTCGAATTATTTGATAAACTCATATTTTGATTTTCTAAGTTATTTTAGCACGTTGAAATCACATTTTTTTAACAAATAACAAAAACACTTCTCCATTCTAAGATCATTCTATCGTATAAAAAAAAAAAAAATAGGCGACTTAAGATGTATAATAAGAGATTTAAGATATATAACAGGCGATTTCAAATATATAGTAGGGGATTTACCAATTCTTAAAAGTGACTCTTAAAATTTATATATTTTTACATTTGGAAATATGTACTAATTTTCCCGTATATAATATAGTTAAATCTTGCATTTCAACAATAAATGATTATTCGTGACTTCTCCATTCTAAGATCATTTATCATATAAAAAAAGGTAGGCGACTTAACATGTATAATAGTAGATTTAAAATATATAATAGGCGATTTCAAATATATAGTAGGCGATTTACCATTTCTTAAGAGTGGCTCTTAAAATTTATGTGTTATAGACATTTAGAAATATGTACTCATTTCACCGTATATAATATAGTTAAATTTTGCATTTCAACAAAAAATGATTATTCGTGGAGATTATATCACAATTTTAAATATTTTTTAAAAAATATTTCTCCATTCAGAGATCGTTCATCGTATAAAATATCCTAGGCGACTCAAAATAGTAGGTGATTTCATATACATAATAGGCGATTAGAAATATAAAATAGGCGATTAAAAATGCAACATAAGCGATCAATCAAAATATAACATTTGGCAAAGTATAACATAGGAGATCATCAAAAAATTCGCATAGACGATCATAATAATTATTAGGCGTTTTCATATTAAAAAGCTAATTGTATCCACCAAATAACAATTGCATTTAAATAAGAAATTGTTAACTATAGAAAAGCGATCCTTAAGATATTACATAGGCGACCTCTAAAATATAACATAGGCGATAACTCAAAATATAATATAGTCGTCCGAAAATATACAACATACACGATCACTCTAAATATAGCACGGGCGACCTAAAATATACAACGTACACAATCACTCTTAATAGGCGACCTCAACTATACAACATACGCGATTACTCAAAATATCATACAGGCGACCTCAAAAGCACAACTTACGCGATAACTCAAAATATAACATTGACCAGACGATCCTCAAATACAACTTAACGGATAATAGAGATCGTCAAATTTTAACATAGGCGATCATTAAAATAGTTAAGTAGGCGACAAGGTGATCCTCAAATATAACTCAAGGGATAGAAGATTGTCAGAATTTTAGCATAGGCGATCATCAAACAACTTTAAGAAATAAGTTAAAAAAAAAAAAAAACAAGTTTAATTCTAAACAAAAGTTGAATTTTTTGTCCTCTGTAACGAATAGATTAGTAACTCCTTAGCTTTTTTGCAATATCAAGGGGTTGAGCCTTTGGTGCTTTCCTCTTCTTCGTCCCATCTAGAGTCCATGTTGAGCTATTCCTCCGCATTGACATCCTTCTAAGTCGAGGTTGTTTCAAGTTTTGCATCTTAACCAAGCAGTCTATCTTTTTGTCCATTTTTACCAATATGTCTTTCATCTTTACTACTCGTCGCTCCAACTTATTAAATCGCTCTGAAAATTTGAAATTGACATTACCTTGTTCTTCATTGTTTAATTCATGTAGTTCATTGCTTGGTTCTTGCTCCTCACTATTCTGTCCATGCTTGTCCATTTCCACATGACCAATAATGCCATCGCAAGGACGTATAAGATCTACATTCTCCAACTCATTCTTTAGTTTATCAATGGCTATGTCCGGTTCATCCTCCAACTCTTCAAAATTTTCCATCCATTTACTATTTTTTTCTTCGTCTGAAGGCCTCAAATTTTCCATCCATTTACGCAACTCTTCAGCTACAATTTTTTGTATGTCCACTTGTTTCCTCTGCAACCGTCTCCCAAATATTTTCCATCTTATTTAACTCAAAAAGTAATAAGCAACTACCACACCAATCTTGTGCAAAATAAAGCAAAGTTGTATGGCAGTTAGTATACTTCTGGATCACTTCTCATATCACGAAAATTTAACCAAAGTTATTAAGAAAAATTATTACCTCGTTTCTAAAATACAATTGTTGTACCAATCTTGTGGCTTCACCTTAACCAATTCATCTTGATGCCATCTCAAATTCTTGGAATGGCATTTGGAAGCTCGATTGATCTTGCACCGAGCTTCTTCCCATATATATATCAATCGCCTCGTATGCCCATACCTTCATCAAAAGACCTCATGTAATAACCAAAATAATTAGTACTAAAATTAAATGAGCGAAAAGAACGAGCTACACACCACGAATGCCGCAGATAAGCCAGCTATGGTATATTTTACTGGTGTTTTCTCTGGTTTGTCTCCCTTGGAAATCTTTGCTGCTCTCTCAATTGCTTTGCTTCGTAAATCCCTTTTCAGATTTTGAAATATCCACTTGTAAGCCTTTCGACCCCAAGGATATGAATAAAAGAAATCTGGTGAAGCAGTGAAAGCGAGGAAATCCTCTCGCACCTGCTTTTTTTCTTGGTCTGCTGCTAATATGATGGAGTGGAGAAGATACATAGTGGCACATCGACTCCTTTCTTCTATAGAAAAAGGCTTTTTTCCCCTCAAATTTACAATGTTTGTAAGATCCTGGGCATACAAGCTTGATTTGTCTAAAATTTTTAATACTTTATTAACAAATTCTTTCCCGTCCTCGAATGCCTTTCTTATAGAATCCTCACTTAGGTATGGGCCACAGTTTAATCCCGTAACTAAGCAAAATTCATTCAATCCAAAACGAATCGGCTTATTCCCCACCAAAAATCAAAGCTCATTCTTCTTTTTTGTTTCAATTTGTCTTAGTAACAGGTAATGACATAAACCCCACGAGAGTAGCCAGACCTTCAAAATTTATCCTCTAACTCTAGAAAGTGTTGAAAACTAGCTTTCTTAATCATATCTACTAGATTGTCATTTTTATTTATAACATCCTTCGAAATCTTCCAACAAATTGCCCATCCGACATCTAATTGTCACCCTATCAGGCATATTACCAGTATCACCAATCACAGTACGAAAGTGGTAATTCATCAAAATAGGAAGGTTTCCATTGTGTAAAATAGTTTCCTGTTGATAAAAACGTAGACGCACTTAAGTAAAGCCAACAAATTTCTTATATAATTAAAGATCGCCTTTACTAAATTGAGATCGCTCAAACTAAACACAATCACTTAGCTCTTCTTCGACTCTTCCAGCCTCGTACCCCTCAGCATCTTGTACTCCTTGGTGTTCAAAGCTAGGTGGCTCCATCGGACTGCTTGGGTTGAACTGCATTTTCATTTTTATCGTCAAAATTTTATAAATACTAGGGATGGAAAAGGGATTAAACACTTATTATCAAAAGCTCACATACCTCTATATTATTGTTGTCATTGTTATTGTTCGTAGATGAGATCTCCAGTTCTTCGGTTTCTCCGTCGCCAGCAGCTTCATAACCAATTTTGGCTATTTCATCGAATTTCGTTGATGCTTGGCTGCCTTCATCCGTTTCTGCCATTTCAACTTCTTATCAACGGAAAACAAATAGACAGTAAGAATGAAGTATAAATAATGAGTAATAAAATAGGTCTATTAGTTTGTACTAAATCTTGAAAACATGATGAGGGATAGTTTTTTATAAAGAACATCAAGAGGTGAAAAGTCTTTGATGTATACTGCCCAGCAACAGAACATGAATGAAGCTGACGCTATGACTAAAGGACAAGCCCTTTGACCATTTCTGATGGCTTATTAAAGAATTACTAATCATGTTCACACACATAAACCCTCAACTAAGATGTCGTACCCATTATGCATACTTGGAACCTTCTCCAGACTTAGTACACATAAAATATAGTTATAATAAAGCCGATTCCAACACCAAATTAGTCGAGTTATGACTGCTATGTGAATCTTTTATACCTTAAACTAATTACATGTTATTTACACAAGATTGAAGTTTTTGTTGTGAAACAGAATTGTCGCATAAAGGAAAGGCAAAGAGTTGAAAAAGAAATTAGCTGGAGACGGAAAAATCATGAGTGAATACTAATATACATTGAATTGTACACGACTGCTTTCTTCAACAAAAAAAATCAAGCCAAAATCAAAATTTATGGATAAAACTCCAAACAAAAATGGTGTAAAAATCCAAAGAAATTTATCCAAAAAGAGTTGAATGCAAAGAATCAAAGTAGGACTGAACTATCCAGAAAGAGTTTCTTGACCGGAAGAAAATCAAAGGCGGGATGTATTTGTTGAAAGCCCGGGAAGTTAATCGGTCTCCCTTAGTCTCTAGAAAGAACAAGTAACGCAGGGTTGTGAGACTTTAATATTTGAAGTGCTCTTATTTTTCTTATTTGCAGCTTAATCCTTCATTAGACACATCAGTCTGCCACCTAACCAATTAAGTAATAAAATAATTGAAAAAAAAAATAGAGGGCCATAAACCTCTATTAAATTTGTAGGGAGCCTTTTTAACCAATTTTCTCGATAAATGTCAGATTTCGGGCTATTTCAAGCGACTTAAAGACATTTGAACATAAAGTGTAAACAAATATTGCTGGACTTAGTAAAGTGGACGATTAACCTTTCTTTATCGCATTGAGAAAATATTTGGAACTATGAAATTAACTTCTGCAACTACTAATTTCCCCTTTTTGTTAAGATAAGAAAGGAGAAGTCTCTAGAACTCCTTTAGCTCAACGTTACAGCTGATGCTGTCACTTAAAATTAGTTTCGTTTAAGCTTAATAATGTACTCCATCCGTCCCAAATTAGTTGACGCTTTAGCAAAATTTATTATTCCAAATTAGTGGATGCTGTAGGATTTCAAGACTATTGTTGTCAATTCTTTCCAACTATACCCTTAATTATTAATGGTAATTCTAAAAAAGTATCTAATAGTCATATATTAAATAAGGCTAACATAGTAAAATGTATACCCTATTTATTCATTTTTTTAATGGGCGTGCAATAGTTGAAAGTGTCAACTAATTTAGGACGGAGGGAGTATAATGTAAGAGAGAATTAAATAATGCTTTTCACTTTATTTGATCACCAAAATATGAGTGTTTTTATACACTTTTCCAAATTTCTAGATACCTTCTAGGAGTATTATTTATTTTAGCATTGCAACTTGCTTTCTCCAGAAGCTCTATTTCATTTCCCTTAGACCAAATACATAAATTTTCTTATGAACTAATGACCGTAAAACTCGAAAGAAGAATTTTACTATAATTGTAATTGCTGATTCAACTGATTATTTTTCCCAATCCTAGTTATAGATACAACAAGGAACTATTAGGATCTTTCCACTTGTCCAATGATTTGGTCGGTTGTTCCCATCTGTTCTATTGGAGTTTTAGTTTTAATCAATAGTATGGAATGATGCCAACATAGTTGGCAGGAGAAGGATTCGACCAACAGAACAACACTTGTTTTCTAAATACTCCCTCCGTCCCAAATTAGTTGACGCTTTAGCAAGATTTATTTGTCCCAAATTAGTTAACGCTTTAGGATTTCAAGACATTTTTTGCTTAGTATTTACAAGTATACCCTTAATTATTAAAAGTATTCTCAAAAAAAATTTAATAGTCATATATTAAATAGGGGTAGCATAGTAAAATATATATTCTATCTATTGATTTTCTTAATGGGCGTGCAAAAGTTGAAAGTGACAATTAAAATGGGACGGAGGGACTATTAAACAATTGTGGTCGGCTAACCTCTATTAGTATTCAGCTTACTCATAACTATCTGGACCAAAATTAATCAAGAGTTTGGTCAAATCAGATGAGTTTCAAACGTCGAAGTATTTGATACAATATATACATTGATAGTTTGATGGTTTGTCAGCTTCTATTTCCACAATATAATGGTATATGTGACGATAAACACTCTTTCTAGTGTCATCTTATATGATACTATCAGACTATTAAGAAACTAATAACATAGTGTTTCTTATAAAAGAAAATGTCGCTTGTCAATCCATTCTAGCATAATTATCTAGTGTATACTTTAATAAATAAAAAGTTTAAATTTTTTGCACAGTCAATATATGTAATTTTTTTACATCCAAAAGATATTTACAGTAACAATATATAGAAAGTAAAATTTAAGATTTTGATAAATAATTAAGAAATATTACCTATTACAATTGATAAATATCTATATCTATATTTATATTCCATATCTATCTATCTATCTATCTATATCTATATCTCTACTAATTGAGAAATATAGACAAGTGACTTGGCACTCTCTAAAGCTAAAAATCACATCTTTTACCTTATTTTTGACAACTTTGCTTCTCTTCCTTTTTCATTCACTTATTCTAAAAGATCAGATTAAGAGGGCATTCGATGCATTATAAAAATCCAGCGAAAAAAAATTTCCGTTACTAATAGCTCAACCGAAATCATAATTTTGATTCGGTTGTGGCCATATAAATAATTTTCGTAACTTCTACTATTAATTATATTTATAATGTGTTGAGGAATGGTTTTGAAGAATGACAAACAAGAAGGATCCAGTAGTTCCAGAGGAGAACCTGGTCCTTGTATAGAAGGGCACGACTGATCGAAAAGATTTGAGGGTTGCAAATCCCTGCGGAACTAGAAGTAGTGGCGCGTGAACGAGTATGCATCCTAGTCGGACTAAAAGAGGCGCTGCCCAGGCTGTGTCTTCGAAGTTGAATACGAGTTGGACTTAAACAAGGAAAAACTTACAAGGAATCTTGTCTTACCATAATTACAAGGCTTCCTTGTGGAACTCAACTAGGGTTCTGATGTCCATATAAATACAAGTAATCGAGGCAGCCGAAACTCAGTTATTCATAAATAGAGAGTTGAGAGCATATAAAGGCGATTCAGCAACTTTCAACGTGAGATAACTGAGCAAGACAACTTATGGAGTTAACAAGTTGAGTCTAGATATTTTGTCTAGGTTTTTGGTTTGTAAGTTGTCTTGGTTTTGTGTGATCATTGTTTTACCTATCAGCGTATCTTAGAAGCAATTGTGTTAGGTGAACTTTTGAGAGATTACTTTGTAAAGTTAGAGTTTAACTTTGTTGAGTGATTAGGATCTAGAGTGTAGCCCCTTGGTTACGGAGTCATGTAATCAGAAACTTGCTCTTTGTGTTAGTGGATTGAGTTCTAAAATCCCAGAGTGTGGGTCGTGGTTTTTCTCCGTTGAGCAAGGAGTTTTCCACGTAAAAACATCGTGTTCCTTGTGTTTTTGGTTTTGTGTGTTGTGGTGTCTAAGTGCAAACTGGTAAGACAAGAACAAGGTTCTTAACTTAGAAGAATCGAGTCCTTGCAAAGAATAATCGGTAGACACTATTCAACCCCCTTCTAGTGTCCTTAGGAGGTGCTTAGATTATAACAAGCGGTATCAGAGCAGGTCTTCTCGTGCTAGGTTAACACCTTAAGAAGGATCAAAATCATGAGTGCACCACCTACCATCACTGAAGGACAGTCAGTTCAAAGGCCCCCACAGCTCAATGGGCAGTACTATGCTTGGTGAAAGAACAGGATGGAAAATTACATATGTGCTGAAGACTACCAACTATGGCTTATAGTATCTGAAGGAAATCTGATCCCTACCAAAATAGTTGGTGAAGGAGCTACTGCCAAAGAAGAACCTAAGACAAAAGGGGAGTTCAATGAGGCGGACTATAAGCTGATTTAAAAGAATCACAAAGCCAAACGTCTGATAATTTTTGGTCTTGGCCCTGAGGAGTTTAATAGAGTATCATCTTACAAGACTGCTAAGGAAATCTGGGATGCCTTGCAAGTTGCACATGAAGGAACTACTGAAGTGAAGGACTCCAAGAGAAGAATGCTGAAAAGTCAATTCGAGTTGTTCTCTATGGGAGAGAAGGAATGAATCCAGGATATGATGATCAGGCTGACCATTATCACTGATGAGATGAGATCTCTGGATATGGAGTTGCCTGAAGTAGAGATGGTGGATAAGGTTCTGAATGTGTTACCTGAGGCTTGGGAACCCAAGATGACTGCTATCATTGAATCCAAACCTCTCAGATCCATCAAACTTGAAGAACTGGTTGGAAGTTTGAAAACACATGAGATGATGAAAGATTCAAAAATTAAACCAGCCCTCAAGAAGAACAAGACCCTTCCACTCGAAGCAACTGATGAAACTGATGATTATGTTGATTTGCAATCAGTTGAAGCAGCAATGGTTAGTGCCTTGAGACAGAAGTTTAACTTGAGAAATTTCAGAGGTTTCAAAAGAAATAACAAGGAGAACTCTTGAAGAAAGAATATAGTTGACAGTCCTGATTACTCAGGAAGCTTCAAATGTTTCAAGAAGGACTATGCTGTCGTGGATTGTCCAATGTGGGAAATAGAGTGGATGAAAAATAGAGATACAAAGGAGAAGGAAAAGGAGGTGTCAAAAGAGAATGACAAAGAAAAGAAGAAGGTTAGACGACCTCCAAACTTCAGAGCAGAAAGAAGGAAGAAAAAGGAAGTTTTTTATGCTACGTGGGGACCTACTGACAGTGAATCTGATCATGAGAAGGAATCTGGAGATGAATCTCCAATAGCGCTGATGGGGTTGTCAGATGTTGGTTCTGATGAAGAAGATCCTCGGGAGTTCAGAGGAGGAAGAGATCAATCAAAGCCACCTGTGTTTAACGGGACAAACTACAAGTACTGGAAGAAATAGATGAAAAATTTCCTTCAAGCAATGGATTACAGTCTCTGGTTGATTGTGAAAAGATGACCTCATGTTCCTGTAAAGAGAACATCAAACGGGGTTCTGGTTCCAAAGAAGGTAGAAGAACTAGATCCTCAAGACCTAGATTGGTTACAGGAAAATTCCAAAGCTGAACTGTACCTGAGGAGAGGGCTGACTACTAATGTGTTAGCAAGGATACTTGAACACAAGTCTGCCAAACAGATACTTGAACACAAGTCTGCCAAACAAGTATGGGAAAAGCTGAAAGAGATGTACTCGGAAGATGACCAAAAGAAGGACTAAGCTCTTATGGCAACGGATGGAGAAGAAGCTGCTCATTCAGCAGAAGTATGTCTATCCGATCTTAAAGAAAACTTACACACATACTCTACTGAAAATTTGATCTTAATTACTGCCACCTTAATCGAGGGTTACGAAATGGAGAAACTTGAGAAAGATAAATTGGCTGGAGAAATAAGTGATCTCAGAACTAAGCACAAGAGTCTTCAAGAACAAAACATTGAACTGGAAGAAATCAATGCCATTTTAAAAGGGCAGACTCTTATGTCAAACTCTAAGATCACAGAACTGGAATTGGAACGAAATCAGTTAAAGGAGAGTGTAAATGGTAAGCATGTAATAAGTGAAGTTCAAACCTTTCTTGAAAATAAAGTTAAAAGAACAAATGAGATCCTATACCAGGAAACTGAAAAGAACAGGATTTTGAATCAAAAGGTTGAAAAATCTAACTATGAGCTTACCAAATTAACAAAATGGAATAAGTCTTCTGAGGCAATGAACTGGGTCCTTGAAAATCAGAACAAGGGAAAACAAGGGCTAGGATTCAAGAAACCACTGCCTCCATATAACCCCAAAAGCAAATATGTGGGTTTGCCTTGTAACATGTTGTGTACCTTCTGTGGTGAAACTGGACATTACAGACAAAGGTGCATGAATGCAAGAAAGGAAAAGACCAAGAATAAAAGAAGTGTTCTACCTCAATGGGCTAAAAAGAATTTGATTTATCCATTTTCTCATAAGAAGGGACCCAAGCTTGTCTGGGTTCCTAAAGCTAACCGTTAATCTGTTTTGCAGGCTGGAGTGAGAGAGAACAACCCAAGCTGGATTCTTGATAGCGGTTGTTCAAGGCACATGACAGCTTGTCTGGGTTCCTAAAGCTAACCCTTAATCTGATAGAAGAAACTCTCTCACTCGCAGCATTTTAGGAGGCAGTGAGCCTTCAGAGGAGGAAAAAGTGGTCAGATCGTAGGAATTGGAAAAGTTGGGAGAACTCTAGATCATGTAATTGATAATGTGTACTGTGTCGATGGTCTCAGACACAACCTTCTGAGTATCTCTCAACTGTGTGATAGACGAAATGAAGTGAGCTTCTCCTCTGTAGGATGTATTGTGAAGAACCTACAGAGTGGAGAAATTGTTATGAAAGGAAAAAAGGGCGAACAATGTGTGCAAAACTTCACTGAAATCACAGCCGGAAAAAAACATAACATTATTGAACGTGCAAGAAAGTGATTCTCAGTTGTGGCACAAAAGAATGGGCCATGCAGGTCTCTCACAACTCAACAAGCTAGTATCAAAGGAGCTAGTTCGTGGATTGCCTAGTAAGAGATTTGAAAACATAAAAGTGTGTGATGCTTGTGTGAGAGGGAAGCATGTGAGATCATCCTTTAAATCAAAAAAGGTGGTGAGTACATCAAAATCACTGGAATTGATACATATGGATCTGTGTGGACCTATGAGAGTCAGGAGCAGAGGATGAAAGAGATTTGTGTTCGTAATTTTTGATGACTACTCTAGGTATACATGGACTCTGTTCTTGGCGTCCAAAGATAGAGCCTTTGATAGCTTTAAAGATTGGGCTGGTGTTGTGCAGAAAAGGTTGAGCTTGGAACTTGTCAGCATTAGATCTGATCATGGAACAGAGTTTTAAAACACCAAATTTTCTGATTACAACATTGATCATAACTTCTCTGCACCAAGAACTCCACAGCATAATGGAGTAGTTGAAAGGAAGAACAGGTCTCTGGAGGATATGGCAAGGACTATGCTGCTGTCAAGTGGTCTTGCAAGAAACTTCTGGGCTGAAGCAACAAACACTGCATGCTATCTGCTGAACAGATGCTCCATAAGAGTTATTCTTGACAAGACCCCATATGAGCTGCTCAGAGGAAGAAAACCAAATATTGCACACCTGAGACCCGTTGGTTGTAAATATTTTGTCCACAATAACGAAAACGAACCATTGGGGAAATTTGATGCTAGAAGTGATGAGGCAATATTCCTTGGCTATTCTACTCAAAGCAAAGCATACAAAGTTTTTAATAAGAGAACAAAAACACTGGAGGAAAGTATGCATGTGGTATTTGATGAATCTGATAAGGCAGTAGATGAAAATAAAGTAGATGATCAAGCAATTGGCCTTAATCGAGAAGATAGTGTAACTAACTCTGAAGATCGAGAAGACGGTGAAGAATCATGTGAGGATTCAACTTCACGAGAACAAGGATTCAATATGACAGGGGGAACATCAGATGAAGTTGATGATTCAACAAGTCAGGAAGAACCTACCCAAAGTGTTGCTGAAGGTTCTTCTCGTCATATCCAACCCAGGCCATGGAAGCACCAAAGTTCTCATCCCTTGGAGAATATATTATCTGAATTAGATACTGGGTATGACCAGATCAGCCTTGAAGAACTTTTGTGCATTCTTTGATTTTATGTCGTCTTTGAAATCAAAGAATGTAAAAGAAGCCCTAGAAGATCCAGATTGGGTTCTAGCCATACAGGATAAACTTCATCAGTTTGAAAGAAGCAAAGTGTGGCACCTGGTTCCTAAGCCAAAGGACAGATCAATAATTGGAACCAAGTGGATGTTCAGAAATAAACTGGATGAGCATGGTATAGTAACAAGGAACAAGGCTAGATTGGTAGTCCAAGGATGCAGTCAAGAAGAAGGAATTGACTATGATGAAACTTTTGCACCAGTGGCAAGAATGAAGGCCATTAGAATGTTGATTGCCTTTGTTACATACATGGAGTTCACACTGTATCAAATGGATGTAAAGAGCTCCTTCTTAAATGGGTATCTGAATGAAGAAGTCTATGTAATACAGCCACCAGGTTTTGTGAACAGTGAATTTGCTGATCATGTTTACAAACCGGATAAGGCACTCTATGGACTGAAGCAAGTTCCAAGAGCCTGGTATGAAAGATTATCAGGGTTCCTATTGAAGAATCGTTTTACAAGAGGAAAGATTGATAACACACTATTCTTAAAGAATAAAAGAAAGGATCTGTTAGAGGTTCAAGTATATGTTGATGATATCATTTTTGGAGCCACTGATGAGGAGCTATGCAAAGAATTTGCTGAATTAATGGGCAGTGAATTTGAAATGAGCATGATGGGAGAACTCAATTTCTTCCTAGGATTGCAGATAAAACAGACGCCTGAAAGAACCATGATTCATCAACAAAAATATGTCAAATGAGAAATGACTACTCCTATTTCTCCTGGAACCAAGGTAGATATAGATGAACTAGGTCCTTCTACAAATGAGACAAAATATAGAGGGATTATAGGTTCACTCCTCTATCTCACAGCCAGTCGACCTGATACTGTTAATTGTTCAGCAATCTGTGTGTAACTATTGTTATTATTGTCCAGTCTAAATTTTGTACTTTACTAAGTATAATTTTTCAGTTGATTAGCACTAGGTTGGGCTAATGTGTTCCCATGAAAGAACCTACAAGGTACGTAGAAGGAACCAAGACAAGCATGAGGAACCATGTCCAGGTACAACTACACGTTTATGTTAAGTGTCATAACTGAAATTGATTGTCAATTATGCGTGTGTCAAGAGAGGCTTCCCATGTTCTTGTAACCGTCCTTGATTATAGGAACAAATTCCTTTTGTGGTTAGACTTCTACTAGACTTAACCGGACCCCACTCACTTAAAAAGACCTTATTTGGGTAAGTCTCTGTAACCGTCAAATCAGTCACTTTTCCCGATTTTCAAAACATCAAAAGTTGCTTTCTGCCTTCTAGTCATTATTAGCACCTTTCCCTAGTGAAAACCTCTGAACCCATTACTTATTCTCATCTACAAAATTGATAGAGATGGAAACACACACTCACAAAAAAATCCCTCCTTACACTATTCTTCTTCTCTCTCTAAAAGTCAAAAAAAATTCAAAAACCCTAACAAAATTCGCCATGTCTCAAGCACAATCGTCCTCTACTTCGCCTGCTAAGACTCCAGAAACCCTAACGTCTAAGAAATCTACTCCCAAACCTCCTTCATCTACTCTTGCGGAGAGAATCGTCAAAGCTAGGGTAAAATTTCTCAAAAGAGCAGGGAAAAACGATGTCAAGAAGACGGTTGTGAGATCCTCATCTCCTATGCCTGCGGAACTAGTTTCCTCTGAAAAACCAGTCGAGGTAACACATAACCCTACTCTATCTTATTCTACTGCATTAGAAGTTGTAAAGAGTCCTGAAAATTGAGCACTGAAACAATGGTGAAGGGACTAAATGAAATTGTAGAAAAGATAGAGCCCTGTGGAATGTCTGATAGGGGGAATGTAGTTGAGGAGAACTTGAAGGTTCATGAGAAACCTATGCATAAGTCTAGTTTTCATGTGCCCTTAGTGACAGAGGAAACGATGGAGGTTAATGTAGTTGAAAATGTGGTGGAAAGATTGAGAGAAGAGGTTTCGGCTGAAATCCAAAAAGAACATGTCAACGAACCTAGTATTTAGACTGTTCCTCTTGAAAAAAGTCATGGATTGTCTGTGTTAGAGGGTCCTGTAGTTGGAGGACCTAGTTCTATTAAGGTTGCAAAGGGTCTGAGTGAAGAACCTGGTTCTCGCTCAGATCCTATTGTGACTGATGATGCAGAACTTAATTGGATTGACTCTGATGAGGAAAAGGATGAGAAAAATCTGGAGGGAAATGGTGAAAATGAGAAAGTTGTAGAGGAAGTTGAAGAAAAGAAAAAGAAGAGTGCAAAATGAAAATTTGGGGTGGAAGATGAGAAGTTGTTGGAAGAGGGTGATGAAGAGGAGGAGGTTGTTTTTGTAAGTGAGACAAAAGTAGAAGTTGATAAGAGAAGGAGATTGTTGAAAGGGGGAAAGTCTGTGCCCAAAAGCAGACTTGTGGATAAATCTAGTGAGGACTCTCAGGAGGAGAGGACTGAGAGTGATGATAAAACTGTTGCTCAGCCGGCTCCTTCCTTAAGAAGGGTGGCAACAAGGTCAGCTTTGAAGCAACAGTTAGCAAAGGTTGATAAGCTGGAAAAGACAGTCAAGAATGTGGGGGATGGAAAACTGGAGAAAAATAAGAAGAATGAGAAAAAGGAAATTGAAGCCAAAGAAGAGAGTGATGAAGCTGGCAGCTCTGTGGAACCCAGTGACTCAGATACATATAGTGAGTTGGAAAGCAAAAAGAGAAGCAAAACACCAAGTATTGGCTGGGAGCATCCTGAGTGATGTGAAGGAGCACCACATGAAACCCTTACTCAGGAAGGTAGGGGATCAAGGGTGGTTATGTCTATTTGGCAACAGAGACAAGCTGCTGTATTCTGATGAAATCAGGGAGTTCTACACAAACTGCAAGGTTGCTGCTAGGAAAGTATTTTCTGTTATGAAGGGAGTTGAGATTGAATTTGGAAGGACGGAGCTGAGAGTGATACTTGATGTGCCTGCTGAGGGTTATTGCAGGTATGTCAAGTTAAAATGGCAAAAAAGTAAAGATGGAGTGACTCCCCTGAGTGTTGTGAAGAAATTCTCAGGGAAAACAAAGCTCAGGAAAGAGAGGAAGGTTGACAAGAAGGAAATGGAGCCGACTCATCAGTTGCTGTTTGAGTTTGTTCATCGGTTTCTACTGCCAAGGGGAGAAAGGAACAGTGAGGTAAGTGTTCTTGACTTAACCTACATGGATCTGCTGGACAGAGGAGTGAAAATTAATCTACCTGGTCTAATAATTAGACACATCAAAATGATTGCAGATACTGATCAGAAGCCACATACCTTGGTGCATTCTTACATCCTACAGCAGGTTCTTATTTGGGCATAATATGCTGAAAAGCTGTGATTTCTTCAAAGAGCAGAGAGCTTCCAAGAAACCAGTGCAGATTAAGCAGGAGCAGTCAGAAGAAAGTGAGGACTATGGACCAGAGGAAGCAATAGCCGCAGTCAAAGAATTGGAACATCATGTTCTTAAAGTCAATACTGAGAATGCTGAGTTGCAGAGGAAGCTTGAATTGAAGGATCAAGGGATTGATCGCTTGAAAATTGATTGCCACAAGTATGAGGCCGAGCTGGTGATGGAAAGGGCCAAGAATATGAAGAACCTTGAGGCACTTGTCAAGCATTTCAATTTAAAAACCTGAGTCCTACCTTTCTTCCTCCCTGTCCTTAATTGTTACCATTCCTTATCTCTCCTTGTCCTTCCTTGATATGTGACTTTAAGACAATCTTTTTATGTTGTGTACTTCTACTGGGGCTGTGTGGCTTGTCATGCCCTGGCTGGATGGTTTTAAATTTCTTTTGCTTACTTTGGGTCTGTTCTATTATATCTGGTTCTATTTGGGCCCTTAGCCTTAGTTCTGTGTGTTTACATTAGCTGACTTGTTTGCCTTGTGCTCCAGACTGGATCGTACTAACTAGTTCCTGCAGGTGTTTATTTCTTTTCGATGATGCCAAAAGGGGGAAGAAGGAAATGTTTGGGTGTTTGTGACCTAACTCATCTGTTTTAAATTTTTCAAATTGTTTTTTCTATTTTTAATGTTTTTGGGAATTTTGTCTACTTAGGTTCCTTGGCGACATTTGTTTGTCATCATAAAAAATGGGGAATGTGTTGAGAAAAAATTTTGAAGAATGACAAACGAGAAGGACCCAGTGGTTCCGGAGGAGAACCTGGTCCTTGTATAGAAGGGCACGACCGATCGAAAAGATTTGAGGGTTGCAAATCCCTGCGGAATTAGGAGCGCCACCATGAGTATGCATCCTCGTCAGACTAAAAGAGGCGGTGCCCAAGCTGTATCTTCGAAGTTGAATACGAATTGGACTTAAACAAGGAAAGTGTTACAAGGAATCTTGTCTTACCATAATTACAAGGCTTCCTTGTGGAACTCAACTAGAGTTCTGATGTCCATATAAATACAAGTAGTTGAGGCAGCGAAACTCAGTTATTCACAAATAGAGAGTTGAGAGCATACAAAGGCGATTCAGCAACTTTCAACGTGAGATAACTGAGCAAGACAACTGGTGGAGTTAACAAGTTGAGTCTAGATATTCTGTCTAGGTTTTTGGTTTGTAAGTTGTCTTGGTTTTGTGTGATCATTGTTTTTACCTATCAGCTTATCTTAGAAGCAATTGTGTTAGGTGAACTTTTGAGAGATTACTTTGTAAAGTTAGAGTTTAACTTTGTTAAATGATTAGGGCCTAGAGTGCAGCCCCTTGGTTACGGAGCCATGTAATCAGAAACTTGCTCTTTGTGTTAGTGGATTGAGTTCTAAAATCCCAGAGTGTGGGTCGTAGTTTTTCTCCGTTGAGCAAGGAGTTTTCTACGTAAAAACACCGTGTTCCTTGTGTTTTTGGTTGTGTGTGTTGTGGTGTCTAAGTGCAAACTAGTAAGACAAGAACAAGGTTCTTGACTTAGAAGAATCGAGTCCTTACAAAGAAAAATCGATAGACATTATTCAACCCCCTTCTAGTATCCTTAGGAGGTGCTTAGATTATAACATAATGTTTATCATGTCATAACCTCCAACAATAGTTGATGTGTAATTAACTCCTTATGGTGTTTAACCATGGAAAAAAAGGCCCCACTTTCCAGAACCGCATGAGTTTCCTTCTTACGCTTTCTCACATCTTCCCTTACAACTATATCCAACACAACAAGATAAATGTTGAACACTCCTCATATTCTTTCCTTATGGGGATTCGTTTGCAGAATAGCCATGTAAACTTCCCTTTATTTAATTAGACATTGTGTTGTAGTAGGAAGAGTATTTATTTTTGAACACTCCTCGTGTTCTTTGTTCATGGAGATCCATTTGCAGATTTGCTAAATGTCATGTAAAACTACAAAGGTACTTCTTTTTTATTTAGAAGTTGTATCATACTCCACTATAGTCCTACGATGGAGTTTGTAACAACTAAATTCGCGTCAAGAAAATAAATATCGAGACAGGAAAATATTGCAACAATATATTTTATTTATCAAAATATGAGTGTTACAATCTCTATGATTCCTCTGATTCGTCTTTTCAAACTATAACTATAACTTCAAGGGCTTTTGAGCTTGATCTTGAAGTTTGGATTTAGATTTGGATTTGATCTTGATCTTGACTTGATGAGTTCAAGGGCTTTGGAGCTTTGTCTTGAACTTGGTCTTGATCTTGAACTTGTACTTGGATTCAAGGGCTTGAAGCTTGATCTTGAATCTTCGTCTTGATCTCTAGAACTTGTAGAGAAATGCTTGAGTGCTTGCAGCTTTTGTAGAAATCTCTTGCTTTGATCCACGAGCTCTTTCTTGCTTCTTGTTATGGATTCTTGCTTCTGATTTCTTCTTCACTCAAATGAGAGATTTGACCCCTTTATATAGATATGGGGTGGAATAGCCACCAAGAAACCCTGACGGGCCTTGGCCCATGGACCGGCCAATCATATTTAAGCAGTGACAAGACCGTATTTGATTGGCCATAACATGTCACATGTACACATGGCATATTTTAATTGATCTTGGGGTTTGACTTGGATTGTCACATTATTTGACGTGTGGCATGATCCAATTGGCTATTGTATTGACTTGGCGCCACGTCACTTGCCACGTGGCACATTTTTGGGCCTCTAGGAAAACTTATATCCATTGGGACTTAGGCTAATTTGGGCTAGTCTTTCAAGATTGGGCTTTTATTATATTTAAATAATTAGCCACATTATATTAGTCCATAATATTTATTTGGACCAATATGTCTTCAATTTAATATGTAGCCATCTTATTTCATGGATTTAAATCCAATAAAATTTACTTGTCTACAAATGCCCCCTACTTCAAGACTTGTCGGGGTTAAACTTGTCTAAATCTGAAGACTAGGCTTGAAGTAATTTCTTCGGTCATGTACCCATTTCCAGTTAATGACAGACAACTACTATTTGACAAGAAAATTGAGCAAAAGTTAGCTATTTTCCAGTTAACAGCCCACAAAAGTCGCTACCTTTTCTTTATGCCAAAAGTGGCTACCTTCCAGTTACTAGCAAACAAAAAGGTTACCAAACAATAAAGTATCAAAAAGTGGCTACCATTTAGTTAAAAATAAAAGTAGCTGTTAGTCCAAATCTCCCCAATCACGTGGACTCTGCCGCCTGAAGCTTCTTTTTTCTTTTTTTTTTTTCTATTTTCTTTTTCTTTTCTTTTCTTTTCGTATATTTTCACTCCATGTGGTCTTCCTATTCCAATTTGGTTACAGTTCCTATTTCTTTTTGGATTCCAACGACCTTCAAATTTGTATCAAATTAGAACTTTTTTTTTTCACATCATTAGTCCTCTATAAATAGAGGCCTGAGATCCTTATTTGTTTAATTCGCTTGAAGGCAGCACCTGAGCATATCTTTTGCAGAGGCAAGTATTTTTTTATTCTTTTATGCTCCTTTTTGTTGTATGAGAAATATTATACAAATTAACACTTTCTTGAAAACTCTTTTTTTTTCTTCTTCTTCTTTTTTTTTTCTTTTTTCTTTTTTTTCTTCGTGCCTATTTTCCGTAACTTGCACCTTTTTTTTTTTTTTTTTTGTAACTTTATTTATTCATTCTTCCTTTTTGCTTCCAGCAAGTAAAAGAGGACTTCTGCAGCTTGAATTTTTTTCTTCACTTGTCAGGTAAAAAGTATTTTCTCCCTTTTGTATTTTTTTTCTTTGCTCTTCTTTTTCTTTTATGTAGGCCAAAAGATGATTCTAAAGAAGTCAGCCCTTACTGTAACGAGGACAACCCATTGAAGACTTATTTGGGAGCGATACTCATGGGAACGTCAAGTTTAAGGTGATTGGGGTGGCAACGCACTCCCACTTTAACGACGACAATCCCATGGAAGACTTATTTGGTGCGATACTCGTGGGAAAGTCAAGTTTAAGGTGATTGGAGTGGCAACGCACTCCCACTTTAACGACGACAATCCCATGGAAGACTTATTTGGAGCGATACTCATGGGAAAGTCAAGTTTAAGGTGATTGGAGTGGCAACGCACTCCCACTTTAACAACGACAATCTCATGGAAGAAGCCATTTGGAAGAGCAACTTGAAGACCGGCGAATATGAGAACCCCATCCCAAGACTCGATAAACTCGAAGGCTCTTTAAATTAAGTACTTCAGCTTTGAAGACTTTCCGTACCTGAATGACATCGACTTGAAGACCGATGGACTTGAAGACTTCAACCTGTAGACTTGTCAAACTTGGAAGAGTCGAAAACCTTAACTTAAAAGATTGTCAAATTTGAAGATCTCACTTGAAGACTTGACAAATATTTGAAGACATCAGCTTGAAGACTTGGAGAATTTCGAGACTCCAGCTTGAACACTTAGCGAATATGAAGATTCCAACTTGAAGACTTGGAAAATTTGAAGTTTGTAGATTCCAACTCGAAGACACAAACTTGGAGACTCTAACTTGAACACTTGATAAATTTGAAGACTCTAACTAGCAGACTTGCAAATTTAAAGACTCGCAAATTTGAGGACTATAACTTGAAGACTTGGCAGATTTAAAGACTCCAGCTTTGAGGAAGATTCCACTTGAAGACTTGACCAACTCCAACTTAAAAACTTGGCGAATATGAAGATTCCAGCTTAAAGACTTGGAAGACTTGCGAATTTGAAGGCTCAAACTTGAAGACTACAAACTCCAACTCGAAGACTTGGCAAATTTAAAAATCCCAGCCTGAAGACTTCGGCAAATTTGAAGGTTCACACTTGAAGACTTGACAAATTCGAAGACTCCAAGATGAAGACTTGGTAGCCTGAAGACTTTGGCGAATTTGAAGGCTCACACTTGAAGACTTGACGAACTCGAAGGCTCCAAGATAAAGACTTGGTAGCGTGAAGGACAGTCACCATTTTATTTTGGAGGGTTGTCCATATCAAACCATCACTGTTTGAATCCCGAGGTCATCTCTCACTTGTCATGCTTGAAGTATACGAGAGAGCAGAAGAGATATCCTCCCTCCACAAATCTAATATCTTGAGCCGAGTCTCTCTAAACTTTCCTAGAATAGTAATACTAGAATTTGAAACACCTTGGCAGGTAATCACGTTTTCTCTCTAGGTTGCAAGCTTTAACAATTTAAACTTGCTCTATAAATAACAATGTGAAACTTGACAAGGAAAAGAACTTTTCTTCTTTTTGGGCGACTGAACTTAGAATTTGAGCTCTAAGCTGCCTACGTACCTTGACGAAGAGGATCAAGTCATTACGTAGTTCATAGTAGAAGAGGTGTTTTTTTTTTTTTTTTACTCTTTTTTTTTTTTTGGTCCTAACTTTTGCCTAGGCCGCCTCTTTCGAGGTTTTCAACCTAGCGGACATATTTTTTTTTTAGGCCGTGCACAGTTTAGACTCTTGCAGGCCAGGAGTTTTATGCAGTTTATGCTCGTGCATCAAAGGAGCGTAGTCAACTTGCAGTTTAGGCTCGTGCGTCGAGGAGCATGTCAACTTGCAGTTTAGGCTCGTGCTTTGAGGAGCGTGTGAACTTGCAGTTTAGGCTCGTAAGTTGAGGAGCGTGTCAACTTACAGTTTAGGCTCGTGCGTTGAGGAGCGTGTCAACTTGCAGTTTAGCCTCGTGCGTTGAGGAGCGAGTCAACTTCAAGGATAGTACTTCTTCAAGAATTTCCCGTTAATGGGACCGAGTCTTTTTCCTTCAGCATCAATAAGCTTATAAACACCACTTGAATAGACTTCTTGCACAACATACGGTCCGTCCCATTTTGCAGTGAACTTGCCCCCAGATTTATGGGAAGTGATGATGGGTCTTCTTACTGCAAGGACTTGATCACCAACCTGGAAAGATCTTGGGCGAACCTTTTTATTGAAAGCACGAGATAGACGAGCTTGATAACATTCAAGGCTTTGCTGAGCTTCGAGTCTTTTCTCATCGAGAGCCTCCAACTCTTCAAGGCGTAAGCGAGCATTTTCTTCATCAGTGAGCCCTTCTTGGAGAGCAAGTCTCAAGGATGGTATTTAACGCTCCAGTGGCAACACAGCTTCAACTCCATAAACAAGCGAGTAAGGAGTTGCTCGCGTTGGTGTGCGGTGAGTTGTCCTATACACCCATAAAGCTTCTTCCATCCTTTCATGCCAATCTCGCTTGGATTTGGAACCAACCTTATTAAGCAAATTGCACAAGGTCTTGTTGAATGCTTCGGCTAGGCCATTGGCGGCAGCATTGTACATGGAAGATTTGCGCTGCTTGAAGCCAAAGAGATCATATATTTTATTCATCAGTCTATTATCGAATGGCTTGCCATTATCCGTTATTATATAACGAGGGATACCGAAGCGGTAAATAATGTTTACTCGAATGAAGTTTGCAACCTTTTCCTTCTTTACTTCCTTGAGAGCGACAGCTTCTGCCCATTTTGAGAAGTAATCAGTTGCAGCTAATATGAACACGTGTCCTTCAGAAGACTTCGGCAACGGTCCAACAATGTCTAGTCCCCAAGCATCAAATGGCCAAGACGCGACTGTTGGGTGCAATACTTCAGGTGGTTGATGTATGAAGTTTGCATGGAGCTGACAAGCTTTGCATCTCCGAGCATGGTCCAAGCAATCCTTCACCATTGTTGGCCAGTAGTACCCCATCCTTTTTATATGGAAGTGAAGCTTCGGCCCAGACTGGTGTGATCCACATACCCCAGAGTGTGCTTCTTCCAGAGCTTGAAGTGTTTCATCATCTCCTAAACATCGCAAAAGTACTCCTTCAAATGATCTTCTATATAGAGTGTCCTTGTAGTAAAGGAAACGGGGTGCTCTACGACGGATTTCAGCTCTCCTTCTCGTATTTTCTGGAAGGGTTCCGTGACTGAGGTAATCAATTATAGGTTTCCGCCAGTCTTCCTTCTCAGCCTCGGAAACAGCAACAAGACGCTGAAGTTCATTTTCACCATCCACGCCTTCATCAAATGGTGGTACTACCCATTTTTGGCAGATAGTAACTTGTGTCTGTTCAGGCAAGGTAAGTGTTGACGCCAAAGCCGCTAAGGCATCAGCTTTCTTATTTTCCTTCCTCGGCACATGCTGGAGGGTTACATCCCCAAGCCATCCTATTAACTTCTGTGCATAATTGTGATCGGGTTGTAACTCTGGTTTCCTTACCTCATAGCTACCCAAAAGCTGATTAATTACCAATTTAGAGTCTCCATATACTTGCAGCTGTAATTGCTTCATGTCGACAGCCATTTCGAGGCCAAGTATGAGTGCTTGGTACTCTGCGACGTTATTAGAGCAATGTTGTGTCAGCGTGAAAGAATATCGGAAAACCTCTCCTTCCGAAGTTACAAAAACCACACCAGCCCCAGCTCCATCATGACGTGCAGCACCGTCGAAGTACATCTTCCACGATGGTTGAACTTCGACGACCATTGCATCTTCATCAGGTAATTCATCAGTGAGCTCCCAATCATCAGGTATCGGATGGTTTGCCAAGAAGTCAGCTAACGCTTGTCCTTTCACCGCTTTTTGAGGGACGTACAAAATCTCAAATTGTTGAAACTGGAGGTACCATCTCGCCAAACGATCACTAAGGACGGGTTTTGACATCACAAATTTTATAGGATTTGCTTTGGAAATGAGTCGGACGACATGAGCTTGAAAGTAGTGCTTCAACTTTTGAATAGAGAAGACTAGCGCCAAACACAACTTTTCGATTGGCAAGTACTTCAACTCATTTGGTGTCATCATCCTACTTAAGTAGTAAAGGGAATTTTCTTTCCCTTCACTATTCTCTTGAGCCAAAAGCGCCCCAATAGACCTTTCTTGCGCTGCAATATACAATATCAGCGGCTTTCCAGGTATGGGTGCAGCTAAAACTGGAGGTTTCATCAGGTACGACTTGATGCTCTCGAATGCGTTGCTGCAAGCTTGATCCCATTCGAAAGGGACACCCTTCTTCATAAGACGGCTGAATGGTTGACATCTTCCGGCCAGATTTGAAATGAATCTCCTAAGATACGCCAGCTTTCCTTGTAGACTTTTCAGTTCATGAATATTTCTAGGCTCAGGCATCTTCAAAATTGCATCGACTTTGGCTTGATCAATTTCAATCCCTCGGTGTCGAACAATGAAACCAAGGAATTTACCAGAAGTAACTCCGAATGCGCACTTTAAAGGATTCATCCGAAGTTGGTATCTTCGCAGCAATTCAAACACCGTTCTCAAATCCTGTAGGTGATCCTCCTTGTTTCTTGATTTCACCACCAAGTCATCAACATAGCACTCGATACTTTTGTGAAGCATGTTGTCGAAGATATTTTGCATAGCTCTTTGATAGGTAGCTCCGGCATTCTTCAGGCCAAATGGCATCACCTTGTAGCAGTAAATTCCCTTAGGAGTTCGAAACGCTGTGAGTTCTTCATCCTTAGGAGACATACGAATCTGGTTAAAGCCAGATGAGCCATCCATAAAAGACATTGCCTCATATCCAGTAGTGGCGTCAATCATGAGTTCTGGGATGGGAAGTGGAAATTCATCCTTTGGACATGCATTGTTGAGATCTCTAAAATCAACACAAACTCGAATTTGGCCATTTTTCTTCCTTACAGGGACTATACTTGAAATCCAAGTAGGATACTTGACTTCCCGAATAAAACCAGCCTCTATAAGCTTGTTGACTTCATTCTCGATCAAGGGTACCAGCTCTGACCTGAAGCGGCGTTGGCTTTGCTTAACAGGACGAGCACCATTTCTAACCGCCAGATGATGAACCGCTACTTTGGGGTCTAAACCAGGCATCTCTTTGTAGCTCCAAGCAAATACATCTCTATACTCTTTCAGCAGCTCTACATAAGCACTTTCTTCATCCTTCATCAGCAAATCACTTATATATGTGGGTCTTGGTTCTTCATCTGTACCGAGGTTGATTTCTTTCAATGCGTCAACTGTCGCCTTCACTCCTTCTTCAAGCTCAGGTGGAGCATCTTTAGCATCTACATCTTCCTGCAGATCTCCGTCATTGAAAGATATGTGGTGACACCAAGAAATATCCCCCGACTCATTCTTGACATTATTTGGATATGAAGCATTCTGCTCTTCTTTTGCAACGACGTAATATGAAGATCCTACACTTTCTTCATCTTCCTCACGCTCCCTCGTGTGGACTATAGTGTGAGTCTTTGCCTTTAACACTTCTCCACATGAAACTACTAGTTTTGCTTGACGCTTCATCCTTGAAGGGATCGGACTTTGGCAATCTCTCGAAAGTTTTGGATCGTTAGGAGAAATGGTTATCTTCGCCTTTACATCACCCTTTTGGAGCTTGTTCCTCTTCTTCGATGGTCCCAATCTATCAAAGACAGAAGTTCTTGCAGTTGGTTCTCCGAGCCGATCAAAGACAGACTTTCTTTTATTCGAAGGAACAGACTCATCCTCAGCACCGGCATAATTGATGCTTGCCCTCCTTATAGAGATGCGAACTGGTGGAGGTTTTTCGAAACCCAAGCCTTCACGTGATTTCTTCATTGATCCTTCTGGTAGGAGCTTCCCTAACTTAGATGGTTCGTTGGGATCGTACCCAGCCTTTGCAAATAGTTTATAAGCATTTGGATCAAAACCCTCGTTCGTGCGCTTTGTGGGGAGTGAACTATTCTCCGGCGGATTTCGGGCCACAAACTTTCCAAGCAAATTTGAGGATAACTTCAAGGCATCAAGTCGCTTGATAGGAAGGGTTAATCCATTAAGCACGTCACTTTGTAGGTCGGATGATTGGTCTTTCTTCTCCTTCAATTTTGGGACGTAGCGGAGCGTAGATCCTGTCTTCTTTCCTGAAGGTGCAAAATATTGCTTATGTGGTTTCCTTTGAATAGAGTGGCCTCTATCTTCATCCTCTACAACTTTTGCTTTCCCAGTTGCAATCTCAGCCTTCTTTATTGCAGTATTAGGATCCAATGTCTTGGCGATGTTATCAATCCCGTCTTCATTCACGATATTCTTCAAGTAAAATTTAGCGTCAGCACAGTACGCTTCAGATTCAGTGAATGGCTTGTCATCAGCCACGATTTTCTTCTCAATACCATCTTCGTGATACTTAAGGCATTGGTGATAAGTGGATGGGACGACTTTATTCTTATGTATCCACAGCCTTCCCAGCAAGATGTTATAGGAAGTCTTTGCATCGATCACATGCAACCAGGCGCTTGAAGTCACTTCTCCAATAGTGAGGTCTATTTTTGTAGCACCTACGGCCCTTTGCCCCCCTTGGTTGAATCCATGGATCATCAAACGGCTTTCAATCAAATCCTCTCTTGAGATGCCAAGTTCGTTCATTGTGTGAATAGGTAGGATGTTGATTCCGGATCCTCCATTAATCAAGATTCTATTCACTCTTTGTTCATTCACATATCCAACCATGAACAGCGGACGATTGTGAGGAACTTCCCCAAGTAGGATATCATCACTCGTGAATGTGATCTTTGCTTCACAAGTATTTGCTTCTCCGGCTATAGATTCGGTGAGTTTTTCTGACTTCGTAGGTGAAGATGGCTCTGGACTTTCATTGTTCTCCTCTACTTTATCAGCATTACAACATGAGGCCTTCGTACCATCTTTAGGGATCTTCATGCGGAACCAACTTGGTAGAAACTCCTCTAAGGTTACTGGCTGACGCGACTTTTGGTGATGGTAAACCTCCACCTTTGTCTCGTGTGGACGTCCGATTGCTTTCTGCTTCCTTGGCTTCCTTACCATTTTCTTCCTTATTGGCTTCTTAGCTGGTTCGTCTCGTGGGCTTGCCTTACGACGCCTCCGTCGAGCTACCAATGTCCAACTATCATCATCTTCCTCGAGCGATGCTTTCTTCATACTTTGTTCACACGGCTTTGGGGGAGAAAATGTTCCTTTTGCTGGAACGGGTTCGAAGTCGCCAAACTTGATCATGACATCTCGCTCTTCGAATCCTTCAGTGAAGTTGCAGATCACAATAGGGTCTCGTGAGCCAAAGGTGATGGAAACTTGGTTTGCATTTTCCTTTTCATCTTCGAGTATGATCTCCCCTTTGTCGGCCAACTCCATGACTTTGTCCTTAAATACAAAACATTTTTCAAGAGAGTGGCCTACAAGCCGATGGTACTTGCAGTAGTTTGGATCATTCGTTCTTCCAGCTTCATTAGGACGCTTCATTTCTGGTAGCTCAATGAGCTTTAGTTCCAGAAGTTCATCGAAGATTGCGGGAACATCAGAATCAAGGAATGGGTATTCCCTATCTTGCATCTCTCTTAAAGTTGATTTCCGACCTGTCTTATCCTTGAAAGAAGTCGTCTTCACACTTTGTTTCTTGCTAAACTTTGTGGTGAACTTCAAGGGTTTGGCATCAACATTCATGGACTCTTTGCTTTCAACCTTGGGTACCACTTTGCTCCATCTCTTGACTTCCTGCTTGTCTTTTCCCTTGCGAGGTTCGCTGAGTGGCGGCCCTTCTTTTACAGTGGATGCCATGCTTAGCTCCATATCATGAGCACGTGTTGCCAACTCTTCAAAAGTCCTTGGCTTTATGCCTTGCAAGATGTAGCGAAGCCCCCAATGCATACCTTGAATGCACATCTCAATTCCTGAAGCTTCACTGAGTCTATCTTTGCAGTTGAGACTTGCATTCCTCCATCGGTTGATGAAGTCAATGACTGGTTCTTCCTTTCACTGCTGCGTGTTTGTAAGCTCTATCATGCTTACAGTACGCCTTGTACTGTAAAAGCGATTGAGGAACTCATGCTCCAGCTGCTCCCAGCTATCAATTGAACCAGACTCAAGGTCTGTATACCAATCGAAAGCATTCCTTTTGAGGGAACGGACGAACTGCTTGACGAGATAATCGCCGTAGGTTCCAGCATTGTTGCATGTCTCAACGAAGTGCGCCACATGCTGCTTTGGGTTTCCTTTGCCATCGAACTGCTGAAATTTTGGGGGTTGATAACCGATGGGCATCTTCAAGCTATCGATTCTTGCGGTGTATGGCTTTTCATATGCAAGAGAAGACTTGGAAGAAACCTCGTACTTATCCTTGATTGTTCCCATAATGAACTCCTTCAGTTGGTCAATTTGAATCACCCCATCAGCAGAAACTTGGATTTCCTTAGCAGGTATTACTTTCTTAGCTGGAGTATTAATCACCTCTTGAACTTCTGGACGTTTTCCTGGTGCATGGCTAGATTCTCCCTCCATCATGCTTTCCATCTTGTTGATGCGAGCGTCTTGATCCTTGACATAGTTTGATAAGCTATCAATCGCCTTTGTCAAGTTTGCAAGTTGTTCCTCCACTGTTAAAGTATTAGTCGCCATGGCATGCACTGCTGTTGGAGATGATGGGGAATTACATGGATTCTCCCATAGATTGATCTTTGACTGGAATGACTCACGCGGCGTGGTTGGAGAGGATCCAATGCTTGAAACTTCATCGTCTTTCTTCGTTGGTGGACTTCTGGATCTGCAGAGCCAAAGTCGAGCCAAAGTGTTTTCAACAATCTCAGCGATATTTTCCCCTTTTTCCAATGGCTCAGTAGATGATCCTGCTCCTTTGGAAGATGAAGAACCGAAAATTGGAGTTGATGCGGGCGGCACCTGATGTGCTTGTTGTCCCATCAAGTTTGCTTTGTTTCTTATAACTGGTCCAAAGCTTCCCTTAGTAGCATTCATGCAGCTTTGAACCTCAGAAGAGAACTTGGAATTGGCATCAAGGTCATGAGGCCAGATAGATTTTGCAACGACAGATTTTGAGTTGGTGTTCTTGGAAGCCATCTCAGTGTTGCCGAACTTCGTGAGTTGAAAAGTTGAGATGAAAGGTAGAGATTGTCCCACTGGGCGTGCCAGAATTTGTAACAACTAAATTCGCGTCAAGAAAATAAATATCGAGACAGGAAAATATTGCAACAATATATTTTATTTATCAAAATATGAGTGTTACAATCTCTATGATTCCTCTGATTCGTCTTTTCAAACTATAACTATAACTTCAAGGGCTTTTGAGCTTGATCTTGAAGTTTGGATTTAGATTTGGATTTGATCTTGATCTTGACTTGATGAGTTCAAGGGCTTTGGAGCTTTGTCTTGAACTTGGTCTTGATCTTGAACTTGTACTTGGATTCAAGGGCTTGAAGCTTGATCTTGAATCTTCGTCTTGATCTCTAGAACTTGTAGAGAAATGCTTGAGTGCTTGCAGCCTTTTGTAGAAATCTCTTGCTTTGATCCACGAGCTCTTTCTTGCTTCTTGTTATGGATTCTTGCTTCTGATTTCTTCTTCACTCAAATGAGAGATTTGACCCCTTTATATAGATATGGGGTGGAGTAGCCACCAAGAAACCCTGACGGGCCTTGGCCCATGGACCGGCCAATCAGATTTAAGCAGTGACAAGACCGTATTTGATTGGCCATAACATGTCACATGTACACATGGCATATTTTAATTGATCTTGGGGTTTGACTTGGATTGTCACATTATTTGACGTGTGGCATGATCCAATTGGCTATTGTATTGACTTGGCGCCACGTCACTTGCCACGTGGCACATTTTTGGGCCTCTAGGAAAACTTATATCCATTGGGCCTTAGGCTAATTTGGGCTAGTCTTTCAAGATTGGGCTTTTATTATATTTAAATAATTAACCACATTATATTAGTCCATAATATTTATTTGGACCAATATGTCTTCAATTTAATATGTAGCCATCTTATTTCATGGATTTAAATCCAATAAAATTTACATGTCTACAGAGTTAAAGAAGTGAAAGCAATCAGTATTACAAGGTACTCCTTTATTTCTATAAATATATGACCTATTTGCAAAAAGAAACAAGGCCTTTTTGTTTCTTCTCTCTTTCTTCTTTTTGTTCAGTCCCCAATTAGGTGTTTTAAGAAGTCAATCTTCAAAAGTTCTTTACCTTTCTGAATTTCCTTTTTTAACCAATTCACGGTATGTTTAATTTGGTATAATTTTCTTTCCTTTTTTATTTTGAAATGTAACCAAGGTAGCATAGCTCATTCCCAAAGGATTCATCTTTTTTGATTTTCTCCACCCTTTCTCATTTACTCAATTTATTGTGCACTTATATAATTTGGTGGTGGAATTTCAGATGAATCTGAAAGGTAAAAGATAAAGGATGAAAACTATTTTTATTATGCTACTCCCTCTATTTCAGAATGGATGAACCTTTTCGCTTTTCGAAAGTCAAACTGGATGAAGTTTGACCAATAATTTAAGATGATTCTTTTCATCATATTGATATGTGAAGAGTTTCATGTTATAGTACTTTTCGTATAGTTTTTGAATATGCAAATTTTTATTTGAAAATATTAATTTAATATAGTCTAATTTAGGTTCAAAGATTAGTCAAATTGACTTTCAAAAAGTGAAAAAGTTCATTCTTTTTGAAACGGAGGGAGTACTATCTATAATAGAAGTGAACGTTCTTAACTTTTATTTCTTTTACATTTCATTTACTATGTACTTTGTTCCACTTTGTAGCATGTATCGTACTTCAGAAATACAGGACAACCTACAAAAGATATGACTGGAACAAAACATAGCAGTCATGTATAGCTTATACCAATAAAAGAAAAATATGTTTCTTTTCTTTTTTTTTTTTCTTTTTTTTTTTTTAAACAAAATACATCATATGTTTTCCAGACTTTTAAAATATATTGTAGAATGATAGATGGGCATTATTGTTCAAGGATAAAGAAGAACTGAAGGAGTAGCATGAGTTTGTAAGGCTTATTTGTTCCATTTCTCAAAAATTAAATTCATGATAGGATTTGATAGCCGATAGTAAGTTGAAAGTTTTAACTGCACATGGCAGACTATAGTTGCATGCAAAGTTCATTTTCATTATATTAATAAAGAACAAAGTGTATTACCTAAAGATGAATGCAGTTTACGAATTTTTGTAAGTAGTACTACATACACTCCTTTTTATTCCTCATGTTATAGAACAAATTTTCATCCCTATTGATGATTTAACCAAGAAACTTCAGCATGAAAGAATAGGTAATCTCTCCAAAAAGTATTATCACGTTTTGTATTATCCGATCCCTCAAAGATTTTAATCTTTAATTTACTATTCTATAACTAAGCAATAAGTGATTGAAGTTGCTTTCATTAGTAACATCATAAAAATTCGCATGTTCTCTTAGTCGTATATTCATGTTTAAGTGCGATAACAAGTTAAAACCGGTGGCTGCTTCCTTTATGGATTTTATTCATAATAAATTATCTGTCTTTATAATTTGCAGGGAACACAAACTAGAGCCGTCAATATGGGCTTGGCCCGTTGGGCTGGCCCGGCCTGACCCGTGATTTGATAGGTTTGGGCTATGATTTTTCTAGCCCATAAAACACCGAGGCTTTTTAGCCCGACCCACGGAAGCCTACGGCCCGTGAGGCTTGACCGAGGCTGGGCTGGGCTGGCCCGTGGGCTTAGTGAAATAACATTCGCCTTTTTTACCCTTTGTAGGTGCATTTAATTTGGGTTAAAATTATAGTAACAAAAAAAATTAATAATTAAAAATTAAAAATTAATCTTACTAAATAAGTTAAAGTTCTACTATAATACTATCTCTATATTATTGGTAACCTACTAATCTTAATCACCAAGAAAGAAAATATCTTATTAGGGTTAAACATTCATGTTTTCCTATAAATGAGAAATCAAGAAGCTGCTAAGTGCTAACTGCTAAGGTTACGTTGTTCCTGTCAAGGCTACTACACAAACACAAGCATCAGTGTGATTCTTCTTCAAGTTTTTTTTTAATTAAGGTACTACTATATGAATATCTTGAACTTTCACATAAATATTACTAGCAAAATATTCTAATAAATAAAATTACTAGGGCATGAGTTTACAGTATTACCACTTATTATGTTTTGTCTTTAAGAAGATTATATTATGTGCCATGTTTGTGTACATTTTGAGTGAAAAATGAGTTTCATTATTGATTTTTCTCCTTTGAGTTTATGTTCCTTTGGTTTCTGTTCCCGACTTTTTTGTATTTCCATTTTTTCACTTCATCTAGTACTACCTTTTTTTACTTTTGTGATGCTTGTTTGTTTGATCTATTAGAAGTAGAAATTAATTTCACTTGGAGTGACTCAAAGTGATTTAGTATGCATTGATGTTAGTGTGTAAAATGTCAATTATGGCTGTAACATGATGGCGACTTATTTATGGAAATTCTTTAAGATATACTATAGAGTATTTTGGTTACCTTTAATATTTATTTTTGGTTACCTTTAATACTGTAGAAATTCTTTGTGTATGGTTACCTTTAATATTTATTTTTGGTTTTTTTTTTTTTTGGTTATTTCGTTACAGGAAGTTAAGGAAGAAGAATGGATGAGGAAAATAGCTTACACGAACAAAGTGTTGAGGTGGAGGAATCTGAGTCGGTAGAACCAAATCAGAAAAAAGCTAAGCTCACATCAAAGGTGTGGGATTACTTCAAAAGGAATGGAAAAGCTGAAGATGGAATTGAAAGAGCAACATGTAAAGGGTGTAAACCTGCAACGTTTAAGGTTGGTTATACTCTCAATGGTAAAAACTATGGGACATCACATTTGCATCGTCACAAAGAGGTATGTCCACACCTTAAATTTCATGACGTGGGTCATATGTTCATTAATCAAGAAGGTAAACTGAAATCCTGAAAAATAGATCAACGAACACATCGTGGAAAGCTTGCTGAAGCTATAATTAAGCATAATTTGCCATACTCTTTTGTTGAATATGATGGAATTAGGGATTGGGTGAATTATATAAGTCCGGATGTTGTGATGCCTTCTAGGAACACAGAAGTCGCAGATGTAAAGAAAGTGTATATTAGGGAGAAGGAGATATTGAAACAAACCTTGGCTAAAATTCCTAATAGGGTATGTTTGACTTCTGATTGTTGGACATCATCTACTTCTGAGGGATATATATGTTTAACTGCTCAATTTGTTGATGAAAATTGGAGATTGAATTGCAGAATTCTAAATTTTTGTCGTATGTATCCAGCTCACACTGGAGTTGAAATGGCTGCTGTTATATATGACCATTTGAAAGAATGGAACATAGATAAGAAGGTATTTTCAATAACTTTGGATAATGCCACTGCCAATAATAGCTTGCAAAATATTTTAAAAGGGCATCTTCGTTTGCAAAATAGTTTGTTATGTGATGGTGAGTTCTTTAATGTGCGTTGTTCTGCTCATATTCTGAATTTGATCGTTCAAGAGGGTTTAAAAGAAGCTAGTGATTCGTTGTTTGCAATTAGGGAAAGTGTTAAGCATGTTAGAGGATCTGATGGGAGAATACAAAAGTTTGAGCAATGTGGTAAGCAAGTTGGAATTGACACAAATCGTGGTTTATGTTTAGATGTTTCAACTAGATGGAACTCGACATATTTGATGCTTGAAAGTGTTCTCCCATATGAAAAGGTTTTTAATAGTCTACATTTGCATGATAGAAATTACACCAGTTGTCCTACACTTGAGCAATGGAGAATAGCGGAAAAAATATGTGAACTTTTGGAGCCTTTTCATGAGATAACTAACTTGATTTCTGGTTCAAGTTACCCAACCTCTAATTTGTATTTTATGCAAGTTTGGAGAATTGAATGCATGCTTAAAGAGAAATTGAACGATGAAGTTAAAGTTATTAAGGATATGGCTTCAAGAATGCATGAAAAGTTTGAAAAATATTGGGCAGAATACAGTGTAGTATTGGCATTTGGAGCAATCCTTGATCCCCGCATGAAGTTGCAATTTTTAAACTTTTGCTACTCTAAATTGGATCCGAGTTCTGCACATGAAAAGATAGGACATGTGAAAGATAAATTGTGTAAGCTCTATAAATATTATGCAAATAGACAAATTGATGTTAATGATTCTTCTAGTATTCTGACCACATCAAGTGAAGAAAGAAGTAAATCCAAGGGATCCAAATTATTCCGCGTAAGTAATTTTTATATTGTTGTAAGTCATATAATTTTTTATTATTTTATATTATTATTATTATTATTATTATTATTATTATTATTATTATTATTATTATTATTATTATTATTGTATGTTATTGTTGTTATTGTCATTTTGCTTCTTTTTTTTTTTTTACCTTATCATGTTTTTAACTTCATAGGAATTCAAAGCATTTGATATTGAAACTACTTCTAGCGATGGAAAGTCGGAATTAGACCTTTACTTGGAGGAACCAAAGCTCGATCTTGAGAAGTTTCAAGAGATGGATGTTGTCATGTATTGGAGAGATTATTCTGGAAGATATCCCAATCTTTCAGTGATGGCACGAGATGTACTTAGTATTCCTATTACTACTGTAGCATCTGAATCGGCATTCAGCATTGGTGGTCGTGTTCTCACTAAGTATAGAAGTTGCATCCATCATGATAACGTCCAAAAACTTGTTACTACCCGAAATTGGTTGCATGGCTTTACCCAAAAGCAAACTGGTATAATTTTTTATTTAAAGTAAATTTTATTAGTTCTTAAAATTTAGTTATTTATTAATGTTTAACTAACTCACATTGAATTGTAGATATAGATGAAAATGAAGATATTATGACAACTTTATTGCAAGAAGATCCAGATGCTCATGATGAAGATGTGGTGGAATTGGATAAGCTATAGTGAATGAAATGTAGTCTTCCATTTTCAATATTTTTTTTTTTTTTTGCAATTTTAAAGTACTTACATACTAGAAATCTTTATAATACTTTTTATTTATATTTTAGTTTTTAATATTGTTTAGAATGCAGGTTGATGGAAAATATCAGTTATGTTAAATTTGTGGTTTTATTCTTACTATCTTGTATTATCTGAAGTTGCATCTAAAACTTTTGATTAATGAAAATTGAAAGTTGAAACTTAAATGACTAAAGTCCAAATCAAGTATTTGTTAAGATCAAAATTTTTACAATTTGTTAACTAAAAATAATAGTAATACTTGTATATTTCTAGTTTTAAAGGTTATCAAATTTAAAATCAAAACTCATTATTTAAAAAAAAAATTAAAAATTAATATTAGTGGGCTGGCCCGGCCCGGCCTACAGCCCACATAAGGCTGGGCTGGGCTAATGATTTAAAGGCCCGCACAAATTGTGGGCCGGCCCGACCCAGCCCGGCAAACTACAAAGCCCACGTGGGCTGGGTCGGGTCGGCCCATATTGACAGCACTAACACAAACCTTGCTCTCTCTAACATACTTGGAAAGTCACTTTATACATTCCATATATATAGGTAAGGAAGGCTTCACCGCAAATTGGCAAGAACCAATAAGTGGAATGAAACAGTGCTTATAATTTCCAAAATTACAAGCACTCAAGGTAATATCATCAGAGACATGATTAGTTCTTTTCTGTATGTATCATAATATTGTGAAAATCTAATCATATTTTGGTTAAATGTATCAGCTCCATAAATTCGGTAATATACACGCTTGACTGTAGCATGAAGATCATTCATATATAGTGAGCATGGCAGTTGCATTTCATGAACTAAAATATATACAATTGAGCAAAAATTTAAACTTGTGTGATTGGTTAATATTACAGATGACAAAGTAAGTTAGTATTACCCATGCGTGTCTCTTATTCTATCTCGAACAAAATTTATAAAAGGTCGTATAATAATTTTTATGTGTCCATTTATCTTTCAGAAGCAGTCGTGTGGTTTTCAAAGAAAAAGTTGATTAGACACGAGATGGTATAAGGCAGGCAGCCGACAGCCGACTTTTGTTGCTTATTGTGAACTCGATGTTAGTAGTACAACGTAAGCTCCTCATCGCGTAAGATTGTAAGAATATTCAGCTACAAAGAGTAAGGAGAGGGATGGAAGAGATATTGTATTATGTTTACTAATCAAGAATACATGTTTTTTGGGTCCTTTTCACTCATCTCTTTTGTTTCAGCTTTACATCCTATTGTTTTGCTTTGTCTAATTTTTATTTAATTAAAAACATGATTCTTTATGAAATACCAGCAGTTTTCAAATTGAAGAGGCGGAAACGTTTTTGTCCACTAAATAGGAGTATCATTACTCCATCAAGTCATGTAACCGTAAAGTAATAGCTGAGGCTAGAAGAATCATTACTAATATCATTACTACATCAAGCAAGTATAAATATAAGTATCATTCACATACATCTTCTCTTTCATGCCCCTCTTTCTTCTTTTCTTGCTCTTTAATTTGTACATGCACAAACAAAAACTTTAATCTTCACTTTTAGAAGAAAAACATTAGAATGAATAATTAAACAAAGTTGCATTAGAACGATCAGGTGAAGATGTCCGAAAAATTTCCGCAATGGTTCTCCCACAAAGCACACATGTTGATTTACAGTTTTTGGTAGCTATTAGCTAATCAAGGATTACATATATTGCGGTTTAACATACTTCATTTAATTGTGATATTTTGTCGGGAAAGAAAATAGTTTCATAAAGTCTATCATGACCGCGCGATGCTCGGACAAGTTCCCTAGTCTCTATCTATATCTATATCTATCATATCTATATCTATATCTATATCTATATTAATTGAGGACTATAGACAAGTGAGGTGGCATGTCTCTATGGCCTAGAATTCATCATTTTTGCTCCCTTCTTCTTCTTGTTCTATCTCCACGTTTTTTGGTTCTCTTTTTTCTCATCTTAAGAGTAGTATACTGTAATTATTAGACTCAATAAATTGAGGTGTAAATACCTCATTTACATCCCATCCAATCCATATGTTGTTAATTAAAGAACATTAAAACACCACCATTACACTTTTGAAGAAAATGAAAGGCCAAAGATTGAAACTTCTGATAAAATAGGTGCAGCTTCTTCCTTCAAAAACCCATTACACTATTAAACTCATTTCTAATAAATTTATTTCATTCAGTCCAACAGTCATTAAGTGTAATTAATCCTCTTTTTCTCGTAGTATTTTATAGTAATTGCTTATTTTTATGTCCATTATTATGTGTTCTTCAATATTATAGACTTTTCCCTTTCCCTATATAATTGCTCATTTAATTTGTTATGAATAAGAATGTAACGTTTATCTGATTTCCTTCATATATATTGCCATCTTCCATACTTGAAGTGAAAAAGTAGCTAAAAGCATTCCTTTGATTTCATCCAACAGATCGTCAGTTTAAAATCTTATGCTCAGGTTGGTAATATAAGGTAAAACACTTTTCTCTTTTTTTTTTTTTTTTAAATAATAAATAAAAAAAGATGTATATATTAACTTTTTGCTGGTTGTGTAAGAAGTTTTAGGCAGTATAGCTGCTCAATATGCAACACTACTGTTTTACTTTTTGTGCTCTTTATATTGTTGCAAATACTATAATCAACAATATTCATATAGATGCAAAATTAAGGCCCCGTCCGAATTTCTCCACCGCGCTAATCAGACAGAAGAGTACAAGTTTATATTGCCGAGGTCACTACTTTAATTTCTTCAAAATAAAAAAGAGCTTAATGTGCTTATCAGTGTTCGTAGGAGAAAGGTGAAGTATTCGACTGTTGGGTATTACAACCTTATACCACAATTCTTTTTGTTTGAATTTGGGTAAGGAAAAAATATAAAAACAATATAAGTTATTTCTCCCTTATTTGGTGTACCATTTTATAATGCAAACAAAATGTACTTTAGTATTTTAGTATGTTTCTCTTTAAGGGCAGATCCATCTAAATATTATGCTTTTTTATGTAGGTTTGGCGTGGTCACTGAAGTTTTCAATATTAATTGGTTCTTCCACAAAACTAATCCCAGTGAGAAATGTATTTTGTTATCTTGGTAATGAAACTATTACCAGTGGGGATATTATTTAGATGCAAGTTTTATTAAGTCGTAATAATTTTCTTTTCTTTTGTAATATGTTTTTAGTAGTTATGATTTAACTTTATAGCTTTTGCCAACAAATATATTTATCTACAGATTAGTAGTTAAAACGGTCTATCTTTAGGAGATGAACATTATAATTGTCACTGTTTATGATAAGTTTTTCTAATCATTTTATAATTATTTCTTTTATTCTTAGATATTCTTATTTTGAGCAATCTCAATGTTTATCCTTGGTGATGTTCTATGTTATGAAAGCTAGATGCCAAATTGGACGTTATTGCGAATTAATTTTAATTAATGGTGTACAAATTATCCTTAGTTCTATTTGTTGGATTATTTTCTTATTATAAAAAGACTCAGTTTTCTCTTTCCTTTCTGGAATCAATGTTTTTTTTGGAATTGGCTCATTGTGACGGGATATAGTTAGTTCTATTAAAAAATACAAGGAGTTTTATGGAAATATACCAAAAATACAAGGAGTATTGATGATGCAGACTCGGAATTAGTGAGAAAAATCTCAACGAAAACGACACAACCAAAAAGTGAATTAATGGCCGCAACCACATAATAGGTTCACATGTCAAGAAAAAAAGAGTTGTGATATAGGACAGTGGCGGATCCAGAGAGGCTATTACGGGTTCCGCAGAACCCACTAGGTTCGGCGCAGACAATGTATTTATATTAAAAAAAATTATTAAATAAGTACAAAAATCAAGTCGAGAACCCAGTCACTTGCACTCAAAATCGTTATTCGAAATTTTAGAATCCATAAGATTCGAATCCTGGATCCGCCTCTGATATAGGACTCTCACGACCGCGCTTTGCGCGGGCATGTTAACTAATATCTTCTAATTGAGAAAGATAGATAAGTGATGTGGTATAGCTCTATAGCCACCATTCCACCAAAATGTGAAGAAAATAAGTGTTTCTAAAAATTGCTTCATATCCTCTCAACTATTAATGGCCAGCAATTCTATTAGTTAATGAGGATGTTTAGTCCTTAGTTATGGCCCTAATTGTGAACCGGTACAACAACTTGAATGTCAGACATAATTGACTGATTTTAAAGCCTTTAAAGAATTAAAACTTCGGTTATAAAACTATATATGATTCCTTTTTATGCATTCTTTCAGTTACAATCTTATACATGTATTACTTAATTACAGAATTTGAAGGGCTTCTCCATCATTAAGTTTTGGGCACTAATATATAAACAGACACACCTGACATCTTCCTAAAATTACAAAAAAAATTCCAAAAGAAAGAAGCTGAAAGGCAAAGAAAGGTACCAACTGAAAGTGGAGTATAAATAAAGAATGAAGATTATATCTTGATTCTAAAGGTGACAGACAGATGAAAAGGAGCTGTTATATACACTTCATTTTGTTTGAGGAGATTATCATTTATTGCATTGCAAATTTGCAATGTAGTAAAAAAGACAGCTTTTCAGTGCATCAAACATTTCTATAGCCCAAGTAAAATAGTCCAATACTATGTAGAAAAAGAAAATGAATTCAGATATTGAAGCTTGTGTTGCTGTGTAGGCGTTGGCGTAGTGTCTCTCTCGCCTTCTCTTTTTCTTAATTTTCTCTTTATGATGTTCCTCATTCCATCTATTCAAAATATTAACTATTACACAAACACATAATGTTATATGTTTAGTCTTTTTAGAGTTTATTGGAAATTAGACTATTTGTTGACTGTCTCAATAAGATTTGCTAATGATTGTTGGAACACTCATTGATTACTGGCGAAAAGGAAATTTGTAACTTAGGATGGATAATAGGATCAATTCTACTGTAACGTTTGCTTTCTAGCTGGTGCAGCTATAGCTTTCTATCTCCACTTGATTTTGGTTTTGGTAATTTATGCAAGTGATCAACTAAATTTCATTATTAATTATGGTTTCTCTATCTTACTAAATTTTATTTATATTTGGATTTTTGGTAGCACGAGACAACTGTTTTATTTTTTTCATTTTCTCTCATAGTCAACTGTTATGATATTAGATTTTCTGTCTCCCTATTTCCTTTGGTTTCTTATCTTGGAGTGTACAGAAATCATTGTATTAGCATTCGTAACAATCGTATCTTTTGATGTTGTCACAGGGAGAGTTTTAGTCATAGATTCAGTATTGAAGTGGTTAAGTCTAGATTATGATTTTGCTTTACATCAAAATAAGGAATTGTGATTGCTGGGTGTGGGAACAAAAGGAAAAAATAGATTAGAGAATGTAAAACAAGTGTTGTAAATATTAAAAAAAAACCATTCATTCTTATTGAAGTTTACATTGATCTAAATGGAATATTCATATTTAATATGAATGTTACTAACAAATTCTTTTTGTTAAAATATTTATATTGGATATAAAACAATTGTGAACATAGAATAGAGAATTTAAAACAAGTGTTATAAATAAAAAGAAAATGTTAATCGTTCTTATTTAAGTTCACATATATGGATCTAGATGGAATATTCATATTTAATATGGATGTTACTTATAAATTATTTTGTTAAATATATTTATATTGAACGTAAAACGATAATCAGTAAATATTAATTCTTTCAATAAAAGTTAATAATAAATTATATTTTGATTTCATTTTTCAAACCGCGCAATCCGCGGATAGGTTCACTAGTATCTGCTAATTGAGAAACATAGAAGAAACATAGAAGAGTGATGTGGCACTACAAAAAAAAATGTTCTTTAGCGGCAGTTTTGTTTCCCATTTTGCGGCGATTTTAACTGCCGCAATTCACAACTAGCGGCGGTTTGCAACTGCCATTTGTTAAGGCGTCGTTAAACCCTTTTTCAGCGGTTCAAACCAACCGCTGGAATAACCGCCTCAAAATCGTTATTTAGCGGCGGTTTGGTTACTTCTAGCGGCGGTTTTTCTCAATAACTATATTAGCGGCGGTTTTTAACATTTAGCGGCGGTTTTTTGCTGCCGCTATTTGCTGACAATCCTCCCTGCATCCTTTTATTCAAACCAATATATGCAAATTAATACCTATAAACCTATTTACAATTTTAACCTGAAAATCTAACATCACCATTCAAATAAAACCAAAATCAACCATTCAAATAAAACCAACATCCTATCAATTTAAACAAAAACAACTTCGTATCATTCAAACAAAATCAACATTCAACCATTTAACAAAATTATTGTTTGTGCCAAACCAATTACAGTTCACTAAAAGGAACCGACAAAAGTTTGATGTTAACATAATTAAAACTGGAATCATCATGAGCAAAATCCACAATTAACAAGTGTTTTCCAGCTTGATTGGCTATCATCTAAGCCTTCAATATCTTGATTCTTAATTACATGCATGAATGTGCTGTGGATACTAAAGAATCTGGCTGTCTTCCTTATGGGATGCTCATCTCCCACATACTGGACCTTTTGCATGTCCCAACTTCTGGTCACTCTGTCATTACTGTGTCTCAATGCTACAATTCTTGTGCATTTACTAGTATGGGGTATGTACATCTTAATCACTCTTGGGTTAAAAAGCCTGACCTGGATATACCTCCCTCTATTCCTGCTCCTGCACCTGCTATTGATAACTCCTCTGTACTTAGTCGACTCTCTGCTGTTGAAGAACAGCTCTCCACTCTGCGTGATCTCTGTCTTTCTTCTCAATACAATTTGGAGAAAGCCAGGGATGACACCAAAACCACCAAGGCTGATGTTGCTCTCCTCAGACTCTCCATTGATACTGTGGCCAAAGATGCTCGCAGAAGTCTCTCTACCCTGCACTCTCGCATTGACACTCTGGGAACCAACATCATCAATACCTTGAAGTACTTTCTGGGAAGGCGATAGCTGTTTGTGCTTGTCTCTGCTGGATAAGACTGTTTTGTTTATGACTGTAGATGCTTTGCTGTGACTCCCCTGTTTTTTGTTGATGACAAAGGGGGAGAAAACACTATGTCTGACTATGCTGAATGATCCTATGACTATGTGAATATTGCTTATGTCTGTATATGCTGATTGTCTGCTGCTTGTGAAAGTTAAACTGTTAAGTCGACTAACTAACTCCTTCTTTAAGTCGACTATATATGTCTGGTTTGGGAAATTAGAAAATGCAGGTACTCAAACTCTCAGGGGGAGCATACACTCAGGGGGAGCTGTCAACTCACCCTTAGAACAGGGAAGTATCATAAAACTATAAAATTGTCATCATCAAAAAGGGGGAGATTGATAACTCCAATTTTGATGATAACAATATGATTAAATTAGATGAGCAGTTAACTAAACAATTACTGTACTTCTTCACAGGACCACAACGTGTCAGTCGACTAAATCTGGAGGAATATTGAAATCAATGAAATTCCATTGCCTTGGAGTCAACAAGATTCAATCCATGATGTTTTTAGGAAAAGAAGATTCGGTTGGTTGCAGTCTGCCTTGAAGATCTGGATGATTGGAGTCAATCCCGCATATCAAGTTGTTGAGGAAAATCAAGGTCCTTAAATGCTCTTTCCTTATTCTAAAAAAAAGGGGATCAATCAATGCCTTTTTTTTTTTGGGGATCAAATCCCTTGGGTCAAGATCTCTTCATTCAAGGAAACTATCCCCTTCATATCAATTAAGGATTCACACGACTTTTAGATGATCACAAGGATGTCACTGATGCTATATAAACCCAAGCTGCAAGCAGTCTAAAATCACGCAACCTTTCAGCTTTCTTATATTCTCTTTTAAATCTTGAAAACATTGTAACCTTGAGAGATTACTACTGTCCAAGAAAAGAAAAGAGAGTTCTTAGAGAAAGTAAGGTTAGTGTCAGGTGTGTTGGTCAAGTGAGTGATCAACAGTGTGTCGTTGGTGGTGAGCGAAGGAACAAAACCATACTGTGTATCGTTGATGGTGATCGAAGAAAAACCATCACTCTGTATTTTGAAACAACTTTAAAGAGCTGAAGAGAAACTCCCTTGTTGACCCAAGGGGACTGGATTAGGAACCATTTTTGGTTCTGAACCAGTATAACTCTGCTGCGTCATTTCTTTACTGCACTTATATTATTCTGTTATCCCTGCTCTAAATCTAGTCGACCAATTAAGTCGACTGAATCTGAAAAAGAAAAAGAAAATTATAATTCATCCCCCCTTCTTATAACTTCAATTGGTATCAGAGCAGGCCTCACACATTCTTAATTTTTGCTTTGCAGCAAGTGAGAAAAGATCATGTCTGGACATACTGTCTCAGGAGCTCTACTTCAAGAGGGTACCTCTATTGCTCGTCCTCCATATTTCAATGGACAACACTTTAGTCATTGGAAAGTGAGAATGGAGACATTCGTCAAATCCATTGACTTTAAAGTTTGGCGAGTAATTACTAAGGGTCCCTATGAAATTCCTCCAGACAAAAACCAGAAATCAGAAGGAGAAACCACTAAGATCCCTCTGGATATTGATGATTACAATGATGAGCAAAGAGAAGTCATACAACTGAACTCAAAAGCTCAAAATCTTTTATATAATGCTATTAGTGGAGAAGAATATGAGAAAATCTCTAGCTGTGAAACTGCCAAGGAAATGTGGGACAAACTTGTCGTAACTTATGAGGGTACAAACAAAGTTAAGGAAACTAGAATTAATCTTCTAGTTCATGAGTACGAACTGTTTCAAATGAAAGATGGAGAATCCATTGAAGACATGTTTGCCAGATTCAGTAAAGTTGTAGGGGAACTTAAATCTCTTGGGAAAGTTTACACTAATGGAGAACAAGTCAGGAAGATTCTTCGCAGTCTACCTATCATTTGGCAACCCAAGGTGATCAATATTGAAAGTGGAGATCTAAACTCTCTATCTTATGATGAGCTTCGTGGTGATCTCATTTCTTTTGAAAAGACCCATCTCCAAAGAAGCTCTCAAAACTCTGATAAGAAAAAGGAAGTTGCCTTCAATGCTGAAAATACAGATCCTCCTAGCGACAATGATGATCTTGCAGAGGAATGGGCACTTATGTCCAAAAACTTTGGAAACTTGCTGAGAAGAAACAGACAAAGAGGCAGAACTAGATTCAATTCTAGAAGAAACAATTCCAGCAATGATCAAGATAAAAACGATGGTCGATGCTTCGAATGTGGCAAATATGGTCATATTGCAGCTAACTGCAATGAGGCAAAGAAGAAGCAATTAAAGAATAAAAAGAAAGCCCTGTCTGCATGGAGTGATGAAGAAGGATCTGAGAATGAAGAAGAAGCCAACATATGTTTTATGGCTGATGCTGAATCCAGCAAGGTACATAACTACAACTGTGAAAATTGCAACTCCCTTCAGGAAGACTTAGACTCGGCTCTGGAGGAAATGGAAAATATTTTAAAAGAACTCTCTAAAGTAAAAAAGGATGGTGAAATCTGGAAAACTAGATTTGAAGTTTGTGAGATAGACCGTGACTTCTTTGAACAAGAAGTTCAGGATCTAAAACTTCAACTAAATGGTATAAATAAATCCACTAGTCAAAGTTCTGTCAGATCTAACAAAACTCCTTTATCCCCAGCTTCCATTGAGGCTATTCCTGGAAGCTTGCGCTTTACCAGTAGTGAGTCGACTAAAACTGTGCCTAATGCTAAAACTCCCATTACATGTTACTACTGTGGAAACCTCGGACATACTAATGCCAGATGTAGATTCAGAAAAGCTGACACTAGAAAATGGAAATGGATTCCCAAAATTTCCTTAAACACTTATGTTGCTAACCACGAAGGACCCAAGAAAGTTTGGGTACCAAAGCATCAGTAGCCCTATTTGTTTGTAGGAACACCTACCCATAGGAGTGTGCAAAGGTAAATGGATTTTAGACAGCGGGTGTTCCAGACACATGACAGGTGACAAATGCTGGTTTAAATCAGTGACAAGCATAGACGGTGGACTTGTCAAATTTGGTGATAATGGCAAAGGCGTTGTCGTTGGTGTTGGTAAAGTTTTCTTAAACAAATCCTGTTACATGAATGAGGTATTGTTGGTAAGTGGCCTCAAGCATAATCTTCTCAGTATTAGTCAACTCTGTGACTCTGGATATCTTGTTAAATTTGAAGCATCTAAGTGCATCATCTCTGACTCACTAGGTAATGAAATTCTCACAGGCTCCAGAGATAACAACATATATAAATTAGACAATGTCTCTTCCTCTCATGAATATATTTGCTTAACCTCTGTTGCTTCAGATCCTTGGCTATGGCATAAGAAACTTGGACATGCTAGTATGCATCTCATTCTTAAACTATCTCAAAACGATCTAGTTATTGGTCTTCCTAAACTTAAATTCGTAAAAGACCATGTATGTGATGCATGTCAACTAGGAAAACAAACCAGGTCATCCTTTAAAGTTAAAGATATAGTTAACACCTCTATGCCACTTCAACTGTTGCACATGGATTTATTTGGTCCTACTAAAACTGCTAGCATTGGTGGAAAAATGTATGCTTTTGTTATTGTTGATGACTACTCACGTTTTACATGGGTTATTTTTCTGTCTCATAAAGATGAAGCCCAAAAGAATTTTGAATACTTCTGTAAAAAGGTTCAAAGAGAAAAAGGTTATTTTATCTCTTCTATCAGAAGTGATCATGGTGGAGAATTTGAAAGCAAAGCTTTTGAATCCTTCTGCAATGAACAAGGTATTTCGCATAGTTTTTCTTCTCCCAGGACTCCCCAGCAAAATGGTGTTGTAGAACGGAAAAACAGGACTTTACAAGACATGGCTAGAACAATGCTCTTAGATCATTCTCTACCCAACAAATTCTGGGCAGAAGCGGTTAGCACGGCCTGTCACATCCTCAACAGATGTCTCATTCGTCCAATCCTGAAGAAAACACCATATGAACTTTGGAAAGGTAAACGCCCTAACATTAGCTATTTTCATCCATTTGGTTGCAAATGCTTTATCCACAATAATGGAAAGAACAATCTTGGTAAGTTCGATCCCAGAAGCGATGAAGGTATTTTTCTTGGATACTCTAATTCTAGTCGCTCTTACAGAGTTTTTAATAAACGCACTTTATCTGTAGAAGAATCCATGCATGTTGTATCTGTCGATACTAATCAAATTCTCGAGAAAGATGAAAGTGCAGATATAGAATTGTTAAGTGCAGGAAATTTATCCTCTGCAACTGAGACCAAGTCGACTAGCAAAATGACTAAGCCTGCCCCAGAAACTCAGAATGAGTCAACTGAAAACATTCCTTCAGTTATCCCAAATGAGTGGAAGAGTGAACCTGGATACCCTTACAAATTCATTATAGGTAATCCTCTTGAAGGAAAGAAAACTAGAGGTTCCTCCAAACAAAGTGCAGACATTGCCCTCATCTCTCAAATTGAACCAAAGAAGATTGATGAAGCTCTCAATGATGAATGCTGGTTGAAAGCAATGAAGGAGGAATTGTCCCAATTTGACAAGAATCAGGTATGGACTCTTGTTCCCAAACCTCAAAATGCATCTGTAATAGGTACGAAATGGGTCTTCAGAAATAAGCTAAATGAGAATGGAGAAGTCACCAGAAATAAGGCTCGACTTGTAGCTCAAGGCTACTCTCAGCAAGAAGGTATTGACTATGATGAAACGTTTGCTCCTGTTGCAAGGTTGGAATCTATTCGCATGCTACTTGCTTATGCATCATTCAAAGGTTTTAAACTATTTCAAATGGATGTCAAAAGTGCTTTCCTAAACGGTTTTATCAAGGAAGAAGTTTATGTTAAGCAACCTCCTGGTTTTGAAAACTTAAAATTTACCTCACATGTTTTCAAGTTGACTAAAGCCCTATACGGCTTGAAGCAAGCTCCTAGAGCATGGTATGATCGATTAAGCGCTTTTCTCTTAAATCATGGTATCAGTCGAGGAAAAATTGATACTACCTTATTCATTAAGAGATCTTCTGTTGGAAATCTTCTTATGCAAATTTATGTCGATGATAATATTTTTGGTAGTACTAATCCATCATTATGCAAGGAATTTGCTGAGACAATGCAGAATGAGTTTGAAATGAGTCTAATGGGAGAACTTACTTTCTTCCTTCGACTTCAAATCAAACAATACGATAAGGGGATTTTTATCAATCAATCTAAGTACACTAAGGAACTACTTGCAAAGTTTGGTATGCATAGTGCAAAGATCATGAAAACTCCTATGAGTCCCTCAACGAATCTTGAAAAAGACTGCAAAGGTAAAAATGTAGATCAAACCATCTATCGAGGTATGATTGGTTCTTTACTATATTTAACTGCTAGTCGACCCGACATAATGTTTAGTGTTTGCAAATGTGCTAGATATCAATCTGAACCTAAAGAATCTCACCTCACTGCAGTTAAACGTATTATGCGATATCTCTCTGGCACTGTTTCCTATGGTCTTTGGTATCCTCGTACTATTAATTTTCATCTTCAAGGATACTCAGATGCTGATTTTGCAGGAGATAAAGATGATCGTAAAAGCACTTGTGGGACCTGTCAATTTTTAGGACAATCCCTCATCTCTTGGCATAGCAAAAAGCAAGGCTCAGTATCTCTATCCACTACTGAGGCAGAATACATTGCCATTGGTCACTGCTGTACTCAACTACTTTGGATGTCTTATCAGCTCAGTGATTATGATATTAATTCCATTCCTATGCCTATTTTTTGTGATAATTCTAGTGCTATCTGTCTCTCTAAAAATCCGGTGCATCATTCTAGAGCCAAGAATATAGAAATCAAGCATCACTTTATTAGAGATCATGTTCTATGTGGTAACATTAAAATTTCCTTTGTGACTACTGAAAATCAACTTGCTGATATTTTCACTAAACCTTTGCATGAGGAACGTTTTTGTGAACTTCGTGAAAAATTAGGTGTAGTTGAAGATCCTACCTTGATAAGTTAATGATATTTTCATTCACTAACTTGCTGATAAATGTATTCTCTTGTCTGCTAGTGTGAACATCTTTACAACTCTTTATGTATTGCCTTTCCCTAAACTTCTCTAATTATTACTTGTTGGTTTGCGTGTGTCTAAAAAGTGCTTCGGTTCTCCCGCTGACTGCTCCCGTCCTTTCCCTTCTCTCAATCACGTCTTTTCCTCTCCATCTTCTCCATAAAACACCTCTGGCTCCCTTCTTTTTTCCTTCATCTGTTCATCCACCTCCTCTCATTCCCATCTGATAAAATGGGTAAATCTCAAAAAGCCACAACTCCTTCCATGAAGAAAAGCTCCAGAACCCGCTCCAAAAATTGTTCTCCTGGTTCTCCCATAAATCTTGAGAACTCCGACTCTGCTTCTATGTCGCAACACAGTGAATCCGCCTCCTTCATCTCTACAAATTCAGGCAAAAAGCGTGGGAAACGACCAATGGTTGACTCCCCTCAAAAACCTTCTCCAAAGAAACCAAAAGAGTCAAAAACCTGCATCCCTCTTGACTGTGACCAAAACTTCTGGGATAATGGAAGAGACAAGTTTGAAGATCTCAAAAATCGTCGCATTGCCTCCGGTCGCATTGTTGACCTCGATTCCATGGAAACCCTTGACTGCAATATCAAAACTCTTTTCGAATTCCAAGGTTGGTCTAATCTCTTCTCTATCAATCCTCCTGTAATGTACCCTGACTTGGTTCGTTTGTTCTATGCAAATCTTCGTCCCTGTGGGAACTGATGGTATTGAATCCTTGGTTTTGGGTCAACGCATTTTCTTGACCTGTAAAGTTCTAGAAAAATTGCTTAAAATTAAGTCCTCTGGTTTCTCTGAGTGCTTCAAAAACTCTTGGCCCTCCGACTTTGAAGTGTCTTTTGACCAAGCCAAAGCTTGCATTACTGGTTTGGGTGCTCATGCTATCCCTGATGGACAACTTGGTCCTCATCTTCTCTGTTTTGAAAATCGTGTTCTGGCTCATATTACTGCTACCACCCTGCTTCCTTGCACGGGCTCCTTCAGTACTCTTTCCCAAAGGGACACCTTCATTGTTTACTGTCTGGTTGCTAAACTCAAAGTCAAACTCTCTTGGTGGATTCTTAATTACATGCATGAATGTGCTGTGGATACTAAGGAATCTGGCTGTCTTCCTTATGGGATGCTCATCTCCCACATACTGGACCTTTTGCATGTCCCAACTTCTGGTCACTCTGTCATTACTGTGTCTCAATGCTACAATTCTCGTGCATTTACTAGTATGGGGTATGTACATCTTAATCACTCTTGGGTTAAAAAGCCTGACCTGGATATACCTCCCTCTATTCCTGCTCCTGCACCTGCTATTGATAACTCCTCTGTACTCAGTCGACTCTCTGCTGTTGAAGAACAGCTCTCCACTCTGCGTGATCTCTGTCTTTCTTCTCAATACAATTTGGAGAAAGCCAGGGATGACACCAAAACCACCAAGGCTGATGTTGCTCTCCTCAGACTCTCCATTGATACTGTGGCCAAAGATGCTCGCAGAAGTCTCTCTACCCTGCACTCTCGCATTGACACTCTGGGAACCAACATCATCAATACCTTGAAGTACTTTCTGGGAAGGCGATAGCTGTTTGTGCTTGTCTCTGCTGGATAAGACTGTTTTGTTTATGACTGTAGATGCTTTGCTGTGACTCCCCTGTTTTTTGTTGATGACAAAGGGGGAGAAAACACTATGTCTGACTACGCTGAATGATCCTATGACTATGTGAATATTGCTTATGTCTGTATATGCTGATTGTCTGCTGCTTGTGAAAGTTAAACTGTTAAGTCGACTAACTAACTCCTTCTTTAAGTCGACTATATATGTCTGGTTTGGGAAATTAGAAAATGCAGGTACTCAAACTCTCAGGGGGAGCATACACTCAGGGGGAGCTGTCAACTCACCCTTAGAACAGGGAAGTATCATAAAACTATAAAATTGTCATCATCAAAAAGGAGGAGATTGATAACTCCAATTTTGATGATAATAATATGATTAAATTAGATGAGCAGTTAACTAAACAATTACTGTACTTCTTCACAGGACCACAACGTGTCAGTCGACTAAATCTGGAGGAATATTGAAATCAATGAAATTCCATTGCCTTGGAGTCAACAAGATTCAATCCATGATGTTTTTAGGAAAAGAAGATTCGGTTGGTTGCAGTCTGCCTTGAAGATCTGGATGATTGGAGTCAATCCCGCATATCAAGTTGTTGAGGAAAATCAAGGTCCTTAAATGCTCTTTCCTTATTCTAAAAAAAAGGGGATCAATCAATGCCTTTTTTTTTTTGGGGATCAAATCCCTTGGGTCAAGATCTCTTCATTCAAGGAAACTATCACCTTCATATCAATTAAGGATTCACACGACTTTTCGATGATCACAACGATGTCACTGATGCTATATAAACCCAAGCTGCAAGCAGTCTAAAATCACGCAACCTTTCAACTTTCTTATATTCTCTTTTAAATCTTGAAAACATTGTAACCTTGAGAGATTACTACTGTCCAAGAAAAGAAAAGAGAGTTCTTAGAGAAAGTAAGGTTAGTGTCAGGTGTGTTGGTCAAGTGAGTGATCAACAGTGTGTCGTTGGTGGTGAGCGAAGGAACAAAACCATACTGTGTATCGTTGATGGTGATCGAAGAAAAACCATCACTCTGTATTTTGAAACAACTTTAAAGAGCTGAAGAGAAACTCCCTTGTTGACCCAAGGGGACTGGATTAGGAACCATTTTTGGTTCTGAACCAGTATAAATCTGCTGCGTCATTTCTTTACTGCACTTATATTATTCTGTTATCCCTGCTCTAAATCTAGTCGACCAATTAAGTCGACTGAATCTGAAAAAGAAAAAAAAAATTATAATTCATCCCCCCCCACCCCCTGTTATAACTTCAGTTACCCTTATAGATTATACAAAAATCAAGTATTCCCAAACCATTGGGTGCTAAAAAGTTACAAAAAGTCAAGAGGTAAAATATATTAATATTCTATTAATACTAATTATTTCATAAATTCAATGATGTCTTCTCGCGGTCATATTCACTAATAACTATTTAATATAAAATTTGTATACACCGTTGTTAGTGTTTAAGCAATAAGGAGAAGAGGAATGAGAAGAGGAGTGAGAAGAATAAAATAAACGCTTTCATGTTATCATGTTATAACAGTTGTTAGTGAATTTAGAAATAATATTTTTTGTATATATGATCAAGAAAGAGAGATGAAAATGGCATCAAGTTATTCTATATATGTGGATGGCATCACAAATATAATATTTTCATTAAAAATAGAACTTAGATGAAGTGCGTCCATTTCTTTCAAGGGGAGGAAAACGAATACATGTGTTTAAAAGAATTAAAGTAAACAAGTAAAAACCTGAAATGTTATGTGCTCTCCTCTTTATATGTGGGTAGGTATTGAAGCATTACTATTTTCTAAAGGTTCCACATATTTTCGTATACATTTCATTTTTTAAATAAAAAATAGGGAACAAAACACTATTTTGGTATAACTATTCTTGACGTGTCTTAACTTAGTAATCTATGCCTAACATCCCTGCAACCAGTGGCTTTCCATCTTTAATCTAAGCAAATATGAATGAACATATGATACTCTCCTCTTCACCTTTTTATCCCGTTCTGCTTATTTGCATATATTAAGCATCCATATTTATCCATGATAATAGAAAAATCGCTAACAACGTTACACACAAATTAAGCATCTAATTTATAAAACTTTTTATAAATGTAAATTACAATTTCCGTTTCCATATTTATCCAATCTCTATTCATTCAAAGTAAAAATACAAAACTCTTTATAATTAGTTAAATAAAAATTGATAGGAGACTTGCATATTAACTATAGAGGAAATAAAAAATAAAGTCAAATGAAAAATAGCAGCATGACGATAGCACTAATAGTTGTCGTGTCTTGGTAGTGCTTGACCTCTTATCGTAGATCGATTTAATTAAAGCTAACTTTTGAAGCAACTTTATTACTGGAAAATAATCTCGACGACTTGATCTAAATAAAAAAATAAGAAGAAATTAAAAAACAAAAGAAACACAAGAGTAGACCATATTTTAATCGAATATATGTGCGCACCCAGAGAAGAGGATGCGAAGCTTTATGGATATGGATGATAAAAGAGAGAATGAGCACACGTGACCAGGAGACTGCTTTTTGTCGCTCTGGTCTTTATCTTGCTCAGCCATTTTCCCACCTTCTTTGCAACTTCGTCGGTCCGGAACTGCTTCTTTTTTGTCCATAGATCAACACGCCCTATTACTGGAAAAAAACCAATCTTATAAACATATTACCCGTGTCTTCGTGTTCCTGCTATGATTAAAGATAAGAATCTTGGAAATATGATGTATATGCACAAGCAATAAGAAACTGTAAGGAAAAGCACATACAATAAAATATTTGTGTGGCATAGATCAAACATTTTGAAGTAGAGTCTGTGTTGACGTTTAAAAGCAAGTGATCCTGTGCCTGTTAAAAAAATGCAGCGGCACAATAACAAAATTTTATTTAATGCAACTTACGCATCGATAGAATTTTCCTTCTATCACCGTCAGTATTTGATATACCATATCATCTTTGGTAAATCTAAAAGACCTCGGTCATTCTTAAAGCTGGTTAAGGATACAAATCGAATTTGAGTAGCGAATACAAGCAATTCTCAGTATCAAAGTCGAAACAACGTAAATATCAAACGTAAATGCGAGAGAATAAAATGATTTCAATATATAACTGTGAGTACAAATTTTGCCAGAGTTTTAGTATGTATTTCTGAATGTGTACAATGTAAAATGAGGAACTATTTATAGATACAAGAGGTCTTGCCCACGTTTCTCATGATTGATCATGCCTAAAACCACGTTCAGCATATTTGGTAGTGGAGTTAGTGGCCGAAACTGAGGGCACCCAGTTGACTGCACATGACCACATTCACCGAAGCATTGACTGCTGACTTCGGGCGCTTGACTAAACAATCAACCGAGGTGACATTCCACCAAGGCAAACACCTTACTTTCTATCCCCGGTTATGAGCTTCGTTCCCTGACTTCGGCCGTTTGTGACTCTGCTCGGCTTGCAGCTTGCTAACACTTGCTTGGTCATCATCTCGTCATGCCACCGAGGTGCCACGTAGGTAAGATGATTTTTACCCAATACAGATAGTCTCCCCACTCCTCGGTCAGTTATCGAAGTTACCGAGGAGTGGAATGAAATTCCGCGGGAGAATGACGTGGCTCAACCCTATCCAAGCGTTTCAAATTTTTGCCAACGGTCCGCGTCCTTTCAGATCTCTATTCCTTGAAACGTGTCAACTGCTCGTTGGTTGCTCGAACGGTCATGCCGTTTTCCTCGCTTTTTCCATCGTTACAATTATGGCTTCTATACCACTTGTCTTCCCCACGCTTATAAATACTTTCACTCTGATTTCTTTCACTGTTTCATCAGATGTAAGCAACAATAGTAAGAAGAGAAAGCTTACATTTTCGTCTTGATCAATTCCTATTCTCAAGAAATCTTTAGCATTTAAAGCCATAATCATGTCTGCAAAACAGTCCAGACAAGATTCAAGTGACTCAGGTGAGAGGGCGAGGGCTTCCCGCTTCGCCGCCGCTATAGCTAGTGGCGACGTTATCACCACTGTGCCGGGGCTGCAGGTTATAGAAGCGGAGGGCGGTGGAGAAGTGACCTCAAGCACCAGCGGCTCTAGGCAGTGCAAGGCGAGAGCCGGGCATAATAGAGCTGAAGTAAGCGAAGGTGTCAGCATAGAGGAGGGGGATGGCGTCATTGATGATGACGCCATGATGGTAGTAGGCGCTGACGCTAAAGGGGTGACCCATAGGGATGACGATGGCGAAGGCGGTGACGCCGAGGGCGAGGACGACACCGAGGCTGAAACAGAGACTAGGGGCGATCTACCTGCTACCGAGGGTGGGAACGATGCCGAGGCTGGACCTTCGGGTCCTGAAAAGAAACTTCCCAAGATTCCTCCCGAGTAGGAGCTCGAGCCCTATCAAATTATTCCTTCACACTTTCACAATGGTAAAGATCTTAAACTACAAAAGTAATCTGCTGACCAGGAAGAGTTGAACAAAAATGTACCAGTAAATACAACGCTGACTCAAATTACTGAAGCTCACGTAGACAGAGTTCGAAAGGATTGTGGCTTTGAGCCTGAGGTGAAAGTGATCATCCCCGATCCTACTAGTAGGGTTTTCCATCACATGGAGGGGCTGTCTTTTGCGTACACTTATTCGTTCACCATTGGGTTCACTCTCCCCGTTCACAAGGTCATCGATGACTTATGCCGAGCATATAACTGGTGCTTGGCTCAACTGGGCCCCGGTATTTGGAGGGTATTTCAGTGCTTGGCTTGGTTGAGTAAGGAGACCAAGGTGGATTTTACTTTGCAGCATCTCATTTCTCTTTATTACCCTTACTTTCACAAGGCCGGGTCGTGGCTTTAAACAACCGAGGCAACTATGCGCTTCTCCACAAAAGTGAGGATCACGGAGACCGAGGATGGTGTGATCGCTACATTCTTTTGAAGACTAGCGTTTTATCTACCGAACCTGATTTCCCAGAGAGGTGGAATAGTACACGTAAGTGCTCCTTCGTTCCCAATTTCTTCTTCGGTAGCTATTCTTGTTTGCTAATCTTAACCCATTTTTTGTTCTTTAGCTAACAAGGTTGCTATCGTCCCCCCTGAGGGTTTGACCGAATGGGTCAAAGTAGTGACCGAGGCTCGTAAACGCCCCATTCGGTCATGGATGGAAATGGCTGCTGAATTCGGTTGGCAGTGTAAGAGGCACGGTAAGCTTTTATGATTTTTTACTTAGTGTGTTGTTCGAAGCTCTTGATTTGGTCATTAATCCTTTTTCCCTCGGTGCCAGGTTTTCCAAATCGTGCCATAAACACGAAGAAAAATAAGCAAAAGAAAGGAAAAAGAAAGAAAAAGGATTAGGACGATACCGAGTCGGATGATGATCTGGCTTCGGTAGCAAGTCTGGTTGGTGACCTGAAAGAACTTAAGGCTTCAAAGCTTTTGAAGGTTTCCAAGGGGTCCTCGGGTCAGGGATCCTCAAAAGGTAAACATTGCCTTTGGCTAACACACTGGTTTTTACTTCTCTTCGCTCTTTCGCTTAAGATTCTTCCACGTTGTTCTTTGTAGGTGTGAAGAGGAAGAGAGCGGTTTCCAAGAAACCCTCCCGCTCTGTAAATCCTCGCACCGAGGTGGCAACTTCTCTTCGACCCGAAGCGGTGGCGGAAACACACCGAGGGCTGATTGATGAGCCCAGCAATGATGCTGCTGAGGGCTTGGAAGCTCGAAGAGAAATCATGGTTGTGGATCTCGAAGATCAAGAGCACAACTCCGAAGCGGCAGTCGCTAAGGCCAAAGTTGGGGAAGCTTGGACTGCTGCCAATAAAAAAGGGGCAGATGTTGGTGCAGTCAGGGCGTAATCTGAGCCTGCGAGGCTTTCGTCCTCGGTGGGATCTTTACGAAAGCTCGAGGTACCGACCTCTTCGAACCTGTTGGCGATCTCCCGAAGTGACATTCTGAATCTTATGCCTTTGCTCGGTCCAACAGAGGACAACGTCGTGCAGCAGTTTCCTCCAGCTTAGCTAGTCAGCATCCTCACCGCCAATGCGCTCAGAGTAAGTTTTGTCGTCTTTGATTTTACCTCTGTCCTCGATCATTTGCTTACAAATGTTCCTTGATGATTTCTACTCAGGGCTTTGTTTTGTCATTGAGAGCCATCGAGCTTGAAACTTCTTGGAAGGAAGAGGTCCAGCGCGTAGCTCGTGCTTGGGACAAGAAAAGGGATAGCTTTAATGCACAAATAGCTGAGTTGAAAGCTAAATTGTCCAAGTCTCAATCCGACTTGCGCGAAGCTGAGGCTGCCTCCAAAATGAAGATTCAAGCCCTCGGTGATGGTTTCCAAGTTGAATGCACGAAGCTAGAAGCCGAAGTCGCAAGGGTCAATTGCAGAGATAGGCCAAGCTAGGGGCAAATTTGAAGAAATAGCCAAGAAGCACCATGAGCAGCTAAGAGACCATGTGCTTCACATTCAGAGGTTGGAAGGTGAAAACTCCAAGCTTCCAGCTTGTGAGGCCGAGGTTAGATCGCTTCGGGAGGAGATCACTGACCGCAAAGCTAGGAACAAGATTAAGGCCAAGAGGGCAGAGTTGGATAAGTACTGGGCTGTTATCAAGTCTTAGTTGAAGCTGCTCAAGCAATGTCGTGCTGGTGAGCTTAACTTGGAAGAAGAGATCGCCAAAGCTGAAGAAAAGGCGGCCCAAACTCAGGCTATCATCGACGACCTTCCCTCAAGTGAAGCTTCGAGCGAGAATGAAGAAGAAGATGAAGGTGATGAGGATGCCGAGGGGGCTTTCGAGGAGGGAGATGATGATTCCGAGGCCCAGATTCCTATTTTCACTTCTTGTCTTTATTTTTCTGTAAGCCTTCGGGCTTTTTTGATGTACATGCTTTGGACCTTCGGGTCCTTTTGATGTAAACAATTTACAGCCTCCGGGCCTTTGAATGAAATGATTTTGTATTTCTTTTTTTAAATGTTAGTTTTTGTATGAACCGAACACTTAAAGTAACTTTTTTGCAAGACTTAGTCAAATGAAACCGATGCAAACTTAGAACGACGTCTCGTTCTCGAGTCAATGCATTTATAAGTGCAACTTTGGTGTGCAAGATCATAGAAACAAAGAGATATGGAATCAAGTTTATTTCATTGATAATATCAACGAGCCACAACCGGCTTTTTACATAAGGTCAAGTCGATGTAGACCTTAGTCGTAAAGACAAATTGATAACATGCCACTATCGGGCGCAATTACAATGTACTAATCTATTTCCTGGATATCATTCCCCAGTTGTCGAATAGATAGACTTCGGTTGGGAGGCTCAGTGTCGACCTCAGTTGCAACTCACCTCTTTCTCCCCCCAGTGTTCGGGTGTGAATCTTGATGAAGATCCGAGCACTGGAAATCGTTTTATCCGCTTCCTGAAAAGGTCAAGCAAAATGAAACGAGGAGCAAGTTAGTACATTTCAACCGAAGCCCTAGGAGCATTTTTCAGCTCGAGGCTGAAGGTAAATTTTAAATGATCAAGGAACGCTTACCTCGACTTCAGAAGTAGTACCGCTTCAAATTAGAGATGTTCCAATTCAAAGGTTCGGGTATGCCTTGCAGATCTTCAATTTGATAAAGATCATTTCCCAATAATTGCCCTGATTTTGTAAGGTCTTTCCCAGTTTGCGACGAGTTTTCCCCCGTTCTTCTCCTTCGTTGACTGATTCGTAGCCTTTAGCACATAGTCGCCAACTTTAAAATCTCTAAGTTTGGCCTTCCTGTTGAGATATGCCTCGATCTGCCTCTTTTGTGCTGCTAACCGAACCAAAGCCATCTCTTTTTTCTCGTCGAGCAAGTTCAACTCTATGCGCATGGCTTGCTGGTTGGCATTCTCGGTGGTGTGATCGTACCGAAGACTTGGTTAGCGCACCTCCACGGGGATAAGTGAATCCATGCCATAGGCGAGGGAAAATGGGTTTCACCGGTGCTGCTCTTCTCCGTTGTCCGCATAGCCCACAATACACCTGGCAGCTCTTCGGGCTAAGGGCCTTTTTTCTCATCAAGCCTCTTCTTGAGATTTTGAATTATCACTCTGTTTGAAGATTCAGCTTGGCCATTGGCACTTGGATGGAAGGGGGTCGAGGCTATTCTCTTGATTCCCCATTGTTTGAAGAAATGAGTGATAGATGCTCCCATGAACTGCTTACCATTGTCACATGTGATCTCCCTCAGGACACCGAATCTATAGATGATGCTCTTCCTCATAAAATCGATCAATTCCTTCTGTTTAACCTCAGTGAGAGCTCCTGCTTCCACCCACTTCGTAAAATAATCGGTTAAAACCAGAATGAACCGAACACCGCCTTTTTCCTTCGGTAGGGGACCACATATCCATTCTCCACTTCATGAAGGCCATGGTAATACGACCGAATGAAAAGGTTCAGCTTGTTGATGAATCATTCGGGCATGGCGTTGACATTTATCAAACTTTTTCACGAAGTTCTTTATAATTGCGCTGATAGTAGGCCAATAGTACCCAGCTCGAAGTAATTTGCACACTAAGGCCTTCCCCCCGAATGGTTGCCATACTCGCCTTCGTGTATTTCAGCTATCATGTACCTGGCGTCGTCTGGACGCAAACATTTGGCCATCGGGCCGCTGTACAATCTCCTATATAAATTTCCTTCGATCAATGAGTACGAGGCTGCTTGAATCCTTAACTTTTTTGCCTCTTTTTTATCTTGGGGGAGAGTCTCCGAGTCAAAGTAAGAGATAAACTTACTTCACCAATCTCATTTGTGGTCCACCGAGTTTACTTCCAACTTCATTTCTCTCATTTGTGCAGAAAGCAACCGAACCATTGAATCAGCCCCCGAGTGTACTTCATCGACCACCGAACCCATGTTTGCCAAGGCATCAGCTTCGGTATTTTCCTCTCGAGGTACTTGTTTCATCTGCCACTCTTAGAATTGAGCCAAGATTCTTTGTGCTCGGGTCAAGAATTATTGCATTCTGGGCTCACGAGCCGTATATTTACCGAGCACTTGGTTTACCACAAGTTATGAATCACACCTCAACTCGATTCTCTCTACCCCCATTTTTTTTTTGCTAATTCCAAGCCTGCTAGGGCTGCTTCGTATTCGGCCTCATTGTTGGTCACCTTTTTGAACGAACCGAGTGTCTGATTTTCTCCCTAGTGGGCGCTTTCTACACAATGCCTAATCCCGAACCCTTGGAATTAGTCCCCCCATCGGTGTAAAGTACACATATTCCCGAAGCGGACCCCTTCGATAGTGAATTCTCCTTTTCAGCTTCGGGTAGGATTCCAACATTAAAATCAGCTACGAAGTCAGCTAAAACTTGGGATTTTATGGTCGTTCGGGGTTGATAGGTGATGTCATACTCACTTAATTCTACTTCCCATTTAGATAATCTCCCCAACAACTCAGTTTTATGCAATATGCTTCCCCAGGGAAAGGTGGAAACTACTGCTATTGGATGACATTTGAAATAAGGTCGTAGTTTCCGAGCAGTAACAATTAAAGCAAGTGCTAGTTTCTCCAAATGAGGATACCTGGTTTCAGCATCGAGGAGTGTCTTGCTTACATAGTAGATGGGTTGTAGCTTGCCATCTTCTTCTCGAACCAATACAGCACTGACTGATACTTCGGATACGGCTAAGTAAACTAGCAAATTTTCACCCTGTATTGGCTTGAGGAATTTCTTTGGTTCGAATTAGGAAAAACCTTCCCTCCGAGCCGTTGGCTCACATGTGGGTTTCCAAACGAGTTTCCAAGCGAATTTCCCAGCCTCTGACTGACAGGCTGCCTCGACGACGAGGTGTATGGCTCATACCTCCTCTTCGAATTTCCTCGCGGCGCCTCAGTGCGATAAGAGGATTCGCTTTGGTTCTTATAGTTGTGGCTTCGGCCATTATTTTTCCATTCAGCTTCTTCTAGCCTTATCTTGCTATAAGCTCTATTGTGCAAATCATCCCATTTCAGGGTCTGATATTGTTGAAGCTCCCTTCGCAACTCAGCAGCGGCATCGGAGTTGTGAATATTGATACATTTCTCAAATGCCATGATAGCTAGAGTGTCATCCATAGGAGGTAGTTCCATGCGCTCAGCATGAAAGCGCTCGAGGAAGTCCTTTAGTGGCTCACCGGGCCGTTTCTTGACTTCAAATATGTCCTCCTTCCTCTGGAGGATTTTCTGCGACCCGGTGTGTGCTTTAACGAATACGTTAACTAGCTCTTTAAATGTGGAAATCCACCCCGATGATAAGCGCATGTACCACCGAAGCTCTCCCTTCTGAAGAGATTCACCAAATTTTTTAAGACACATTGATTCCTTCTCTATTTTCGTTAAGTCATTGCTCTTTACCATTGCCATGAATTCGGTGACATGCTCTTTGGGATCAGTGGTCCCATCATATTTCTTCAAAAAAAAGAGCTTGAAATTTTGGGGAGTTGGGGCTGGGGCAGATTCAGGCTTGAATGGCAACTCCCTATATTGGTCGATATCGAGGTCATCTTGAACCTTAGTCACCCCGGGAATGCTCTCGAGGCGCTTTTCGACGCGCGCCTCGACGCGAGCCTCGATCTCTTTGTTTAACCTTTCAAAGTCAACTGAAGAGGTAGTTTCTGCCACGGTGGGAAGAGTCCCGAAGTGTAGCGTTGTGTTCGCCAGTGTTCCCGAACCCCCAGATGTGGTCCCATTTTGAGGTCCCCCTGTTATCGCGCCTATAGGAACAAAGAGGGGGATGCCTCCACTTGGGTCCACAGGCTGGGCTCCATTCAGGTTGATCTATTTCTTGCCAGAAACCCAACATTGATGTTGGCCTGTTCGGCCTGCTACTCTTGAAGAGCTCTTAGTGAACCGACAACGTAGGCCTGAAGGCTTCGGTCGTCATCGGAGCTGGAGAATCTGGACTCGACTGATCGCTAGTCTGTCCATCGGGAGTTAACTGCAAATCAGCGGGATTCCTGTTATTGTCATCCATATCGTCGAGTATGTCAAATAAAAAACGTAAATTCTACTAAATAAGACGTTCAACTTTGGAACAAAGCGTTTATGCATGTAATCCCCACAGACGGCGTCAACTTGTATGGGCCTAAAATTGGTTTAGGATCACAAATCGAATTTGGGTAGCGAATACAAGCAATTCTCAGTATCAAAGTCGAAACAACATAAATATCAAGCGTAAATGCGAGAGAATAAAATAATTTCAATATATAAGTGTGAATACAGATTTTGCCAGAGTTTCAGTATGTATTTCTGAATGTGTACAATGTAAAATGAGGAACTATTTATAGATACAAGGGGCCTTGTCCACAGTTTCCATGATTGATCATGCCTAAAACCACGTTCAATATATTTGATAGTGGAGTTAGTGGGCCGAAACTGAGGGCCCCAGTTGACTGCACATGACCACATTCACCGAAGCATTGACTGTTGACTTCGGGTGCTTGACTAAACAATCGACCGAGGCAACATTCAACCGAGGCAAACACCTTACTTTCTATCCCCGGTTATAAGCTTCGGTCCCTGATTTCGGCCGTTTGTGACTCTCCTCGGCTTACAGCTTGCTAACACTTGCTTGGTCATCATCTCGTCATGCCACCGAGGTGCCACGTAGGTAAGATGATTTTTACCCAATACAGATAGTCCCCTCACTCCTCGGTCAGTTATCGAAGTTACCGAGGAGTGGAATGAAATTCCGCGGGAGAATGACGTGGCTCAACCCTATCCAAGCATTTCAAATTTTTGTCAACGGTCTGCGTCCTTTCAGATCACTATACCTTGAAACGTGTCAACTGCTCGTTGGTTGCTCGAACGGTCACGCCGTTTTCCTCGCTTTTTCCATCGTTACAATTATGGCTTCTATGCCACTTGTCTTCCCCACGCTTATAAATACTTCCACTCTGATTTCTTTCACTGTTTCATCAGATGTAAGCAACAGTAGTAAGAAGAGAAAGCTTACATTTTCGTCTTGATCAATTCCTATTCTCAAGAAATCTTTAGCATTTAAAGCCATAATCATGTCTGCAAAACAGTCCAGACAAGATTCAAGTGACTCAGGTGAGAGGGCGAGGGCTTCCCACTTCGCCGCCACTATATCTAGTGGCGACGTTATCACCACTGTACCGGGGCTGCAGGTTATAGAAGCGGAGGGCGGTGGAGAAGTTACCTCAAGCACCAGCGGCTCTAGGCAGCGCAAGGCGAGAGCCGAGCACAATAGAGCTGAAGTAAGTGAAGGTGTCAGCATAGAGGAGGGGGATGACGTCATTGATGATGACGCCATGGTGGTAGTTAGCGCTGACGCTGAAGGGGTCACCCATAGGGATGACGATGGTGAAGGCGGTGACACTGAGGGTGAGGACGACGCCGAGGCTGAAACTGAGACTGGGGGCGAGCTACTCGCTACTGAGGGTGGGCACGATGCCGAGGCTGGACCTTCGGGTCCTGAAAAGAAATTTCCCAAGATTCCCCTCGAGCAGGTGCTGAGCCCCATCAAATTATTCCTTCACTCTTTGACAACGGTAAACATCTTAAGCTAAAAAAGCAATCTACCGACTAGGAAGAGTTGAACAGAAATGTACCAGTAAATACAATGCCGACTCGAATTACTCAAGCTCATGTAGACAGAGTTCGAAAGGATTGTGGCTTTGAGCCCGAGGTAAAAGTGATCATCCCCGATCCTACTAGTATGGCTTGCCATCACGTGGAGGGGCTGTCTTTTGCGTACACTTATGCGTTCATCATTGGGTTCACTTTCCCCGTTCACAAGGTCATCGACGACTTCTGTCGAGCATAAAACTTGTGCTTCGCTCAACTAGGCCTCGGTGTTTGGAGGGTCGTTTAGTGTTTGGCTTAGTTGAGTAAGGAGACCAAGGTGTATTTTACTTTGCTGCATTTCATTTCTTTACTACCCTTACTTTCACAAGGCCGGGGTCATGGCTTTAAACAACCTAGGCAAGTATGCGCTTCTCCATAAAAGCGAGGAACATGGAGACCGAGGATGGTGTGATCACTATATTTTTTTGGAGACTAGCATTTTATCTGCCGAACCTGATTTCTCAAAGAGGTGGAATAGTACATGTAAGTGCTCCTTCATTCCCAATTTCTTCTTCAGTAGCTATTCTTGTTTGCTAATCTTAACCCATTTTTTGTTCTTCAGCTAACAAGGTTGCTATAGTCCCCCTTGAGGGTTTGACCAAATGGGTCAAAGCTGTGACCGGGGCTCGTAAATGCCCCATTCAGTCATGGATGAAAATGGCTGCTGAATTCGGCTGGCAGTGTAACAGACACGGTAAGCTTTTATGGTTTTTTACTTGGTGTGTTGTTCGAAGCTCTTGATTTGGTTATTAATCCTTTTTCCCTCGGTGCCAGGTTTTCCAAATCGTGCCATCAACACAAAAAAAAAAAATAAGCAAAAGAAAGGGAAAGGAAAGAAAAAGGATGAGGAAGATACCGAGTCGAATGATGATCTGGCTTCGGTAGCAGGTCTTGCTGGTGACCTGAAAGAACTTAAGGCTTCAAAGCTTTTGAAGGTTTCCAAGGGGTCTTCGGGTCAGGGATCCTCAAAAGGTAAACATTGCCTTCGATTAACACACTGGTTTTTTACTTCTCTTCGCTCTTTCGCTAAAGATTCTTCCAAGTTGTTCTTTGTAGGTGTGAAGAGTAAAAGAGCGGTTTCCAAGAAACCCTCCTGCTCTTTAAATCCTCGCATCGAGGTGGCAACTTTTCCTCGACCCGAAGCGGTGGCGGAAACGCGTCGAGGGCTGATTGATGAGCCCGGCGGTGAGGCGAAGGCTTTGAGGCTCGAAGAGAAATAACTAATATTAGTCCCACAAAGAAGATATATACCTTCAATCCTTTATGGAATTCTAGATTCAGAATTATTCTCCACCATATCGAAGCTTTAATTTGAAGGATTTGCTAAATATTGTGAGCAAACCAAGGCAAGAATCTTTACTAATAATATCACTCAGGAAATTTTGGTTCTACCAGATTTGTATGTAGCTTCAATGTACTCTTGAGTGCATGTACACTCGTGGTTCAAAATGTATTCCAAATAGATGAAAAAATAAAGTTTTATAGGTTAGGTATATTGATGTTATGGTTTCCAATATGTATTTAAGGCAAATAAATACTACTAAATACAATTAAATGCTATTTATGATTCTCAAAATGTGGTGGGATTAAATTAGGAAGTTAATACCGTAATTAGGAGGAAAGAGAGCATTAGGAAGAATAATAAAGACAGAAGATATGCTAATTGCTAACGTATCCTTAATTTTGTACCACATCTTCTAGTAAAAAAATCAGTTAAAATTAAAGGCCATAAATTAAGAAAATAGATAAACAATGTTTTCCTTACATTTTGATAAATGGTGGCCATACAGGCATGCCACCTCACCTACCTATAGTTCTCAATTAATAGATACTAGCAAGCGCGGTCATTAAAAAATTTAAAAAGTACATAGTTAATTAATCATTGATATAACTTCTATAATAACAGAATGAATATTTACTCTTAGATTAATTTCTTTTTCAATTTATACACTAATCTTGATACTACCAATTATTTATATAGTTATATTCTCAAGGTTGATTACTATTTTAGAAATATTTTAAGTAAGCTTTTTCTCATTTTACGTATTTGTATTGGAGTATATTTAACTTCACGATCTACACTATACTCTTCCTCAAGAACACTGTCAGCCGATACAAATGTTTGCATTAGAGTACAAAATCTTCTTGACTATGAAAATAGGAAGATTATTAAATGTTTACTATTTATTTAAATGTTCTCATTAACTGTTTCGTTCTTCTTTTGATCTTTTTTACTCTTCTGGGTCATTTTCTTTTTCAAAGACCATTCAATTACTAAATATTTTCAAACAAATTTATTGACGAAAAAAGAAAGAAAAAAAGGTCAATCTTAAAAATACAATGAATGAAGAGGATGAGAGAAAAATATACAATTGTAAGAAACACTTATTTTCTTCATATTTTGATGAAATGGTTGCTAAAGAGAGGTTATACTTACGATCTTTAATTCACCATTTAAAAAATCATGGTCTAGAGAGAAAGCTTATATAATTAAATTTTAATGCAGAAAAAAGAATTGCGGCCTTTCGATACTGAATAGTGCATACAAGATACAACATATTATAGCAACAACATTTGATATAATTGATATACGAATATTAACTTTTAAAATAAAATACAGTAATTTTAAAATTAATTAGAACACCTTTAGCTGCTAAACAGTGAAGAGGATTCCAAGCTACAAACAAATATACCACTTCTTATCCATTATTTTAAAACTATTGTATATAGATAAGAAAACTTATTTACACCATAATATAATCATACTATTCTAAAAGAGCCAATCCTTATAACAAAAAGTAAACGGCCTTTTTGCCCCTATAGTAAAGCTTTTTTTAAATATTCCTTTACACAAGAAAGTCAATACACAATTAAATTTCTACTCCTATATTTTATACAAATTATAAAAATGCTTAATATAGATAATAAAAATGTCATCTTTTAATTAGGATTGTGATGCCTTTTCACATCTTTAGGTTCACTTCGTACATGTATTTGGTTCTGGAGAGATATAATGGATGACTATTATTACTATCCAAGGATCAAGGATGACTTTTACATCTCCAACTTAATGAGGCGAATGAACATTCATCCGTTGGAGAAAGTGAACAAACACTCAATATATTTGTTACTAAATTACTTAATTACGGTAGGAACTCACCAAATAGCTAATCAAATTCTGTGTTTAAGCATTACGAGTGAAAAGTTTATTTTCTTCCAGTTTCACTTTATCTCTGGCAGTAGCCAAGAGACAGTACTAAAATTGTATTTGACAAGTAAGTTTATTTTCTTCTTTGTTAATTCCTATGATTATTCAGCACACTTTGTTCACGCATTGTTTATGCAAGTTCGGTTAAGAACCAATGCCTTTTTTTTAAAGCTAAAATATTTATCTGTGATGGTATTTGATCTTTCATAAAATACAACATCAAACTATCAACATCTCACCCGCAGTTATCCTGTTTCATTTCGTAATCGACTTAGAATTTGCACAAATACAAATGAGGTAAGCGGTATGTCTTTCGAACATAATTTTGTTGGACTATAATTTTGCTATTGTGAATTTTAAAACTTCTTTTCGTGTTCTTTTGGTCTACTTTATATATATGTACTTGTGTTTTAGAGTAAGTTCATTAATATTTAGGAATACTGCAAGCGGAATAGTTGCAATATTTAACACGGATCTTAATACGTTTATCATTGTATTTTTTTAAAATAATTTACAAACTCTAATCCTGGGTCTATTTTAGCCGTTCAAAAATCACTGTGACACCATTATTTTCATTTTCCCAAAGAACGAAATGCAAGATTGTTACTAAGACGAAATAGAATAGTGACCTCCTCATATTTCTTTGACAATTTCATGAAATTTAAGATATCAATTGTGCAACTCAAGCATAAATTTTTTTAAGCAACAATTATATAATTCTTTTAATATATCGCATTCATTATTAAGGACACACGCGCGTCGCGCGTCTCTAAAACTAGTAAAATAATAAAAAGGGAAAGAAAAGCTGTATATCTGTATATCAGTAGTATACTCCAAAGATTTAATACTAATTTCATTATACCATGGCAACAATAAAAAGAAGTTCACAATTAGAACGGTAGGAACTAACCTTAACGATGGACTTTGCCTTTTCTATTAACAGGTGACATTAGATTTGTGAGCTCACAGTACATTATATATTGACTCCCTTATAAACCTGGAGATTAATGTTGGCAATATCTTCTTCTCTGGCTACTTGGCCTAATTTCTCATCTTCATATCCTTTTCACTTGTTGAACTTCTTATTGATTCACAATTGAATAAGAAAAGCTAGGATCCGTAATATTTGATTTGAATCCACTGTTTGCATTGTTTGCACATCTCTAGGGGTGTGTGTGTGTGTATATATATATATATATATATATGTCTGCTGAACAATTTATGGTTTCTTCTATCTCCCAAAAATATATATGAAAGGATGAAATGAAGAGGATGAAGAAGCTATATCACGATTCACGCCAAGTAGTTTATGAAGCATATCATTTTTCTCTTTCTCTACCCCAATTTGATTCTAATTCTCTTTACATTATATATAATTGATTGATGGATATTGGGAGTTAATGGTGAAAAACGTGGGCTATATAAATGCTTTTATTGGTTGCTTCCGTTTCAGATGATGATCTTGGATGCTAATTAAGCCCTTACAATTAATTAAGAAAATTAGTGGAGGAGTGGGGGATTTGTTTGATTATTTCGTGAAACGGTTTCTGACTTTGTATGCTAATGAATATAATTCATTATGCCAGCTTCCAATATTCAATAAGGCAGCCATTAGCGATTATCATTAACTTCACATTCAATCTAAACATTTTCTTTACTACCAGACTTTTCAAATCCCTCACATGGATTGAATTGAATTGAGTGAAAAGAAGAAAGTGAGAAAAATAGACCAAAATGAGGAATTCTTTGGCATAGAGACATGTCACCTCACTTGCCTATAATTCTCAATTAGAAGATATATATATATATATATATATATATATATATATATATATATATATATATATATATATATATATATATATATATATATATATATATATATATATATATATAGAGAGAGAGAGAGAGAGAGAGAGAGAGAGAGAGAGAGAGAGAGAGAGAGAGAGAGAGAGATTAACAATACCATATTATTTTCAAAACATAGAAATATTTATTTTTAAAAATAAAAGAAATATAGATAAAAGGTGAGAAAACTCCTAGATCTCCCTCCCACACCCCTGTTACTGCCATAGTTGTCCCCTCATCTGCTGCCTCTGGCCATCATCACTGATGGTCATCATTTGTCTTCAATTATTTTATATATCCTTTTTGTATATTCTTGTATACGTAATATATCTCTATTATATGTACAGTGTAGTATGTACAATGATACATTATACATACGATAAAAAATATACATTAATACAATTAATGTATGTCATTTATATATACTTTGTATGTATGTTGTATTTCTATGTATGTTCGTTCAATACATAGGACATAAGTTGTACATACAATGAGTAAAATAACATGCATTTTATATAATTACTGTTTGTAAAGTATTATATACATTTTATGTCTATTATATCTCTCACTTTACATACAATAATATATTGGACATACACCATACATACAATGGAAATACACGTGACATACATTATTTCACCTTAAACCGCTACCAAAACCACATTACAACTACAGACCAACGGTAGCCACCAAAGAACCTCGAAACAATGAAAATAAAAAATCAATCATCGTCGTAAGGAGCAACAGCTCCACTAGAAACATGAGAAGCGGAGCGAGAGAGAGAGAGAGAGAGAGAGAGAGAGAGATGAGAGAGAGAGAGAGAGAGAGAGAGGAGAGAGAGAGAGAGAGAGAGAGAGAGAGGTTACCATACCTTTTTAAGTTGTTGCTATATTTTGTAAAGAATATTGCTATGTTTTGTAAAGTAGGGAAATAAAAAAACTAAATTACCCAAAAAAAAATAAACCTCCTAAATTACATCTATTGTGTTTTTTCAAAAGAGTTTCTTCAGCAAATCATAGATGTTTGTTGAGTTATTCATGGAAAGATAGAAGAGAAAATTATACTTCTAGTGACCCAGAAGACCATAAAACTAAATTTGATATATTTATGATCCTTACTCATAATGACACATGTTATCTATATTTTTGAAAAGAAACTTTAGCAACCTTGATTCCTATTCTCATTACAAAAAATTCTAACAAATCCCAATTCCTATCAACAACTCCTACCACCCGACCTTTGCAGCCGACTCCCTCCCTCTTTTTCTGGCTGCAAACCTCACTGCTAATGATTCTTCTTCTTTTACTTCTTTTTTTAGATCTACTATCAAAGATGACCTATCCGACCGATGATCTCCGACCGACTTGAGGTAGTTGGAGTTTTTCGATTGAATCGGTCGAAAATTTGATATATACATTAACTTTAATTTTTTTCTTAGTTTCTGACCGAACCGATCAATATGTCTTTTATTTTATTTTTTAAAGTCAGCGACCGAGTCGGTCTGAAACCCAAGAATATTTTACTAGTTTTGGACTTTCTTACCCATATATTCCTCTGAGACCATGATCTGTATTGTATGTTAATATGTTGCCCAATGAAAAAAAAATGTTTGGAGGTTTCCACGTGTAACTCATTGTGTATTCTGTTAATTGGACATAAAGGAGAAGCATTTTGGGCAAACATAGGATCGAACCAACAGAAAAATCAAAAAAAAAAAAATAGTAGTAATGCAAACAACTGACTTGAAATCTGGAAATGTTCAAATAAATTTTAGAATTGTACCAACATATTTGATTGCACAGAAAGGATTGAACACTTTCAACTTTTCTTTTTCTATTTTCACAAAAAAAAAAAAAAAAAAAAAGAGTGAGAACAGCCCACTAACGTAGCAATTTAATTTGGGCCATTTATCAAAATACCCGTTGTTCCCATTTTATTTACCTGCTATACCTATTACTATGCTATTTACATCTAGTACCCACGTGTTATACCCAAATCAAAGCAGGCTCACGTTTCTTCCTGTTGAACCCCAAAAATTACCCTTTCTTAAGAAAAGATATATTTCGGGTATATTTCAACAATGTGGGACTCCAAAGGGCTTTCTTTGGAGTCGCCACCTAATTTAAGGATTATTAGGAACCTAAGTTAACTAAAGAGTGCAATTTAACCTTTATTTAAAAAAAAAAGAAAATTAAATTAAAAATCAGAGATTCTTAGGTAAGTGGTTCTATTAAATTCGAAAGAAGGTCCCTTGCGGGAGCACTTTCGAAAATCCGCTAAATGCGGTTAATCCGGCGGTTTTCACGAATTTGTTAAGGATAAGAAAACATAAAGTTAATTTTAAATGAGGATAATAGAAATGATATAAATAAGATAAGATTTTGATTATGCCGATACTTAGATAAATAAATGACCCAATTTAAGATTAATTAAATGGATAATGAAATAATGATCAATTGATTAATTAATAGAATAAGTAAAGGTTAAATGAAGTTAGATAATTAAATAAAACAAACTAGATAAATAATTGGATAATAATAAAGAATTAATTAATTGATTGAATAAATAAATAAAAAAATAAATAATCAAATAAATAACTTAATTAAATAAATGAATACTTATCAATTTTAATTAAATAAAGGAGTAAATGAATAATAATAGATTAATTAAGTAAATAAATATTCAATGGATTAAATAGATGATTAATTGAAATTAAATAAATTAGATTAAATAAATAAATAAATAATGGATTAAAATTTAATTAATTAACTAAATAAATAAATTCGATTAAATAAATAAATAATTGAATATTAATATAATCAATAAATAAATAATTCAAATGCAAATTATGACGAAGGTACGATTTTAATCGAATTTTATTTGCACTCATTAATTGACAAATGATTCTAAACATCTATAAATAAATTGGCGATTCGCAAAGAAATGATACAAAGCATTCATATAAAAAAAAATAATTTAAGTAATTTACAATAATTATTCACAATTCAACCATTTCTATTCTACGGAGCTCCTAAATATGCTTTTCTAAAGGGGACGGGAAAGAAGGAGTTTAGAAGGTAGAACCCGGATGACAAACTCAATATTGAGCCTTGAACTTTGTGATTCTCATTTTTTGTTTCTTACATTTTCGGGGATATCAAGTCCCGAAAATGCGAAGCGGAGCAGATAACTTCAATGCAAACAGCCGTCCCAATTTGTGAGTTTTAATCAACTCGTTCCCGAGAGTGTATTATGCAAAAGAAAAAAAAGATAAAGATTAACACATGCTAAATACATAATTCACATGTATAGGAACAAGAAATGCAGCAAGCAGACGAACGATCTATCTACCAAGTCAACCTTAGGGCCAAAGGATACTTTAAATAATCAAGCCAATTGGGAGACATTTAATCTCTTTAAAACTAATTTCAAGAATTGAGAAATGGACATGAGAGTAACAAACAGAGAAGCGCCAAACTGTATGAACAAGCTTACTAAAAAATAAATCAACTGCACATTTTTTCTTAGTATTTCCTGGGCAATCAGTGACACAAGCCAATAAACAACAAAGATATAGATTCTATGATATGAACAAAGATCAAACCAATTTAAGCCTTTAGCTGCATTAAGGGCTTAACAAGATAGAAATTTCCACTATAGCAACTAATGTAAGACATACCAAATGTGCTAGGAATAAACTTAATCACAAGTTCGGTTTTATAACCACTTCATACCATTAACACGAGTAGAAGCAACAAGTTTTACTAAATGATGGACAAAGACAAGGCTGGAAGGACGAAGATATGCAGAAATACTTGGCTAACAGGGAGGCCAACGAACATTCACCAACTACTCATCCAGAACACCCCAAGCAACACAAAATAAAATCAAGCTTCACTGTTAGGCTATTTAAGGAAGAAAACTAATTTAAAGATGCAACCCTGAAGTACACTATTTCGGATAAAAGAAAGGAGCAGGTAATGAAACAAATTTAACATAATCAAACAAAAGAAACGACTTCAGATGCCCAGATTTCTATCCTTGGGGGAATCAGCAACTAGAACTCACACTACTCACAAAGACACCTACCGGAATACTACACGAACATCCCCTTCAACTCCTTCTATTTACAGACATTTCAACCAGACAGAAGCAGGACTGAACACATACATTTCTGGACATCAAACAGCCCCTCAACTCACACAAGAAACTCCTGCTCACTCCCTGAACCCTGCACCCTCAAACTCACAGAAACTGAACATTCTTGCAAACAAACCAAAATCAAACCGAGACCTGAACACTCCTAACTTCTAACTGAACCCTCTTACCAACCAACAGACATCCCAAAACAAACACCTCCAGCTCCTATACTAACTACAACCTCCTATAGATCCCACAAACTCACAGACCACATGAACCTCCTCCTAACAATCTGCAACTATTAGAACCAAACTCACATGCAACCAGAAAACTGAAAACACCCTTTTCTCATCTAGAAAACATTGCCAGGAACCTAAAATCACTTCACTGGCCTCCTGACACCAAGAACAACTCTACAAACACTACACATTAGCCTTGCCCTCCTCTGCAACTCCCTGAACAACCCTATACTCCGGCAAACTGCATATACCATCTCCCTCACTATCCTTTCCTAACTGCAACTCCTAAACTCCTTCAAAACCTACTAATACTCTGACTCATACCCCTGTGCTGCCTGCATATCCAGGAACACCTCTCACATTCACTTGAAACTCACAGACCCACAAGACAAGACCTGCAGCTTCACTTACTACCCTTTACTTCATTCCAACAGCAAACAAATAGAACCCATGGATATCAAGAAAAAAAAAAAACAAAAAAAGACTTTGCTTTGACTGAAAATGACTTGAAACTGATCTAAAACATTATTTCTATAAACTTTTATTAACCAGAAAACTAGACTACCACTTTAATTCTTTAACAGACAAGAAAAAAGCAGGAGAAATGAACAGGGGGCCAGAGAAAGATAAAGTAGAATCAGGCCTCAAACAAGGTACTAAACAAGTTTTAAACAATGAACAACTAATTGAGATCCTCAAGATTAAAGCTTTTAACTAAATATCCTCCAGAACACAATTTATTTTTTTTAGACAAAACATACTTACGTAATAACAAGAAGATTCGAACTTTCAAGTACTAATGGTAACATTCCAACAGAATAACTATCTAAAAAAATACTGACTTGATCACTCTCAACAACACATATATTTAGATTAACAGTCGCATTTTATCATAAAATGGAGTTGAAGTGAGGTTATTACCTTTTTGCGAGCAGCGAGCCGGGCGTTGAATCTGAAGAAAGCGGCTCGAACTAAAGCGACTCGAGCGAAGTTGATGAGTCGAACGATAAAGCGAATATGCAAACAAATTCCAGAAAAAAAACAAAAGCAGTAATGCTATGGACTTCAAACTTCAAACTAAAAAAAAAACTTCTGTATTATGCTGTGCTGTTTTTTTGTTTTTTTAAAAAAACCCCTCCCCATCCTGAAAAAATGAAAGAAAAGATGAATATATACCTGAATAGGCTAGGGTTTCGGATGGTTATGAATTTCCAAAATCAACCTTCAATTTCGAACTTTCTTTGCAAGATAAGGGTTAGATTCGTCTCTTCCCATAAAGGTGGTACGAATCCAAGCCTTATCTATACAAAAGAAGCCGTTTGAATCGATATAGGGCTCGGATCAACTCACGAATTCAAATGAATGGCTGGGATCATTTGTTCGTTGTTGATGAGAGAGGGAAAACGTGGGACACCAGCTGGAATAAGGCTATTCGTCCAGCAAAGTCGAGCGTACGGAGAAGATGAGTGTTTGGGTCGGGTTTTTGGTGTGGGTCGCGAAGAGGGATCGGGTTTGAGGGAAATTGGAACTGATGGGTATATGCTGGGTTGTGTAGTGTGTGTATTGTATATGTATATTTACAAATGTAAGCTGAAATCAGGGATCATTGCGAAATTAGCCCCCTCTTGGGAATAAGTGAGGGGAATTAAGGGGGTTTGCCCAAATAAGCCTGATTTTAGCTTAGAAACAATTTTGGCCTCTATTTTGAAATTAATTAATGACCTTTTAGCTTTTCCAATTTTAAAATAATTAAACATTTAATTTAAAATCTCCTGGACAAAATTGGGTGTCAACAGCTGCCCCTCTTTACCCGGAAAGGATGAAAGAGTTTTCAGGGTAAAGAAGTTGACGGAAAAGCCAATTTTGTCACGATAAAGCCAAAGACTTTTGATTCCAAGAACCAAAAGGCGAGGCTTATGGATATGGCCGAACTCCGGTTTCCGAGTTGCCTACATATCTCGGGTTAAAAGAGAATCAGGCCGTATGTAGTTCAACGACACTTAGACACGAAGATTCGCACGAGTGACAGGAAAGGACGCACGAATAGGAAAGAATTCAGACTGACGTCCTAATCCGAAGATGGAAGATTAGGATAGGACTTGCTTGTTCGAGTGCGATTCTTCAGATCCTTGTTGACGAGCCTAGCTCATATCAACAATTGCCCCAGTTCACTGCTAAGAAAAAGTTCCACGTTATGCTCCAAATGCTGCTGCGGTACTGCCAAAACCCTGTAATAAACTTTGACAAACGGTAAGCGAGCAACTGCTAATAAACTGTAATAATTGGAATAAGAAATAAAAGAGTGATAACATAAAATTATAAATGTGGGTGGTTGTGATATCATCAATAGTCCTTCTTTCGATCAACTGACGAGGCACTCCGCCCGGGGAACCTCTAAGCTGATCATTATTCTGAAACAGTAAAGTAAAACAATAGGCAAAGTGAGAACGAATTGTAGAATGCAATGCTTTCATAAGGTAAGTTGACTAACGAGACATGATGTCTCAAGTTGAATTGTCTATCTTTATTATCTACTTCAAATATATCATGCCAATATTGCAAGACAACCGACATTGCGAAACACTCCGAAAGTGGTGCTCCAGCCGACTTGTCTTAGACTATCAATCTACTTTAAATATATCATGCCAATATTGCGAGACAACCGACATCGCGAAACATTCCGAAAGGGGTGCTTCAGCCGACTTGTCTTGGACTATCAATCTTCTTGAAAGAAACCTGCATATCCTATTTGTGGGTGGAAGAACCCAAAGTATCCTATTTGTGGGTGGAAGGACCCGGATATCCTATTTGTGGGTGGAAGGACCCGAATATCCTATTTGTGGGTGGAAAGACCCGAGATATCCTATTTGTGGGTGGATAAACCCTGATATCCTATTTGTGGGTGGAAGGACCCAGATATCCTATTTGTGGGTGGAAGGACCCAAATATCCTATTGTGGTGGAAGGACCCAATATCCTATTTGTGGGTGGAAAGACCCGAGATATCCTTATTGTGGGTGATAACCTGATATCCTATTGTGGGTGGAAGGACCCGAATATCCTATTTGTGGGTGGAAGGACCCAGATATCCTATTTGTGGGTGGAAGGACCCAAATATCCTATTCGTGGGTGGAAGGACCCAAATATCCTATTCGTGGGTGGAAGGACCCGAATATCCTATTTGTGGGTGGAAAGACCCGAGATATCCTATTTGTGGGTGGAAGGACCCGAATATCCTATTTGTGGGTGGAAGGACCCGAATATCCTGCAAAATCTGAAATCGTCTGGCCTGTGCTGGTGACGCGATAATCGATCAAAAGCTAAAATAGAGTTGTTCTGCATATGCGATAAGGCAAATATTCTTCGAGGAACTAATAGTTGCGAGTTCTTGTTGTTTCGCTGCTTGAGATTTCTGCATTCAAAGAAAAATTGTAAGTACTATAAAATTTCTGGGAAGTTGCGACACTTTGCATTGCTCCTTCCACCTTGATGCTGAACTTTGCGGTAAATGCAAAATTTGCCCCTGTTTAATATAAGAACAATTGTTAGTTTTTGATCAAATAACGGTTGCCTTGATTGAACACCTAATTTGGCTTCGAATCTGCATTTTGCTTGCATGGCGATCAAACGTGTTGTTGTTGCGAAAAATGTGACATTCTTGAAACTCTTCTCTTTGCACAAGATAAACCATCTATAACTGCCTTGGCTTGGGTTATTTGAGAAAAATGAAATTTCATTGATTTTGGGACTAAGCCCAATAAGGGTAGCAAAACATAACGTAGTTCATTACAATTAGGATGAATAAAATTGCAACAGAGTAGTTAAAACATAAGATAGTTGGGCAATAAAATGCCATTTCAAGCTGCAAAAAACGCGGTCTTTTCAATCTTCTTAGCTTGCAAACCGCTTCTTCTTTGAATATCTTGTGGTTGATGCCTCGCCTTTAACAAAAATTGTGCCTGCGGGAGGAAGTTTGCAATTACCACTGAATGGATCTTCTTGCACTATTATTTTGCCATTATCAATCAAGCTTTGAATTTTGTATCTCAAGCCACTGCATTCTTCGGTATGATGACCTTGGATATTTGAATGATAAGCACAATGCTTTGACGGATCAAAGTGTGGAGGCAAGTACTTAGGAATTGTTCCTTTCCTTGGTTGCAAAAGTCCTTCAGCTTGCAACTTTCAAATATGCTCGTCACAGACTCTTCTAGAGGAGTGAATGTATTCGACTTCATCTTCTTTGACACCGGGTCGGAATATGATTGTTGAAACTGACTTTGAGAGCCTTGCAAATTTGAGAGTTTCTCTGATTGAGTGGTGTGCCCAAATAAACCAGAAGGGATTTTTTCTGTTGCTATGCCTTCTTCTATCATTTTTCCCAATTGGATCAATTCAGAGAAAGTGCTTGCATTATTGACAACCATTTTGGCATAGTATATGCCTTCTTGCATGTCAATGAAAGCCGCTATTAACTTCTTCTCAGACAAAGGAGGATGTATCTTAGAAGCCTCTAACCTCCACCTCATAGCATATTCTGCAAAAGACTCATGAGACATCCTCTTAATGCTGCGCATATCAAATACATCGGGTTCTTCTACTATGTTGAACTTGTATTGTTCCACAAAGTCATGAGCCATATCCTCCCATGTGTGCCATTTGGAAAAATCTTGTTTGGTATACCATGCAAGTGCCATTCCTGATAAACTTTGAATGAAAAATCTCATCCGCAAAGCTTCATTCTTGCCAATTCCAATCAATCTGCTGCAATAATCTTTCAAATGAGCATAGGGATTCCCCTTTCCATCGAAAGTGTTGAATTTTGGTATCTGATACCCATGTGGAAGCTCAATGTCTGGGTGAATGCATAAGTCTTCATAGCATACACTCTGAATGTTCCTAGAGCGCAACTCATCTTTAATGACCTTGTGCAAATTGCGGATTTGTCTCTGCATGCTATGTGAATTAGCTGTCTCAACTTCTTTTCTAGGCAATTCTCGTGGGCGCACTATCACTTGATTTGATTGACTCCCGACAGCAGGCATAGTGCTAAAAGGTGGTTGGCATAAAATTGCAGCTGACCAAGCATTTGGATTGGTAAGATATTCTTGTGAGTTTTGTGGATATACGGTATGTATAGGCATTGGGTAATGAGGCATTGTTGAGTAAGGTGGATTAAAGGTAAAGCTTGTATTTGGCAAAGGTTTGCTAGTGTTGACAAAGTTGACAATCCTATTCCTTTGGACCACATGTTCTTCAACATCATCATTCTGCGGTTGCAAGATACCCATACCAGAACTGGCTGGCCGAAGCTGCTTTGCCATGTTGTTTTGTCCTTGATGCAGATTCTCAGCCATTTCAGTGTTCAATGCTAGCCAACCTTTAACAAATGAATTCTACACATTGAACAAAAGCAAGTTAATACGTAAAATGATAATGCATGCATAAAATTTCAAATGTAAAATAGGCCATTAGGCCGAATGGATGGGACCAAAATCCCGACTCAACACATGAGTAAAATATTTAAGAGTTTGAAACTCAATGATCAACAAAATTTGATTTTTCAAGATGCGAATTGAGGGAAACAAGAAAGTTTTTACTAAATTAGTATGCGTGCTAGACCATTTTGACACAAATTGCTAAAATGGTCGGCTTATTTTGAACATCAATGCCTTGCTCGACTATCAATTCTTGTTTGTCGCATAACAATCTGTACCAATTCATAGAAAAAAACCGCTTCTGATAACTATGAAATCAACATCAATGTCTTCAATTTTCCTTCGCACAATTTTGCCCCAGTTATAACTTCAACATTTCAAATTGTTTTGCAAAAATTGCCCCAGTTATGACTTTCAAAACTTCAACTACTTATCAAAAGCTGCCCCGGTTGCAATCTCCCACGTCTTCTACTTGCTTTGCAAAATTTGCCCCAGTTTCTTACTTTAGGGGAAACTGAAAATTTTAATATTATAGAGTCGAGCCCGTTGAGAGCGCCTACGTATCCCTCCTTGGGAATCAGACCGTGCGTAGTTCTGCTTACATAGAAGAGAATTTTCAAATGCTGGTGTAACCGAAACTCGATATGAGTTGCCTACGTTTCCCGCCTTGGGAAACCGGTTACCGTAGTTTGCTTACATAGTTAACATTCATAATTTGATATTCTTTCTTTTCTTTTCTTTCAACAAGCTAACAAAAGGAAATTACAATAATTACTTCCTAATAATGCGAATAAACTAACTTCTACTTCTGCAACTCTACTGCTTTTCTGGAACTTGATAAACGCCTAAATGCCCTTCTTCGAGGGATTTTCCTTTGCATATGGTAAGATTAAGACAAAAGGTTCGCCAATGCCGTTTGTGGGTAGAATTTTGACATGGCCAGATTTGATCAAGCTTTCAACTTTCTTCTTAAATAAAGTGCATTCTTCAATATTGTGCCCCTCCATCCCTGAATGGTAAGTACAAAATTTTCTCAAATTTTCAGGCTTACGTGACCAACACGGCTTTGGTTTTGCAAGATATACCAAACCGACCTTCAGAAGCCTTTCAAACAGGTTTGCATAAGATCCTGGTATTGATGTGAATGCAACAGCAGATGCTTTGTGGCTGCTTGACTGAAAATCTGGATTAACAACCACTTTCTCGATGTTATAAGGTTTTTCTGCTATGGGTGGCAAAGAGCTTGGCATAACAGCTTTTCCTTTGTCTTTAGATTTCGCCTCAACTAAGCCACACATTCTCTTGTCAGTTATTGCAACCGGCTCCACTTGAAGCTCTGCAGATTTTCTTTTCAATGGACTGCCCTTTGCCAGAATCGGGTTCGAGAATTCATAATGCGTGACAAAGTCCCGGGCTAGTTTATCCCAATTGTCCAATTTCCAAGGACCTCGTATTGCAAACCATGTCAAAACTGGTTCCTTAAGTGTCCTAGCAAACATCATCAACTTGGTTTCATTGCTTGGTCCATACCTTGCGACCCAGCCAAGGTATGCTTTCAAGTGATCACGAGGATTTCCTGTCCCGTCATACATTGGTGGATCAACTGAGTCAAAAACATCCACAGGTTCGCTTTCTGCCTCCCCTAAGCTTACTTAAGATGGTAGAGCATTCTCATCTATCATTGTGCCATTGCTATCTTTAGCATTGGGAAGCCCTCCCCCGTTGCTTTTCTCATTGCTTGTTTTTGATGAGACACGGAACCCGTTCTCCAACAAGAATGCATGCAGATGGGGGAATTCTCGAGCATCACACTCGAATGCGGGAGCTACTTGACTTGTAGGAGGTGCAACGGTATAAATAGGAGCAACAGGAACGCTTGGTCCTGGGCTTGGCACGTTACGCACTGGATTGCGAGCATCCATGAGCGCGATAACCAATTCAGTAAGACTATCAAGTCTCTTCTCCAAACTTGCTACGGTTGCTTCAAGCTTGTTAACCTTGTCTTGGTGGCGTTCATCACTTTCGGTCAAATCAATCACAACAGTTTGGCGAGCCATAGGTCCTGATCTTGATGTTCAAAATAATTAACCCTTTAGCAACGCATACCGAATTTAATAAAATTTGTTAAAGCTGAAACCGACGGATCAACTTATTCCAAAATGGAAAAAATCGAGACCGTACTGAAGAGACCCAAAATTTAGAGCAAGGCACTCATTTTGTTAAAGCAAACCAGATGCGAAAACACTTGTTTAACTCTGAAGTTATTTTCAAAAGGAAGACACACTTGCAAATACTTTCAAATATGACGATAAATACTTTTGCAAAATGAGAAGGCTGGGGTTAAAATAACATTTAAAAGGCGTTTTAAAATAATGGTATGCATGAATTCTGATGATAGATAAATGTGTTCATAAAGCGGTTAAATTTTACAAAAGATAGGTTGAAATAACATAACGTTAATCTTACCATACCACCGAACAAATTCAATCACATCGCAATTAGTGCCAACAAATTTCAAGCAAGCAGCACATATTTAGCAAGTAATCGCATATTGGACAGATAATTGACATGTGGCAACCACAAGTAATTTGGCGTAAATAAAAAATGCGAACGCTTCCTAACCTGCAAGGTGCCTCTTTGTGCCAGAGGTGGGCCTAAGACGCGCAAACAAGTGGTAACAAAAAATAGTTCATGCCAGTTTTGAGCAATTCAGATTTAGAGTAAGCGATAAATAGTAACAATAATTGATAACAATCATCTCTCCGCCTTGACACTGCAATTCCATTATCCCAACTAACTTCCAAAAAGCTGGGGTCAGCTCGAAATTCTGACACAGCTCATGCTCTCCACAACATCTGCACCAAATTTCTAAACCTCAAATGCCTAAAACCTGAAACAAACCTCTATACCTTTTGCAAACATCAACACTCCTCCAAGCACAAACTCCCAATTATTTCGCAACATCTAGGGGTGAAATTTTCAACTGTCTTCACAATGCCAGACTGCAAATCATAAAAGGTTCCAATTGACCTTTTACAAATAAAACCTCACTGGTCCTTGGCTTCAGTCAAGCCTCTCAGTTTTCTAGGTTTTGCAAGGCTCAAAGACCTTGTTCGTAGGGCTCCTCACTGGTCCTCGGCTTTAATCAAGCCTCTCAGTTTCCTAGGTAGCCAAGACCGCACTGGTCTTCAAGGAGGGACCCCATTGATCGTTTATAGACAAAGGGGCTTCACTCTCCCAGTATGCGACAAGCATACTTCATTCCATAAGAGTTGCAGCTGGTTAGTCAACATGGGCCTGCACACACGCAAAGCCATTCACGAGAGGGACCCCACTGATCTTTGAAAGACACAAGGGCTTCGCCTCATAGATCTCACTACACATACCATCTCCAAAACACAAACCAACCAAAATCTGCCTAACTTTCCCAGACTGCAATTCTGTCTATGATCTCAATTTCTGCTAAATTCTTCCATTTTCCAACCTAAAAGACAACATAGGAGACAAAATTCCAAATCTGATTTTGCTCAAACATGGTTAGGACTGAGGTCTCGTTATCACACAACGCATAATATGCATTGTCATTAGGTTTCAAGAACCCGTTGACGTAAGGGCGGTTTCCTAACTATGGAGGCGGTACCAAGGACCGGGTCCAGACTAAGGTGTAAATGCATGCATGCTCCTAATCTCCTTCTAAGAGTGGGTTAACGGTTGAGGCTAACAGGTGAGTGGCAAGCGGTCTCGCAGTCGAATTACTCCTACGATGGCCGCCGGTGTACCAACTCGTCACAAGGGTTCTTTAGTGGAAGAAAGTGCGGGTGCGCATGGGCGCACCTCGCGAATATTTGAGTGAGAATGCAAGAGGTTCCCAGGAGTGGGGGAAATATGAACGGAATGCCAGTTTATATGTGCGCAAAGAGGGGTGTAGTGACATGCTTTCGTGACACACAGCAATCAATTAAATTAACTAAGCATGCTCGCAAATAAACAGTAGATATAATCATGCTAGTTTCAACAATTATTAAATAAGCTATGCATACTAATATTGGCATACAACTCAAACAATACAAACAAACAAATTCGTGAAAGCCTTTTGGTTAGAACCATTTGTGTTCCCCAGCGGAGTCGCCACGCTGTTGAACCCCAAAAATTACCCTTTCTTAAGAAAAGATATATTTCGGGTATATTTCAACAATGTGGGACTCCAAAGGGCTTTCTTTGGAGTCGCCACCTAATTTAAGGATTATTAGGAACCTAAGTTAATTAAAGAGTGCAATTTACCTTATTTAAAAGAAAATTATTAAAATCAGAGATTCTTAGGTAAGTGGTTCTATTAAATTCGAAAGAAGGTCCCTTGCGGGAGCACTTTCGAAAATCCGCTAAAAAGCGGTTAATCCGGCGGTTTTCACGAATTTGTTAAGGATATAAAAATATAAAGCTAATTTTAATAGGATAATAGAATAATATAAATAAGATAAGATTTTAATTATGCCGATACTTAGATAAATAAATGACCCAATTTAAGATTAATTAAATGGATAATGAAATAACGATCAATTGATTAATTAATAGAATAAGTAAAGTTAAATGAAGTTAGATAATAAATAAAACAAACTAGATAATAATTGGATAATAATAAATGATTAATTAATTGATTGAATAAATATAAATAAATAAGCAAATAATAACTTAATTAAATAAATGAATACTTATCAATTTTAATTAAATAAAAGAGAAATAATAATATAATAATTAATAAATAAATATTAATTGATTAAATAATGATTAATTGAAATTAAATAAATTAGATAAATATAATAAATAAATAATGGATTAAAATTTAATTAATTAAAATAAATAAATTCGATTAAATAAATAAATAATTGAATATTAATTAATCAATAAATAAATAATTCAAATGAAACTTATGACGAAGGTACGATTTTAATCGAATTTTATTTGCACTCATTAATTGACAAATGATTCTAAACATCTATAAATAAATTGGCGATTCGCAAAGAAATGATACAAAGCATTCATATAAAAAAAAATAATTTAAGTAATTTACAATAATTATTCACAATTCAACCATTTCTATTCTACGGAGCTCCTAAATATGCTTTTCTAAAGGGGACGGGAAAGAAGGAGTTAGAAGGTAGAACCCGGATGACAAACTCAATATTGAGCCTTGAACTTTGTGATTCTCATTTTTTGTTTCTTACATTTTCGGGGATATCAAGTCCCGAAAATGCGAAGCGGAGCAGATAACTTCAATGCAAACAGCCGTCCCAATTTGTGAGTTTTAATCAACTCGTTCCCGAGAGTGTATTATGCAAAAGAAAAAAAAGATAAAGATTAACACATGCTAAATACATAATTCACATGTATAGGAAAAGAAATGCAGCAAGACGAACGATCTATCTACCAAGTCAACCTTAGGGCCAAAGGATACTTTAAATAATCAAGCCAATTGGGAGACATTTAATCTCTTTAAAACTAATTTCAAGAATTGAGAAATGGACATGAGAGTAACAAACAGAGAAGCGCCAAACTGTATGAACAAGCTTACTAAAAAATAAATCAACTGCACATTTTTTCTTAGTATTTCCTGGGCAATCAGTGACACAAGCCAATAAACAACAAAGATATAGATTCTATGATATGAACAAAGATCAAACCAATTTAAGCCTTTAGCTGCATTAAGGGCTTAACAAGATAGAAATTTCCACTATAGCAACTAATGTAAGACATACCAAATGTGCTAGGAATAAACTTAATCACAAGTTCGGTTTTATAACCACTTCATACCATTAACACGAGTAGAAGCAACAAGTTTTACTAAATGATGGACAAAGACAAGGCTGGAAGGACGAAGATATGCAGAAATACTTGGCTAACAGGGAGGCCAACGAACATTCACCAACTACTCATCCAGAACACCCCAAGCAACACAAAATAAAATCAAGCTTCACTGTTAGGCTATTTAAGGAAGAAAACTAATTTAAAGATGCAACCCTGAAGTACACTATTCGGATAAAAGAAAGGAGCAGGTAATGAAACAAATTTAACATAATCAAACAAAAGAAACGACTTCAGATGCCCAGATTTCTATCCTTGGGGGAATCAGCAACTAGAACTCACACTACTCACAAAGACACCTACCGGAATACTACACGAACATCCCCTTCAACTCCTTCTATTTACAGACATTTCAACCGACAGAAGCAGGACTGAACACATACATTCTGGACATCAAACAGCCCCTCAACTCACACAAGAAACTCCTGCTCACTCCCTGAACCTGCACCCTCAAACTCACAGAACTGAACATTCTTGCAAACAAACCAAAATCAAACCGAGACCTGAACACTCCTAACTTCTAACTGAACCCTCTTACCAACCAACAGACATCCCAAAACAAACACCTCCAGCTCCTATACTAACTACAACCTCCTATAGATCCCACAAACTCACAGACCACATGAACCTCCTCCTAACAATCTGCAACTATTAGAACCAAACTCACATGCAACCAGAAAACTGAAACACCCTTTTCTCATCTAGAAAACATTGCCAGGAACCTAAAATTCACTTCACTGGCCTCCTGACACCAAGAACAACTCTACAAACACTACACATTAGCCTTGCCCTCCTCTGCAACTCCCTGAACAACCCTATACTCCGGCAAACTGCATATACCATCTCCCTCACTATCCTTTCCTAACTGCAACTCCTAAACTCCTTCAAAACCTACTAATACTCTGACTCATACCCCTGTGCTGCCTGCATATCCAGGAACACCTCTCACATTCACTTGAAACTCACAGACCCACAAGACAAGGACCTGCAGCTTCACTTACTACCCTTTACTTCATTCCAACAGCAAACAAATAGAACCCATGGATATCAAGAAAAAAAAAAAACAAAAAAGACTTTGCTTTGACTGAAAATGACTTGAAACTGATCTAAAACATTATTTCTATAAACTTTTATTAACCAGAAAACTAGACTACCACTTTAATTCTTTAACAGACAAGAAAAAAGCAGGAGAAATGAACAGGGGGCCAGAGAAAGATAAAGTAGAATCAGGCCTCAAACAAGGTACTAAACAAGTTTTAAACAATGAACAACTAATTGAGATCCTCAAGATTAAAGCTTTTAACTAAATATCCTCCAGAACACAATTTATTTTTTTAGACAAAACATACTTACGTAATAACAAGAAGATTCGAACTTTCAAGTACTAATGGTAACATTCCAACAGAATAACTATCTAAAAAATACTGACTTGATCACTCTCAACAACACATATATTTAGATTAACAGTCGCATTTTATCATAAAATGGAGTTGAAGTGAGGTTATTACCTTTTTGCGAGCAGCGAGCCGGGGCGTTGAATCTGAAGAAAGCGGCTCGAACTAAAGCGACTCGAGCGAAGTTGATGAGTCGAACGATAAAGCGAATATGCAAACAATTCCAGAAAAAAAACAAAAGCAGTAATGCTATGGACTTCAAACTTCAAACTAAAAAAAAAACTTCTGTATTATGCTGTGCTGTTTTTTTGTTTTTTTAAAAAAACCCCTCCCCATCCTGAAAAAATGAAAGAAAAGATGAATATATACCTGAATAGGCTAGGGTTTCGGATGGTTATGAATTTCCAAAATCAACCTTCAATTTCGAACTTTCTTTGCAAGATAAGGGTTAGATTCGTCTCTTCCCATAAAGGTGGTACGAATCCAAGCCTTATCTATACAAAAGAAGCCGTTTGAATCGATATAGGGCTCGGATCAACTCACGAATTCAATGAATGGCTGGGATCATTTGTTCGTTGTTGATGAGAGAGGGAAAACGTGGGACACCAGCTGGAATAAGGCTATTCGTCCAGCAAAGTCGAGCGTACGGAGAAGATGAGTGTTTGGGTCGGGTTTTTGGTGTGGGTCGCGAAGAGGGGATCGGTTTGAGGGAAATTGGAACTGATGGGTATATGCTGGGTTGTGTAGTGTGTGTATTGTATATGTATATTTACAAATGTAAGCTGAAATCAGGGATCATTGCGAAATTAGCCCCCTCTTGGGAATAAGTGAGGGGAATTAAGGGGGTTTGCCCAAATAAGCCTGATTTTAGCTTAGAAACAATTTGGCCTCTATTTTGAAATTAATTAATGACCTTTTAGCTTTTCCAATTTTAAAATAATTAAACATTTAATTTAAAATCTCCTGGACAAAATTGGGTGTCAACAGCTGCCCCTCTTTACCCGGAAAGGATGAAAGAGTTTTCAGGGTAAAGAAGTTGACGGAAAAGCCAATTTTGTCACGATAAAGCCAAAGACTTTTGATTCCAAGAACCAAAAGGCGAGGCTTATGGATATGGCCGAACTCCGGTTTCCGAGTTGCCTACATATCTCGGGTTAAAAGAGAATCAGGCCGTATGTAGTTCAACGACACTTAGACACGAAGATTCGCACGAGTGACAGGAAAGGACGCACGAATAGGAAAGAATTCAGACTGACGTCCTAATCCGAAGATGGAAGATTAGGATAGGACTTGCTTGTTCGAGTGCGATTCTTCAGATCCTTGTTGACGAGCCTAGCTCATATCAACAATTGCCCCAGTTCACTGCTAAGAAAAAGTTCCACGTTATGCTCCAAATGCTGCTGCGGTACTGCCAAAACCCTGTAATAAACTTTGACAAACGGTAAGCGAGCAACTGCTAATAAACTGTAATAATTGGAATAAGAAATAAAAGAGTGATAACATAAAATTATAAATGTGGGTGGTTGTGATATCATCAATAGTCCTTCTTTCGATCAACTGACGAGGCACTCCGCCCGGGGAACCTCTAAGCTGATCATTATTCTGAAACAGTAAAGTAAAACAATAGGCAAAGTGAGAACGAATTGTAGAATGCAATGCTTTCATAAGGTAAGTTGACTAACGAGACATGATGTCTCAAGTTGAATTGTCTATCTTTATTATCTACTTCAAATATATCATGCCAATATTGCAAGACAACCGACATTGCGAAACACTCCGAAAGTGGTGCTCCAGCCGACTTGTCTTAGACTATCAATCTACTTTAAATATATCATGCCAATATTGCGAGACAACCGACATCGCGAAACATTCCGAAAGGGGTGCTTCAGCCGACTTGTCTTGGACTATCAATCTTCTTGAAAGAAACCTGCATATCCTATTTGTGGGTGGAAGAACCCAAAGTATCCTATTTGTGGGTGGAAGGACCCGGATATCCTATTTGTGGTGGAAGGACCCGAATATCCTATTTGTGGGTGGAAAGACCCGAGATATCCTATTTGTGGGTGGATAAACCCTGATATCCTATTTGTGGGTGGAAGGACCCAGATATCCTATTTGTGGGTGGAAGGACCCAAATATCCTATTGTGGTGGAAGGACCCAAATATCCTATTTGTGGGTGGAAAGACCCGAGATATCCTATTTGTGGGTGGATAAACCCTGATATCCTATTTGTGGGTGGAAGGACCCGAATATCCTATTTGTGGGTGGAAGGACCCAGATATCCTATTTGTGGGTGGAAGGACCCAATATCCTATTCGTGGGTGGAAGGACCCAAATATCTTACCTATTCGTGGGTGGAAGGACCCGAATATCCTATTTGTGGGTGGAAAGACCCGAGATATCCTATTTGTGGGTGGAAGGACCCGAATATCCTATTTGTGGGTGGAAGGACCCGAATATCCTGCAAAATCTGAAATCGTCTGGCCTGTGCTGGTGACGCGATAATCGATCAAAAGCTAAAATAGAGTTGTTCTGCATATGCGATAAGGCAAATATTCTTCGAGGAACTAATAGTTGCGAGTTCTTGTTGTTTCGCTGCTTGAGATTTCTGCATTCAAAGAAAAATTGTAAGTACTATAAAATTTCTGGGAAGTTGCGACACTTTGCATTGCTCCTTCCACCTTGATGCTGAACTTTGCGGTAAATGCAAAATTTGCCCCTGTTTAATATAAGAACAATTGTTAGTTTTTGATCAAATAACGGTTGCCTTGATTGAACACCTAATTTGGCTTCGAATCTGCATTTTGCTTGCATGGCGATCAAACGTGTTGTTGTTGCGAAAAATGTGACATTCTTGAAACTCTTCTCTTTGCACAAGATAAACCATCTATAACTGCCTTGGCTTGGGTTATTTGAGAAAAATGAAATTTCATTGATTTTGGGACTAAGCCCAATAAGGGTAGCAAAACATAACGTAGTTCATTACAATTAGGATGAATAAAATTGCAACAGAGTAGTTAAAACATAAGATAGTTGGGCAATAAAATGCCATTTCAAGCTGCAAAAAACGCGGTCTTTTCAATCTTCTTAGCTTGCAAACCGCTTCTTCTTTGAATATCTTGTGGTTGATGCCTCGCCTTTAACAAAAATTGTGCCTGCGGGAGGAAGTTTGCAATTACCACTGAATGGATCTTCTTGCACTATTATTTTGCCATTATCAATCAAGCTTTGAATTTTGTATCTCAAGCCACTGCATTCTTCGGTATGATGACCTTGGATATTTGAATGATAAGCACAATGCTTTGACGGATCAAAGTGTGGAGGCAAGTACTTAGGAATTGTTCCTTTCCTTGGTTGCAAAAGTCCTTCAGCTTGCAACTTTTCAAATATGCTCGTCACAGACTCTTCTAGAGGAGTGAATGTATTCGACTTCATCTTCTTTGACACCGGGTCGGAATATGATTGTTGAAACTGACTTTGAGAGCCTTGCAAATTTGAGAGTTTCTCTGATTGAGTGGTGTGCCCAAATAAACCAGAAGGGATTTTTTCTGTTGCTATGCCTTCTTCTATCATTTTTCCCAATTGGATCAATTCAGAGAAAGTGCTTGCATTATTGACAACCATTTTGGCATAGTATATGCCTTCTTGCATGTCAATGAAAGCCGCTATTAACTTCTTCTCAGACAAAGGAGGATGTATCTTAGAAGCCTCTAACCTCCACCTCATAGCATATTCTGCAAAAGACTCATGAGACATCCTCTTAATGCTGCGCATATCAAATACATCGGGTTCTTCTACTATGTTGAACTTGTATTGTTCCACAAAGTCATGAGCCATATCCTCCCATGTGTGCCATTTGGAAAAATCTTGTTTGGTATACCATGCAAGTGCCATTCCTGATAAACTTTGAATGAAAAATCTCATCCGCAAAGCTTCATTCTTGCCAATTCCAATCAATCTGCTGCAATAATCTTTCAAATGAGCATAGGGATTCCCCTTTCCATCGAAAGTGTTGAATTTTGGTATCTGATACCCATGTGGAAGCTCAATGTCTGGGTGAATGCATAAGTCTTCATAGCATACACTCTGAATGTTCCTAGAGCGCAACTCATCTTTAATGACCTTGTGCAAATTGCGGATTTGTCTCTGCATGCTATGTGAATTAGCTGTCTCAACTTCTTTTCTAGGCAATTCTCGTGGGCGCACTATCACTTGATTTGATTGACTCCCGACAGCAGGCATAGTGCTAAAAGGTGGTTGGCATAAAATTGCAGCTGACCAAGCATTTGGATTGGTAAGATATTCTTGTGAGTTTTGTGGATATACGGTATGTATAGGCATTGGGTAATGAGGCATTGTTGAGTAAGGTGGATTAAAGGTAAAGCTTGTATTTGGCAAAGGTTTGCTAGTGTTGACAAAGTTGACAATCCTATTCCTTTGGACCACATGTTCTTCAACATCATCATTCTGCGGTTGCAAGATACCCATACCAGAACTGGCTGGCCGAAGCTGCTTTGCCATGTTGTTTTGTCCTTGATGCAGATTCTCAGCCATTTCAGTGTTCAATGCTAGCCAACCTTTAACAAATGAATTCTACACATTGAACAAAAGCAAGTTAATACGTAAAATGATAATGCATGCATAAAATTTCAAATGTAAAATAGGCCATTAGGCCGAATGGATGGGACCAAAATCCCGACTCAACACATGAGTAAAATATTTAAGAGTTTGAAACTCAATGATCAACAAAATTTGATTTTTCAAGATGCGAATTGAGGGAAACAAGAAAGTTTTTACTAAATTAGTATGCGTGCTAGACCATTTTGACACAAATTGCTAAAATGGTCGGCTTATTTTGAACATCAATGCCTTGCTCGACTATCAATTCTTGTTTGTCGCATAACAATCTGTACCAATTCATAGAAAAAAAACCGCTTCTGATAACTATGAAATCAACATCAATGTCTTCAATTTTCCTTCGCACAATTTTGCCCCAGTTATAACTTCAACATTTCAAATTGTTTTGCAAAAATTGCCCCAGTTATGACTTTCAAAACTTCAAACTACTTATCAAAAGCTGCCCCGGTTGCAATCTCCCACGTCTTCTACTTGCTTTGCAAAATTTGCCCCAGTTTCTTACTTTAGGGGAAACTGAAAATTTTAATATTATAGAGTCGAGCCCGTTGAGAGCGCCTACGTATCCCTCCTTGGGAATCAGACCGTGCGTAGTTCTGCTTACATAGAAGAGAATTTTCAAATGCTGGTGTAACCGAAACTCGATATGAGTTGCCTACGTTTCCCGCCTTGGGAAACCGGTTACCGTAGTTTGCTTACATAGTTAACATTCATAATTTGATATTCTTTCTTTTCTTTTCTTTCAACAAGCTAACAAAAGGAAATTACAATAATTACTTCCTAATAATGCGAATAAACTAACTTCTACTTCTGCAACTCTACTGCTTTTCTGGAACTTGATAAACGCCTAAATGCCCTTCTTCGAGGGATTTTCCTTTGCATATGGTAAGATTAAGACAAAAGGTTCGCCAATGCCGTTTGTGGGTAGAATTTTGACATGGCCAGATTTGATCAAGCTTTCAACTTTCTTCTTAAATAAAGTGCATTCTTCAATATTGTGCCCCTCCATCCCTGAATGGTAAGTACAAAATTTTCTCAAATTTTCAGGCTTACGTGACCAACACGGCTTTGGTTTTGCAAGATATACCAAACCGACCTTCAGAAGCCTTTCAAACAGGTTTGCATAAGATCCTGGTATTGATGTGAATGCAACAGCAGATGCTTTGTGGCTGCTTGACTGAAAATCTGGATTAACAACCACTTTCTCGATGTTATAAGGTTTTTTCTGCTATGGGTGGCAAAGAGCTTGGCATAACAGCTTTTCCTTTGTCTTTAGATTTCGCCTCAACTAAGCCACACATTCTCTTGTCAGTTATTGCAACCGGCTCCACTTGAAGCTCTGCAGATTTTCTTTTCAATGGACTGCCCTTTGCCAGAATCGGGTTCGAGAATTCATAATGCGTGACAAAGTCCCGGGCTAGTTTATCCCAATTGTCCAATTTCCAAGGACCTCGTATTGCAAACCATGTCAAAACTGGTTCCTTAAGTGTCCTAGCAAACATCATCAACTTGGTTTCATTGCTTGGTCCATACCTTGCGACCCAGCCAAGGTATGCTTTCAAGTGATCACGAGGATTTCCTGTCCCGTCATACATTGGTGGATCAACTGAGTCAAAAACATCCACAGGTTCGCTTTCTGCCTCCCCTAAGCTTACTTAAGATGGTAGAGCATTCTCATCTATCATTGTGCCATTGCTATCTTTAGCATTGGGAAGCCCTCCCCCGTTGCTTTTCTCATTGCTTGTTTTTGATGAGACACGGAACCCGTTCTCCAACAAGAATGCATGCAGATGGGGGAATTCTCGAGCATCACACTCGAATGCGGGAGCTACTTGACTTGTAGGAGGTGCAACGGTATAAATAGGAGCAACAGGAACGCTTGGTCCTGGGCTTGGCACGTTACGCACTGGATTGCGAGCATCCATGAGCGCGATAACCAATTCAGTAAGACTATCAAGTCTCTTCTCCAAACTTGCTACGGTTGCTTCAAGCTTGTTAACCTTGTCTTGGTGGCGTTCATCACTTTCGGTCAAATCAATCACAACAGTTTGGCGAGCCATAGGTCCTGATCTTGATGTTCAAAATAATTAACCCTTTAGCAACGCATACCGAATTTAATAAAATTTGTTAAAGCTGAAACCGACGGATCAACTTATTCCAAAATGGAAAAAATCGAGACCGTACTGAAGAGACCCAAAATTTAGAGCAAGGCACTCATTTTGTTAAAGCAAACCAGATGCGAAAACACTTGTTTAACTCTGAAGTTATTTTCAAAAGGAAGACACACTTGCAAATACTTTCAAATATGACGATAAATACTTTTGCAAAATGAGAAGGCTGGGGTTAAAATAACATTTAAAAGGCGTTTTAAAATAATGGTATGCATGAATTCTGATGATAGATAAATGTGTTCATAAAGCGGTTAAATTTTACAAAAGATAGGTTGAAATAACATAACGTTAATCTTACCATACCACCGAACAAATTCAATCACATCGCAATTAGTGCCAACAAATTTCAAGCAAGCAGCACATATTTAGCAAGTAATCGCATATTGGACAGATAATTTGACATGTGGCAACCACAAGTAATTTGGCGTAAATAAAAAATGCGAACGCTTCCTAACCTGCAAGGTGCCTCTTTGTGCCAGAGGTGGGCCTAAGACGCGCAAACAAGTGGTAACAAAAAATAGTTCATGCCAGTTTTGAGCAATTCAGATTTAGAGTAAGCGATAAATAGTAACAATAATTGATAACAATCATCTCTCCGCCTTGACACTGCAATTCCATTATCCCAACTAACTTCCAAAAAGCTGGGGTCAGCTCGAAATTCTGACACAGCTCATGCTCTCCACAACATCTGCACCAAATTTCTAAACCTCAAATGCCTAAAACCTGAAACAAACCTCTATACCTTTTGCAAACATCAACACTCCTCCAAGCACAAACTCCCAATTATTTCGCAACATCTAGGGGTGAAATTTTCAACTGTCTTCACAATGCCAGACTGCAAATCATAAAAGGTTCCAATTGACCTTTTACAAATAAAACCTCACTGGTCCTTGGCTTCAGTCAAGCCTCTCAGTTTTCTAGGTTTTGCAAGGCTCACAGACCTTGTTCGTAGGGCTCCTCACTGGTCCTCGGCTTTAATCAAGCCTCTCAGTTTCCTAGGTAGCCAAGACCGCACTGGTCTTCAAGGAGGGACCCCATTGATCGTTTATAGACAAAGGGGCTTCACTCTCCCAGTATGCGACAAGCATACTTCATTCCATAAGAGTTTGCAGCTGGTTAGTCAACATGGGCCTGCACACACGCAAAGCCATTCACGAGAGGGACCCCACTGATCTTTGAAAGACACAAGGGGCTTCGCCTCATAGATCTCACTACACCATACCATCTCCAAAACACAAACCAACCAAATCTGCCTAACTTTCCCAGACTGCAATTCTGTCTATGATCTCAATTCTGCTAAATTCTTCCATTTTCCAACCTAAAAGACAACATAGGAGACAAAATTCCAAATCTGATTTTGCTCAAAACATGGTTAGGACTGAGGTCTCGTTATCACACAACGCATAATATGCATTGTCATTAGGTTTCAAGAACCCGTTGACGTAAGGGCGGTTTCCTAACTATGGAGGCGGTACCAAGGACCGGGTCCAGACTAAGGTGTAAATGCATGCATGCTCCTAATCTCCTTCTAAGAGTGGGTTAACGGTTGAGGCTAACAGGTGAGTGGCAAGCGGTCTCGCAGTCGAATTACTCCTACGATGGCCGCCGGTGTACCAACTCGTCACAAGGGTTCTTTAGTGGAAGAAAGTGCGGGTGCGCATGGGCGCACCTCGCGAATATTTGAGTGAGAATGCAAGAGGTTCCCAGGAGTGGGGGAAATATGAACGGAATGCCAGTTTATATGTGCGCAAAGAGGGTGTAGTGACATGCTTTCGTGACACACAGCAATCAATTAAATTAACTAAGCATGCTCGCAAATAAACAGTAGATATAATCATGCTAGTTTCAACAATTATTAAATAAGCTACGCATACTAATATTGGCATACAACTCAAACAATACAAACAAACAAATTCGTGAAAGCCTTTTGGTTAGAACCATTTGTGTATCCCCAGCGGAGTCGCCACGCTGTTGAACCCCAAAAATTACCCTTTCTTAAGAAAAGATATATTTCGGGTATATTTCAACAATGTGGGACTCCAAAGGGCTTTCTTTGGAGTCGCCACCTAATTTAAGGATTATTAGGAACCTAAGTTAACTAAAGAGTGCAATTTAACCTTTATTTAAAAAAAAAGAAAATTAAATTAAAATCAGAGATTCTTAGGTAAGTGGTTCTATTAAATTCGAAAGAAGGTCCCTTGCGGGAGCACTTTCGAAAATCCGCTAAATGCGGTTAATCCGGCGGTTTTCACGAATTTGTTAAGGATAAGAAAACATAAAGTTAATTTTAAATGAGGATAATAGAAATGATATAAATAAGATAAGATTTTGATTATGCCGATACTTAGATAAATAAATGACCCAATTTAAGATTAATTAAATGGATAATGAAATAATGATCAATTGATTAATTAATAGAATAAGTAAAGGTTAAATGAAGTTAGATAATTAAATAAAACAAACTAGATAAATAATTGGATAATAATAAAGAATTAATTAATTGATTGAATAATAAATAAAAAAATAAATAATCAAATAAATAACTTAATTAAATAAATGAATACTTATCAATTTTAATTAAATAAAAGAGTAAATGAATAATAATAGATTAATTAAGTAAATAAATATTCAATGGATTAAATAGATGATTAATTGAAATTAAATAAATTAGATTAAATAAATAAATAAATAATGGATTAAAATTTAATTAATTAACTAAATAAATAAATTCGATTAAATAAATAAATAATTGAATATTAATATAATCAATAAATAAATAATTCAAATGCAAATTATGACGAAGGTACGATTTTAATCGAATTTTATTTGCACTCATTAATTGACAAATGATTCTAAACATCTATAAATAAATTGGCGATTCGCAAAGAAATGATACAAAGCATTCATATAAAAAAAAATAATTTAAGTAATTTACAATAATTATTCACAATTCAAATACCATTTCTATTCTACGGAGCTCCTAAATATGCTTTTCTAAAGGGGACGGGAAAGAAGGAGTTTAGAAGGTAGAACCCGGATGACAAACTCAATATTGAGCCTTGAACTTTGTGATTCTCATTTTTTGTTTCTTACATTTTCGGGGATATCAAGTCCCGAAAATGCGAAGCGGAGCAGATAACTTCAATGCAAACAGCCGTCCCAATTTGTGAGTTTTAATCAACTCGTTCCCGAGAGTGTATTATGCAAAAGAAAAAAAAGATAAAGATTAACACATGCTAAATACATAATTCACATGTATAGGAACAAGAAATGCAGCAAGCAGACGAACGATCTATCTACCAAGTCAACCTTAGGGCCAAAGGATACTTTAAATAATCAAGCCAATTGGGAGACATTTAATCTCTTTAAAACTAATTTCAAGAATTGAGAAATGGACATGAGAGTAACAAACAGAGAAGCGCCAAACTGTATGAACAAGCTTACTAAAAAATAAATCAACTGCACATTTTTTCTTAGTATTTCCTGAGCAATCAGTGACACAAGCCAATAAACAACAAAGATATAGATTCTATGATATGAACAAAGATCAAACCAATTTAAGCCTTTAGCTGCATTAAGGGCTTAACAAGATAGAAATTTCCACTATAGCAACTAATGTAAGACATACCAAATGTGCTAGGAATAAACTTAATCACAAGTTCGCTTTTATAACCACTTCATACCATTAACACGAGTAGAAGCAACAAGTTTTACTAAATGATGGACAAAGACAAGGCTGGAAGGACGAAGATATGCAGAAATACTTGGCTAACAGGGAGGCCAACGAACATTCACCAACTACTCATCCAGAACACCCCAAGCAACACAAAATAAAATCAAGCTTCACTGTTAGGCTATTTAAGGAAGAAAACTAATTTAAAGATGCAACCCTGAAGTACACTATTTCGGATCAAAGAAAGGAGCAGGTAATGAAACAAATTTAACATAATCAAACAAAAGAAACGACTTCAGATGCCCAAATTTCTATCCTTGGGGGAATCAGCAACTAGAACTCACACTACTCACAAAGACACCTACCGGAATACTACACGAACATCCCCTTCAACTCCTTCTATTTACAGACATTTCAACCAGACAGAAGCAGGACTGAACACATACATTTCTGGACATCAAACAGCCCCTCAACTCACACAAGAAACTCCTGCTCACTCCCTGAACCCTGCACCCTCAAACTCACAGAAACTGAACATTCTTGCAAACAAACCAAAATCAAACCGAGACCTGAACACTCCTAACTTCTAACTGAACCCTCTTACCAACCAACAGACATCCCAAAACAAACACCTCCAGCTCCTATACTAACTACAACCTCCTATAGATCCCACAAACTCACAGACCACATGAACCTCCTCCTAACAATCTGCAACTATTAGAACCAAACTCACATGCAACCAGAAAACTGAAAACACCCTTTTCTCATCTAGAAAACATTGCCAGGAACCTAAAATCACTTCACTGGCCTCCTGACACCAAGAACAACTCTACAAACACTACACATTAGCCTTGCCCTCCTCTGCAACTCCCTGAACAACCCTATACTCCGGCAAACTGCATATACCATCTCCCTCACTATCCTTTCCTAACTGCAACTCCTAAACTCCTTCAAAACCTACTAATACTCTGACTCATACCCCTGTGCTGCCTGCATATCCAGGAACACCTCTCACATTCACTTGAAACTCACAGACCCACAAGACAAGACCTGCAGCTTCACTTACTACCCTTTACTTCATTCCAACAGCAAACAAATAGAACCCATGGATATCAAGAAAAAAAAAAACAAAAAAAGACTTTGCTTTGACTGAAAATGACTTGAAACTGATCTAAAACATTATTTCTATAAACTTTTATTAACCAGAAAACTAGACTACCACTTTAATTCTTTAACAGACAAGAAAAAAGCAGGAGAAATGAACAGGGGGCCAGAGAAAGATAAAGTAGAATCAGGCCTCAAACAAGGTACTAAACAAGTTTTAAACAATGAACAACTAATTGAGATCCTCAAGATTAAAGCTTTTAACTAAATATCCTCCAGAACACAATTTATTTTTTTTAGACAAAACATACTTACGTAATAACAAGAAGATTCGAACTTTCAAGTACTAATGGTAACATTCCAACAGAATAACTATCTAAAAAAATACTGACTTGATCACTCTCAACAACACATATATTTAGATTAACAGTCGCATTTTATCATAAAATGGAGTTGAAGTGAGGTTATTACCTTTTTGCGAGCAGCGAGCCGGGGCGTTGAATCTGAAGAAAGCGGCTCGAACTAAAGCGACTCGAGCGAAGTTGATGAGTCGAACGATAAAGCGAATATGCAAACAAATTCCAGAAAAAAAACAAAAGCAGTAATGCTATGGACTTCAAACTTCAAACTAAAAAAAAAACTTCTGTATTATGCTGTGCTGTTTTTTTGTTTTTTTAAAAAAACCCCTCCCCATCCTGAAAAAATGAAAGAAAAGATGAATATATACCTGAATAGGCTAGGGTTTCGGATGGTTATGAATTTCCAAAATCAACCTTCAATTTCGAACTTTCTTTGCAAGATAAGGGTTAGATTCGTCTCTTCCCATAAAGGTGGTACGAATCCAAGCCTTATCTATACAAAAGAAGCCGTTTGAATCGATATAGGGCTCGGATCAACTCACGAATTCAAATGAATGGCTGGGATCATTTGTTCGTTGTTGATGAGAGAGGGAAAACGTGGGACACCAGCTGGAATAAGGCTATTCGTCCAGCAAAGTCGAGCGTACGGAGAAGATGAGTGTTTGGGTCGGGTTTTTGGTGTGGGTCGCGAAGAGGGGATCGGGTTTGAGGGAAATTGGAACTGATGGGTATATGCTGGGTTGTGTAGTGTGTGTATTGTATATGTATATTTACAAATGTAAGCTGAAATCAGGGATCATTGCGAAATTAGCCCCCTCTTGGGAATAAGTGAGGGGAATTAAGGGGGTTTGCCCAAATAAGCCTGATTTTAGCTTAGAAACAATTTTGGCCTCTATTTTGAAATTAATTAATGACCTTTTAGCTTTTCCAATTTTAAAATAATTAAACATTTAATTTAAAATCTCCGGGACAAAATTGGGTGTCAACACTTCCGAAGCCCAATATTCTTCAAAGCAGATAGCCCAATACTCTTTACTTTTTCTCTTTCTTTATCCTTTCTAATTAAATTAATACATTATTTTCCACAATCTTTGTTTTTTAACTATTTTTACTTGTTTCTTTTTTTCGTGGTTCTTATAGAAAATGTATGGAGTTGTGACTCGAGAGTTTCAGCTGTTTGGCAACTTTAAAAGGTAGTTGGTAGCTTAGGTCTGCCTACGTTCAACCTTTAGTTAAATCTTCATTAGTCCAGCAGACTGTGCGGGGATGATTATTCCTATTCAAATAGCTGCATGAGTTTGTGCTTTTAATGGAGGAGTCTTCCTCCAAATATTGAATGGTAATACTAAATCTCTAAGGCATTGATACCACTTTTGTCACGACTCAACCTAGGGTCCACGACTGAAACCTACAATGAGTGTCGATCATTGCTAAACCCACTAATGATCTATTAATGCTAGAGATAAGCTGGCAACCTGATTATATATACGTACCTATCTGCTGAAAGTATAAATTCTGGGAAGATGACACGACTTTAACTTGCTGGCAATTAGAACACTGAACCAAAAATTCTGCTATGTCGTACTTCATTCCGTCCCACCAATAAATCTGCTTAAGATCATGGTACATCTTACTCGAACCCAGATGAACAGTCTATTTGGAATAATGTGCCTCTATCTTATTCTGTCCACGTAAATCTGCAACATCAAGAACATAAAGTCTATATTTATACATGAGAACACCGTTAGTTGTAACTCTGTATTGTGACTCCAGTTTTTTTTTTTTCTCGCTATCTGTCCATATTCAACTAGAACTGGATCCTCATATTGACGTTGTTTTACTTCATGAAAATTTAGAGTTAAAGGTCTAGTGCAGCTTATCGTCTATCCATCATTGGCATATCTCCTTCACACCTCAACTCTTTGAGAAGTTACTTTAGCGTTATAAGTGCACATGTAATCAACTTTATTATAGGTATTCTGCCTCAGCTCATGGTCAAATTACATGCTCTTTTACTTTCACTTTTTCAAGTCATAATATTTCCAATTGAAAGAAAATACCCTGAAGTAGATGTTCGGTCTAAAGATCATTCCTGGTCTGCATCATACTATTCAATAGTATTTGCATGATCCTTATCCTTATATGATAGACACTGTTCAGTTGAACCTTTGACTTACATTAGTTATGAGTACTACATTCCCACAAGGAGCTTGCGGAACAACACTAACATCAACTGAGATATTGCATGGTGCGTTCGTAAAAATAATATAGCTTGCATCAAATCTTCTATAGTGTGTAGTGACAAGGTACTTCAAAAGCTCCCCCTATTGCATCAAGCGTGAGCTAATTCTTAGTTCCATCGACGTGTTCTATATCGAAAGGTATATCGAAGAAGTGATTATCGGATGAATCATGTTAACCAATCCAAAGTTCCGCGTATCTTTGCTTCGAAAATGTAGAACTCTCTTCTCGTAATCGAGGAAGGATCAACTTAGTCAGAATAAGTTGTGCATTGTTATTATCATATTATCCAGATATATTTTATTCTAAAAGTTCGATATGCGTATTATAATTTTGATCCTGTAATCAGGAGATAATGCACGTGGAGTAGTTTATGAAGGTCGTGCAAGTTCTCTTATTATCTGTGCGAATTTTTCTTTAGACTTAGGCCAGTTCGAGGACGAACGAGAGTTTAAGTGGAGGAGAATGAAACGACATCGGTTAGTCATTTTAGAAGTTAGGACTCCGATTGGCGTGCCGATAATTTAAAATATTCGTAAGGTCTATTAGGACATGTCTGTAAAATTTGAACTAAATCAGACCTTGTTTGGTACGTATCGGAAGAAGATTTCAGTTTTTATTGTCGATATATATTAAAAAGAGATTTTCGAGCTCGGTTTTGACGAATGAGCTCCGATTCGAAATCCGAAAGCGCCGTTAGGTTCGTATGATTATTTACGACTTTTATAAACTTTCGAAAGTAAATTTCAAGGTTGTTCGGCTAGTTTCTGCTAAAATGCCGAAAGTTAAATAATTTAACTTTTTTCCATTTAATTTTCATATTAAGTTTCGGGACTCCAATTTGAGATCCGCCTTAGCAAGTGTGTGACATATATTTTGTATAACTTGTGTGCAAAAGTTAAAATTATTTCGAGTATAATAGGGTACCATTTTAATTTTCGATTAAGAAAAGAAAATATAAAAATAAAAGAAAATGAAAGAAAAAGAAAAGACTAAAAAAGAAAGAAACGAAACACAATGTGAGAGGCGGTGCAAAGGGATTCTTAATCCCTCAGCTTAAAGTTTCAGATAAAAACAGAGGAGTAGAAAACAAGAAACAGTGAAAACGTAATCAGAAAAGAAAATGCCAGAAAATGAGAAAAGAGCCGGAGAAAAGTAGAATTTTTACCCCGAAACATTCAAGTAATGATCTTATTATATTATTTGAGTTTATTACGTGCGTTTGAATATATTTTGACGGTAAAAGTTGGGATATTAGACATCGCTTTAATAAGTTCAATTAATAGTTCAAAGGGTCAATTGGACCCCGATATATATTCGTACTCAGTGAGTTATGAGCGACATATAAATGTAATTTTTTTGGAGTTTGGTTATGTGATCTTAAACCCTGTATATAGGCATGGCCTGCGCATTGCGTATTCAAATAAGGTATCAAGTTCCTAACCGGATTGCCCTAAGATGTAGGGAATGAAGCCTTTAGCCTAATGTGATATATTTTTCTGCTTATTGAACACAGTTGAATCGTTTGGAAATGAATCCAAAAGGACAAAGCGGTTGTTGGGTAACAGTGTTAACTTTTGAAGAGGCAAGTGTTTATATCCATTTCTTTGGAGGAACATGGTCTCGTGGATTTTCTACCACGTGTTCCTTACTTGTGTAGCTGTCGAAAGGCGTACTCATTATGCCTTAGCTTTGCATTTATATTGTATATTAAATGTTATGATCTGTTATTGGTATTGCATTGAGGATCTGAGCATTGTACTCTGGCTATGAGTTGGCATCTACTCCCCGGCTGTCGATGAGGGTCTCGCGCCGGTGAAGGGTTCTTATTGCATCACATTGCATTCATATGAATTATATGTTATTCATATGCATTACATTGCATATCATATTGGGTGCATGAGTATTCCGCCCCAGGAGCAGGAGTATGTCGTTCTTATTCAGATAGTGAGTGAAGGAGTATTCCGCCTCATCTTTACATTATATCTGGTGCAGGAATATTCCGCCCCAGGAGCAGGAGTATTCCGCTCTTATGTCAGATACTGAGTGCAGGAGTATTCCTCCTCAGCTTTACATTATATCGGGAGCAGGAGTATTCCGCCCCATGAGAGTGCAGGAGTATTCCGCCTCTGGTTTATATTATATCGGGTGCAGGAGTATTCCGCCCCAGGAGCAGGAGTATTCCGCTCCAGTTTTTATCATATTTGATTCCCCTCGAATGCTGGAGTATTCCGCTTTGGGATGGGATTACGGGCCCATGTGACCCTTTGCATCAGATTTCATTTCATTTCATTTCATCTCATTTCATTTCATTTCATACCATTGTGTAGACTTGTTGTACATAACTACTGTTCCGCCTAGACGTGCATTGCTTATTTGTTGATATGTTTCTGGCTCATATTTCTGGTTGAGTTTATGGTTTCATACGTATTTTCGGTTATTATCTGGCTCCGCCTTTTTATAATTTAAATAAGAGGAATTTGGCTTATCTGTTTCTTCTCCCTGGTTAGCTATCCTATTCTTTGAGGTAGCTAGTCTTCCCCCACTTATTGAGCCCTTTTTACTCACCCTTGTTTGTTGTTTGTTTCTTGTCTATCTATTTCGTTCTGGCAGGTTCGCTCCAGGATTGAGTTCGCCACGTTCATGAAGGAGCGAAGACGACTTCAGCTGTCAGGGTGAGCCAGCTTTTATTCAGGATGGCCGCCAATTTATTGGTTATTATTTCAGTTGCATTTTGCTCCCTTCAGGAGGTATCTGTCTTCTTTATACTCTTAGATGTCTAGCCTGGATAGCCCTAAACCTAGTATATTGGGTAGTCAGCTGTAATTTCTTTTGTACAGCTTAGAGGTATCAGTATGTCTGTACTTTTTTCTAAGTCTTGTTCTTATTTATGAATTGAATTATATCCATTTTCCTAATCGTTTAGGGAGTGCCCGCACGGCCTAGCCGGATCCTCGGTCGTGTCAGTTAGACATCGTTTTAATAAGTTCAATTAATAGTTTAAAGGGTTAATTGGACCACGATAGTGGAATTGATTATATATTTGTACTCCCTGAGTTATGGACATCATATAAATGTAATTTATTTAGGGTTTGGTTATGTGACCTGAAACCCTGTACATAGGCCTGGCCTGTGTATTGCGTATGCGAATAGGGTATCAGGTTCCTAACCGGATTTTCCTAAGATGTGAAGAATGAAGCCTTTAGCCTAATTTGATATATTTTCCTACTTATTGAATAGAGTGGGATCGTTTGGCAATGAAACCAAAGGATAAAGAAGTTGTTAATTAGCAATGCTAACTTTTGGAAGAGGTAAGTGTTTATATCCATTTCTTTGGAGGTACCTGGCCTCATGGATTTTCTACCACGTGCTCCTTACGTGTATAGCTGCCGATAGGCGTACTCATTACGCCTTAGCATTGGATTTACATTGTATATTATATGTTATGTCCTGTTATTGGTATTGCATTGAGGATCAGAGCATTGTACTCCGGATGTGAGTTGGCATCTACTTCCCGGCTGTCGATGAGAGTCCCGCGCCGGTGAAGAGTTATTATTTCATCATATTGTATTCATATGCATTATATGTCATTCATATGCATTACATTGCATATCATATTGGGTGCAGGAGTATTCAACCCCAGGAGCAGGAGGATTCCACTCCATCGCATCATATTGAGGGGTAGGAGGATTCCGCCCCAGGAGCATGAGGATTACGCTCTATTGCACATACTGAGGAGTAGGAGGATTCCGCCCCAGGAGCAGGTGGTCCGCTCCATTGCATCATATTTAGGGTAGGAGGATTCCGCTCCATTGCATCATATTGAGGGTAGGAGGATTCCCCCCTGGAGTAGGAGGATTTCGCTCCATTCATTTGACACATGTGACCCTTTGCGTCATATTTTATTTCATTTCATCTCATTTCATTTCATTTCATACCATGATGTGGACTTGTGGTACATAACTATTGTTCTGCTTATACGGGCATTACTTATTTGTTGATATGTTTCATGCTCGTATTCCTGGTTGATTTTATGGTTTCATACGTGTTTTCAATTGTTATCTGTTTCTTCTCCCTGGCTAGCTATCCTATTCTTTGAGGTGGCTAGTCTGCCCACTTATTGAGTCCTTTTGAATCACCCTTGTTTGTTGTTTGTTTCTTGTCTATCTATTTCCTTTCGGCAGGTTCGCTTCAGGATTGAGTTCGCCACATTGTGAAGGAGCGAAGACGACTTCAGCTGTCAGGGTGAGCCAGCTTTTATTCCGAATGGCCACCAGTTTATTGTTTATTATTTCAGTTGCATTTTGCTCCCTTCAGGATGTATCTGTCTTCTTTTGTACTTTTAGATGTCTATTCTGGATAGCCCTAAACCTAGTATGTTGGGTAGTCAGCTGTAATTTTTTTGTATAACTTAGAGGTATCAATATGTCTGTGTTTTTTTAGTCTTGTCCTTATTTATGAATTGTTATATTTATTTTCCTAATTTAATTGGTAAAGGTTTGCCCGACGTGTCTAGGGGAGGATGTCGGGTGCCCGCACGGCCTAACCGGATTCCGGATCGTGTCAGTGAACTTCATGCATGTATTCTGTCAGGATCTATTTGCCTTAAGAAACTTTAAGTGTATTATTTGAGACCTATGATCATGATGTTGACTCTAGATTTTCCTGAGAGTTTGCTTATGTTTGCTTTGTTTGAGAGCGTGAATTGAGTCGTTTTGAGTAAGTTATGTGCCATATGTGAGTGAGGATTTTTTTTTCTCTATGTTCAATACTTGATGTCTAGAACTTTTCCGATGTGTGTGCAAAGCGAAATGAGCAGTTTGCTCGGTTAGGAAGTGATATAGGCATTTCTTTCATAGCCAATTTGTTTGAAGCCTCATAATTAGATGTTTACCAGTGAAATTTGACCTTATAACCTTTTGAGCCTGTAGCCTTTTCTTTGATAGCTATTGGGATTCCTATTTCTTGTGCTATATATCTGTGAGTTTTACTAGTATTATGAGCCTAAAAGGCTAGTTAATGAAGTGAAAAACTTGTGGTTGTTGGAGGAAGACAAAAGGTGCTTAGGAGGATGCTATGGGAGGGATTTACTTTAAAAAAAAAAAAAGCTTAAAGTATTGTGCAATAATTGAAATATGTATTGAAAAACAATTTTGTAGGAAGAAAGAATAAAAAAGTGAGCAGTCCCTATCATTAGCTTCTACCTTTTCTTAAAGAAGAAGGGTGGTAAAAGTTGATACGGAGCTGGTAAAAGAAAGATTGGTTGGGAAAAAATGTTTGAATTTAATTGTGATGTATTAAATTGCTTGGAGTGGTTAGTCACTATTACCTAAATAAATTCTACCAGTCCAATTAGCTACATTACAACCAAAAGCAGTCCTAATTGATCTTAGCCGAGTAGATGAACATTAGTCGAGTTTTACACTAAGGGAAAGCATATGGTACGTCTTGTGTTGCATGTGAGTTCTTTTTTGAGAGTGAGTGTTTCATCTTTATGTGAACTTTTGTTCATGTTCATTCTCTTGAGTGAATTCCTTCTTACTTTTGATTTGATTGTGAAGGCACATAATTTACGAGGAGCGAGCTCTTTTATTAGTCTCTTGAATAGAGTGAGCACTTGCATGACCTAAGGGTAAGGTTGGAGTCAATATAGGATTGGGAGGTTGACCTGATGTACTTGGTTGTTTTTAAATATTCTTGGTGTGGATCTTGTGTAAATAAAGCATGATTAGTGCATATGCAACTTGTTAAGTACCTATATAAACTAAAGTCATTGTTGTCAGCCAATTTGGTGTGTCTTGAGTTCAAGGTACAAGTTGCTTGAAGGCGAGCAAAGTTTCAAGTGTGGGGGTATTGATATTCAGCGAGAAATTCATTTTTAGAGCCATGTTTCGCTTCATATTTGTAGCCCTTATTCATTAATTAAGTAGTTATATAAACGTTTTTGACCTTATTACATGCTTTTAATTGTGCAGGAGCGCGTTTCGAGGAAATTGAGTGATTTGGAGCTAAAATATGAGTAAAATGTGCTTCGAAGTCTGAATAGAAGCCCGAGACCTGAACGAAAATCAAGCAAGGACGTAAACGGAGAGAAAAAGTTAACAAGAAATAAAATATAAACTACCGCGCTGCGCTGGGCGTCGCATGTTGCAATGCGGTAGGGTCGAAATTCATAGAGATTGAAAATTATGCATGCGCCGGAAATTTACCTTGCCACAGCACGCTGCGCGATGCGACAAGCCAAAAATCCTGATGTTTTGATTCCGGGTCTATTTTGGATTTTCGAGTTATGTGGGTCTATGAGGACGATATAAAAGCCCTAAAACACGCCCAAAACATAAATTTGGACCTAGTCCACCTCCAAAGGAGGCAAGGAAGAGAGAAGATCATGATTCAAGGCTCTACTTCATCCATCTATGCATCTTATTGTGGTTCTCTATGCTTATTGTTATTTCTTGTCTTAAAACATGACTATTAGTGGCTAATCGCCCATTCTAGGGTTGATTGAAGCACTCTATATGCTTGTGTAATGATAATTATTGTGTTATAAATAAACCTTGTTTAATTCTTCCTATCTATGTTGTTTACGAATTTCATGTTGATTAATTGGTAGTATCCCCAATTAATTGTCCCCTTTATTTTTGTGATTACTAGGAATAGATTCATGAGTTAGGATTAAACACATAGCAGTATTTCAACCTAAAACAAAGGAATTGCTTAAGTTGTCAAAACTATTAATTAGAAATATTGATCCTTACTGTAAAACATAAGTGTAGTCCTGCCTATCTTCATTCGTTAATTGAAATAGTTAATTAATAAAAGTTATGATTACTTAACGGAAGTGGGTAGTTGTAAACCTAGAACACCTGTTCAATAGGAAGACTCTAGGGGAATTACTAACACAATATTTTAGTACAAGTTAGGAGTTGGGGAAATTAATCGTAGGTTTCACATCTCCTGACTCGAATTTATCTTTAATTCCTTGTTATTTAGTTTCTTGTTAAGTAGTACATAGAACCAAACAATATTAAAGATATACTCTTGAAGTTGATTGGATAGATAGTTTAGCTAGATTAATTGCTACAATGACACGACCGAGATTTTTGGCTAGGTCGTGCGGGCACTCGACATCCTTTCCTAGACTCGTCGGGTGAACCCTTATCACTGAATGAATAAAATGGACACCAACTAGATAAGAAACAAACAGAGGGTTAGTCAAAAGGACTGCGTTAGTGGGGTCTGGCTAGCCACCTCGAAGGAACATATAGCTAGCCAGGGAGAAGAAAAGAAAATAGACCAAATTCACTTTGTTTCAACTATAAAAAGGTAGAGCCAGATAATAACTGGAAACAAGTAAGAACCCGTAAACTCGTCAACAACCAGAGATACAAGCCAGAAACATATCAACAACCAGAAATACATGACACATACACAAAACATCGCGCTAAGTCACACAATATACAAAAGCCGGTACAATGAAATGAAATGAACGCAGTATGATGCAATGGGGTCACATGTCCCAAATGCAAGGAGCGGAATCCTCCTGCTCCTAGGGGGGAATCCTCCAACCCTCAATATGATGCAAGGAGTGGAATCTTCCTGCTCCTAGGATTGAATCCTCCTACCTCAATATGGTGTAATAGGGCGGCATCCTTCTATCCTTAATATGATGCAATAGGACGGAATTCTCCTACCCTCAAATGGCATAGTAGCCAGAAATCAAGATAGCTAACCAGAAAATACATAACAAAGTTGTGGCGTAATAAGTATGTCATATTGGCAGCAATTCATGTAAAGAACACGTGAATAGATAATCCAAAATGCCAAAGGCCGTCAAAGAAGCGGATAAAATCACCTACCATAAGGTTGCATATCTAAAACGATTGACAATTTATTCAATCAGTCAATTAATCGAAACCTTTACATAATATTCACAACATTAGGTTAAGAGTTCCTAAATTAATATTCATATCGACATAACTCTCCCATCCTTATCCTGACAATAAATATAGTACATCCTAACATACATACCAAGTAAACTGGATACATCATGCTCACAGCTGGAGTATCATACTCTCAAGTACACAGAAAACATACAACACTTAACAACATAATAAATATTTACTTATGAAGCTCTGGCGTAGTAAGTACGCCTCTTCGGCAGCTACACATGTGAAGAATACGTGTGTAGAACATCCATAAAGGCCGAAGGCCCTCAAAGAAAGGATGAAATCACTTACCTTTCACTCTCGGGTCGAATCGACTATTGAACGAGCTCTTTTCCTTCTCGATGACTTTTGGAATCACCTTCCTCTAAGCCAGAGAAGATAAATTGCATATATGAGCGCTCATGAACTAAAATTTTAGTTATTAGCCGAAGATAGAAGAAAATTATGAAAATGCCCCTGGGCCAGGCTTACCTGAACACCCATAAATTTTATATTTTCAGACTTCTCATAATCCTACGAGTCCAGTGGTATCATTAATTTTCATATCGGAATTCAATTTCATCAAATTTCCGAATTTCATAATCAGTTTAATAAAACTACGATTTCCGATTTTTATCTTACGAGTTTTCAATCATAAGAGCTAGTCATAAATCCTATAAGCTTAGATACATAAAAAAGATAAAATATTTTACCTCAAAATAGCAAGCACAATCCAAATACAAGCTTACTTTACCTGAAAAAACCCTCAAATTCAACAATAAGATGAAATATATGAATAATCTGACCTTTACGCACTTTTCGAGGGTCGATTCACGTTATAAACTTGTAAATATTGGTCTAATTAGGATGGGTATACTTCGAGGGTATTTTCTACTGTTTTGAATAAGAGGAGAATGAAAAAAAATGAGTAATATATATTGTAGGAAGTTTGTCACGCCCCAAAACTAGGAGAGGACGTGATTGGCACCCAACCTGAACTACCGTTGAGTGAACCCTGAATTAACTGGCTAAATAACCTATAGTATACTTTCAAGATCAAAGAGACATAATTATAACACTGCCAAATGACATCTAACTTAATAAACTGGTATGAGGATTAAAGTATCATCAAGATTTAAAATTCTTGTCAATCTGAATATCTGAAAAAGAAATCCACTAGCTAAGTCATGAGCCTCTAAAATAATGGACTGAGAATATATAGACATAAGCTACGGGGCATTCCCCGATAATCAAATAGTGGATAAAATAAATATTGTCTGAATACTGGCTGTCGCTGGAAAGAAAACGGCGCTCACCAACTGAACTACGAACGAGCTTGACACTAGCCCTGAATTGCGTCACCTACTGCCTCAACACCTGCCACATAAAAGTAAGAAGGCCCTCACGGGTTAAGCATCTCCAGGATACCCAGTAAATTTCATAGACTTCCTACTAAAAGGGGCTGAACAAAATTTATTGGGAAATAATATATTAAGAAAGAAAATGCATATTAATAAATATGTAATTAATCTATGGTCTGAGAAATTTATGCTAAACTGATAGTTTAGCAACTACACCATTAGCTAATGTTAAACTGAGCTGAGTTATTCAAAAGAAGTAAATTTACTGAAGAAGAAAAAAAAAACATGATTTCACACTGTGATCCTGCGTACGTGAGATCTGGCGCACACACGGGGGAGTGTCGGTCTCTCTCCCCAACAAGTAATGACCCTGCATACGTGTAATTACTGACACATATGTGGGAGTGTCGGCCAATCTCCCAAAACAAACGGTGGCCCTGCGTACGTGAGATCTGGCAACACGCACGGGGGAGTGTCGGCCTATCTCCCCAGCAAGTAATGTGATCACATACTAGCTGAGTCTGAATATTTTATTTCTATCACTAACATCATTGGAACATATCACATGTTCATACAAGCAAGAACCAAAATCAACCAAGTCATATACTACTAAACTAGGTGAATCATAAATAAGTCATACAAGCTATATTTAATATTATACTATATGTTCAGTCACAATTAAAAAGATTGTCTCAACTTACCTCAAGGTCTTTGCTCAATTTCACCTTCTCAATCTCCTCGAGTGTTCAACAAATCACAGTCTACAATATTAGAACTTAAATTGTTAAAACATGCTCTACTAGCTATATTTATTATCGCAGAACTAGACCATGAATCCCCTTTTCTTTTATCCACTCTCTGAATAGCACTTAATTCATAGTTCAATATCATGATGTGTAAAAAGGATATAGCTTAATAAAATTAGCACTATGTAATCTGTTTCTACAAAGTTATTCCCACACCCGTAGCACTCTAGCTCATAGTTCTTTTTATTAAATCCTAGAAATTTACATACATAGTACTCTAGATGAACATGATCAAGATAAAAACATCCACAATAAATTCTTGAAGCAATGTAATTTCTTATCTAAGAAATATTAAACACCTCTAAAATAAAACTCTTAACAATCAAAATATTACTAAGGGTTTTTTACACAAATATACAAATTTTCACCCTTAATTACAAAAAAATAGCAATATTTATCTAATTACAATGCATAGCATTATTTTTCTAACACATTTAACAATAATCTAACACATTTCACTTTCACTTCTCATTTTTCCCAAATTAAAAATTCTCACTTACTCTCTCTTTCTCCCATCACCCCACCCACCCCACCACCCCAACGCCATAACCTCCACCCTAACGCCATCACCACCATCACCCTAATTGCTCACCGCAGCCAAGATGATTCCAAGATCAAGTAAAAATTCCAGCCACGAGTCTAAATTAGATCAACACTCAGCCCCAGTAACCATACCTGACTGGTAAAAAATTTACGGGACAAGCTCGAAAAAAGCTACGTGTCATAATGACAATGATGATTCTGCTGGTAAAGGATATAATTTAAGTAGTTGGGAAAGCGATGAAGAAGAAGAAATTTATAAAGGAGATACTATGCCTCCACATGAATGGCTTGCTAAAAAGATTTATAGGAGTCAAATGTTTTCTTTCTCGGTGTGTCAAGGTGTTGGAAGAACTTTACCAGGATAGGAGTCAACTGCTTCAGATGATTCTTGAAAAGATAGAAAATGATAATGCTGGCTGCTAATTCAGGATAAAATTATCCCTCAGTCAATGTTACTATCAACCAGGTGGCATCGTTCTTGTTTCGGATAATGATAATCGCTGGGTTTTGTGGGGGCTGCTTCAACAATTCCTTCTGAAGCCAAAGTCAATGCATTAGTTCCCGATGATGAACCCAACAGATGCCAAATAAGAGGAGAATAAGTAGAAGATGAAGCTGACATTGTATAAGTGAAAGTCCCAATTGGGTGATCAAACTTGCAACTGGGTCCAAATTTGCATATCCCAATTAGTGTACCTCGTGATCAGTACTATGTATCTGGTCAATATTGCTAAACCAAGTAACATGAACATGAAGAAATTGTTGATACACTGCTGAAAATAATCTGAAACGGTGCAGAAACAGTTTGATACGGTGCTGTAGAAACAGTTAGATACGGTGTTGCAGAAACAGTTGAAATGGTGCAGAAACAGTTAGATACGGTGCTGCAGAAACAGTTGAAATGGTGCAGAAACAGTTGAAACGGTACAGAAACAGTTAGATACGGTGCTGCAGAAACAGTTGAAACGGTGCAGAAACAGTTAGATACGGTGCTGCAGAAACAGTTGAAACGGTGCAGAAATAGTTAGATACGGTGCTGCAGAAACAGTTGAAACGGTGCAGAAACAGTTGAAACGGTGCAGAAACAGTTGAGATACGGTGAGATACAACGAGATACATCGAGGATGGAATGAGGAAAAGTGAAATTGGGGGAAATGATAGGAATAAAAGTGAAATTTGGGAGAAATGGTGGGAGGAAAAGTGAAATAAGGGAGAAATGGGAGGAGCAAAAGTGATAGTGGAGGAAATAGGAGGAAGAATGTAAGGGTTTGGTATGTTATGGGAAAATATTGCTATGTTTTTGCTATATTTGTAATTAACTTGTGTTTTCCTCTATATAGAGTTATTTTGCTAAAATGTTGCTATGTTTGGTAATTAAGTTCTAAAACTTGTACTTTTATGTAAAAAATCCTATTACTAATAATCGAAGTAGAAATTTATCTCTCAGGTCCATCTACGAAGAAAACTCCTACTCTATATCTCGGCTAGTAATGGAATAGGAGAAGGAACATATGAGTAACTTGCTTAAAATTAATAGAGGATAGTGATGTTCCGGAAAATATAGCTTCTCGACTGAGGAAGAGTTTGAGCAATTCGAATCCAAGAAAATCCCACAGTATGTAGCGAGCAAAAAGAAACGACGACTGCCTTTGCACGTTTTTATGAAGTTCCTTTAGTTTAAGAAGGGTTTTATCCTATTTTTATAATTATATCCTTAACCATGGCCACCTTTTTAATAGTGACTACTTTCAATATGTTCTATCCTACTTTGAATTTCTCCCCTTTGCTGGTACATACCAACAGAAGTTCTTTTATTTACTACTATAAATATCCCATTCACTTTCAGGTAATGAAACATTTAAAATCAACCTACTTTAATTACAATATTGTTTTTTTTTTCCATTTTACAAAACACTAATTACATTTTTTTTATATATCCCCATTTCAATTTAATCTTCAAGTTGAGATGAATATAACTAAAAAATTGACGGGGCATTACATTCTTCCCTCCTTAAATGACATTCGTCCTCGAATGCCGAATTGAGATTTTTTTTTTAACTCTTAAAGGTGTTTAGACCTTGTGTCGTTTTCTTGCTTCACTTAACATTCTAATATTTGACTAACTCCCTGATTTCTCAAAATTTCGACAGAGTTTCCTCCGTACTTGGAACTATCCCAAAAAATTTCAACATACTCAATGCCAACTACAACAAGATTGCATACTCAACTAATCAACCCAGCACATCATTTACAATAACTATCACGTTAAGAGACATAAAGTAATTATTATGGGAGCTATACTGCAAAATATCTATGATAAGCTCAGACCAATAACGAGTGGTTAAGGCAAAGCCTTAAAAAAAATTGAATATAAAGTCTACAATTATTTTAAGGAAGAAACTATAACACATCAAATATAAGCATGTGTAACTTATGTTTGTATAGGAACTGATTTTGTTTTAACTATATAGTTTGGAAAGGACTGCAACAAGTTATTAAAGCACTTGCATCAATGTGATAGCATTTAGTTAGCTGTATAGGTATGCATATATTTATTTAACTCAAGAAAAAGGTCAGAGCCAAGCTAAAACTACATTTTTGTATCATGACTTTATTAGGATCCTAATTACCTATAGGGCTATTAAAGCAGTAAGGCCCTTTCTAGCCTTTTAGATGGAGATGATTATCTTTGGATACATTTGCCGACATATCCACTTGGCCTATTCAGGAGAGAATATGAAAGTCTCTGCATTTGTTCACTTCGAAACCTTTGAACTACCTTATGGATAAATTCCCAAGCAAGATATTTGCAAGACGAGAGTGGCAACAATGGCGAAGATCTTAAACAGTTTCCAATTAAATCCCTTTTCATCAATTCTCAGTAAACACCCATGCTAAATCATTTTGTATGAACTAAATAATTGAGTAATCCTCGTTAGCTTCTGCTGCTAGTTCTAGAATTCTCACAACCCGTAATATAAAATTAACTCTTAGTATAATGGTTAAGTTAAATACCTGAATCCTAAAATAACTGAGGATACTTGGCCATCATTTCCTGCTCTGATTTCCAAGTTGCTTCTTCTTCAGAATGGTTCGGCCACAACACTTTAATTGAAGTGATGTCTTTGTTTCGCAACCTTCGGACCTTTTTGTCTAAAATAGCTACAGGAGCCTCCTCATAGGATAACGTTTCATCCACCTCTACCTCCTGAACTGGAACCACATGACTTGGATCATAGAGATATTTTCTCAACATGAAAACATGAAACACTGGATTTACAGCGGAAAACTCTAGCGACAAAGCAAGTTCATAAGCTACATGGCCAATACCTCGGGCTAAGTTTTCCTTTCTTGCCAAAACGCATCACACCCTTCATAGGAGACACTTTCAAAAATACCTTGTCACCTACATTGAACTCAAGATTACGGTGTCGTTTATCAAAATATGACATCTCACGACTCTGAGTTGTCTTTAGTCGTTCTTGGATCAACTTCACCTTCTTCAAGGAGTCTTGAACAAACTCTGGACCTATGAGTTTTGTTTCACCTACCTCAAACCAACCAATTAGCGAATGACAACGCCGACCATATAGAGCTTCAAATGGGGCCATCTGAATACTTGCCTGATAACTGTTGTTGTAGGCGAACTCAATCAAAGGCAAATGATCATCCCAATTTCCCTTAAAATCTAGAACACATGCCCTTAACATATCTTGCAATGTCTGAATAGTTCTCTCAGCTTGCCCATCTGTCTGAGGATGAAATGCCATACTCAAATTGACCCTAGTGCCTAGACCCTCTTGAAAGTTCTTGCAAAACTGAGCAGTGAATTGTGTGCCCCTATTTGAAATAATAGAGACAGGTGAGCCATGAAGTCGGACTATCTCTTTAATATAGATTTTTGCATATTGCTTAGCTGAGTAAGTCGTCTGGCAAAAAGTGGGCCACCTTGGTGAGTCGATCCACAATGACCCAGATGGAATCGTGCTTCTTGAAGGTCCTGGGTAGGTCAACCACAAAATCCATGTTAATTCTTTCCCATTTCCATTCTGGTATCTCAATCTCCTGAGCATAACCGCCGGGCCTCTGGTGTTTAGCCTTTACCTGTTGACAATTTAAGCAACGGGACACGAAGTCTGCAATGTCTCGCTTCATGTTACTCCACCAATAAATATCCTTCAAGTCATGGTACATTTTTATAGCACTTGGATGCATTGAATATCTGGAACTACGTGTTTCTTCCATTATTTCCCTACGCAAGCCATCTGCATTTGGTACTCATAATCAAGTGCCAATACCTCAAAACACCATCCTCTGAAATAATGAAGTCTTTTATTTTGCCATTCAGGACACCTTCCTTAATATTCATCAACTATTTGTCTTCCTGCTGTTTGGACTTTACTCTCCAAACTAAAGCTGGCATTGACACTCTACAGGTTGTTAGTTCACCATCATCAGTTTCATCAAAATGGATTCCTTGGTTTTCCAAGCTCTGAATTTCCTTAGCTAACGGCCTCCTGTGAACCTGTAAATGAGCTAAACTACCCATAGATTTCCTGCTGAGGGCATCAGCAACCACATTCGCCTTACCAAGGTGATATAAAATATTCAGATAATAATCTTTTAATAGCTCTAACCACCTTCGCTGCCTCTGATTCAACTCTTTCTGCTTGAAGATATACTGCCTCTTGTGATCGGTATAGATATCACAATGTTCACCATATAAATAAAGACGCCATATTCTCAAGGCAAACACCACTGCTGCTAATTTAAGTTCGTGAGTCGGAAGTTCTTCTCATTATTCTTAAGTTGTCTGGAAGCATAAGCAACTACCTTGTCATCTTGTTTAAGAACGCATCCTAATCCAACTCTGGAGGCATCACAATATACAACAAATCTGCCAGAACCTGTAGGTAAGTCAAAATTGGAGCTGATGTCAACCTGTCCTTGAGTTCCTGAAAACTCTTCTCACAAGCCTCTGACCACTGAAACTTAACATTCTTTGGGTTAATTTTGTCAAAGGAGCTGATATCGAAGAGAATCCCTCTACAAAGTGTCGATAATACCCAGCTAACCCCAAGAAACTTCTGATCTCTGTAGGCGTCGTCAGTCTAGGCCAACTTTTGACTGCATCTATCTTTTGTGGGTCTACCATGATTCCCTCACTTGAGACAACATGTCCCAAGAAAGCAACTTTGTCAAGCCAGAATTCACACTTGGAAAATTTAGAGTACAATTGATGTTTCTTTAAAGTCTGCAACACCGCCCTTAGGTGGTTTTCATGTTCTTCCTGGCTACGAAAATAAACCAAAATATCATCAATGAAGACAATAACAAAAGTATCCCAGAAAGGCCTGAAAACTCTGTTCATTAAGTCCATGAAAGCAGCTGGCGCATTGGTCAGCCCGAAGGACATCACTAAGAACTCGTAATGCCCATAGCGAGTCCTAAAGGCTGTCTTCAGGGTGTCTGTTTCTCTGATCTTCAACTGATGGTATCCTGATCTCAGATCTATTTTGGAGAAATGCTTAGCACCCTGTAACTGATCAAATAGATCATCAATTATAGGCAATGGATATTTGTTCTTAATTGTTACCTTATTCAGCTGGCGGTAATCAATACACATTTGAAAAGTACCATCCTTCTTCTTCACGAATAATACTGGGGAACCCCACGGCGACACACTCGGTCGAATAAACCCCTTGTCAAGCAGGTCTTGCAACTGCTTCATTAGTTCATTTAATTCTGTCGGTACCATTCTGTAAAGCGGGATTAAGATAGGTTGAGTCCCAGGCAATATGTCAATACCAAAATCAATCTCTCTATCTGATGGCACTCCTGGAAGATCATCTGGAAATACATGTGGAAATTCATTCACCACAGGTACTGACTCAAGTGTAGGCGTCTCAGCCTTGGTATCCCGCACATGGGCTAGATATGCTAAGCACCCACTATTTATCAACTTCCTGGCCTTAAGGTAGGAAATAAACTTACCCACATGCATACCCACTTCACCTCTGATTACAACTGGATCTTCTCTAAGAAAAGAAAATTTCACTGTCTTGGCATGACAGTCCACCGTGGCATGACAAGATGATAACCAATCCATGCCAGCTATGACGTCAAAATCAACCATATCAAGTAAGTGTAAATCTACAAAAGTCTCACAATATTTGAGATAACACAATCTTTATAAACACTAAAAACAGGTACTGCGTCACCAACAGGCGTGGCAACTTCAAATGGATTATCTAACTGTTCTGGTTCCTTCCTAAACCCCGCAGAAAAGTAATGTGAAACATAGGAAAAAGTAGAACCAGGATCAATCAAAATATATGCCAAACGTCTACAAACAGACAAGATACATGTGATAACTGTGTTTGACGCTGTTGCATTCTGTCTATCTAATGCTGTAAAGAGTCTAGCTGGTCCACCTCCGGTCTGAGTTCCACCTCTGCCTATACCATGTCCTGACTGGTTATTAGTTGTCCGAGCTGGAGGTGCTGCAAAAGTAGAAGCTGTGGAATGGGCTTGGGCAGCTGGAGCGTTCCCTGTAGCATGAGTGAGTAATGGAAAATTTTCAATATGGTGGTTTAGATCATTGCAGTGGAAACAACCCTTCTGACCATAACGGCACGACCCAAGATGTCTTCTCTGGCATGTAGAACAGAGAGGATAAGATTGCACAGTTCGACTCTGACTAGCTGAACTGTTCCCCTGATGTGTCTGACCGCGACCCTGCTGTCTTTATGCCAGGTTCCCACCCTGTTGCCCATATCTGACTGGAGCCTGGTAAGGATATGAATATGCCACTGATTGACTCTGTGTTGCTTGATTCCTGTTTCTTCCTCCATTTACTTGCCCGCTGAAATTACCTGAAGTTTTTGCCTTTTTGCTTGCTTCCCTGGACTCTTTGATAACTCTGTCAAAACTCTCATTCCGCTTAGCTATATCAACAATATCAAGGTAACTCTCGTCATCTATGTGAAAGCCAAGTCCCTAGCCATGCACGGATTCAAACCTTCTACAAACCTTCTGACTTGTTCCCTAACTGTAGGAACTAAAAGGGGTGCATGCTCTGCCAATCTGTTAAACTCATTCTCATATTCTATCACTAACATGGTTCCCTGTTTAAGTTGCTCAAATTTTTGTCGCATGTCATCTTGTTTGCTACTAGGAAGAAACTTTTTCATAAGAATCTCCTTGAACCGTGGCCATGAGATTGGTGGCAAGTTCAGACCTCTGCCTTTTCTATAATTCCTCCACCCAGTCAACTGCGTAGCTTGAGTCTGCAGACAACCCAAAGCTATGAATAACTCTTCCACCTCTTCTAAGAACAACATTGGCTCAGCTGAAGGATGTACACCAGTAAAAGTAGGAGGCTTTAGCTTCAAAAAGTCATATGGTTCGACCCTTGCTGCTGGAGCCTGCACTGGTCTGTCAACATTAGCTGGGGCATTTGGTTATGGTACCCCATATTGTGGATCCAAAAATTCAACCGGATCATCATCTAAGTCATAAGGGTCCTGGGCTGCAGCATGATTAGGTGCAGCTTGACCTGTAGTTGGAGAAACTAAAGATTCCAAAACATTCAGAATTCTATCAATCTTCTCAGCTTGCTGCTGATTTTGGTCAGGTCTGGGTAGACTAGGAGGAGGTGTAGCATGTACTTCTTCCGCATCCTGCTGGGGTGGAGCCTATGCCTGTCCAACAGCTCTACCCTTACACTGATTACCTCCAGCATTGCCGCCTCTACCTCTAACACTTTGGCCTCTGCTTGCTCCTCCTTTTCCCTTGCCTTTGCCACGATCTCTGGCAGCAACTGGAGCTACTGGTGCAGCTGCCACCACTGGTGGTGCTTCCTGGTTAGCAGCTTCAGAAGAGGAAGTTGATCTTGTTCTAACCATTGTTATCAACAACTGAAATGAGAGATAAGAAACTGTTAATATCATAAAACGTTAGCTCTAATGCACGACATAAGAAACAAAGAAGGGAAAATTTATTAACATGTCCCGCAGTCTCCCAATTATAAGTGTGGCGCGCTTCACAGCCATAAGTAGGACTCTACTGCACACGGCTCATGACACCCTAGGACAACTGAACCTAGGCTCTGATACCAAACTAGGAGAGGACGTGATTGGCACCCAACCTGAACTACCGTTGAGTGAACCCTGAATTCACTGGCTAAATAACCTATAGTATACTTTCAAGATCAAAGAGACATAATTATAACACTGCCAAATGACATCTAACTTAGTAAACTGGTAAGAGGATTAAAGTATCATCAAGATTTAAAATTCTTGTCAATCTGAATATCTGAAAAGGAAATCCGCTAGCTAAGTCATGAGCCTCTAAAAGAATGGACTGAGAATATAAAGACATAAGCTACGGGGCATTCCCCGAGAATGAAATAGTGGATAAATAAAGAGTCTGAATACTGGCTGCCGCTGGAAAGAAAACGGCGCTCACCAACTGAACTACGAACGAGCCTGACACTAGCCTTGAATTGCGTCACCTACTGCCTCAACACCTGCCACATAAAAGTAAGAAGGCCCTCACGGGTTAAGCATCTCCAGGATACCTAGTAAATTTCATAGACTTCCTACTAAAAGGGGCTGAAAAAAATTTATTGGGAAATAATATATTAAGAAAGAAAATGCATATTAATAAATATGTAATTAATCTATGGTCTGAGAAATTTATACTAAACTGAAAGTTTAGCAACTACACCATTAACTAATGTTAAATTGAGCTGAGTTATTCAAAAGAAGTAAATTTACTGAAGAAGAAAAAAAACATGATTTCACACTGTGACCCTACGTACGTGAGATCTGGCACACACACGGGGGAGTGTCGGTCTCTCTCCCCAACAAGTAATGACCCTGCATACGTGTAATTACTGACACATATGTGGGAGTGTCGGCCAATCTCCCAAAACAAACGGTGGCCCTGCGTACGTGAGATCTGGCAACACGCACGGGGGAGTGTCGGCCTATCTCCCCAGCAAGTAATGTGATCACATACTAGCTGAGCCTGAATATTGTATTTCTATCACTAACATCATTGGAACATATCACATGTTCACACAAGCAAGAACCAAAATCAACCAAGTCATATGCTACTAAACTAGGTGAATCATAGATAAGTCATACAAGCTATATTTAATATTATACTATATGTTAATTCACAATTAGAAAGGTTGTCTCAACTTACCTCAAGGCTTAGCTCAAATTCACCTTCTCAATCTCCCCGAGTGTTCAACAAATCACAGTCTACAATATTAGAACTTAAATTGTTAAAACATGCTCTACTAGCTATATTTATTATAGTAAAACTAGACTAGTGGTGGCAAATGGGTGAGTTGGATCGGATTTGGATGGGTTAAAAATGGATTGAGAAAAATGGGTTGGGTTGTTACCCACCCATATTAATATGGATAAAATATGAGTTGGGTAAAAATGAGTTGGGTAAAATATGGGTTGGGTAAAAATGGGTTGGGTAAATATGGGTAAAAAAACATAAAAACTAAAATTAAAAAAAAAAAGTCAAATATATTAGCACTAGTATTTAAAAAGAACAAATAAGAAACAAAAAACCATCTAAGCATTTGTAAATTAGCAATTGATAAAGATGGGGCCCACAAAATAAGCACCTTCCTTGATTCCAAATCAATATGGGTTGTATTTAGAGACCCACTTTTTACCCATCAATACCCATATTTTCTTGGATTAAGTGGAGGAAGAAACCCAAATTTTATCCAAATGAAATATTAGTCATCCAATCCTTTGAAATATGGATCAAATGAGTGGATTAACAAAATATGGGTGGAAATTGCCAGCCCTAAACTAGACCATGAATCCCCTTTTCTTTTATCCACTCTCTGAATAGCACTTAATTCATAGTTCAATAACATGGATGTGTAAAAAGGATATAGCTTAATAAAATTAGCACTATGTAATCTATTTCTACAAAGTTATTCCCACACCCGTAGCACTCTAGCTCATAGTTCTTTTTATTAAATCCTAGAAATTTACATACATAGTACTCTAGATGAACATGATCAAGATAAAAACTTTCACAATAAATTCTTGAAGCAATGTAATTTCTTATCTAAGAAATATTAAATACCTCTAAAATAAAACTCTTAACAATCAAAATATTACTAATAATCGAAGTAGAAATTTATCTCTCAGGTCCATCTATGTAGAAAACGCCTACCCTATATCTCGGCTAGTAATGGAATAGAAGAAGGAACATATGAGTACCTTGCTTAAAATTAATAGAGGATAGTGATTTTCTGGAAAAAATATAGCTTCTCGACTGATACAATCCAGATTGGTATCCAAAGTCGTGGGAAGCTTACGGTCAACATGCGGAACTCTGAACGCTTCAAAGAGAGCTTGGAAACCAAGAATCAAGTCAAGAAATAGCCAAAAGACCAAGATGCGAGCTTGCTGGACTGCTGGAAGAGCAATGACCTGTGCGATCGCGAGCCTCTCTGCGCGATCGCAATGAAGGTCTATGTTGTGCTGCGCGATGGCGACATGCCTTGCGCGATCGCGATGAAAGACTGACAAGCAGCGTCCCATAATTAGCATGAAGGGCATTATTGTCTATTTATTAGGCTTAGGGGCTTTTTAATCATTTTACACTCATGTATGGGAAAACTATATAAGCTTCCCTTAGCCCTTTATTTCATTTAGTTAGTTTTTTATTGAGAATAGAGATAGATTAGGCCGAGCCTATATTGTGAAAGCCCGAGGCTTCACGGACTCCTTTACTTGGAACCGAGTGTATTTCATCCTAGTATGTATCCTCGATAGGTTCAAGTTTCTTTCTCTCTCTTGTATATTCAATCGTGTTTGAATCGAATATCCTTTCTTTTTTCTATTTCTGTCCTTCCCCGTCCCTATTTTCTTATCGTTGTGTTTACTTTATCGCTTCGTTTCCTTATCTTGCTTCTGCGTGGTTTGGTTCGTATCATTTGATATCAGAGCAAGGCTTGGGTTTTGTTTCTACAAACCCCCGACCCTTGATTCTTCGTGCCTAGGTCGGTTTCTGTCTTAGTTTCTTGTTTGTTATTGTTGAAAAGAAGAAAACACAAAAAAAAAAAAAAATTGAAAAAGTTGGAAAAAAATGCAAATAAAGAAATTCATATTGTGGATTGGATTTGATCACCATCGGGGATTGATCTATGATGTTTTCCCGTTGATTTGGTACCCTTATATCACGATTTGGTGATACGGATTGAAAATTTGAAAATCAAAGTATCCATTTTTGAAACCCTTGTTCTTGAGCTTGAAGACATTGATTCTTGAGTTTGATTGTTTGTTTGGACGTTAAATTCATCGGGGTTTGTTGGAAAACACATTATACAACTTTGGGTACCTTGGGATTGAAAAACAATTTGAATCGAAGTGATTCGAGTGAAAAATTGATGCTGAAAGTCGTATTCTGGTTCTGCAGTGCTGAAGAAAAATTTTACTCTTCGCGATCGCGAAGAGTTAAGCGTGATAGCGAAGAGAAAAATTAATCTTGGGAATTATTTACTCTGTGCGAACGTGCCCAACATGACGCGATAGCGAAGAAATTTTTTTTTCCAGAATTCCAGTTTTGGGACAGAATGTTCGCAACAGCTTCCGAACAGTTTCTAATCATCAAAACTCCAATTGATTTATTAAATATGGTGAGTTTCTAGATCACAAACAAAATTCAATCCAATTTCGAATCCGTTTAGTGCAAATTCGATTCGAGTCTTTCTTGTGTCACTTCCTTAGTAGTCTTGTAACTTCTTTCTTTTGGTTTCAATGCTTGTTTCTATTGTTCCTAATCTATTTGTGAGTCCTCATTCGTTTCTTTGGTGTCTTATAAACTTTATTCCGAACCTATACTTGGAGATGCTAGTTGTTGATCTTCTCATTTTGGTTCCTATAAAGGGATAAGGCTAGGATTGAGAGGAAAAAGGCTAAGAGTGGTGAGAACAATAGAGTGTGGTCATAAAAGCCAAAGACCTTGAGTGTATACACGAGTAGAAAGAAAATTGAGTGAACATTACTTGAGTGATACACGTGAGGGAGTGAACTTGTAAGGTCATTTGTTCTTATTTGTTATAGATATGGCGTCGGATGATGGTTGTGGAGGATATAGTTCGTGTGGAGATGATGGAGACTATGGTCCTATGATGGTGATGACTGATGTTTCTATGATCATTCCGGGAACTATGGTTCGTATGAGGATGAAGCGGGTCACTATGATGATCGTGGGGTTGATGAGGACTATGAAGCTCATGATGATGAATGTGTTGAACCTAATGCTTGTAGTCAAGAATCCGAAGATGGTGACGCTTCAAGGTATGTGTTCCTACTTACTCTTCTTGTGATGAATTTGAACATGATGATAGTGACATAGAGAGAACGGAGGATGAAGTTGATAATATGAATTGTGCATATGCATCTCCTCTTGGTGTTTCTTGTGGTGTACAAGGGAGTAGTAGAGGTCCTTCCATTAGTATGGGAGGAGGAGGTAGTTGTTCCACGGGAAAAAGGAGGATTGACTATCCTACTTGTGCTAAAGGTGTTAATGCTTCTAACTCCCATGTGAAGGGAGATTATTCTAGTGGTGTTGCCAATAGAGGAGAAATAAGGAGGACCCAACTTAATGGTGATGTCTTTCTTGAACTTCCAAGTTCTTACTTGGATGATCCTATTCGAAACTTGGTATGAGATCGTTCCTTGTTGCCGTGAATAATGATGGAGAATACTTGCTCAAGATTGATAACATCGGTGCCAATTACATTAGCCCTTTGTTGGTTAGTAAGCTAAGGTTACCATGCTATGCGCTAGAGAGTCCATATGAGTACGATGGAGTGTGGGTTACCAAGAAAGGTTGGGTATGTATATCTCATAGGAATTACAACAGTTATGTTTGGTGTGATGTGTGTACCAAGTGGGGTATTGATGTTAGGCTAGGTAAATCATGGTTGCAAGACAAGAGAGTGCACTATAGTATTGTGCATGATAGGTATATTGTGAGCAAGGGTCAAAGGATTTATGACTTTGGGCCTCTTTGGGCAAAGATCGAGTTACCTTCTAGTACACCTTCTTGGTCTATGCAAAAGGAAAGGAGCAAGTATTTCAATCCAAGGATGAAAGGAAGCAAGAAGTCCTACAAACACAAGAAATGGTGGGATTAGTGCAAGAACAGAGTTGGCAATTGCCAACAAGGTGAACCCGAAGCCACAAGTTCCAAAGCCAAGTGGTTCACCAACAAAGAAGAAAGAGACCTCAAGTGATGAGTCTCTTAGTCCTAGATTCTGGGTTGATGTTAAAAGTCCACCTACTCCAGCTATGGGTATTCTTGGGCCTCGTCCCAATTCACCCGAATTTGAAAGACAAAAGATTGAGAGGAGTAAGGAAGTGACCGGTAACATTCCTCGAGTGGAAAAAGGAGAGGATGTTGTTAGCTTGGATAAGCTTGGAGTTTTGACTGATGATTGAGGAACGGATTCAAAGGACCTGTTCCTTTGAATCACTGTAGCAGAATAGATAATTCATGCAGAATCGTTTAATGGAGATATTATTATTTATCCTAGAACTGACGTATATCTTGATAATTATGCAGGTCTAAATGGATATGAAAAGATTGCATAAACTAAAGGATAATGATAGGAGATCCGGATTCTCAAGAGAAGAATCCAATTAGGACTCAAAGTCAAGGGAGCTTTGGAGTTCTAATTCATCAAGACTTCTTGGCTGCTGGAAGCTATAAATCATGGAGACAATCAGCCATAGAAGGGTACACAAATACAGAGAGCATCGAGCAAAAGCTGAGAAGAGTTATCAGCTTGTTTGTATAATCAGTTAGCTACAGTAGAACTAAGTTAGAACATGTTCCTTAGATTGAATCTTGTAAAAGTTCAAGTCTTAGTTCAATTGTAGTAAGCAAAAATTGAGTTGTAAACTGTCTTGTTCAAGTCGTGGACTTGACACAACTTCACTGATCGTGAGAAAGATCACTAAAGGATTAGAGTTAGTCCTAGGTTAGTAAGAGTGAGTCTTGTAACCAAGTGAGTCTTTTTACATAGTGAAGTTGAAATCCTACTTGAGAAGTAGGTCGTGGTTTTTTGATCCCGTGTCTAGGGGTTTTTCCACGCTAATATCTGGTGTTCAATTACTTACAGTTTTAATTCCGCATATCGTATAGTAAAGGAACACATTTTAAGGAACTGGTCCTTAAAACAGTAAAGTAGTGTAATCATGGGAAATAACAATTGGTATCAGAGCGGGTTATCCTTGAAAAGGCTAACACCTAGGATTAGATGAGTACATCACGAGAGAACAGTGAGGGCCAGTCAATAGTTAGAGCACCTTATTTCAATGGGAAATACTATTCATGGTGGAAAGAGAGGATGCGCGATCACCTTCAAGCAGAAGACTATGAATTGTGGGACATAGTAACTGAAGGTCCCATGATCCCAATGAAGAAGGATGCTGATGGGAAGGATGTTCCCAAAACCAGGAAGGAATGCAATGCTGAAGACATAAAGCAATTGGAAAAGAATGCAAAGGCAAGGAAGTGGCTGGTTGGTGGACTTAGTCCTGACGAATGCACTAGGATCAGAGGGTATGCCACTGCAAAGGAGATTTGGGATGCTCTACAAGTTGCACACGAAGGAACAAGTCAGGTAAAAAGGTCCAGAGGTACACTTCTTTATGCTGAATATGAAAGCTTTAAAATGAAAGAAGAAGAATCAATCTCTGAAATGTATACTAGATTTAATGCCATTGCTTCTGAACTTATCTCTTTGGGAAGGGTTTTAACTGTGGAAGATAGGGTAGAAAAGATTTTAACTAGGGTTCTTCCAGATTCTTGGGAGATCAAAGCTTGTGCTATCATTGAAAGTAAAGATTTAAGCACATTATCCTTAGATGAGCTTATAGGCAATCTAAAAACTTATGAACTGAGGAAAAAGGTTAAAAACATAGCAACACCAGTTAAAACTAAACCTAACCTAGCCTTGACCGCTGGTGATAAAATCATTGATGATAAGGAACTGGTCCTTATCGCTAAAAGCGTTCAGAAATATTTGAATAAGAAAAGGGAAATTAGTGGACAGGGTAGGTCTACTAACATGAAACAGGCTGGAGAATGCCACAAATGTGGAAGCTCGGAGCACTACATCAGCAAATGTCCAATTATGGAAGGAGAATGGAGGAAAAAATTCATTGATGAAAGGAAGAAGGCTAGGGTACAGGTCCATAAGAGAAGTGGAAATCCCAAAGCGCTGGTCGCAGGATGGCAAGACAGTGAAGATGAAATAACTGATGACGATCTGGATGAGGATCTTGCTCTAATGGAACTTGGAGATTCAGAAAATGAAGAGGATCCTGAGGTATTTGTTTCTAAACTTAAAGAAGATGTAAAAAGCATGTCTAGAGAAAAGTTGGTTAAAGTATTTCATATTGTGCTAAATGAATTTAAAACTCTAAGGGATGATAATCACCAACTGCATGATAAAGCTGACTGTTTAGAAACAGAATGCGAAGAGGAAATAATTAAAAATGATTTTCTGGAAAGGAAGATTAGCATGCTTGGGGAACAGGTCCTCACAGTTGAAACAACTGCTCAGGAATTAGAAAATGATAAAACAGTTGTAAAAGGTAAAGGCATTGCTAATTCTTATCAGATCATTGCTGAAGAGAAACTGAAAGACACAGTTGATGAACTGTGTAAGAAAGATGAAAAGATAAGATCTTTAGAAGAAGACTTGGTTAAAACAAAATTGGAATTAAGAAAAACTGTAGAATGGAACAAGTCTTCTGAAGCACTAGAATGGTTACAGGAAAATCATAGTAGTAACAGGAAAGGTATTGGATTCATGAAAGCACAGAGTTCATCCAAATGGAATCCAAAGAGTAAGTACTTATCATTTCCTGAAAACTGGCTATGCACTCACTGTGGGAACACTGGTCACCGGAAAGAAAATTGTCAATCTTTAAAAAGGGCTGCCCAAAGAAACAGGTCCTATAAACCTGTTCAAAATCCTATGAAACAGAAGAATAGGTCCTACAAACCTGTTCAATATTCTGTAAAAAAAAGGAAAATGTTCACACAAAGAAACCATTACCATTTTGGGCTAGGAGAGATCTGATTCATCCTTTTTCAAAAGGAAAGGTTTGGGTTCTTAAAATTAACCCCTAGTTTTATTTTGCAGGCTAGAGTGAAGGAGATAAACCACAAATGGTACATGGACAGTGGTTGCTCAAGACATATGACATGGCATAAGGAACTGTTCCTTTCACTCTCAGCCTTCCAAGGAGGAAATGTTTCCTTCGGTAATGGTAAGAAAGGGGAAATTATTGGAATTGGAAAGGTAGGTAGGTCAGATTCACACTGTATAGATAATGTATTTCTGGTAGATGGGCTGAAGCATTGCTTATTGAGCATATCTCAATTGTGTGACAAAGGTAATAATGTTAATTTCTCATCTACTGGATGCACTGTGACTAATCAAGCTTCTGGAGAGGTTATTTTGCAGGAAACAGACATGGAAACATCTACAAAGTAGACTTGCTGACATTATCTGATGGAAGCTTGAGCTGCTTAACTGTGGTGCAAAATGATCCCCTCCTATGGCACAAAAGACTAGGACATGCAAGTCCTTCACAATTGAACAAACTTGTGTCAGAGGACTTGGTGATAGGTCTTCCTAACATCAGGTTTAATGAAGAAAAAGTATGTGAAGCATGTGCCAGGGGGAAGCAGGTAAAATCCTCCTTCAAATCGAAGAAACAGGTAAGTACCACTAAACCTTTGGAACTGGTCCATATGGATTTATGTGGCCCTATGAGAACAATGAGTCGTGAAGGTAAGAAGTATGTTATGGTATTGGTGGATGATTACTCCAGATTTACATGGACTATATTTCTTGCATCTAAAGAAGAAGCATTTAATGCATTTTCAATTTTTGCTAAGAAAGCTCAAAGAACTCTAGATAACCATATTGTTGCCATTAGATCAGATCATGGAACTGAATTTGAAAATCATATGTTTTCCAATTTTTGTAATGAAAATGGCATTAATCATAATTTTTCCTCACCTAGAACTCCACAACAAAATGGTGTAGTGGAAAGGAAAAATAGGACTCTAGAAGAAATGGCAAGGACTATGTTGATATCTGGAAATCTTCCACAGAACTTTTGGGCTGAGGCTATTAATACTGCATGCTACATAATAAATAGATGTATGACAAGACCTTTAATAGAAAAGACCCCATATGAATTGCTTAAATGAAGAAAACCAAATATTTCTCATCTTAGGGCTTTTGGTTGCAAATGCTTCATACACAACAATGGGAAGGATGCCTTAGGAAAATTTGATCCTAGAAGTGATGAGGGAATATTTGTTGGTTATTCTTTAAATAGTAAATCTTATAGGGTGTTTAACAAGAAAACATTGAAAATTGAAGAAAGCATGCATGTTAAATTTGATGAAACTGACAGTCTCACTCAAGAACAGGTACAGGAGGATGAAGAAATTGGAATGCTGAAAGAGTTTGAACTTAATCCACAAATGCAGATTCTGGATATGAGAACTTAACTGCAAGGAACTGTTCCTCAGGACAGAACTGAGAAGAGTAGTGTAACGACCCTCAAATAGTCGTTACGGGATTCGGGACCTCGATTTATGTGTCGACAGTCCCAAAAGCTCCGTTAGGTCATTTATGACCCGTCTGTGAAATCTGAGTTGAAACGGAGTCCGTTTGATAGGTTTTCTAGAAAAGGATCCGTTTATGAAATTCCGGAAAGGAATTTGGGGTTTCGATAGGTCGTTTTGAGTAAACGAACCCCGATGGAAAATCCGAGCGCACCGTTAGGTCCGTCTCGTCATTTATGATATGTAGCAACCTTCAAAATTGAAAACGGACCTCGTTTGATAGGACTTTTGATAAAGTCCCCGTTTCGGAAGTTTAAAAGAGTTAAAAGAGGTTTCCGAGCTCGATTTAAGAAAATGAGCTCCGATGAGAGATCCGAAAGTTCCGTTAGGTTCGTATAGTCATTTGTGACTTGTAGCAACTTTCGGAATTGGATTCCGAGGTCGTTTGGTTAAATTTCGCTATTTTGGCGAAAGTCGAAAATTGAACCTTTGCCGTGGGACCCACTTTTTGAGTTCTGGAGGTCCGAATTGAGTTCCGTCTTGACGAGCATGTCACCCAAGTATTTTATGGCTTGTGTGAAAAATTTAGGATAATTCCGAGCTTCGTAGGGTCCCGTTTTGCCCCTAAAACAGTAGAAAATCTGGTGCGACTTTTCTGTTCTGTTTTGGCGCAAATAGCCGAATAAAAGCTGATTTTCCGGCCAATCCGTAAGGAATTAGGAAAAACTCAAAACATGAAAGTTGTAACCCTTTGAGTTATTGTTCTAATGGAACCGGTGTTAGGTCATTTCGACATTCCTATCAAAAGTTATGATTTTTTCAAAAGAAGCTGTCACAGAGGCAAAAAAAAAACTGCTATAAAAAGGCCATTTCGGGCTATTTCGGTTCATAACTTATAAAATCATTTGGTGAGCTCTTGAGGCGATTTTTGGGTATTTCTTGAAGACCCAATCATACTTACACTTAAGGTAAGCCCTTTCAATCCATCTTTATGTTGATTAACACAAGAATCAAAGGGTTGATTCTTGGAAATGGGTTAGAACCCTAGATTCTTAAGAATTGGGGAAAGACATCGAGCAAGGCTCGCATGTGGAATCTAAGTGTACTTTTGGACTCACGGGAGCGTGGGGAGTCCGGAAAAGTACATTTTGTAAATTTAGGGCTCGGCCCTACCCGGGGGTATTTTGGTAATTTTTACCCTAGGATGCCTATAGGCTTAAATAGCTATAATTGAGCACTCATATGTGCTATATCTTGTCTTAATAGACCTAGTGGAGAGTCCTTCGCGGACAAGGCGAGCGGGAAAGGAGATTCTTCCCGGCATTTGAGCCCGAATTTCGAGGTAAGTGAGACTTGACCTCTATTGTGCTTGTGGACTCTTCCTTCATGCTAGTATGCTTCGTGTACGCATATATATACCTAACAATGGTTAGGATTAATGATGTGAATTACTTGCTATTATTGTTTGTTATAAATAGCGAGATTGTGACTCGACCGAGGTATGTGCCGGTCTAACCGCTACGTCGAGGTAGCTTAAATTTATATCGTAGTAACGCTTGCTACGCCATGCTTAGATAGCAAGAACTTGGGACATGGCCGAGGATGTTGCCGGCATTCATGATAAATGTCTTGCCGAGGATTTTGCCGGCTTTTGTATGATATTGGTACTTGATTTGTTCACGTGCCGGGTTGGGTAGTGCTGTCTATACGTAACCTTGGGTTGGACGACATGGGAGTAGGGATTGTACCCCCAAACTGTGGTCGGGTTAACCTTCGCCTTACGTTCAGCTAGCATAACCAACCTGGGTTACGGTGACTGTGAAATATTATCGTTATTAATATTTCTGTTATTATTTCTGTTATTGTTATTAATGTCGTGGATATTAATACTGTTAGATGGACACTTGACAGGGGGTGTGGTGTCGCCTATACTATGAGATGTGTCACACTTGACAGAGGGTGTGGTGTGGACACTTGATCTTTGAGATGTGACACACTTGACGGGGGGTGTGGTGTGGTCACTTGATTTATTGAGATACGACGCACTTGACAGGGGGTGTGGTGCGATCGTAGACAGATTTGAGATGAGCCAATGACTACGGGTCGTTGGTCTACTTATTCATGATTGTGATAGTGACTTCGGGTCACGGTATATGGTTGATACTTAGTAGTGGTGTTGCTAGTCCATCGTAGGTCTAGGTTAGTCGGCACGGGAGTAGAGATTGGACCTCCAAACCGCCGCTGAGTTGACCTATGCCTTACGCTGGATGGGCATAATCCTTGAGACTTCTGGTTACTACTTGTGTGTATGGAATGTGTTACATCTATTTGTGATTTCACTACTTTATTGTATGATTACTATAGTATGTTGTTGCTTATGATGCATGTAGCGACTTGTCCCGCAAGGGTACCTTAGCGGGCCTGTCGGTGATCTTACTGGGCTTCGGCTCATAACTTACTCTGCTACGTGCGCATGTCCATCATCCAGCCAGCAGCCCGGACGTTAGCGGTTCCCGAGGCTTCTGAGACTTTTGATTGAGGTGAGCCGACCACACAGACCGTGGTGGCATACCGCCGGAGTCACTTAGAGGTAGGACTCAGATTTCTTTGATGTATATTCATACTTTATTGAGTCACTCTTAGAATGCTCCAATTCTTTTGTGTGGATATATTCTTTTGGACTTCACCCTTTTATATTTATATATCCATTTATGATCTTTTCACATTATTGTTCTTTTCCGCATCTTGTTTCATTGGTTCGCCTAGGCAAATGTTGTTTAGGTGCCATCACGAGCCCTTGGAAATTGGGTCGTGACAGTTTGGTATCAGAGCCCTCGGTTCTAATTCGAGTCCTAGGAGTCTTGGAGCAGTGTCTGAGTAGAGTCTTGCTTATGGGTATGTTGTCGACCATACTTATGAGCGAGAGGCTACAAGGGCATGTTAGGAAATGTTTTCCCTTCGTTTCATCTCTATTCGTGCTGAGTAGCTTATATAGGTGCTGACCCTTTTTCGTGTATTGTATCAGATGGCGAGGACGCGAGCATCCTCAGCCAGGAGGGCTGCATCTTCTACACCCGCGTCTGCGGGAGAGCCATCAGCACCTACGCAGCCGCCAGCTGCTAAGAAGACTCGTGCAGGTCGCCCGTCAGCCACTAGGCAGGACACAGCTATCCCTGCGGTGTCCGCAGCGACTCTGTCAGCATCTATTCCCCCTGTGCCTGCTGTTGTGCCAGGCACCGTTGTGATCTCTTCAGAGGAGTATATGAGACTGATGGCCTTGTCTAGCCATCAGGTCCCTGTCAGAGATGATGTTGCAGCTCCTGTTTCGGCTCCTCAGCCGACCACACCTGTTATGAGCACGCCTACTTCTGAGGCTGCTCCTGATCATATTGCCCAGCCTTCTGCTTCTGCTCCTCAGGCCGGTCCTGTTATTTCTACTCCTCCTATGGGCACTGAGGAGGTTGCCAAGAGGATAGAGTCATTCATGAAGCTTCAGCCTCCAGAGTTCGACGGTACCTCAGCTACATGTACTGCCCAGAGGTACATTCAGAAGTGTGAGAAGATTTTGATAGTTCTTGGTACTAGAGACACCTTAGGGGTGCAGTGTGCTTCTTTCAGATTATCGGGAGATGCGGAGACATGGTGGGTCTCCATGATGCGGCAGAGGTCTAGTGACCTCCCTCCTTTGTCTTGGGCTGAGTTCGTGTCTATGTTCATGAGCAGGTTCGTGCCCCAGAGTCAGCACGATGCTCAGAGGCGCGAGTTTGAGGGGTTGAGGCAGGGAAACCTGTCTGTTTCAGAGTATGACACCAGGTTCTTGTGGTTGTCTCAGTTTGCGCCGGCTATGGTGGCTCAGGAGAGGGACAAGGTCCTCCGGTTTGTTGAGGGTCTTCATCCCCGCTTGCAGGTAGCTGTTGCCCCTGATATGGGCAACAAGTCATATTTTGAGATAGTTGATGTGGCGCGGTGGATGGAGGATATCTTCGCCAGGGCTGACGCGGAGAGGGCGGCCAAGAGATCGCGTCAGTCTGGTGGGTATAGTGGATCCGCTCAGAGAGGTCAGGGTCATCAGGGCCGTTCTCAGTCTAGGCCCCAGGCTGCTGCTTTGCCTGCCCAGGATTTTTCTTCAGAGACCCCGAGGCCTCAGTCATCCCAGAGGCGGGGTGGCACTTCGCAGTCTGGTCCGCCGCAGTGCGGGAGGTGCCATCAGAGGCATCATGGGAGGTGTTCGTCTGGAGGTGGTCATGGCAGAGGTGGTAGAGGCGGTAGAGGAGGTAGAGGTGATGGATGTTTTGAGTGTGGGTCTCCAGAGCACTATGTCAGGAGTTGCCCTTATGTTTCATCAGGTCGCCAGGGATCCGCAGCTATGGTACCATCTGGTCCTCAGGCCGCCAGGCCCGTTTCTCAGATTCCTCCTAGACAGCAGTCTCAGAGAGCTCCGGATTCAGGAGGCTCGGCGCAGGTCTATGCTATGCCTCGTCAGGATGCTGAGGCATCCAATGATGTCATCACAGGTATTATTTCTGTCTGTGGCCGCGATGTTTATGCTCTTATTGATCCGGGGTCTACCTATTCGTATGTGTCGCCGGGATTTGCCCTTTGCTTGGGCAGGGATCTGGTCTTCTTAGATGATCCCTTTATGGTTGCCACCCCTGTCGGGTCTTCTATATGTGTAGATAGGGGTTATCGGCAGTGTATGATCTCCATCTGTGGTGTAGAGTCCTTAGTGGACCTGATGCTGCTCGATATGTCTGATTTCGATGTCATTATGGGCATGGATTGGCTGGCTTCCTGTCATGCGACTTTGGATTGCCATGCCAAGTCCGTGACGATCGGGGCAGAGGGTGAGTCTCGGGTTGTATGGAGAGGTTCCAGGCCTTCTCCGAAGAGTCGGATCATTTCTTTCTTGGAGGCGCAGAGGATGATATCTAGTGGGTGCGAGGGATATATTGCTTCAGTTCGGGATGTCCGGGCAGAGGAGTTATCCCTTGATAGAGTTCCGGTTGTTTGTGAGTATCCAGATGTGTTTCCTGATGATTTGCCGGGTTTGCCGCCTATGCGGGAGATAGAGTTTTGCATTGATCTATTGCCAGGCACTCAGCCTAAATCTATTCCCCGTATCATATGGCTCCTGTTGAGTTGAGGGAGCTGAAGGAGCAGATTCAGGATTTTCTCGATAAGGGCTTCATTAGGCCCAGTGTGTCTCCATGGGGTGCCCCGGTATTATTTGTGAAGAAGAAGGATGGCTCTATGCGGATGTGTATTGATTACCGGCAGCTGAATAAGGTTACTATCAAGAATAGGTATCCTTTGCCACGTATTGATGATTTGTTTGATCAGCTTCAGGGTGCTACCTTCTTCTCGAAGATTGATTTGAGGTCGGGGTATCATCAGTTGAGGATTCGGTCCGAGGACGTTTCCAAGACTGCTTTTCGTACCCGATATGGCCACTATGAGTTTCTGGTGATGTCTTTCGGGCTTACGAATGCCCCAGCTGCTTTCATGGATCTGATGAACCGAGTGTTCAAGGCCTACCTTGACTCCTTCGTCATTGTGTTTATCGATGATATCTTGGTTTATTCGAGGAGCAGGGAGGAGCATGAGCAGCATTTGAGAGTTGTTCTTCGGACTCTGAGGGATCAGCAGTTGTATGCCAAATTCTCCAAGTGTGAATTTTGGCTCAGTTCTGTATCTTTCCTAGGTCACGTGGTGACCAAGGATGGGGTGTGTGTTGATTCGAAGAAGATAGAGGCCGTTCAGAGTTGGCCTAGGCCTACTTCTCCTACAGAGATTCGGAGTTTCTTAGGCTTGGCAGGTTATTATCGGCGGTTCGTCAAGGAGTTTTCTTCTATTTCAGCACCTCTGACGAAGTTGACCCAGAAGAATGTTCCTTTCCTGTGGTCCGATGCCTGTGAGTCTAGCTTTCAGAAGCTTAAGACTCTGTTGACTTCAGCGCCAGTGTTGGCCTTGCCTAGTGGATCCGGGGGATTCACCGTATATTGTGATGCTTCGGGTGTTGGCCTGGGTAGCGTTCTGATGCAGGAGGGTAAGGTGATAGCTTATGCCTCGAGACAGCTGAAGGTACATGAGAAGAATTATCCTGTCCATGATTTGGAGCTGTTAGCTATCGTGTTTGCACTGAAGTTGTGGAGGCACTATCTTTATGGTGAGCCATGTGAGATATTCACCGATCATAAGAGTCTCCAGTACTTGTTCACTCAGAAGGACTTGAATGGGAGACAGCGCCGCTGGTTAGAGCTGCTGAAGGATTATGATCTTTCTATCCGGTATCATCCCGGAAAGGCTAATGTTGTAGCCGATGCCTTGAGTAGGAAGTCCATGGGTAGCCTCGCCTATCTTGATGCTGATATGAGGCCGTTGGCCCGTGAGTTGCAGGCTTTGTCCATTAGTGGGGTTCGGTTTGATGATTCTGTTCCAGGCTGGGTGCTTGCATATGTGGGGTTTCAGTCGTCTTTAGCTTCCCAGATTCGGGAAAGGCAGTTCGAGGATCCTTATCTGAGAGATCTCCGGGACAGGGTCCTGAGTGGGGAGTGTCCTCGTTCGTGATTGGTGATGATGGTGCTTTGCGGCTTAACGGCCGGGTATGTGTTCCAGCCATTGTGGAGCTGAGGCAGATGATTTTGGCAGAGGCTCACAGTTCGAGATATTCCATTCATCCGGGTACTGCGAAGATGTATCATGATCTTCGAGAGCTGTACTGGTGGAAAGGGATGAAGAGGGATGTTGCTGATTATGTATCTCGGTGTTTGAATTACCAGCAGGTGAAGTATAAGCACCGGAGGCCAGCCGGGGTGACCCAGTCTATGCCCATTCCCGAGTGGAAGTGGGAGCAGATCACTATGGATTTCGTAGTTGGTTTGCCGCTGACCGTGGGTAAGCATGATTCGGTGTGGTAGTAGTTGATCGACTGACGAAGTCGGCTCACTTCATTCCAGTGAGGACTACTTATACCTCGGAGCGTCTGGCTCGTATCTTCATTGAGCAGATTGTGAGATTGCATGGTGCTCCTATTTCTATCATTTCTGACCGAGGTGCTCAGTTCACAGCTTAGTTTTGGAGATCTTTCCAGAGAGAGCTGGGTACTCGGGTCGATCTCAGCACTGCATTTCACCCGCAGACTGATGGCCAGTCTGAGCGGACCATTCAGATCCTCGAGGATATGTTGAGGGCGTGTGCTATTGATTTTGGAGGCCATTGGGATGGCCATTTGCCGCTAGCAGAGTTTGCGTATAATAATAGCTATCAGGCTTCTATCCAGATGGCTCCGTTTGAGGCATTGTATGGTCGGAGATGTCGCTCGCCTATCGGTTGGTTCGAGTCTGGTGAGGTCCAGGTGTTGGGGCCCGATTTGGTGCAGCAGACCTTAGATAAGGTCCGGGTTATTCAGGATCAACTCCGCACGGCTCAGAGCCGGCAGATATCGTATGCAGATCGGAGGCGGAGAGATCTCGAGTTCATGGTTGGGGACCGGGTATTCCTCAGAGTGTCGCCCATGAAGGGTGTTATGAGATTTGGGAAGAAAGGCAAGCTCAGCCCTAGGTTCATTGGGCCTTTTGAGATATTGGAGCGCGTTGGCGCCGTTGCTTATAGACTGGCTTTGCCTCCCTCTCTGTCTGTTCATCCGGTGTTCCATGTGTCCATGCTCCGGAAGTATGTTCACGATCTGTCTCATGTGATCGATATGGCTTCCGTGGAGTTAGATGGCGACTTAGCTTATTCGGAGGAGCCTATTGCTATTGTGGCTAGAGAGGTCCGTAAGATGAGATCGAAGGTGATCCCGCTTGTGAGAGTCCAGTGGGGGCATCACTCCATTGTCGAGGCCACTTGGGAGCTTGAGTCCGAGATGCGTGAGAGGCATCCGCGCTTGTTCGATGATTCAGGTATGAAATCCTTGTAGTTTCTAAGCCTGAATTTGCATTTTTAAGTTTTATTGATTTCGGGTGGTACTGAGGGGTCCTCGAAATCCGTGCCAGCTCCGTGGCTAGTGTGTGGATCCTACCTTAGACTTAGGCTCGTCCGAGGACGACCGAGTGTCTAAGTGGGGGAGAATGTAACGACCCTCAAATAGTCGTTACGGGATCTAGGACCTCGATTTGCATGTCGACAGTCCCAAAAGCTCCGTTAGGTCATTTATGACCTGTCTGTGAAATCTGAGTTGAAACGGAGTCCGTTTGATAGGTTTTCTAGAAAAGGATCTGTTTATGAAATTCCGAAAAGGAATTTGGGGTTTCGATAGGTCGTTTTGAGTAAACGAACCCCGATGGAAAATCCGAGCGCACCGTTAGGTCCGTCTCGTCATTTATGATATGTAGCAACCTTCAAAATTGAAAACGGACCTCGTTTGATAGGACTTTTGATAAAGTCCCCGTTTCGGAAGTTTAAAAGAGTTAAAAGAGGTTTCCGAGCTCGATTTGAGAAAATGAGCTCCGATGAGAGATCCGAAAGTTCCGTTAGGTTCGTATAGTCATTTGTGACTTGTAGCAACTTTCGGAATTGGATTCCGAGGTCGTTTGGTTAAATTTCGCTATTTTGGCGAAAGTCGAAAATTGAACCTTTGCCGTGGGACCCACTTTTTGAGTTCTGGAGGTCCGAATTGAGTTCTGTCTTGACGAGCATGTCACCCAAGTATTTTATGGCTTGTGTGCAAAATTTGGGATAATTCCGAGCTTCGTAGGGTCCCGTTTTGCCCCTAAAACAGTAGAAAATCTGGTGCGACTTTTCTGTTCTGTTTTGGCACAAACAGCCGGATAAAATCTGATTTTCCGGCCAATCCATAAGGAATTAGGAAAACCTCAAAACATGAAAGTTGTAGCCCTTTGAGTTGTGGTTCTAATGGCACCGGTTTTAGGTCATTTGGACATTCCTATCAAAAGTTATGATTTTTTTAAATGAAGCTGTCACAGAGGCAAAAAAAAACTGCTATAAAAAGGCCATTTCGGGCCATTTCGGTTCATAACTTATAAAAATCATTTGGTGACCTCTTGAAGCGATTTTTGGGTATTTCTTGAAGACCCAATCATACTTACACTTAAGGTAAGCCCTTTCAATCCATCTTTATGTTGATTAACACAAGAATCAAAGGGTTGATTCTTGGAAATGGGTTAGAACCCTAGATTCTTAAGAATTGGGGAAAGACATCGAGCAAGGCTCGCATGTGGAATATAAGTGTACTTTTGGACTCACGGGAGCGTGGGGAGTCCGGAAAAGTACATTTTGTAAATTTAGGGATCGGCCCTACCCGGGGGCATTTTGGTAATTTTTACCCTAGGATGCCTATAGGCTTAAATAGCTATAATTGAGCACTCATATGTGCTATATCTTGTCTTAATAGACCTAGTGGAGAGTCCTTCGCGGACAAGGCGAGCGGGAAAGGAGATTCTTCCCGGCATTTGAGCCCGAATTTCGAGGTAAGTGAGACTTGACCTCTATTGTGCTTGTGGACTCTTCCTTCATGCTAGTATGCTTCCTGTACGCATATATATACCTAACAATGGTTAGGATTAATGATGTGAATTACTTGCTATTATTGTTTGTTATAAATAGCGAGATTGTGACTCGACCGAGGTATGTGCCGGTCTAAACGCTACGTCGAGGTAGCTTAAATTTATATCGTAGTAACGCTTGCTACGCCATGCTTAGATAGCAAGAACTTGGGACATGGCCGAGGATGTTGCCGGCATGTCATGATAAATGTCTTGCCGAGGATTTTGCCGGCTTTTGTATGATATTGGTACTTGATTTGTTCACGTGCCGGGTTGGGTAGTGCTGTCTATACGTAACCTTGGGTTGGACGACATGGGAGTAGGGATTGTACCCCCAAACTGTGGTCGGGTTAACCTTCGCCTTACGTTCAGCTAGCATAACCAACCTGGGTTACGGTGACTGTGAAATATTATCGTTATTAATATTTCTGTTATTGTTATTAATGTCGTAGATATTAATACTGTTAGAGGGACACTTGACAGGGGGTGTGGTGTCGCCTATACTATGAGATGTGTCACACTTGACAGGGGGTGTGGTGTGGACACTTGATCTTTGAGATGTGACACACTTGACGGGGGGTGTGGTGTAGTCACTTGATTTATTGAGATACGACGCACTTGACAGGGGGTGTGGTGCGATCGTAGACAGATTTGAGATGAGCCAACGACTACGGGTCGTTGGTCAACTTATTCATGATTGTGATAGTGACTTCGGGTCACGGTATATGGTTGATACTTAGTAGTGGTGTTGCTAGTCCATTGTAGGTCTAGGTTAGTCGGCACGGGAGTAGAGATTGGACCTCCAAACCGCCGCTGAGTTGACCTATGCCTTACGTTGGATGGGCATAATCCTTGAGACTTCTGGTTACTACTTGTGTGTATGGAATGTGTTACATCTATTTGTGATTTCACTACTTTATTGTATGATTACTATAGTATGTTGTTGCTTATGATGCATGTAGCGACTTGTCCCGCAAGGGTACCTTAGCGGGCCTGTCGGTGATCTTACTGGGCTTCGGCTCATAACTTACTCTGCTACGTGCGCAGGTCCATCATCCAGTCAGCAGCCCAGACGTTAGCGGTTCCCGAGGCTTCTGAGACTTTTGATTGAGGTGAGCCGACCGCACAGACCGTGGTGGCATACCGCCGGAGTCACTTAGAGATAGGACTCAGATTTCTTTGATGTATATTCATACTTTATTGAGTCACTCTTAGAATGCTCCAATTCTTTTGTGTGGATATATTCTTTTGGACTTCACCCTTTTATATTTATATATCCATTTATGATCTTTTCACATTATTGTTCTTTTCCGCATTTTGTTTCATTGGTTCGCCTAGGCAAATGTTGTTTAGGTGCCATCACGAGCCCTTGGAAATTGGGTCGTGACAAGTAGCACTGAAACAGGGGGAACAAGTGTTGGTTCCACCTCACAAACTAGAAACACTACTCCATCAAGAACTGTTCCTCAGCAGAGGACTTCTGACAATGGATTGACACCCAAGCTTTTCAAGTATCAAAGGTCACATCCTGTGGATCAAATAATCTCAGATAAGGCTGCCGGAGTTCAAACTAGATCAGCAGTCAAGAATCACAATCTGTGTGCCTTTAGTGCCTTCTTATCTCTTGTTGAACCTAAAAATGTGAAAGAAGCACTGAAGGATGCAGATTGGATTAATGCTATGCAGGAAGAACTGAATCAATTCCAAAGGAGTCAAGTTTTGCATCTGGAACCCAAGCCAAGGAACAGGTCCATAATTGGAACAAAATGGGTTTTCAGAAACAAACTTGATGAGGATGGCATGGTGACAAGAAACAAGGCCAGGCTAGTCGTTCAGGGATATAGTCAAGAGGAGGGCATCGACTATGATGAGACTTTTGCTCCAGTTGCAAGACAGGAAGCAATAAGACTTCTCGTAGCCTTTGCTACATACATGGAATTTACTCTACATCAAATGGATGTTAAGAGTGCGTTTCTGAATGGCTACTTGAAAGAAGAAGTGTATGTCAAGCAACCTCCAGGTTTTGAAAGTGAACAGTTCCCTGAACATGTGTACAAGTTGGACAAGGCCTTGTATGGGCTCAAGCAGGCACCAAGAGAATGGTATGAGAGGCTATCAAAATTTCTACTCCAACATGGATACAAGAGAGGTAAAATTGATAGTACTTTGTTCTTAAAAGAAAAAGGTAAGGATCTCTTAATTGTTCAAATCTATGTAGATGATATAATTTTTGGTGCCACTTGTGAAAATTTAAGTAAGGAATTTGCAAACTTGATGGGGAGTGAATTTGAGATGAGCATGATGGGTGAACTCAATTTCTTTTTGGGTTTACAAATTAAGCAAACCTCAAATGGAACTATGATCCATCAACAAAAGTATGTTAAGGAATTACTTAAAAGGTTTGATATGGATAATGCTAAGGAAATTGACACACCTATTGCCACTGCCACAAAATTGGATCTTGATGAACATGGAATATCAGTTGATCAAAAATTCTATAGAGGCATGATAGGTTCTCTACTTTATCTAACTGCTAGTAGACCTGATATTGTGTTCAGTGTTGGTTTGTGTGCTAGGTTCCAATCAGATCCTAAGGAATCTCATTTGAAAGCTGTTAAAAGAATATTGAGGTATCTGAAAGGAACAGGTCCCTTGGGACTTTGGTATCCAACAGGTGGTAGTTTTAATCTTATTGGATATACTGATGCTGACTATGCAGGTTTCCTTGTTGATAGAAAAAGTACCTCAGGTATGGCACATTTTCTTGGTGAGTGTTTGGTTTCTTGGGGAACTAAGAAATAAAATTCAGTGGCACTTTCCACTGCTGAGGCTGAATATGTTGCAGCTGCTTCATGTTGTTCACAGTTGTTATGGATCAAACAACAATTACAGGATTTTGGTGTTGGTGTAGGAACTGTTCCTATATATTGTGATAACACTAGTGCTATTAATATGACAAAGAATCCAGTACATCACAAAAGGACTAAACACATTGATATAAGACATCATTTCCTAAGAGACAATTATGAAAAAGGTTTGATCACCATAGCATTTTGTCCTACTGAAAAGCAAATAGCTGACATTTTTACTAAAGCTCTAGGTAGAGAAGATTTTGAAAGAAATAGATTGGAATTAGGGATGATTAAATTCACATAAAATCATCAATGCTTCACTTCATAATTGGCTAGAAAAATGTACTTAAAATGAATTTTATTCAAGTCATTATGAATAATTCAGTCCAGTTTAATACTTAAATGTATACTCTTATGTCATATACCTTATTTAGAGTTGCTAAAATTTAATGATGTTACCCTTATGCTCTTAGAATTTCAGATGATCAAAAATTGCAAATTAGAAGGACACTGAATTTTTGAGTTAAAAACAGGTATGTACTCGTTATTATTCAATTAATTCAGAAGTATAGAGGCTATAGGTAACTTGTGATTAAGATAAATCCCACTAAGTTTCCTACCCATATCCAAATTGTAAAAAAAAAAAGTCCCATCGGAGGAACACTTCCTATTCTGTAAAGGTAACCTACAGCCTAACGGCTCTTTTTCTCCGGGAGACTCCCAAGAGTCCTTAGCCGTTGCATGTTGTGCTGAGGTAAGTTGATCGTTTTTCTCTCTAACTCCACTACCTATTTAATGCTATAAATACACTTCTTCCTCTTCCTTATTCTTTTACATTGTTCATCAATTAAAACTTTCAAAATTTCAGAAAGAGTAGTAAATTATTTGTTAATTCGAATTGCAAAGATGTCTCTTGTTTCTGATAACTCTTCAACTGCACCTATTGATGACCAACCAAAAAATCTTAATCCTCCCTCACCCATGGAAACCACTGACCTAAACCCTGAAGTTCCTGAACCAATTCCGGAAATACCTGAACCTGAAATTCAGGGGGAAGGACCAGTTCCCACGGCTGAATCAATTGCTGAGCAGGCTGAGGATTTGTCACGTGCTATGGTGTTGTATCAGTATGAGGTAAACTTCACCTATCCTTTGAATGTGGTTATAGACGAGGAAGAAAAGGGAGAGGGGTCTGGGGCTGCTCTTGAGGGGGAACCTATTAGGAGTTTGGAAGCACCCATGCATGGGTCATCGGGGTCTCCAGAGGCTGCTCCTAGAGTACCCATGGAGGATGTGATCGACGTTGATGAGGCTATCAGTGATAGTGATAGGCCCTTGGTAGACTTGATCAAAATTAGGAGTATGCAAAGAAAGTTGGCTAGAAAGGGACCTATTGATGCTCATGTAACTACTGAAATTGCTGCTAAGTTGAAGAAAATAGGTGATAGTTATAAGCCCGGAAATAAGAAGAAAGTTGAGAGTTCCTCTAAGGCAAAAGGACCTGTTCCTTCTACCTCAACCCCTGCTTCTGGGGGTAGGAGGACAAGAAGTGCTGCCAAAGTTGCTGATGAACAACTAGCTGCTGCCTTAGAAAGGAGCAGAAAAGGGAAAGGAAAACAGGTGGTTGAGGAGGAAGAAGTGGATGATATTGATCTTGCTGATTTTTCTGAAGATGATGTGATGGTAGATGCTGAGGAAGTGGTGCCTCATACCAAGAAAAGAAAAGTTCCTGAGAGAAGGGTGACAAGAAGCTCAGTTAAAGCTGCTGAGAAAGTTGCTAAGAGGACCAGGTCCTCCAAAAGAGTGGTTGTTTCTGAAAGTTCTGCTAGTGACAGTGATGAGTTTGTTGCTGAAGATGAGAGTGATAGTGATGCTGAAGGTGGTGAGTCTGTGCACTGTGTTCATGAAGACATGTTGACCAGGAAGGTTTTGAAAGGTCGGGTTATGTCTGATGTGCAAGAAGAAGGAATGTTGTAGCTGCTGCAAAAACTGCATGCTCAGGGTTGGAGGGACATGGTCCTTAAGATCTCTGGGAGGTGTGCAAAGGGGATGGTGCAAGAGTTTTACAAGAACTGCTCCATCAGAGAGGATAGACTTACTACCTCTGTCAATGACAATGTAATTATGTTTCACACAAGGGAACTTGGTGAGCTGCTGGGGATTCCTGCAACTGGGTATGCTAGCTATGTCAAGAAGGTTTGGCCTGACTTGACAAACTTGCCTACTGATCTGGAGATCACTAGGAAGTTTGCTGAGAATGATGGTGAAGAGAAACCCAGGGCTGTGCAGAAGAGTGAGATGCACCCACAGCACCAAGTGTTATATGAGTTTGTGAACAAAATAGTGATGCCAAGGCAGGAGAAAAGAGGAGTTGCCAGTTTCATGGACCTGGTCCTTATGGAACTGTTGGACACTGAAAAGCAGATCAATTGGCCCAGCTTTATGATCCACCTGATAAAAAGGGTGATTGCTGGGAAGAGAAAGCACTCCCTGCCGTTTGGTTTCATCCTGAATGATATATTTGCAAAGTTAAAGATTCCTTTGGAAGGGGTTGTGAAGGCTACAAAGAAGGAAAAGTTTGGTTGTGCAACTTTGATAAGCTGTGATTTGCCAGTTCAGACTGATCCTCCACAGGCTGGTGGTGGGAGGCAGCCACTGAACAACAAAGTGAGGGCACTTAGGCAACAGGTTGCTATTCAGGCTGCTGAGATAGCAAGGTTGCAAGAGGAGAAGAATTTCTGGAAGGCAGAGGCCTCAAAGGCAAAGGAGACCAATGAGGGAATGCTCAAGCAGATGCTTAAGTTGCTTAACAAGTTTCAGGGACCTGGTCCTTCCACATCCTGACCACCTTAGCCATAGCCTTTAGCCATCTTATGTCTAGTGGGATCTAGCCTAGCTTAGTGCCTTAGCCTTTTTCTTCCTTAATTTTTGGATAATTCTGTAGTATGTGCGTGTATCCCCTGGTTTCAATGATTGATTTAATGAATTGTCTTGGATGGCTAATATCATTGTTTTTTGCAGTTGCTTTAATTTAAGTTATGTTTGCATTCTGAGTTGCCTCAATGGCCATGTGCTGATTAATTCTAACACTTGATTTATATTTTTTATGCAACCGTTTCAATGATGCCAAAAGGGGGAAGAGTAAGTCTGATTTTGCATGGTTTTATCCCTAATGAAAATCTGTTCCTTAATGATGAATTAATTCTCCACTGATTGAGTGTCTTTTTGAGCTGAAATTGTACTTCAGGACATTAAGGAGATGAAGCTATGAGTATGAATTTGTCATCGTCAAAAAGGGGGAAATTGTTAGCTTGGATAAGCTTGGAGTTTTGACTGATGACTGAGGAACGGATTCAAAGGACCTATTCCTTTGAATCACTGTAGCAGAATAGATAATTCATGCAAAATCGTTTAATTGAGATATTATTATTTATCCTAGAACTGACGTATATCTTGATAATTATACAGGTCTAAATGGATGTGAAAAGATTGCATAAACTAAAGGATAATGATAGGAGATCCGGATTCTCAAGAGAAGAATCCAATTAGGACTCAAAGTCAAGGGAGCTTTGGAGTTCTAATTCATCAAGACTTCTTGGCTGCTGGAAGCTATAAATCATGGAGACTATCAGCCATAGAAAGGTACACAAATACAGAGAGCATCGAGCAAAAGCTGAGAAGAGTTATTAGCTTATTCGTTTAATCAGTTAGCTACAGTAGAACTAAGTTAGAACCTGTTCCTTAGATTGAATCTTGTAAAAGTTCAAGTCTTAGTTCAATTGTAGTAAGCAAAAATCGAGTTGTAAACTGTCTGGTTCAAGTCGTGGATTTGACACAACTTCACTGATCGTGAGAAAGATCACTAAAGGATTAGAGTTAGTCATAGGTTAGTAAGAGTGAGTCTTGCAACCAAGTGGGTCTTTTTACATAGTGAAGTTGAAATCCTACTTGAGAAGTAGTTCGTGGTTTTTTGATCCCGTGTCTAGGGGTTTTTCCACGCTAATATCTGGTGTTCAATTATTTACGGTTTTAATTCCGCATATCGTATAGTAAAGGAACACATTTTAAGGAACTGGTCCTTAAAACAGTAAAGTGGTGTAGTCGTGGGAAATAACAGATGTGTTGAGTGATGTGAGTGGGATGTCACCACCCGAATCTACACCCGACCTTAAAAAGAAAATGAGGGAAAAAAAGATGGAAAAAGAATCATTGAAAGTGAGGACACCCCTTATCCTAACCTTAACCCTTTATCTTTTTCTTCTACTTGTTTGACTTCTTGTGTAGGTACACTTGGAGGCAAATCAATGGAGCCTCAATCATGTCCCAAGAAGGATGGACAAGGTGAAGAAAACCTTCAATGTGAACTTCAAGGTGAAGAGCCAATTCAAGACACTTCAAGTGCATTGTGTGAGCTAGATGGCCACTTAAAGGTATGTGAAAGTTCTTCCCTTGAACATCTTACTTCCTTGTCTTATGATAGTGTTTTTTAAAACTCAACACTAGTCGATGATTTGTATGATTACAATGTGTTTGCAACTATTGTAGAGTCAAATGGTCAACTTGTGTGTGATTGTGAACCACTAGTTGAGAGAGATGATAAGCCACATCATGATGTGAGCTCGGTTTTCATTGAACCTCTCCTTAGTGAAGAATGTGTAGTTGACCTTGCTTGTGAACCTTGTTATGACACCCCACCTATATTTGATAAAGGGGAAGACAAGTTGAATGAATATCCTATTCTTTCCCTTGATGAATTGCTTGATAATGGTGGACCTATGTGTCGTAGTGAGGATGGTTGTGACCTTGAGGAGTCTCTAAAGTGTGAGATGGATCGATTTGTTTTCGATAACTCCTCAAGTGAGCGTAAAGAACCTAGTCTTGATGCTATGCTTTTGTTTGACCATAAAATTGAGGTGCATGCGTTTACATTCTCATTGATTGAAGATAATCTCAATTGTGATAGAGAATTTCATCGGAATAGGGTTGGTAGTAAGATAGAACCTCCATGGTTTGTGAAGTTAGACTCCATGGATGATCCATTGTTTGGAACTCCAAGTGGGATGAGTTGTCTTGATATTGGTTGTATTGAACCATCTACTAGTAGTCCTAGCCTTTGTTGTGTGGACTACAATGATGAAGGACCTATTTTGGAGACCTTCCTTTGGAGTTTGTCAAGTGAGGGAGATTGTCTTGGAGTTGGATTTGGAGGTGAGGAAGTCACTCTTGGTATGTGTAAGAGTTCTTCCAAGAAGGGGAGTGGAGTATTTGATGTTAGTTGCTACTTGAACTATTTTGTTTACTCCACCCCACATGTTGATCACACCTTGGGTGTTGAGCATGCCAAAGCCAACGTGTCACATCGTGATAATATTGATTTGAAGGCTTGGTGTGTTGATCATAAGCTTAGGGGTCATAGGGAATTTGATTGCTATATCTTGCATGCTCCCTATCCTATTGATCTCTTTGTTTATTCAAGTGTTGGATGCACCTTTCTTTGGAGTCAAGTACTTATTGTTTCCTTTGGAGACATAAACTTATTACTTGTTATTGATGCTTGGCTCTATCATAAGAGTGTGTTTTCCGCCCTTTTGGGCACTAACCTACTCTTGGAGTAGGAAGTTCGTTTGTCTTTGCCTTGCTTGTAGGTCTTGTTGGCTTGATTTCGAGGACAAAATCCTTTTAAGAAGGGGAGAATGATACAATCCGGATTGGTATCCAAGGCCGTGGAAAGCTTACGGTCAACATGCGGGACTTGGAACGCTTCAAAGAGAGCTTGGAAACCAAGAATCAAGTCAAGAGATGGCCAACATACCAAGATGCGAGCTTGCTGGACTGCTGAAAGAGCAATGACCTGTGTGATCGCGAGCCTCTCTGCGCGATCGCGATGAAGGTCTATGTTGTGTTGCGCGATCGCGACATGCCTTGCGCGATCGCGATGAAAGACTGACAAGCAGCGTCCCAGAATTAGCATGAAGGTCATTATTGTCCATTTATTAAGCTTAGGGGCTTTTTAGTCATTTTACACTCATGTATGGGAAAACTATATAAGCTTCCCTTAACCCTTTATTTCATTTAGTTAGTTTTTTATTGAGAATAGAGATAGATTAGGCCGAGCCTATCTTGTGAAAGCCCGAGGCTTCACGGACTCCTCTACTTGGAACCGAGTGGATTTCATCCTAATATGGATCCTCGATAGGTTCAAGTTTCTTTCTCTCTCTTGGATATTCAATCGTGTTTGAATCGAATATCCTTTCATTCTTCTATTTATGTCCTTCCCCGCCCCTATTTTCTTATTGTTGTGTTTACTTTATCGCTTCGTTTCCTTATCTTGCTTCCGCGTGGTTTGGTTCGTATCATCGACTGAGGAAGACTTTGAGCAATTCGAATCCAAGAAAATCCCATAGTATGTAGCGAGCAAAAAGAAACGACGACTGCCTTTGCACGTTTTTATGAAGTTCCTTTAGTTTAAGAAGGGTTTTATCCTATTTTTATAATTATATCCTTAACCATGGCCACCCTTTTAATAGTGACCACTTTCAATATGTTCTATCGTACTTTGAATTCGTCCCCTTTGCTGGTACATACCAACAAAAGTTCTTTTATTTACTACTTTAAATATCCCATTCACTTTCAGGTAATGAAACATTTAAAATCAACCTACTTTAATTACAATATTTTTTTTTCTTTTTACAAAACACTAATTACATTTTTTATATATCCCCATTTCAATTTAATCTTCAAGTTATGATGAATATAACTAAAAAATGACGAGGCATTACAAAGTTCCACCGCCTCAATCTCCAAGCAGGTGGGTAAGCTGCCTGCTTGGTAGCTTGAGTTGTCTAACTTCGGATGCTTGTATCTCAATATTACGATGTCGTATTGATAAACACTTTACGGCGTCAAAATTACACATATAGGGCTTTAATTCCATATAAAGATCTCCGCTTAAATCTCAGTTGGGAGAAAACTGAATCGCAATATAGCTCATTAACATGCCTATGAAGCAGCTTACAGTACATATTTTTGCACCAGCAGCTGCAGGTCTGCAATTTGGGTCCAAACGGGACTCTAAAAGGCTCAAAATGACCCCAAGTTTTGTACACAAGTCATACAAGACTTTTCTGATATGTTCGCAAAGATGGAACTCGAATCGGATCTTTTAAGCTCAAGATACGGCTCCCACGGAAAGAGGTCGATTTCTTAATTTTTGGAATTTTAGAGAAATTGGCCGAACGAACTCGGAATTCAGTTCTGAAAGTTTCTACAGGTCAGAAATGACCATACAAATCTAACGCAACTTTTGGATTTCAAATCGGAGCTCATTTACTCAAATCAAGCTCGAAAACCTCTTTTAAGCTTTACCGACAACTAAAACGGAAACCTTCTTCCGATGCCTACTAAACGAGATCTGATTTAGCTGAAAATTTATAGATAGGTCCTTATAGATGTTACAGAGCTTTTAAAATTGACGACACACCTATCGGAGCCCTAACTCCCAAAACGACTACCTAAGGTTGTTTCATAAAAGTCGTGTTCTCTGGGGGATTTGACCTTGGGACTTTAAGTACCGAGCTTCATTTGTCGAGACCGCTTAGTCTCTTTTATAGAGTGTAGTCAGGCGTGATCGACCTACTTCTTATGCCAAGTTGCTAAGGACCCGCATTGGCAGCGTGCAATGAGCGATGAGTACAATGCGCTTATTCAAAATAACACCAGGACATTGGTTCCTCCTCCTCCTAATGCAAATATCATCGGTAATAAATGGGTTTCCCTAATTAAATATAGTGCTAATGGAGCTATTGATATGTTCAAAGCAAGATTAGTCTCTAGGATTTTTGCAACAACCC